>OZ020623.1:19735806-20935806 GCA_963971575.1 Liopterus haemorrhoidalis
AGAAATATATGACAGAAAACCAAGAGCCAATAGGCCTTTTGGTCTGAGGACTTTCGACATTTTGGGCGATATTGATTTTAATATGCCTGAAATGGCAAGTTTCGTTTTGTGTGCTGTTCCAGCATGGACGCTACCGCGTCCACTTGTGAACCTCACATTAACTAGGTTTGATAAAGATACTACGTTGCCTATCGAATACCAACATGAGTTACAAAGAACACTGGTCCCTAGGTTCGAGGATACTGTCATTTTTCCTGACAGATCAAAATCCGGAACCAGGGTTGGGTGTGCGTTCGTTGTTTTGAATCCACGCCAACAGTTCCAGTACCGTCTGCACTCCATAACGAGTGTGTACACTGCTGAGCTGTACGCTATTTTCAAGGCCCTGTGTTTTGTTTCGTCAGAGCAAAGTCGGTCAAGTGTTATCTTGACGGACTCGCTGAGCGCTCTGAACAGTATCCAAGATCCAGATCCAGTGCATCCTCTTGTACTAAAGATCCGGTTGCTACTCCACAACCTGAATGCTCAGAATGTGAGGGTAGAGCTGTTTTGGATACCGGGACATGTTGGTATCAAAGGCAACGAAGCGGCAGATGCAGCTGCAAAAGCCGCCTCTCACAGACCTATGATTGATGTGAGTTTCGTTTTTCCAGATGACGCAAAGAGTCATCTGACACATCTGGTTTTAGACATGTGGCAACATGAGTGGAGCCGCACACAGAACGTTAAGTTACGACAGATTAAGGGAGACGTTAAACCATGGGGTTCTTCCTGCAGGATTAACCGCAGGGAGGAAACCGCCATCACACGCCTTCGTATAGGTCACTGTTGGTGGACCCATGGACACCTCCTTCGAGGTGAAGAGTCCCCTGTCTGTGAGACGTGTAACACAGATTTGTCTGTGTTACACATTTTAACCGAATGTGTACAGTTCGAGGATGTCAGGGAGAGGTTAGGCCTGTGCTATGACCTGTCAGTTGCCTTAGGTGACGACAGAGTACTCATGGACAGGCTGATACTCTTCCTGAGAGAATCGAACTTACTGTTTTATGTGTGAAGTCTTGCACCTTATTTTAATGTGTTTCTATTTATTGACTGTGATTTTCGATGGTAATTGGCCCCTTTACAGCCTCTTACCATCACCCTGAGTCTGTTCAAATTTTCGAACAGACTTTTTATATTATTTATTTGTGTTTGTCAGTGCAAGATTTCTTTTATTGAGTATGCGTATTTTTAATGATTTTATTTATTTATTTATTTATTTATTGTCTAAATTTTTATTTTTAATATATAGTCTAGTCATTTAGATGGGCTGCGTTAGGCGCAAATAGCCTTTGTTGCTGTGCGCCAAAAATTTCAACTAACTAACTAACCGTTTCATATTTAAGTTTTTGAGAAGTTTTTTCTGACAAGAATTCTTAGCGATGTCAACCATGTAATTTACTTAAAATTTGTTTTATAATTATTGTTGTCTAAAGTCTGCTTAAGGGCCTAACTATTTGTTTTTCAACTAAACACTGACGTGTTAGCCCCTTGTTGAATTAAAGGAAACGTTGCCCGACGCTCAGCTCGGGGGCAAACACATTAAAATACCCCAAGGTAAAACAATTAAAAAAAACACAACAAATACTTATAAACACGATTTAATAACACACTCTCTGTCTCAATACGTCCTACACACCTCGCAGTCGACGAACCAGTCTCCCGCTTCTCCTGCGCTGCCATCCTCCTACCGCCATCATGCGGCAACCCCATTAACTACAGCCACAAGCGTGTAATGCCCAGGGGGCACAACGCGTCAATCTCCCCCACCAAGCACGGCGTAGCGTTGACAATGCGTTCGCTGTGCTTGTTGAGTACAATATACATAACTTAGCGTAATATAAAAAAAACATTCTATTATATCTTAAACCTAACATGAAAACATATATAGTCTGAAGGTCAGTCTCTTCCACCGAAGTACTGCTGCCTTCTCTGAGGATCTGTACAGGCCCGCCGTGGTCTCGGGCGCCCGTCTTCGTGTGCCCTGGGCCCGTCGTTCTCGGCTTCCTCCTGCACTTCCAATCCGCTCCCCGTTGCCTCTATCGCTGCTTGCTCTCCTGCAGGTTCGTCACCTGCTACTTCCCTACCAGATCCGCCGCTCGCTGTCACGTCAGTTTCCTCTGGAGTCAGCTCCCAGTCTGGCGGTCGCTTCAGATTCCGGCCGTACAACAGCTTGGCTGGTGTTGTCATGGTAGCTGCATTCACCCGGCACGAATTAACGTACTGCCGAATGTCTTTGGCCATACTCGGCCACGCGAACCGTCGCTTCATGCTCTCAATTGTCCGTTTTATCCCCGGGTGTCCAGCATACCGATCATCATGTAACGTCTTCAAAACTCGCCCACGCATCGCACTCGGCACGTACATCCGTAACATGGAGCCACCTAGATCTGGCGTGTTCAAGTACACCAACCCGTCCTTGGTTACATACCGGTCATCACCCATACACTCGCGCACTGCGTCTTCCGTGGCCTGTGCTTCCCGCACGTTTTGCACCTGCGTCGCGCACCGAACGTCGTCTTCTAGGCTGTTAAAGCGACGTTCACCCCTCTCGAAATCGTCCTCCTCCATAGAGTCCGCTTCCTCCACGTCCCCTGCTGCTACCATCATCACTTGTTGGCACTGAACCGACGCCTCCGTGAGCGGGCACTCTATACTGTCCAACCCCTCACTACACATCACAACGGGTTTGTGAGGCTCTACTGTGAGTCCGTCACCTTCACTCCCACTTAACTGACTTTCAACCCGCTCCGGTTCACTATAAAAGTTCACAACCGGAGGGTTCACTGGGCTGCGCCACGACACTGTCTCACGTCTCTTGGTCCCAACCGTTACCGGCTCATTGTCCAATGACACTAGTCCATTGTTCACGGGTTCATTCACACCGCCGAAAGACCTACCCGCACGGGTCTCCGGACCTAAGCGTTTCCCGACTGCATATGATCTCGAGCATTCAGACGGGGACAATCACGTCTCATATGTCCGCGTTGACCGCACTCAAAACAACCGGCTCGCACATTATCTTCTGGCTGCCTCCTAGGCGAAGTGCTACGCTGCACAACAGTATCGCGCCAACTCACCTCCGGTCTTACTCTCACGGGCCCATTATTGCTGATGTCCCTCTGTACGCTCTCGGCTCTCCGTAGCAATTCCTCTACCGTCATTGATAGTGGGTACCGTAAGTGCACCCGCACCTCTGGTAACAGCAACTCCAATATTGCCGTACCATTACCTCATCTGGCTCACTCGGGAATATCCGCTTATACATTAGCCTCTTCTTCGAGATGAATTCGGTTGCGTCCTCGTTCTTCTTTTGGGTTTCTCCAAACAGTCTGGCACGGATCCGGGCCTTCTCACTCGGCTCATTGAATTTGGCGCCCAAAGCCGTTTTAAACTCTGTCCAATTCATTAGCATAAACCGCCTTTGGAGCCACCAATCTTTGGCTGTCCCACCTAGTTTACCCGTGGTGATTTTAACACAGGCTTCACTCGGTATACCCGCCTTGGATAACGTCTCTGCCGCTTGTTCCAGGAAAACCACCGGATCCTCATAATCTTCACCTTGGAACTCCGGGAAGATGTCGTTTAATAATTTGTAATACGGCACCTGGCGGTTGTGAGCTGAACTGCAGTCGTGTGCTGCCATCTTGCTTGAAGATCCGATCTCTTCTTTAACCGGCGCTGACCTTCCTTCCCTCGCCGGTGTCTCAAGCGCCTCTTGCTTGCGCAGGCGCTCCTCCATCCCTTCGAGCGTCTGTAGAATCCTATTCAACATGTCCTCCATCTTGTTTTATTTGTAAACAAAGGACACCTGTTGAATACTCACGATCCGCGTGCACTTCACGGTTCTCGCCTTTCAGCTCGGGGGCAAACACATTAAAATACCCCAAGGTAAAACAATTTAAAAAACACAACAAATACTTTTAAACACGATTTAATCACACACTCTCTGTCTCAATACGTCCTACACACCTCGCAGTCGACGAACCAGTCTCCCGCTTCTCCTGCGCTGCCATCCTCCTACCGCCATCATGCGGCAACCCCATTAACTACAGCCACAAGCGTGTAATGCCCAGGGGGCACCACGCGTCAACACTGACGGAGTGTCTTTAATGTATATTTTATTGACATTTAATATTTATAAATAAATATGTAACTAAAGAATAAAATAAATAATCTTTACTTTTTACCATTCAATCAGTGTTTTTTTTATCCCCCCAGTATGGCATTTTACAGGTTCTAACAAGTCACAGTGGGTCTTATACGATAACCCTCTCGTAAGCCATGAGCGACTGCGTATGCGGTTGTATTTTTGTCATTGTTTTAACTGTAGTTATCGTTGTACAACTCTCGCCTTATTGATCTTGCCATAAGTCAAGCCCTTGAATCCTTTTTGTGTCTTTTAACTTTGGTGTGGAATAACCTTAACGTACTTCTTTTAGTAGTAGAGTCCAACATCATAGATTCTCAATCCTCAGTTGAGAGTACCCCAGGACACTTGTGACAATACGACAAAGAAATGCTTAAAACGAAGAGAGAAAAACATAAAATAAATATGAAGATTTTGGATTTGGAATTAAAATCCAAAGAAACCCTTTTTGAAATAGAAAAGGAAATAAAAAATACAGAATTAAGAATATTAAAAAATAAAGAAACTTTGTCCTTAATAGAAATTAAGATTAAAAATAAAGAAATTGCGTAAATTTGTTGTATTTTTTTATGAAAAAAAAAATATTTATTAAAATTTGTCTTCTAGTTACATTTGCATTATTGCGCATTGGAACATTATTTTCAATATTGTCTACATTAATATGAATTTCTTCTTCAAAATCATCTACATCTTTGAAATTTATTGCTAAATTATGCAGTACAGCTACTGCCACTATAATTATTGGTACATTCTCCAATTTATTTCTTATTCTCAGTGATAATACTGGAAAACGGCGTTTCCACACATCGAAGCACCTTTCCACATCATTACGGGTAGAAATATGAGCTTAATTATACCTATTAAAAATATATTGATGTAAATAGATAATTAGAAGATCGATATTTATTATTTTTGTCATTCATTGTTATTATTAATTACCTAATTTCTGCTTCTGTTTTAGGATTTAAAAGTGGCGTTAGTAAAAATTCTGTGCAAGTGTACCCTCCATCACCTAACAAATAAAAGTCGTGTCCAAAAGTTTTAATTTCCAGGTTAGCCTTCAGTGAACAACCATTAAAAATAGTTGTATCATGAGTAGAGCCTGGCCAACGTGCTACTATGTCACGAATCATTAGTCTATGGTCACATACTACTTGAACGTTTAATGAGAAAAATCCTTTTCTGTTTCTATACAGTTCTGCCAGATCACCTCCAGGGGATTCAATTTTTATGTGAGTGCAGTCGATTAATCCACAGACATCAGGAAATCCATGAGCATCGTGAAACTTAACTTTTATAGTGTTCAGTTGTTCTATACTTGGCATTTTAATAAAGTGAGGTGCTTGTGCTGCCAACACATAAGAAACTTTTCTTAGAATACGACTTGCTGTAGAACAATGTATGTTAACGTTATCTCCTAACATGTTTTGAATCGTTCCAGTCGCATAAAAACGTAATGTTATCAAAAGTTGATTCATTGCGCTTATTGCAGTTTTGCGGTTTGTCATTGGTTCCAACTGACCATTAATTAATTCTAAAATTTGAATTACGGGATCTTTTCTAAATCTAAATCTAGTTTTAAATTCTTCATCATTATATTTTTAAAAAGGATTTTCTCGATTTCGAAAATGTCTTGGTCTTGGGATACATTGTTCTAATGCTTCAATAACTTCATCAAAAGAGGAGGATATGGAAGAGGACTGTGAGGAACTGCTCATGGTAAATATAAGATCTAAGCATAAAATAAATATGTATAAATATTAAAAATAATATATAAATATTAAAAATAATTGTTTTATTTACATAACCCAACTTTATTGCATATGTCAAAGTTTAAAGTTCATGATATTTATTGGTACAAACCTGTATTATATTTTATAATTTAAAAAATATACTTTAATTAATAATAAGTAATAATTTAACAAATTCAATTGTATTAAATTGTGTTGAATAGTTGTTTTTCAGAAACGTCACTGTCAAAACTGGAGTTAAAATCGAGGGTTAAATATTAATCCGCCCATATTGGAGAGTTAAATATTTTGTTTATTTTAATCCGAGTTAGAACTAACTCTCACATTAGCAACGCATTTTTTGCCATTTTTACTCGGGTTAGTGATATTCTGAGTTTTAAGCATTTAATTCTGACGTTAGCAATCGGGCATAAGTGATCATTAATATTTTGTTTTAGAATACATAATGGTGTATTGTTTTGCTCCAAATTATGACCATAACAGCTACATTCTTAATTGCAATTTTTTTCGTTTTTTGACAGATAATAATGAAAAACAATAATGGATAAAATAAAAACAACATATTGTTACTTCAAATCATTTAGATTTGGCATACACACTTATTGCCTTGTTACTTATCATAATTACGATTATGAATTCAAAATTTTCAAAATTAACCTACAAAATAATATTGTTCTGCAAAAATAATGACATATTATCTGTCTCATTTTGTAATACGAAACTAAGAGGAAAATTTCATTTTTTATGTTTTATATTCAAAATATCATCTTAGGGTGGTAATTCTGAAGTGGCACCTTTCAAAATATTAGACATGTCAATTACAATTTTGACATGTCAGTCGCAATTCAATTCAATGCAATTCATGTCAATGTCAATTTGTTATCTGACATATGTAGTTTTTGGTTGAATATAACCTCGATATAATAAAACTTAACCACCAACTTAAAAGACAGATTTACAAGTTCACATGTTTCCATAAAAGTCTATTTACACCAAAACAGTCACCAAAGTAACCAAATCTAGTTTCGTATTACAAAATAAGACAGATTATATCCTATAATATAATACGCCTGTTTGTATGTTCGTCTACAGTCTGTTCCAAACGGTTAAGCGGAACTAAATTTTGCAATCTAGTTACTATCATCGTTTAAATCGTGCTTTTCGACCGTTTTGTTTAAGCTTTGTAAATCATACTTACAATACACATTTTTTGTTAAGGTTAATATCATTTTAAATTGTCATTTTCTTTATATTTTGATTTTTTGTGTCATTCTTAATACAAATTTCCCATTTATTAATTTTTTTGTCATTAAAATATATTAAAAAAATAATTTAATTTTGACATAGGTCATTCGTTTCCATGGTTTAATTGTTGTAATTTTAAATTTTGACATTGCAACGTAAAAAATGAAATAACCCAAGCAAGGTCCCTTGTCGTGACAACCTAAAAGAACGAAATTCCCATTTAGTTCCGCCTAAGCGTTTGAAACAGACTGTATGGTATGTTCGACCGGTCGTTTCTTCATTCCCCGATAGAGGCGCGCATATGTTAATTATTTATGTCAAAATTGTTTAAAATATATTGTTGATGCAATAATAGTGAATTTTCTACGAACACTTTTTATAATTATTATAAGATGCAATAATAGTGAATATTCTACGAACACTTTTTATAATAATTGATAGAACTGTAAGAAATTATTGTTTATGTATTGGACAGTAGTGTGCTGTGAATTTTTGTTTTGAGTGTTGACAATAAATTAATAAAAATGACAGTTGTGTTTTTCATTAAAAAATCACTTCACAATTATTAATTTAGTAAATACACGGATCGGTTTTTTTACGAAACAAAACACAGAAAAACGTTATCCTTCCGTGATATTTGACATTTTTGATTAAAATTATTATTAGCAGAAAAATAATTATTTTAAAAAATATTTGGTTTTGATGAAAGTAAGAAAAATGTGACTTTTTTTTCTTTATTATTATTTTTTCAATGCTTTATTATTTTTTTTATTTCTACGATTTATAGGACAAGATTTACAATATCCCACTGCAAACTCTATGACAGCACATAACGACTACACTAAATAATTCAAGAATTATCAGTGGCTCTAAAACAATGGTTTCTGTTTATTTATCACATTAAAATATCATTTACCTTTTAGTTTAGGTTAGATTCACCTTAAAATAGGGTGACCAGATTTCAGTGAAAGGAAACCGGGACACAGGAAAAACAAAGAAGGTCTTTGTTTCCTCCCAGATCCAAGTGAAGAGCAAAAAAAAAAAGGTCCTCACCTCCCAAATTCAAAGTGAAGAGCAAAAAAAAAGGTCCTCTCACCTCCACAAATTTAAAGTGAAGAGCAAAAAAAAAAAAAGGTCCTCCCCTCTCAGATTCAAAGTGAAAAGCAAAGAGACCGGGACAATCGGGCGTCCCGAGAACAGTTTTCGGGACACCGGGACAATTGACCGAAAACCGGGACGGATGGTCACCCTACCTTAAAAGCACTATCTTAGGTTATGGTTGATAACTGTTAATTTTTTTTTTTTTTTATAAACCACCTAAAAATAAATTGTATTTTAACTGTTCTGTGCAGGGCTAGGGACAGTGATTCACCTTAAAAGCACTATCTTAGGTTATGGTTGATAACTGTTTTTTTTTTTTTTTATAAACCACCTAAAAATAAATTGTATTTTAACTGTTCTGTGCAGGGCTAGGGACAGTGATTCACCTTAAAAGCACTATCTTAGGTTATGGTTGATAACAGTTATTTTTTTTTTTTATAAACCACCTAAAATAAATTGTATTTTAACTGTTCTGTGCAGGGCTAGGGACAGTGATTCACCTTAAAAGCACTATCTTAGGTTATGGTTGATAACTGTTTATTTTTTATTTTTTATAAACCACCTAAAAATAAATTGTATTTTAACTGTTCTGTGCAGGGCTAGGGACAGTGATTCAGCTTAAAAGCACTATCTTAGGTTATGGTTGATAACTGTTTTTTTTTTTTTTATAAACCACCTAAAAATAAATTGTATTTTAACTGTTCTGTGCAGGGCTAGGGACAGTGATTCACCTTAAAAGCACTATCTTAGGTTATGGTTGATAACTGTTTTTTTTTTTTTTTTATAAACCACCTAAAAATAAATTGTATTTTAACTGTTCTGTGCAGGGCTAGGGACAGTGATTCACCTTAAAAGCACTATCTTAGGTTATGGTTGATCACAGTTATTTTTTTTTTTTTATAAACCACCTAAAATAAATTGTATTTTAACTGTTCTGTGCAGGGCTAGGGACAGTGATTCACCTTAAAAGCACTATCTTAGGTTATGGTTGATAACTGTTTATTTTTTTTTTTTATAAACCACCTAAAAATAAATTGTATTTTAACTGTTCTGTGCAGGGCTAGGGACAGTGATTCAGCTTAAAAGCACTATCTTAGGTTATGGTTGATAACTGTTTATTTTTTTTTTATAAACCACCTAAAAATAAATTGTATTTTAACTGTTCTGTGCAGGGCTAGGGACAGTGATTCACCTTAAAAGCACTATCTTAGGTTATGGTTTATAACTGTTTATTTATTTTTTTTTATAAACCACCTAAAAATAAATTTTATTTTAACTGTTCTGTGCAGGGCTAGGGACAGTGATTCACCTTAAAAGCACTATCTTAGGTTATGGTTGATAACTGTTTATTTTATTTTTTATAAACCACCTAAAAATAAATTGTATTTTAACTGTTCTGTGCAGGGCCAGGGACAGTGATTCACCTTAAAAGCACTATCTTAGGTTATGGTTGATAACTGTTTATTTTTTTTTTTTTTTATAAACCACCTAAAAATAAATTGTATTTTAACTGTTCTGTGCAGGGCTAGGGACAGTGATTCACCTTAAAAGCACTATCTTAGGTTATGGTTGATAACTGTTTTTTTTTTTTTTTTTATAAACCACCTCAAAATAAATTGTATTTTAACTGTTCTGTGCAGGGCTAGGGACAGTGATTCACCTTAAAAGCACTATCTTAGGTTATGGTTGATAACTGTTTATTTTATTTTTTATAAACCACCTAAAAATAAATTGTATTTTAACTGTTCTGTGCAGGGCTAGGGACAGTGATTCACCTTAAAAGCACTATCTTAGGTTATGGTTGATAACTGTTTATTTTTTTTTTTTTATAAACCACCTAAAAATAAATTGTATTTTAACTGTTCTGTGCAGGGCCAGAGACAGTGATTCACCTTAAAAGCACTATCTTAGGTTATGGTTGATAACTGTTTTTTTTTTTTTATAAACCACCTAAAAATAAATTGTATTTTAACTGTTCTGTGCAGGGCTAGGGACAGTGATTCACCTTAAAAGCACTATCTTAGGTTATGGTTGATAACTGTTTATTTATTTTTTTTTTTTTATAAACCACCTAAAAATAAATTGTATTTTACCTGTTCTGTGCAGGGCCAGGGACAGTGATTCACCTTAAAAGCACTATCTTAGGTTATGGTTTATAACTGTTTATTTATTTTTTTTTATAAACCACCTAAAAATAAATTTTATTTTAACTGTTCTGTGCAGGGCTAGGGACAGTGATTCACCTTAAAAGCACTATCTTAGGTTATGGTTGATAACTGTTTATTTTATTTTTTATAAACCACCTAAAAATAAATTGTATTTTAACTGTTCTGTGCAGGGCCAGGGACAGTGATTCACCTTAAAAGCACTATCTTAGGTTATGGTTGATAACTGTTTATTTTTTTTTTTTTTTATAAACCACCTAAAAATAAATTGTATTTTAACTGTTCTGTGCAGGGCTAGGGACAGTGATTCACCTTAAAAGCACTATCTTAGGTTATGGTTGATAACTGTTTTTTTTTTTTTTTTATAAACCACCTCAAAATAAATTGTATTTTAACTGTTCTGTGCAGGGCTAGGGACAGTGATTCACCTTAAAAGCACTATCTTAGGTTATGGTTGATAACTGTTTATTTTATTTTTTATAAACCACCTAAAAATAAATTGTATTTTAACTGTTCTGTGCAGGGCTAGGGACAGTGATTCACCTTAAAAGCACTATCTTAGGTTATGGTTGATAACTGTTTATTTTATTTTTTTTATAAACCACCTAAAAATAAATTGTATTTTAACTGTTCTGTGCAGGGCCAGAGACAGTGATTCACCTTAAAAGCACTATCTTAGGTTATGGTTGATAACTGTTTTTTTTTTTTTATAAACCACTTAAAAATAAATTGTATTTTAACTGTTCTGTGCAGGGCTAGGGACAGTGATTCACCTTAAAAGCACTATCTTAGGTTATGGTTGATAACTGTTTATTTATTTTTTTTTTTTATAATCCACCTAAAAATAAATTGTATTTTACCTGTTCTGTGCAGGGCCAGGGACAGTGATTCACCTTAAAAGCACTATCTTAGGTTATGGTTGATAACTGTTTATTTTATTTTTTTATAAACCACCTAAAAATAAATTGTGTTTTAAAAGTTCTGCACAGTCCCACCTGTTTAGAATCTCTGTATATTGAACAAATGACGTGTGTGTGACGCATGCGCAGTGTTCAGTGGGATATTGTAAATCTACCCCCTGATTTGAGATATAGTGTAAGTACGCTTTTTTCCGTGTGCCCTTTTTGCCGTGTGTGTATTTTTTCATGTGTGCTTTTTTCCGTGTGCGTTTTTTCCGTGTGCGTATTTTTATATTATACTAGCTGAGTACCCGTGCTTCGCTACGGTATATTGACGGATGCATTATTGTAAAATCCTCAGTTTGTTTTTAAACATGTGTATGGGTAACCTTTGTAAGCAAAAACCTAGTCGATATCTCATCTGTCCTAAGAGATATTGAGGAAACCATGAAAAAACATTATACCCTTTTACACTATATAGGGCTCAAACTACTGAGTAAAAAAAAACTGTAAAACTTTTTAAACATTTTTGAAAGACATATATATGTTAAAAGGAATATTATAACTCAACAAACGAAGAAAATGCGAAGAGTTTTATAATTCTTCTCTAGGGGTTGATTAGGGTATAATTTTGACATAACTATATTTTTATGGGTAACCTTTGTAAGTAAAAACCAAGTCGATATCTCAATGGTCCTAAGAGATATTGAGGAATCCGTGAAATCACATTTCAGCTAATTTCACCCCCTTAGGGACCGAATTTTGAAAAATTCCATATTAGTGGGTGCTTACGTCATGGAGGGAATGTCTGTATGTCAAGGGACGTTCTATCGAATAAAAATACCAATTTACCCCGTTAGGAATGAAATAAAAAAAACTGTAAAAGCGCTTTCTAAATATTTTGAATAGAAACCTATGCACCAAAATGAAATTTTATAACTCAGGAAATACAAAGGTTTCTATAATTCAACCCGAATGTAGATTCAACCGTTTAGGGGTTGATTACGGAAAAATCCTGAACAAAAAAATGTATGGGTAACCTTTTTAAGCAAAAATCAAGTCTATATCTCATTAGTCCTAAGAGATATTGAGGAATCCTTGAAATCAAATTGCATCCCTTTTCACCCCTTAGGGCTGGAATTTCATAAAACCCCTTCTTAGTGGGTGCTTACATCATGGACGGAATATAATTACCGAATTTCATGTCTCTATGTCCAAGAGATGTTCTATCAAAAATGAGTGTTATAACTCAACAAAGATTGGAACTAAGAAACTGGAAATACGAAGAGTTCAATTTAGAGGTTAATTAAGACAAAATTCTGAATTCCTATGTTATTTAAACATTTGTTTAGACAACCATTGTAAGTAAAAACCAAGTAGATATCTGATTGGTCCTAAGAGATATTGAGGAATCCCTGAAATCACATTTGACCCCCTTTTTAGACCCTTCGAGGTCAACTTCGAAAAATCTCTTATTAGTAGGTGCTTACGTCATGGAAAGAATATACTTTGCGAATTTCATGTATCTATGTCCAAAAAACGTTCTATCGAATAAAAAATACCCATTTACCGCTTTAAAGGTGAAATTTTAAAAAACTATCAAAATTATTTCGAGGTATTTTAAAAGGACACCTATGTGCCAAAAAGAAACCATATAACCCAACAAATACAGGAAATACGACGGGATGTAAAATTCAGCCCGATTGTAGATTCACTCCTTTAGGAGTTGATTAGGACAAAATCCTGAAATAGGTTTTTCGGCATTTGTATGAGTAATCTTTGTAAGAAAAAACTAAGTGGATATTTTATTGGTCCGAAGAGATATTAAGAAATCTTTGAATTGACATTTCACTCATTTGCACCCTTAAGGGATGCAATTTTAAAACACTGTCAATATTATTTGGAGATATTTTAAAAAGACACTTATGTGCCAAAAAGAAATTTTCTAACTCAACAAACTCAGGAAATACGACAGCATGTTTAATTCACCCCGATTGTATATACACCCCTTTACGGGTTGATTAGGACAAAATCCTGAAATAAGTTTTTCGGCATTTGTATGAGTAATTATTGTAAGAAAAAACCAAGTCGATATCTTATTGGTCCTAATAAATATTAAGGAATCCTTGAAAACACATGTCACCCCTTTTCACCCTTGAATTTTAAAAAACTGTCAAAACCATTTCGAAATATTTTAAAAATACTAAATCTGAAATAAGTTTTACGGCATTTGTATGAGTAATCCTTGTAAGCAAAAATTGGACCTAAGAGATATTAAGGAATCCTAGAATTCACATTTCACCCCTCTTCACCCTTTAGGGACGTAATTTTAAAAAACTATCAATACTATTTCGAGATATTTTAAAAAGACACTTTTGTGCAAAAAAGAAATTGTATAACACAACAAACACAGGAAATACGACGGGATGTATAATTCACCCCGTTTGTAGATTCACACATTCAGGGGTTGATTAGGCAAAATCCTGAAATAAGTTTTTCGGCATTTGTATGAGTAATCTTTGTAAGCAAAAACCAAGTCGGTATCTTATTGGTCCTAAGAGATATTAAAGAATTCTTGAAATCACATATCACCCCTTTTCAACCTTTAGGGGTGAAATTTTAAAAAACTGTCAAAACCATTTCGAGATATTATAAAAAGACACCTATGTGCCAAAAAGAAAACTTATAACTCAACAAACACAGGAAATACGACGGGATGTAAAATTCACCCCGATTGTAGATTCACCCCTTTAGGGGTTGATTAGGACAAAATCCTGAAATAAGTTTTTCGGCATTTGTATGGGTAATCTTTGTAAGCAAAAACTAAGTTGATATCTTATTGGTCCTAAGAAATATTAAGGAATCCTTGAAATCACATGTCACCCCTTTTCACCCTTTGGGGCTGAAATTTTAAAAAACTGTCAAAACCATTTCGAAATATTTTAAAAATACACCTATGTGCCAAAAAGTAATGTCACATCTCAACAATCACAGGAAATACGGCGGGATGTATAATTCGCCCCAATTGTAGATTCACCCCTTTAGGGGTTGATAAGGACAAAATGCTGGAATTAGTTTTTCGGTTTTGTATGGGTATTTTTTGTAAGCAAAAAGCAAGTGGATATCTTATTGGTCCTAAGAGATATTAACGAATCCTTGAAATCACATATTACCCCTTTTCACCCTTTAGGGGTGAAATTTTAAAAAACTGTCAAAACCATTTCGAGATATTATAAAAAGACACCTTTGTGCCAAAAAGAAACCCTATAACTCAACAAACACAGGAAATACGACGGGATGTAATATTCACCCCGATTGTAGATTCACCCCTTTAGGGGTTGATTAGGACAAAATCCTGAAATAAGTTTTTTGGCATATGTATGTGTAATCTTTGTAAGCAAAAACTAAGTCGATATCCCATCGACCCGAAGAGATATTAAAGAATCCGTGAAATCACATTTCACCCCTTTTCGCCCCTTAGGGGTTGAATTTCGAAAAATCCCTTCTTAGTGGGTGCTTACGTCATGGAGGGAATATACTCTCCAAATTTCAAGTTTCTAGGCCCAAGGGTTCGGGCTGGGCGGTGATGAGTCAGTCAGTCAGGACACTTGCTTTTATATATATACTAGCTGAGCACCCGTGCTTCGCTACGGTATATTGACGACCGGGTTGCCAGATTATTATTTTACCAAATGGGGATTTTTACCAAATAAATATAAAAAATTCGGGATTAAGACTCAAAAAGCGGGAGAACCTAGTAAAATGTACATCAAAATTTTTCAAAATGTTTATAAACAAACTCTCTCCCAGAATAGTAGTGAGGAGCAAAAAAAAGGTCCTCACTTCCAAAATAGAAGTGATGAGCAAAAAAAAAGGTCTTCACTCTCAAAATAGAACTGATGAGCAAAAAAAGGTCCTCAGTCCTCAACCCCAAAATAGAAAGTGAGGAGACAAGTAATTTTTTTTGATTAATTCGAGATTTTAGCTGTCCCGCGCAACCCTGATTGACGATCTCATTTTAGTGTTAAATACTCAGTTTGTTTTTAAACATGTGTATGGGTAACCTTTGTAAGCCAAAACCTAGTCGATATCTCATGTTTCCTAAGAGATATTGAGGAATCCGCGAAATCACATTTCAGCCCTTTCCACCCCCTTAGGGATCGAATTTTGAAAAGTTCCGTATTAGTGGATGCTTCCGTCATGGAGGGAATATATTTCCAGAATTTCATGTCTCTATGTCAAGGGACGTTCTATCGAATAAAAAATACCAATTAACCCCGTTAGAGATGAAATTTTAAAAAACTGTCAAAACGCTTACTAAACATTTTAAATAGAAAGCTATGTAGGTTTCTATTCAATAGAAACCTATGTAAGTTTTCTATAATTCACCCCGAATATAGATTCATCCTTTTAGGGGTTGATTAGGGCAAAATCCTGAATTTCTTTTGCAAACATTTGTATGGGTAACCTTTGTAAGCAAAAACCAAGTCGATATCTGATTGGTTCTAGGAGATATTGAGGAATTCCTGAAATCATATTTCACCCCGTTTTTACCCCCTTAGAAGTCGACTTTCGAAAAATCTCTTCTTAGTGGAATATATTTTGCGAATTTTATGTATCTATGTCCAAAAACGTTCTATCGAATAAAAAATACCCATTTACCTCTTTAAGGGTGAAATTATAAAAAACTGTCTAAATTATTTTGAGGTATTTTAAAAAGACATCTATGTGCCAAAAAGGAACGTCAACAAACACAGGAAATACGACGGGATGTATAATTCACCCCGAATGTAGATTCACCCCTTTAGGGGTTGATTAGGATAAAATACTAAAATAAGTTTTTGGCATTTGTATGGGTAATCTTTATAAGCAAAAATCAAATCGCTCATAATTTATTGGTCTTAAGAAATATTAAGGAATCCTTGAAATCACATTTCACCCTTTAGGAATGCAATTTTAAAAAATTGTCAAAACCATTTCGAGATTTTTTAAAAAGAGAACCATCAGCCGAAAATATATCTTATAACTCAACAAATACAGGAATACGACGGGATGTATATAGGAAGTCCGAATGTAGATTCACCTTTTTAGGGGTTGATTAGGCAAAATCCTGAAATAGATTTTTTGGCCTTTGTATTGGTTATCTTTATAAGCGAAAACCAAATCGATATTTTCTTGGTCCTCAGAGATATTAGAGTATCATTGAAATCACATTTCACCCCTTTTAACCCTTTAAGGGGAAATTAAAAGAACTATCAAAAATATTTCGAGATATTTAAAAAATAAACCTATGTGCCAAAAAGGTATGTTATAAGTCAACAAACACAGAAAATACGACTGCATGTATAATTCACCCCGATTGTAGATTCACCCCTTTAGGGGTTGATTAGGACAAAATCCTGAAATAGGTTTTTCGGCATTTGTATTAGTAAGTAATCTGTGTAAGAAAAATCCAAGTCGATATTTTATTGGTCCTAAGAGATATTAAGATATCCTTGAATTCACATTTCATCCCTTTTCACCCTTTAGGGACGTAATTTTTAAAAAACTATCAATATTATTTCAAGTTATTTTAAAAAGACACTTTTGTGCCAAAAAGAAATTGTATAACTCAACAAACACAGGAAA
This sequence comes from Liopterus haemorrhoidalis, assembly GCA_963971575.1. Classification (NCBI taxonomy): domain Eukaryota; kingdom Metazoa; phylum Arthropoda; class Insecta; order Coleoptera; family Dytiscidae; genus Liopterus; species Liopterus haemorrhoidalis. The sequence goes on from OZ020623.1 coordinate 19,752,788, forward strand.
TACGACGGGATGTATAATTCACCCCGTTTGTAGGTTCACCCCTTTAGGGGTTTATTAGGCAAAATCCTGAAATAAGTTTTTCGGCATTTGTTGAGTAATTATTGTAAGAAAAAACCAAGTCGATATCTTATTGGTCCTAAGAAATATTAAGAAATCCTTGAATTCACATTTCATCCCTTTTCACCTCTAAGGGCTGCAATTTTAAAACACTATCAATATTATTTCGAGATATTTTAAAAAGACACTTACGTGCCAAAAAGATATTTTTCAACTCAACAATCTCAGGAAATACGACGGCATGTATAATTCACCCCAATTTTATACTCACCGCTTTAGGGGTTGATTAGGATAAAAACCTGAAATAAGTTTTTCGGTATTTGTATGAATTATCTTTGTAAGCAAAAAGCAAGCCGATACCTTATTGGTCCTAAGAAATATTAAGGAATCCTTGAAATCACATGTCACCCCTTTTCACCCTTTGAGGCTGAAATTTAAAAAAACTGTCAAAACCATTTCGAAATATTTTAAAAAGACACCTATGTGCCAAAAAGTAATGTTACATCTCAACAATCACAGGAAATACAACGGGATGTATAATTCACCCCAATTGTATACTCACCCCTTTAGGGGTTGATTAGGATAAAAAACTGAAATAAGTTTTTTGGTATTTGTATGAATAATCTTTGTAAGCAAAAAGCAAGTTGATATCTTATTGGTCCTAAGAAATATTAAGAAATCCTTGAAATCACATGTCACCCCTTTTCACCCTTTGGGGCTGAAATTTAAAAAACTGTCAAAACCATTTCGAAATATTTTAAAAAGACACCTATGTGCCAAAAAGTAATGTTACATCTCAACAATCACAGGAAATACAACGGGATGTATAATTCACCCCAATTGTAGATTCACCCCTTTAGGGGTTGATAAGGACAAAATCTTGAAATTAGTTTTTCGGTATTTGTATGGGTAATTTTTGTAAGCAAAAAGCAAGTCGATATCTTATTGGTCCTAAGAGATATTAAAGAATCCTTGAAATCACGTATCATCCCTTTTCACCCTTTAGGGTTGAAATTTAAAAAGACTGTCAAAACCATTTCGATATATTATAAAAAGACACCTATGTACCAAAAAGAAACCTTATAACTCAACAAACACAGGAAATACGACGGGATGTAAAATTCACCCCGATTGTAGATTCACCCCTTTAGGGGTTGATTAGGACAAAATCCTGAAATAAGTTTTTCGGCATTTGTATGGGTAATCTTTGTAAGCAAAAACTAAGTTGATATCTTATTGGTCCTAAAAAATATTAAGGAATCCTTGAAATCACATGTCACCCCTTTTCACACTTTGGGGCTGAAATTTTCAAAAACTGTCAAAACCATTTCGAAATATTTTAATAATACACCTATGTGCCAAAAAGTAATGTCACATCTCAACAATCACAGGAAATACGGCGGGATGTATAATTCACCCCAATTGTAGATTCACCCCTTTAGGGGTTGATAAGGACAAAAAGGCTGGAATTAGTTTTTTAGTTTTGTATGGGTATTTTTTGTAAGCAAAAAGCAAGTGGATATCTTATTGGTCCTAAGAGATATTAAAGAATCCTTGAAATCACATATTACCCCTTTCCACCCTTTAGGGGTGAAATTTTAAAAAACTGTCAAAACCATTTCGAGATATTATAAAAAGACAGCTATGTGCCAAAAAGAAACCTTATAACTCAACAAACACAGGAAATACGACGGGATGTAAAATTCACCCCGATTGTAGATTCACCCCTTTAGGGGTTGATTAGGACAAAATCCTGAAATAAGTTTTTCGGCATATGTATGTGTAATCTTTGTAACCAAAAACTAAGTCGATATCCCATCGACCCGAAGAGATATTAAAGAATCCGTGAAATCACATTTCACCCCTTTTCGCCCCTTAGGGGTTGAATTTCGAAAAATCCCTTCTTAGTGGGTGCTTAAGTCATGGAGGGAATATACTCTCCAAATTTCAAGTTTCTAGGCCCAAGGGTTCGGGCTGGGCGGTGATGAGTCAGTCAGTCAGGACACTTGCTTTTATATATATAGATAGATAAGAAAATGGAAAATTAATTTTAATAAATATATTTTAAATTTAACGTCTCAAATCATTTTTAGTTTTAACATTATAAATATAATGCACTGAGTGAAAATGAATCGTTTTCCCATCTTAAAAAGTTAATGAATTAATAATTCGGAATAATGCTCATTATTTGTCCAGTTTTTAATAATGGGCGAAGAGTTGATTCAATTTGAATTGGTTGAAGTTAGGCGTATGGCTAGAGAAATAAGTCTGAGGTGTCGAGCAAGTTCCACATTAAGGTAATGGTTTGTTTGCCAACACAGTTGGCAACAGGTGCACTAGTTAAATTATAATGTATAAAATAAAAATTTTAATAAATAAATATTGGCTTGTAGTTTTGATGTGAAGCTTTCTCTTACTTTGATAACTTAATTTTTCTACTTTGCGTTCATAAGACGCTCATTTCAACACTCATTTGAGTGCTATAAGAAGGTCCATTTCAACACCTGAATTTTAGTTATTGGAGGTTGGTAATACTGAATGAAATGTCAAATTCTGATGTCAAGTTAAAACCTTGTTGTGATATTCAGGACAACAAGATGAATCAAATAATCCAATATATGAAATGTTTTATTATTATTAAATTTGTTTGTACAACCTGAATATAATTATTGACATCGACTTCAGAATATTTTTTATGTTGACACTTTTAACCGTTGTTATTGTTATCAACGTATGTTGCTGACATGGTAACTTAAAAACTAATTATTTGTTTGTAGATATATACATGAAATTCAACACCCTCACTTATATCTAACAAATCACAATAATTGTCCTAAATCTTTTATCTTAAAGTTCAAGTTCATTTTTCTTTTAATTCGATTGCATTCCATTTCATCATTTGAAAAAATGAAAAAATCGTCCACATATACTGCAATTACTGTTATTAGATTTTTTCCTTCCTTTTTGATGAATATGCAAGGCTCTAATTTCGATTTGCAATAGCTTGAGCTCTTTAAAAAAGTTTCAACCTTTTCATACCAAGCTCTAGAAGCTTGTTTTAGCCCGTAAATTGCTCTATTTAATTTCAAAACTTTATTTCCGCCCTGTAACTGATCTAACTGTTCCGGAATTTCCATATAAACAGTTTCTTTTAAACTTCCGTTTAAGAATGCAGTTTTTACATCTAGATGAGTTACAGTCAGATTTAGTTTGACAGATAAAGCTAACAAAAGTCTTAAACTAGAAAACCTTACCACCGGTGAAAATGTTTCAGTATAGTCCAAACCTTCTTTTTGCGAATAGCCTCGTGCCACTAATCTGGCTCGATATCGCAAACCGCCATCATTTTCAACTTTCTTTCGAAACACCCACTTGCACTTCACAACCGTAGCGTTCTGCGGAATATCTACCGCTTCCCAGGCTTCGTTTTCTTCAAATGCTTGCAGTTCCTCTTGCATCGCTTCTTTCCATTTGCTGCTATCCGGTCTTGATAAAGCTTCAGGTACTGATGCTGGATCGTCATTTAAATTGACCTGGTTGCCATCGGTACAGATGTAGATGAAATCGTGTTGTTGATTTGGCTTAGGTTTTCTCTGAGATCTTCGAATTGCCTGTTGATCATTTTCCTCTTCTTCGTCCTCTGGATGGAAATCGCTATCAGTCTCTTGTTCGATCAGAGATCCATTTTCATCCGAAGTAGAAATGTTGTCAGTGCTGTCCCTCACTGAAACTGGCATTTCTTCAGATTCTTCTAGATTTGTTTCTTTTTCTGATACTTCCATTCTTATAAATTCAAATTTTTCGTTTGAATTAGTAACAGATTTCTTCAAATCTTCATTTATTACTATAATATCTCTACTGGTTGTGACGTCTTTTTTTGCAGGATCATAGACTCTATAACCTTTGACATAGTCATCATAGCCTACTAGTAATTTCTCTTCTGATTTCCTATCCCATTTCCTTCGATTTTGTTTAGGAATGTGAACCATCACCTTCGAACCAAATATTCTAAGATTACTAACATCAGGCTTTCTGCCTGTCCATAATTCATAGGGAGTTTTATCAACCTGACTTGAAGTCACTGTTCGATTTCGTAAATACACAGCTGTGCTTACGGCTTCAGCCCAGAATTCTTTAGCTAAATCAGCATCAAACAATAAACATCTGGCTTGCTCAACAATCGTTCGATTAAATCTTTCAGCCAGTCCGTTTTGCTCTGGAGTGTGAGGATTGGTTTTTTGATGTATTATCCCATACTTCTTTAAGAATTCGTCCATTCTTTTATTGCAAAACTCACCTCCATTGTCGCTTCTCAAACATTTTATTGTAGTGTCCAGCTGATTTTCTACCAAATTCTTGAAATCTTTAAATTGTTGAAAAACTTCATCTTTTGTCTTCAAGAAATATGCAAAACACATTCGACTAAAATCATCTACGAATATTACATAATATCTTGAACCACCAATGGAATTTTTCTCCATGGGCCCACATACGTCTGTGTGCACCACTTCCAGAAAATTCTTAGCTCTCGAACCACCTTTCTGAAAAGGCAGCCTGGATTGTTTTCCTTCACAGCAAACTGTGCATGAAGATTTCTTAATGTCCAGTTTTTCATCCAGTTTTAGGCCTTTCACAGCTTTTTCCAGTTTTTTTATGTTGCCCGTACTAATGTGTCCAAGTCGACGATGCCACATTTCTCCCGATATCATCGCAACAGCTGATGACTGTTTTACCGTGTTTAATTTATAAACACCATTAGTTAATGACGCGGTTGCTAAGAGACAACGGTCTTTATTATAAATTTCACAGCAGTCTTTTGCAAAAAGCACTTCGTTGCCCTTTTTAATCAGTTGACTGACCGACAAAAGATTAGTTGTCAGTTCTGGCACACAACAAACATCTTCAACGGAAATATCGTATTTCAGGTCATCCACAACAGTCACAATATCGATATTTCCCGAACAGACAACAGATACTTTGATTTTGTTCGCGACAACGATTTCAGTGATGTTGGGTTTATATGATGGCTGTTTTACCCAATGTTCATTGGCTGTCAAATGTACACTTGCGCCCGAATCCACATACCAGTCTTCTTTACAAAAATTTCCGTTTAGAAACACCGCGCTAAAGGCATGACCGGTCCTTTTGGTTGAGTCTTTTGCAACGATACTGTCTTTTGTGTTATTCGTTGGACATTTGTTACTGAAATGACCGATTTGTTTACACTTGTAACATTTGACGTTTTTAATTGTTGACTTCGATGTACTGGTACCATCTTTCTGGTCATATATAGGCTTCTTATTTTTCTTTGGTTGATATCTCGAACTCATAAACGCACTATCAGACGATTCTGATGTTTCCATATCCATCAACTTTGATTTAATGGCATCTGTCGTTATATTTATTCCAGAATGCTCGATTGCCATAATCATCGGAGAGTATTTTTCCGGCAATCCCGCCAACAGTAACGAGCCAACCCATTCTTCGTTTATATTGAAACCTGTTCCTTTCAATTTCTGGCCTGTCTCGATCAGCTGCGTTACATATGACGTCATCGAACTGCAGTTTTCCAATCGAATTGAAATTAGATTCCTTAATAAACTGATCCGCCGCGTAAATCCTGAGTCGTCAAATAATCCCTTCAGCTTATCCCATAGTTCTTTAGATGTTGCTGCATCTTTTACATGAACGTATAAAGCAGGATCAATGGTCATAATTATTTTTGCTTTTGTTTTTGCATCCTCATCCGCCGCATTGTCACCTATTGTCACAGGTATCCCCCGGATGTTTTTCTGTGCTCCATCGATCACAAGAAAATTTTCCACAGCAAAAGCCCACTCGTCGTAGTTTTCACGTCCTTTCAACTTTGGAATATTTACGATAAGATTTCCAGTCGACATCTTGATGTCCGATCACCGTTACTACACGCTGCCCGTTCAAACAAATATAATATAATATTTTTAAACTAGGCTACACTGGGCCCATAACCTGTTGTGATATTCAGGACAACAAGATGAATCAAAGGGTCCGGTGTCGTATATATACACACGAATTTTCAAATTTTTCAAACGGTGTCTGAAAGTAGGTCATTCAAGAAGTATTTTTCAGAAAAAAAAATTGCGGGTTATCGCGATTTTCTTGAGTTACAAAGGTAAAAGTTTTGTAAAATGCATTGTTGTAATTACATTATTTGTCAAAAGATGGCAGCATAGAACGTGCTACACTGTTCCGTAGAATGTTTTTGTTATTAAACATACCCTAACCTAAGATAGTGTTTTGTCATTAAACTAGAAGATATGTAGCTCGCTCCGCTTGGTTCTACTAGCCTAATACGCTCCTAACCTAACCTAAAATAATGTTTTGTCATTAAACTAAAAAGTAGATCGCTCGCTCCAGTTGCATTCTACTTACCTACCCTAACCTAAAATAATGTTTTTGTCATTAATCTAGAAAGTAGGTAGCTCGCTTCGCTCGGCTTCTTCTAACCAAACCCTTACTAACCTAACCTAACCTAAGATAGTGTTTTGTCATTAAACTAGAAGATGGGTACCTCGCTTCGCTCGGCTTCTTCTAACCAAACCCTTACTAACCTAACCTAACCTAAGATAGTGTTTTGTCATTAAACTAGAAGATGGGTAGCTCGCTTCGCTCGGTTTCTTCTAACCAAACCCTTACTAACCTAACCTAACCTAAGACAGTGTTTTGTCACTAAACTAGAAGATGGGTAGCTCGCTTCGCTCGGCTCTTCTAACCAAACCCTTACCAACCTAACCTAACCTAAGATAGTGTTTTGTCATTAAACTAGAAGATGGGTAGCTCGCTTCGCTCGGCTTTTTCTAACCAAACCCTTACTAACCTAACCTAACCTAACCTAAGATAGTGTTTTGTCATTAAACTAGAAGATGGGTAGCTCGCTTCGCTCGGCTTCTTCTAACCAAACCCTTACTACCTAACCTAACCTAAGATAGTGTTTTGTCATTAAAGTAGAAGATGGGTAGCTCGCTTCGCTCGGCTTCTTCTAACCAAACCCTTACTAACCTAACCTAACCGTAGATAGTGTTTTGTCACTAAACTAGAAGATGGGTAGCTCGCTTCGCTCGGCTCTTCTAACCAAACCCTTACCAACCTAACCTAACCTAAGATAGTGTTTTGTCATTAAACTAGAAGATGGGTAGCTCGCTTCGCTCGGCTTCTTCTAACCAAACCCTTACTACCTAACCTAACCTAAGATAGTGTTTTGTCATTAAAGTAGAAGATGGGTAGCTCGCTTCGCTCGGCTTCTTCTAACCAAACCCTTACTAACCTAACCTAACCTAAGATAGTGTTTTGTCACTAAACTAGAAGATGGGTAGCTCGCTTCGCTCGGCTCTTCTAACCAAACCCTTACCAACCTAACCTAACCTAAGATAGTGTTTTGTCATTAAACTAGAAGATGGGTAGCTCGCTTCGCTCGGCTTTCTCTAACCAAACCCTTACTAACCTAACCTAACCTAAGATAGTGTTTTGTCATTAAACTAGAAGATGGGTAGCTCGCTTCGCTCGGCTTCTTCTAACCAAACCATTACTAACCTAATCTAATCTATGATAGTGTTTTGTCATTAAATTAGAAGATGTGTAGCTCGCTTCGCTCGGCTTCTTCTAACCAAACCCTTACTAATCTTACCTAACCTAAGAAACTGTTTTGTCACTAAACTAGAAGATGGGTAGCTCGCTTCGCTCGGCTCTTCTAACCAAATCCTTACTAACCTAACATAGCCTAAGATAGTGTTTTGTCATTAAACTAGAAGATGGGTAGCTCGCTTCGCTCGGCTTCTTCTAACCAAACCAAGTAACAAGTGTTTTATAAATATATATATATGTGTGTGTGTGAAGCAGCGGGTATAACTAATAGGTAACATATTTAGTTATAATATCTTCTGGTATTTCTTTTCGACCTTGAAATATATTAAATAATGTAGTCGCTTATTGGGATATTAGGTCATTAAAAAAAAATTTAATTATTCATATATTTGAATAGACCGGTTTCGACAATTTATTGTCTTCTTCAGTATCTCTGAGGAAAATCAGTCTCAATTTTCCTCAGAGATTTAGCAGTGTAATTCGTTCACAGCTGGCATTTAGTTTATAAAGTACCCAATGATAGCGCTGCGATAGATATCGAATTTAAGTTCATTTTACGAATATCTAACCTAAAATTGCAAGTTATAAAAGTGAAAAATAATTAAAACTGTGTAAAAAATTAACAATTTCCGTTCCTAATATAATTTATTTAACCTATTACTAACCAAACCTAACCTAAGATAGTGTTCAGTCATTAAACTAACAGGTAGGTAGATAGCTCGCTTCACATCCGTTGCATTCAGCAACCTAGCTAAACCTAGCGCTGTGGTAAGCGTTGATATATGGAGAAATCTAACCTAAAATTGCAAGTTAAAAAGTGAAAAATAATTAAAACTGTGAAGAAAACTAACGATTTCCGTACCTAATATAATTTATTATTATCTAAAAAAGATGTGCCTACAAAAAAATCATGAAAATAATGTAAATTGAGTGTGTATATATACGGCACCAGAGCCGAATCAAATAATCCAATATATGAAATGTTTTATTATTATTAAATTTGTTTGTACAACCTGAATATAATTATTGACATCGACTTCAGAATATTTTTTATGTTGACACTTTTAACCGTTGTTATTGTTATCAACGTATGTTGCTGACATGGTAACTTAAAAACTAATTATTTGTTTGTAGATATATACAAGAAATTCAACAAACCTAATATATTCGTGGATTTTTTGCATATATATATAAACTAGTATATGGCGCCTGGCCTATCTCTCAATGTAACTCACAAATCAAATAGAAATAGATGCCTCACTCTCTAGTTAGATTTTGAAACCACGTTCGGCGCTAAACTGCAGTGTTCGTACTTAGAACTATAATTTAGAGTGGGGGGAAAATCCGGGTATTTCAAATTCTTCATTGGATTTCAGGAATATCTAAATTACAAACTATTATTAGATAAAACAATCGTTATAAAATTTTTACTATTTTAAATACTATTAACGATAATAGAATTTAAAACAGACAAATTCAGTATTATAACAATTGTTTCATCTAATAATTAGTAATTTAAAAATTCCTTATAACATCTAGATATGTTAAAGTTAGGAATTATACAAAAAAACAACAACAATTACTCACAGAAATAATTATTTATTTGTAACAACTTACATGTATATTTATTACATATATTTTTTTTTTTTATTATTACCTCGGCACTATGTGAAGTAGATGGAACTGCCAAATCATCTTCCGATGAGCTTATTTTCCGGATCTTCGACGGTGATCCAGTACCGTCAGGAAGATCAACTCTAATACTTAACGGTGAATTAAGACTAACGTTGACATTTTCAGATGCTGTGTCGAAACCTGAAATGTAAAACATTAATTATATAAAATATGTTAGTTAAGTTTTCCCATAACAATACACCTATTGTAATTTTACAAAAAATATTGTTAGAATACTTACGTTCTTAATTTGGTAGATGCAGAGTTGGTACAGACTTAAAATTCAAAGTTCTCCTGTTGCTAAAACAATCTGCAGCAAAGTGTTTTTTACATACTCGAACTTTGACTTATAGTTTTTCCATGGACAAGCCATCCAATAGAGCACTCCAGAATGCTGTCACTTTAAAAACCAATATGGCGGCTGAGGGGTAAACAAAGATTTTGACATAAGTGTTTACGTGATATTTTGTTTGTGAATTATGTTCTGTGCGTGATATTCTGTGGTGTTTACATTGGAAAAAACAAAATGCCATCATTTTGTGGTGTAGTAGAATGTGGTAGTTGTGGCGGACGTGACCAAGTGAATTTTTATAGATTGCCAGCAGTTTTAAACTTTAAATTTAAAACTGAATTAAACGATTTGTCTGGAGTCAGACGACAAAAATGGATAAATGCGCTTAGAAGAACTGATTTAACAGATGTCAAATTAAAGAATATGAGAATATGTTCAAGACATTTTATAAAAGGTAATAAAACGAAAGTATTTTTTTATGTTCTATTGCACTATAGAGTGTTTATGACACTAGGGAGACCGGCAGATTTGGCTGACTCCAGTAATCCAGACTGGGTACCTCATTTAAACATGGGATACGAAACTGTTTCGAAGACCAGATTGAAAAAAGAAGTGAGCGTGCACAGAAGCGGAGAAAAAAGTTTCAAGTACCGGAACATATTGAACTGGTAAGAAATTCTGACAGAAAATTTTTAAAAAAAGATACACTCAATTAGAATGTGTAAGTATAAGTTAAGTAACATATTTTGTGGAATATAAAAAATAATAAGTGTATTTTTTTGATTATTATTCATTTATGTAATTAAAATGTTTCAGATGCTGATTTGTTATGGGATCGAAGTAACAGATCATTATTAGTGTTCTCTTTATAACCACTAGGCCCGTGGTTTCATATAGATTGATTGGGACCTGACTATTTAATTATTCTTTTACTGTATGTAGCTAATATATTTAGGTGGAGAATTCCGCTGTACGAGATGAGCCATGTGCAACCACTGACTGTGCAGCCAGCAATGCAACGGAAAATAAAGAATGCCAGACTGATTTATGCCTCGATGCAACAGAAAATAAAGAATGCCAGACCGATTTATGCCTCGAGGAGTTAAGTCAATTATATATTTCACAAGTTAATTATCAGGCACTAAAAAATAAGACTCAATTACTGACAATAGAATCTTTTAGAGACGATGATGCTAAAACAAAATATTACACTGGTCTTAATACATTTAAAAAATTAAATATACTTGTTAATTATACAAAAGATTATATAAAAATTCATCATAATACATCATTAAATCAGTTTCAACAAATTCTCTTAACATTAATGAAATTACGATTAAATTTAGATTTTACAGATTTAGCATATAGATTTAATATTAGTCCGACCACTGCATCATCTTATTTTAAAAATGTAATTGATATTCTTTACTACAGGTTTAAAAGTTTAATTATTTGGCCAGATCGTGATACACTACTAAAAACAATTCCAACATGTTTTAAAGATTCGTTTCATAACAAAACCACAGTTATTATCGATTGTTTTGAAATATTTATAGAAAAACCATCAAATATGGCTATTGCAGCACAGTATTGGTCTAATTACAAACATCATTATACTGTTAAGTATCTAATTGGCATAACTCCTCAAGGAAGTATATCTTTTATTAGTGAGGCTTGGGGCGGTCGCACGTCTGACAAGTACTTGACTTGCAATTCAGAATTTTTTAATAAAATATCACCTGGCGATATAATTTTAGCCGATAGAGGTTTTCTCATTGGAGATTACGTGCGGTTGTTTCATGCGGATGTCAAATTACCAACGTTTACAAAATACAAATCCCAGCTTCATCCAACAGAAGTAGAAGAAACCCGATCACTAGCAAATGTACGGATCCATGTGGAAAGGATTATAGGATCAATTCGGCAGAAGTATCGGATATTGTCCGACACCCTTCCATTAAAATTAATTACAAGTGATGCAAGTGAGGATTTTCCCCTTTTGGATAAGGTGGTAACAGTTTGTTGTGCACTAATAAATTTATGTCCTGCAATAGTACCACCGTAATATTCTTCTTTTATTAACTTTTTTGTATTTTTAGATTTAATGTTGATTATTCATATATATATATATATGTTGTCCATTTGTTTCAGAATATAAAGTTTTATTTTATTGAATTATTTGTTGTACATTTATGTTTAAAATTACATTGGACTCAATGAACTAATATCTAGGTTAGTTAATGTTTTATTTTCTATTTATTATGTAAAATATTTACAAAATCTAATTATTAAACTTATTCTACCATACTAAAGTTTATTCTATTTGTTTTTGGCTGCAATCAGCACATGTCCATAATTCAGGAATGTCTGATAATCCAACACAATCAAAGTGGAACCATTTGTTATTACATGTTTGTTCCTGACACTCAATCATTGGCCGTCCATCGTCCTTTTTTTTTGCAGCTGCACCAAACATCTACATTGTTTATTTCACGTGTAAAATGGTGACCCAAAAGTTCTGGCAAGATTATATTATTATGAAAATTTAAGGCAATTGGATATTCACTTTGCCAGAAATCTTCAGAATAATAAATTCTTTCATAAAAAAATTCCTGCTTGGACCAAACTACAAAATCGCAGTAGTTTGATTTAGAAAGTTTAATTTGTAGTTGAACTTGATAATAATATGCATGGGCTCGTTTTAATCTTACATTATCCCCATCATATTCCAAACAGGAATTTTTATAATGAATATAATCTGCAATGGTGGACGTTTTTAACACATATGGGCACTTAACTTCCACACAACCATTACCACAGCACGTGCAATTCACCATACCATCAGGCGATGCAGCAAACTGCGGATAATCAGGATTAATAATTACTCCTGAAGGCTCGAATGTAAAGTTTTCGTGAGTAAATTCCTGTTGACGACAGTAATCGTTCACTGCATATTTCTCATTTGATATCCCCCATTCTGTTGCTTTTGACTTAAACAGGTGTTTTAAGGGATAGCAAATCGTTTTAATTAACGATATTGATGGCTTCACTATATTAGTTTTGCATGCGCTGCGAAATATTGAAGCTGTAATACGACCTGTGCGATGTTTGTACCACTCTACACTTCTATTTTGTAATGTCGTATTTTTTTTTATTATATCGCACTCTTCTTCACTGACGTTGTACGATATGGTACTACCCAACTGTCTAAGTTGTTCAATATTTAATTCTTCGTATTCATCTTTATAAATATTAGCGAAGAGTGCCGGTATTTGCACTTCATCTACTATACCCTCAGAAGCAAATGGTTCCACTACTTTCATGATCACTGCACTATCTCCACTATCCTTTATGTCCTGCAGAAAATTATTTAATTCATCATCCTTAAGAGTTTTAATAGATGGATGAAATTCATCCTGTTTATAGATTTTGCCATGCATGTTCATGACAGGCATCATTGGAACATTTTTGGCTTTCGGTACTTTCCATATGGATCGAACATCTGTACAGGAAGTCACCGACTTTGATATGTTAATATACTCTAAAGTATACAGTATAGCTCCGACATGGCTGCAGACTTCTGCACATCCGGCCATACATGTACAGTGCGCTGATATTACGCTGCCATCATGTTCACAAATAATCCAAACCTGCAGTGGTTGTAGGGCTAATCGTTGGGAATGTTTTACCTATAAATAAAATTAATTTATTAGAATAAGTATAAATTTATATGTAGTAAATGAATATAATACAATAAAATTAATATTCTGCAATAGTCATTATGAATTTAATGTGTCAAAATCAAAAATATATGTAAAAAAAAATGGTTTATTTCTTACCTTCCCTACCATAACAGTGTATCCATTAATATGTGCTGTACCACAATTTTCTACAAAGCCTGCTTCAAAATATTTGTAGGCGGACAGACTTTTGTAGGCTTTCATCTGCTCTTTGGTGTAAAAGCTATGGGTTAGCACCAAATAACTGGTTATATCCATCCCTGTAATAGCTGGATACATATCTGGACTATATGAGAGATCGTTTTCAGTTAATGTGTAAGGATCCACATTGTCAATAACCGCAATTTTCTTCATATAGCGTTCAGCAACGTCCTTTAATTCGCTTTCCAATTTTTTGAAATAGTTGCTCTTGATCATTTTGTTGACTGAAAATTATTTAAGAGAAATTATTTCTAAAATAGTTGCATAAAAAATAACCTCCAAACAAAACCACAAACTTACCTTTATTAAGTAAAAGCACCCAAAATTTAATACGTGTCGTATATATACACACGAATTTTCAAATTTTTCAAACGGTGTCTGAAAGTAGGTCATTCAAGTAGTATTTTTCAGAAAAAAAAATTGCGGGTTATCGCGATTTTCTTGAGTTACAAAGGTAAAAGTTTTGTAAAATGCATTGTTGTAATTACATTATTTGTCAAAAGATGGCAGCATAGAACGTGCTACACTGTTCCGTAGAATGTTTTTGTTATTAAACATACCCTAACCTAAGATTAATGTGTTCTGTGCCTAAGATAGTGTTTTGTCATTAAACTAGAAGATATGTAGCTCGCTCCGCTTGGTTCTACTAGCCTAATACGCTCCTAACCTAACCTAAAATAATGTTTTGTCATTAAACTAAAAAGTAGATCGCTCGCTCCAGTTGCATTCTACTTACCTACCCTAACCTAAAATAGTGTTTTTGTCATTAATCTAGAAAGTAGGTAGCTCGCTTCGCTCGGCTTCTTCTAACCAAACCCTTACTAACCTAACCTAACCTAAGATAGTGTTTTGTCATTAAACTAGAAGATGGGTAGCTCGCTTCGCTCGGCTTCTTCTAACCAAACCCTTACTAACCTAACCTAACCTAAGATAGTGTTTTGTCATTAAACTAGAAGATGGGTAGCATTCTACGTTGATCTGCCGTGAGAGACGGACGTGCTTCTAGCTCGCTCCGATTAAAAACGACAGTTCGGGCGTAAATTACGACAGAGGTGTGAATGAAAGTGTTTTATTTAAACCAGAAAGTGGCTACAAACATTTTAGTGGTGAACCGGAGTGCTACACTCCCTGTTTAAGGGTGAAACAGGGTGCGAAAGAGTCCCGTGAGGTGTGTATCTTTTCGGTGCCGATTGTAGTGCCAGAGGTCTCGCTGACTGTGTCAACACCTGCCGGAGGGGCTTAGGATTTCTGCTGAAGTACCGCTGATCATCTGTGCACAAGGGGTAAGTAGTATTTACACACTGCAAACCCCTTTTATTCAGTGATATTGTGTATTTTTTGAAAATTTTCTAAGTCCATTAAACCGGTTCTGACAGCAGTTAGCAGGCTTACTATCGCCGTCAATAAATTCAAGGCCAGCGACTTAGCTCCGAGCGAGCGAAGGTCGCACTGGTTGGTGTCGGCACGTGGCAAACTGGCACTTAGAAAAGTTTTTCACAAAAGGGACTAGTTTTTACATTTGCATAAGCGGGCACCATATTCCGAGGCCCACAGGGCTTCAACTCCTGGGAGACTCACAGAGTTCTTCCCCCTCCAAATCCCCCCCCCCCCAAATTTGGTCTTTTCCCCACCCTACATAAGCTTCGTCTTGGCAAGGGGAGGCCATATTAACAAATCTAATTAATTGCACAACCCCCATCAAATCAGTAAAACCGTTTTAAAATCTCCCCTCTCCCCTCCGAAATCTTTGGACTACCCCTCACCTGCCAAAAGTTGCATTTTGGCAAGGGGCATCCGAAATCATAACAAAAATCAATTTCCCACTGTCCGTCTAGGAGATACAGGCCTTCCAATATTACCCCCCCCCTCCTTACTTTTTTTAGTCTGCCCCTCACCCGCCAAAAGTTGCGCCTTGGCAAGGTGAGTCCGCACACAACCCTCATTTTCTACCCTCCCCCCTTGTAAATTTTTTGGTTACCCCTCACCCGCCAAAAGTTTTGCCTGGACAGGGTGAGTCCATCCATTGACAAAATATTCTTCCCCCCCTCCAAGGAAAATTTTTACTACCCCTCTCCCGCCAAAAGCCACATTCTGGCTAGGAGAGCCTACTTTTACCCTTACGGTGCTCCCCCTCCCTCATCTAGAGTTTTTCTTCTAAGGAAACTCTACCTCCCCTCAGACAGGATCTCGAGGGGAGCTCTATCACTAACCCGCTTATGAAATAAAACAGTCCTGAGAGTGGGATGGACAGCTCGACCCAAACACCCAGGGTCGCCAAGACGGCTCGCGTTAACGACAGGAGAGGTCCTGTGACCGCAACATCTGCGCCTAAAGCAAGCCAAGAGCTACCGGACGACTGCGATGATCCCGAGAAGATCTTCAGCCCGAGGGCATCAATTGGGAGAAGTCCTCCAAGCGAGGCGAGGAACAGGGCGGTTGAACAGTCAATCAGCTCCTCGACCCGGACAGTGACCCGGGCGAAACCAGCGTCACCGGAGAAGATCACGAGGGAGAAAGGAGAGCTACCGCTCAGACCGCCAACACCGGAGTTCAAGGACGAAATATCAACGATTGTGGCTAAGCTCAAGAAGCAGGTGGGCATATTGTCGGCCGCCATCACGAGCAACACGAAGATTAATATCAAGGAGGCGGCTGCCAACATCAAGGCCATCACCGAGGTCTTCTGCGCCAAGTATGACGCAAGACTGAAGCGTAAAGGGGCGGCAAAGGAGTCGTCCACGCAGACAGTTACGGTGGGCCGATCAGCTAGCACTCAGACCGGAAGTAGCGCCAACAAGGAAGAGGACGGGAAGGTTGAGAAAAAGGAGTGCAGAACGATTGGCACTCAGACTTGAGAAGCGGAGGCGGAGGCCCTAGCCAAGAAGGTAAAGGACGCAGTTGCTGGAGGCATGTTCGAGGAGCTGTCAGGGGTGTTGGATGAGGCCTGGCCGAAGGAGTGCTTCCAAGTAACGGAAGTGAGGCTCTCCGACCCCAGCCAGTTCAAAGAGAGGGGAAACTACGCTATTCTGATGAGATCAGAAGAGCTAGTTTCAAACGAGGGGGCCTGCAAACTGGTGGCGAGACACGCAGGGCTGGAGGAGCTTTTTCTTGGTAAGCAGCCTGATTTTCTCCTGGAGACCTCAAAAGTCTCCACGAGAAAGGGTACCAAGGAGGTGGTCTCAGCCGTGTACGTCCACCCCATCCAGACAGCGGACGCGGCAAGCTTAGGTGGTGAAGATTGGCTTAGGCAGGTCTTCGATCATCTGAAGGAGCTGCGGAAGATGTCTGAGGGACATCAGATCGAGGAGCTACGGCTGTTAACCAGCAAAGGCCAGGAAGCGAAAGTGAGGAGACTCTGCGAGGCAGCATTCTCCGGATCCAAGCTGGCGAAAATAATAATTTTAGCCAGTCAAAAGACAGAGAGGGCTAGGCAGCCACAGAAGCCGAGCCTGGGATCGGTAACGATCAAGGCCGGAGGGAAGACCTACGCGGACCTGTTGAAGTCCATGAAGGAGAATGTGGACGTGGGGAAGCTCGGCA
The DNA here is from genome assembly GCA_963971575.1 of Liopterus haemorrhoidalis. Taxonomy (NCBI): domain Eukaryota; kingdom Metazoa; phylum Arthropoda; class Insecta; order Coleoptera; family Dytiscidae; genus Liopterus; species Liopterus haemorrhoidalis. The sequence goes on from OZ020623.1 coordinate 19,769,912, forward strand.
TCTCGGTACGGAGGATTTTGAAGACCGAGAACGGCGATCTCCAAGTGAGAGTGGAAGGGGGAGAAGCCAAGGCAGAGACTTTGAAGAAAGAGCTTGTCAACAGGTTTGAGGACTGGGAGATCTCCCGAGGGACGCAAAGGAAGTCCGCGATCTTTGTCACTGGGATAGATGTCACCATGACGAAGAGCGACATATGTGCGGACGTCGCCAAGGAAGCCGGGCTGCTCACTCGATCGCAGGAAGTAGTTGTGAAAGCGGTCAGGACTGGGCGGTACGGCGAACTCACGGCGACAATCGAGCTCCCGAGAACCTCAGCTGCTGCGCTAGCCGAGAGGAAATATATCAGGGTCGGTTGGGTCCGATGCGTAGTCAGGGAGATAGTGAACGTGACCAGGTGCTTCAACTGCCTGGAACACGGGCATATGGCCAGGGAGTGTAAGGCGGAGAAGAGCAGGAGGGACGAGTGTCTCAACTGTGGACAGAAGGGACACAAGGCCAAGGACTGCAAGAACGGTCAGTTCTGCACCATCTGTAGGCATGAGGGACATCGGGCGGATCAGATCAGGTGCCCCTACTTCCGTAAGGAAATAGACAAGATAAGAAGCCTGCGCATGCAGAACTTCGCCAGGAGAGGACCGACCGCCAGACTTAGAGATGAGCCTTAGTATGCTCCAGACGAACCTGGGCAGAGGTAGGGCAGCACACGACCTGGCATACGCGTATGCCTACTGTGGGCGTCGACCTACTGTTGGTTGCAGAACCCAACCGAGCCCTGACAAGGAAGGACCCGTGGATAGTCGACAAGATCGGGGATGTGGCGGTGCTACCGATGGCAGGACGGCTGCAGGCGTCCAGGATTGAGACAGGGGCAGGACATCTCTGCATTGGCCTGCGCACCTACGACCTCCATGTGGTATATTTATCTCCGAATATATCCCTGGAGGATTACCAGCGTAGAGTTGAGGTCATCATGAATCACGTTAGGACGAATGGCAGAGAGGCAGTTCTAGCAGGGGACATTAATGCCAAATCGCCGATGTGGGGTTCTCCGGTGACAGACGCGAGAGGAGAAGTTTGGACTGAATGGGCTGCCGCGCTACATTTGGTGGGTCACAATTGTGGAGGAATTCCTACGTTCGTGAGAGGAACGAGCCGTTCCTTCATAGACGTGACCTTTACAACCCAAGGACTAGCAAGGAGTGTGTCAAACTGGAGAGTCCTAGAACTGGAGAATCTCACCTTGCACCGCTACATCCGCTACGAGGTGGTAGACGGACCAGGGGCCAGGCGACAGAACGATCCGAAAAGGAGAATAGCGGATTGGAGTGTGTTCAAGTCCTCACTGGCGCTGATAGTGAACTCAATGACTGAAGAGCGGAGGAGTTCACACACCGAGGGCGCCGAGGCATTAGCGGAGGCTTACAGAGCCAGTGTTACTCTGGCACCGAACAGCCGTAAGCTTATGCCATACTGGTGGGACGAGAACATCAGCCAACTCAGAGCCCTGAGTACGAGAGCGAGAAGGATACTCACGAGAGCACGAGCACGCCGGAATGAAGTTGATCTAGGGCAGCTGGAGCGAGAGTACAAAATCTCGCGCAGATCACTCAAGAAGGCGATCGTGGAGGCAAAGAGAAGGCACTGGCGCGAGCTCTTACTGAGAGTGGACGAGGACGTATGGGGTACTGCCTACCAAGTGGTGGTGAGGGGGTTGACAAATTTAAGGCCTCTTGATTTGACCGAGGACAGAAAACTCGAAATCTTGAGCCACCTGTTCCCGCAGAGGATAGAGGAACGGGCGAACCCCCCCGAGGTAACGGAAGCAACAGTACCTTTTACGATGGAAGAGCTCGAGACTGCGGTAAAGAGCAGAAAGAACAAGAAGGCTCCCGGTCCGGACGGATTACCCACGGAAGCAATTAAGATTGCTCTGGAGGAACAAGGAGAATGGCTGTTGGGAATCTTCAACGAGCTACTGCACAAGCTCGAGTTCCCGGCGGCCTGGAAGACAGCATCGACGGTCCTGATTAAGAAGACAGGGAAGAACCCCGACGAGCCTGGGTCGTATCGGCCCATATGCCTTTTGAACTCACTTTCTAAGGTGTATGAAGCCCTTCTTCAGAAAAGGCTGGAAGAGGAAATCGAAGGAAGGGTGCTTCTGAGTCCCAGGCAGTTCGGATTTCGTCGGAATAGGTCGACGATTCAGGCTCTCAGGGAGGTGTACGACACCCCTCTGAACAGCACAGCCAAATGGCATGTCCTGGTCACTTTGGACGTAAGGAATGCTTTCAACACGGCTAGCTGGGCGCTCATTCTCGAGGAACTCAGGAAGATGGAGATACCGCACTATCTGCAGGCTATTCTGGCGGACTACCTCTGCGATAGGTACGTCCGAACATCGAAGAGTAAGGACGCCAGAGTACTCAGGGCAACGGCAGGAGTCCCGCAGGGTTCAGTCCTTGGACCTACGCTATGGAACATCCTGTACAACGATGTGCTCAATCTCCAGCTACTGGGCGACTCGAAGTGCATCGGATTTGCTGACGACCTGGCACTGATCACGAAGGCGAGGAATGAGGAAGAGTTGAAGTATTGCGTCAACGTCAACCTCTGGAGGATCAGTGCTTGGATGGACGCGCACAAACTTCAGTTAGCCCCCGAAAAAACGGAGGCTGTGATACTGAAGGGAAAGCGCAAGAGGGATGGCGTTAACTTCAAATTGGCGGGCCGAACTATTACTCCTAAGCCTCACATCAGATACCTCGGGGTGACATTCGGTACAAACGGTTCGTTCGCGGAGCACGTGAGGTGCTCTGCGGCTAAGGCCGAGGAGAGAGCTGGCAGCCTTAAAAGACTGATGCCAAACGTGGGAGGCCCTAACTGGGCCAAGCGGAGAGTGCTAGTAGGGACAGTGCACTCCATTCTCCTATACGGAGCTCCGATATGGAGTGCCTTTCTTCAGTATGAAAAGCACTGCAACATACTGGTAAGGTCCCAACGCAAGGCCCTTTTAGGGGTGGCATCGGCCTACCGAACCGTTTCCACCGTCGCCCTACAGGTGGTAACCGGTGTACTTCCGATTAAGCTCCAGGCGATGGAGAGAACGGAAGTATACGAGGAAGGCGGGGGAAAGGAAGTTCGTCACGCGGCTAGAGCTCGTTCGATCCAGAGGTGGCAGGACGAGTGGCAGCGTAATACCGAAAAGGGGCAGTGGACAAAAAGGATTATTCCGAACATCCAGGAATGGCTGGCCTGTAAGCATAGGGTCATTGACTACTATGTTACACAGGCTCTCACAGCACACGGATCCTTTAGAGTGTTCACCAAGCGGATCGGTAAGGAGCAAGAGGACACATGCGTATACTGCGGAGCCGTGGACACTGCAGAACATACGCTTTTCGCATGCGGAAGATGGGACGGAGAAAGGACAAGAGCGGCGGCTACCGTCGACGAGTTCCTGACACCGGACAATCTCCTGCAGGTGATGGTGAAGTCCAGGGAGAACTGGGAGTCAGTGAGGCGGATGATGACTGACATCCTGAAAGTCAAGGAAGCAGACGAAAGAGAGCGTCAGGGTTAGTCGAAGTGACCTAGCCGGGCAGTGCAAGCTCGTTGTCTAATCTCCAGATGAATAGCCTGAGTGAGCGACGTGGCAGCTCAAAGGTCGGGTTATAGACACCCGCATCCGGAGAGCAGGGGTAAACTTCTAGTCACCTGGCGAGGCCTCGGGGGTCCGTGTTTAAAACCACGGGAGCCGCCGACGGGAACGCCTTGTATTCGGACCGGTGCACCTCATAAACAGGTCAAGGTCTGAAACACGAGACAGGCGCCCTAAGCCCGGCGCCCTCTCTTGGCGCTTTGGAGGAGAAAGGGCGACGGGGTAGAGAGACCTGGGAGTCCAGACTCAAGAAGAAAGACCAACAAGACTCTGAGCAGATAGAAAGAGAGTGACAGGTTTCGAGTCGAAGAGACCTAACTGGACAGGGCAGGCACGTTGCCCTCTCTCTGGAGGGATCGCATGTTTCGGCAGAATGGCAGCTCAAAGATCGGGCTATAGACACCCGCATCCGGAGAGCAGGGGCAAACCTCTAGTCACCTGGCGATGCCACAGCGGCCCGTGTTTAAAACCATGGGAGCCGCTGACGGGAACGCCTTGTATTCGGACCGGCGCACCTCATAAACAGGTCAAGGTTCGAAACGCAAGACAGACGCCCTGCGCCCTCTGTCTTCTCGTTGCGGTTCTGAGGGGAGGCGGCGGCAGAGCCTGGTTCGTGAGTCCTGTGTGTCCAGACTCAAGAAGAACGATCATCAAGACCCTTCAGACCGATGACGAGCAGAAGGAGGAGACAGGAACGGAGGAACAGGGAGACTAGTCGGAGTCTTAGGCCGCGGGATCGCACACGGAACCGCTTGCGGATGGTAAAGGCAGCTCAAAGGTCGGGTTATAGACACCCGCATCCGGAGAGTGTGGGTATGCCACGTAGTCACCTAGCGACGCCCCGGGGGAGATCCGTGCGTAAAACCACGCGAGTTTTCGTCGGGGACGCTTTGTATTCGGACTGGATAACCTGGTAACCAGGTCAAGTCCGAAAACACGAGACGGACGCCTACTGCTGGATACCTGAAGTGGGCGAATGCCGTGGGTGAGCTGGTGGGGGGATTTGACAGACTTAGCAACCTGACTCTAGGACGACCACCGGAAGAAAGACACGGAAGAAACAGGAGGAGGAAGCAGACAAGAAAAAGGAAGAACCAGGAAGAACTAGCCACTCCGTCATGATGAATAGTCTACTACGACAGTCCCATGACGGAGAGGAGGCAAGCAGGGTTTTTAGTCGATATGCCACCTGTGGAGACTCTGGAGACTGTGGAGAAAAAAAAAAAAAAAGAAGATGGGTAGCTCGCTTCGCTCGGCTTCTTCTAACCAAACCCTTACTAACCTAACCAAACTTAAGATAGTGTTTTGTCACTAAACTAGAAGATGGGTAGCTCGCTTCGCTCGGCTTCTTCTAACCAAACCCTTACCAACCTAACCTAACCTAAGATAGTGTTTTGTCATTAAACTAGAAGATGGGTAGCTTGCTTCGCTCGGCTTTTTCTAACCAAACCCTTACTAACCTAACCTAAGATAGTGTTTTGTCATTAAACTAGAAGATGGGTAGCTCGCTTCGCTCGGCTTCTTCTAACCAAACCCTTACTAACCTAACCTAACCTAAGATAGTGTTTTGTCATTAAACTAGAAGATGGGTAGCTCGCTTCGCTCGGCTTCTTCTAACCAAACCCTTACTAACCTAATCTAACCTATGATAGTGTTTTGTCATTAAATTAGAAGATGTGTAGCTCGCTTCGCTCGGCTTCTTCTAACCAAACCCTTACTAATCTTACCTAACCTAAGAAAGTGTTTTGTCACTAAACTAGAAGATGGGTAGCTCGCTTCGCTCGGCTCTTCTAACCAAACCCTTACTAGCCTAACCTAGCCTAAGATAGTGTTTTGTCATTAAACTAGAAGATTGGTAGCTCGCTTCGCTCGGCTTCTTCTAACCAAACCCTTACTAACCTAACCTAACCTAAGATAGTGTTTTGTCATTAAACTAGAAGATGGGTAGCTCGCTTCGCTCGGCTTCTTCTAACCAAACCCTTACTAACCTAACCTAACCTAAGATAGTGTTTTGTCATTAAACTAGAAGATGGGTAGCTCGCTTCGCTCGGCTTCTTCTAACCAAACCCTTACTAACCTAATCTAACCTATGATAGTGTTTTGTCATTAAATTAGAAGATGTGTAGCTTGCTTCGCTCGGCTTCTTCTAACCAAACCCTTACTAATCTTACCTAACCTAAGAAAGTGTTTTGTCACTAAACTAGAAGATGGGTAGCTCGCTTCGCTCGGCTTTTCTAACCAAACCCTTACTAGCCTAACCTAGCCTAAGATAGTGTTTTGTCATTAAACTAGAAGATTGGTAGCTCGCTTCGCTCGGCTTCTTCTAACCAAACCCTTACTAACCTAACCTAACCTAAGATAGTGTTTTGTCATTAAACTAGAGGATGGGTAGCTCGCTTCGCTCGGCTTCTTCTAACCTAACCCTTACTAACCTAACTTAACCTAAGATAGTGTTTTGTCATTAAACTAGAAGATGGGTAGCTCGCTTCGCTCGGCTTCTTCTAACCAAACCCTTACTAACCTAACCTAACCTAAGATAGTGTTTTGTAACTAAACTAGAAGATGGGTAGCTCGCTTCGCTCGGCTTCTTCTAACCAAACCCTTACCAACCTAACCTAACCTAAGATAGTGTTTTGTCATTAAACTAGAAGATGGGTAGCTCGCTTCGCTCGGCTTTTTCTAACCAAACCCTTACTAACCTAACCTAACCTAAGATAGTGTTTTGTCATTAAACTAGAAGATGGGTAGCTCGCTTCGCTCGGCTTCTTCTAACCAAACCCTTACTAACCTAATCTAACCTATGATAGTGTTTTGTCATTAAATTAGAAGATGTGTAGCTCGCTTCGCTCGGCTTCTTCTAACCAAACCCTTACTAATCTTACCTAACCTAAAAAAGTGTTTTGTCATTAAACTAGAAGATGGGTAGCTCGCTTCGCTCGGCTTCTTCTAACCAAACCCTTACTAACCTAATCTAACCTATGATAGTGTTTTGTCATTAAATTAGAAGATGTGTAGCTCGCTTCGCTCGGCTTCTTCTAACCAAACCCTTACTAATCTTACCTAACCTAAGAAAGTGTTTTGTCACTAAACTAGAAGATGGGTAGCTCGCTTCGCTCGGCTCTTCTAACCAAACCCTTACTAGCCTAACCTAGCCTAAGATAGTGTTTTGTCATTAAACTAGAAGATTGGTAGCTCGCTTCGCTCGGCTTCTTCTAACCAAACCCTTACTAACCTAACCTAACCTAAGATAGTGTTTTGTCATTAAACTAGAGGATGGGTAGCTCGCTTCGCTCGGCTTCTTCTAACCTAACCCTTACTAACCTAACCTAACCTAAGATAGTGTTTTGTAACTAAACTAGAAGATGGGTAGCTCGCTTCGCTCGGCTTCTTCTAACCAAACCCTTACCAACCTAACCTAACCTAAGATAGTGTTTTGTCATTAAACTAGAAGATGGGTAGCTCGCTTCGCTCGGCTTTTTCTAACCAAACCCTTACTAACCTAACCTAACCTAAGATAGTGTTTTGTCATTAAACTAGAAGATGGGTAGCTCGCTTCGCTCGGCTTCTTCTAACCAAACCCTTACTAACCTAATCTAACCTATGATAGTGTTTTGTCATTAAATTAGAAGATGTGTAGCTCGCTTCGCTCGGCTTCTTCTAACCAAACCCTTACTAATCTTACCTAACCTAAAAAAGTGTTTTGTCATTAAACTAGAAGATGGGTAGCTCGCTTCGCTCGGCTTCTTCTAACCAAACCCTTACTAACCTAATCTAACCTATGATAGTGTTGTGTCATTAAATTAGAAGATGTGTAGCTCGCTTCGCTCGGCTTCTTCTAACCAAACCCTTACTAATCTTACCTAACCTAAGAAAGTGTTTTGTCACTAAACTAGAAGATGGGTAGCTCGCTTCGCTCGGCTCTTCTAACCAAACCCTTACTAGCCTAACCTAGCCTAAGATAGTGTTTTGTCATTAAACTAGAAGATTGGTAGCTCGCTTCGCTCGGCTTCTTCTAACCAAACCCTTACTAACCTAACCTAACCTAAGATAGTGTTTTGTCATTAAACTAGAGGATGGCTAGCTCGCTTCGCTCGGCTTCTTCTAACCTAACCCTTACTAACCTAACCTAACCTAAGATAGTGTTTTGTAACTAAACTAGAAGATGGGTAGCTCGCTTCGCTCGGCTTCTTCTAACCAAACCCTTACCAACCTAACCTAACCTAAGATAGTGTTTTATCATTAAACTAGAAGATGGGTAGCTCGCTTCGCTCGGCTTTTTCTAACCAAACCCTTACTAACCTAACCTAACCTAAGATAGTGTTTTGTCATTAAACTAGAAGATGGGTAGCTCGCTTCGCTCGGCTTCTTCTAACCAAACCCTTACTAACCTAATCTAACCTATGATAGTGTTTTGTCATTAAATTAGAAGATGTGTAGCTCGCTTCGCTCGGCTTCTTCTAACCAAACCCTTACTAATCTTACCTAACCTAAAAAAGTGTTTTGTCACTAAACTAGAAGATGGGTAGCTCGCTTCGCTCGGCTCTTCTAACCAAACCCTTACTAGCCTAACCTAGCCTAAGATAGCGTTTTGTCATTAAACTAGAAGATGGGTAGCTCGCTTCGCTCGGCTTCTTCTAACCAAACCAAGTAACAAGTGTTTTATAAATATATATATATATATATATGTGTGTGAAGCAGCGGGTATAACTAATAGGTAACATATTTAGTTATAATATCTTCTGGTATTTCTTTTCGACCTTGAAATATATTAAATAATGTAGTCGCTTATTGGGATATTAGGTCAATAAAAAAAAAATTTACTTATTCATATATTTCAATAGACCGGTTTCGACAATTTATTGTCTTCTTCAGTATCTCTGAGGAAAATCAGTGTCAATTTTCCTCAGAGATTTAGCAGTGTAATTCGTTCACAGCTGGCATTTAGTTTATAAAGTACCCAATGATAGCGCTGCGATAGATATCGAATTTAAGTTCATTTTACGAATATATAAAAAATTGCAAGTTATAAAAGTGAAAAATAATTAAAACTGTGTAAAAAATTAACAATTTCCGTACCTAATATAATTTATTTAAGCTATTACTAACCAAACCTAACCTAAGATAGTGTTTAGTCATTAAACTAACAGGTAGGTAGATAGCTCGCTTCACATCCGTTGCATTCAGCAACCTAGCTAAACCTAGCGCTGTGGTAAGCGTTGATATATGGAGAAATCTAACCTAAAATTGCAAGTTAAAAAGTGAAAAATAATTAAAACTGTGAAGAAAACTAACGATTTCCGTACCTAATATAATTTATTATTATCTAAGAAAGATGTCCCTACAAAAAAATCATGAAAATAATGTAAATTGAGTGTGTATATATACGGCACCAGAGCCCAAAACAACAAATAGGTTTATATTTTCTATTAAAATTAACTCGATTTTGTTACAAAAAGGTAATATATTTGAATAAAAATGAAATATAACGGCTAAAAACTATGTACTATATCACTTGTTACTGTTACGGCGAAACACAGAACACACGTGGCGAACCAAACTTTGCTTACCCTCCAGAGACTAACAGCTGATCAGCTGTTTTGGAGTGCTCTATTTAGGATTTCCCATATTCTTTAACCACGTTTTATATAAGCCTGGAGCCTCCCGTATCTTCGGGTTTGGTAAACGATATCTTGTAGGTTCACTACTAGCATATCCCAAAACGAAGCACATAACCATTTTTAGTATTAATAATATAATATACACTCTTTAAACTTTAAACTTTAGCAAAAAGAAATGCTCTGTATTTTTAATAGGTTAGACTACCAAACTTCTATACAAATTATTTTATATAGCTAAGTCGCTAAAATTACTTTAAAATTAGAAAAAACCCTGGCAGATTGTAAGTTAACAAGGGCTATATTCCCTTGCTTGCAGTCTGTAACACGATTTCTTATCAGCGAAGTTCATTGAACCCATCAAATTTGAACGGTCCAAATACACAAGAATAGACCATATTAGTAACTACGTCACAAAATGAGATTCAGTGCTGCCGTCTCGCGGTTGGATTCCTTTTATTTGAATTTAGCATGTTGTTTTTTTGTTAAATTGTATTTTGGAAATATAAATTAAGTTTTCAAAGTAAGAGAGTGCTTCACATCAAAACTACAAGTCAATATTTATTTATTAAAATTCTTATTTTATACATTATAATTTAATATGTCATTATTTTTGCAGAACAATATTATTTTGTAGGTTAATTTTGAAAAATTTACGTTAATAATCGTTATTATGGCAAGTAACATAGCAATAAATGTGTGTACCATATCTAAATGGTTTAAAGGAATAATATGTTGTTTTTAATTTTCCATTATTGTTTTTCATTTTCATCTGTCAAAAAACGAAAAAAATTTCAATTAATAATGTAGATGTAATTGTTACAATTCGGAGCAAAACAATACACCAATATGCATTCTAAAACAAAATATTAATGATTACTTAGTGTTAATTAAATAAATACTAAAGATATTCCGATTTTCATATTATTTAAAAACGTAACCTATAAATATATCTTCGAATCCTTATTTATATATTTATAAAATCATTATTCTATAATATAAATTGTCTGGACTGTATATATTAGCATATATTTATCAAAAATACATATTTTTTGCTCCAAAATTGAAAATATTTATAAAATTAAGGTAACAAAAGTAATGTCCCATGTATTTTAAACTTCAAAAGGACTCAGCTCTCAGATGGCAGCACATGTATGTGACGACACACTAATATGGTCTATTTTCTTGAGCGATACTGAGACACAAACCTTCTGGATTCACGCCATCTACTGTAGAATAGAATAGTTGATAAGACGGGGCGGCCTGCATAACATCTAAGCAAACTTGGTTGCCTATATAGTAGGATTAGTCAGCGCCGTTGCAGGACAAGACTGAATCGAGTAGGCCTGCGTCCCAGCAATAACTGCTACGGCGACACGAAATCCTATATATATATATATACAAGCCGAGAGCAGAATATGGCAGAAAACAGAGAGAGAAGCAACAGTGTCCCATCTGCGGAAGCGTTGGAAAACTTTACATTCAACAAAAGCAGAAAAACGATGGGATCACCTATACCAAAAAGGAAATTTGAACCAGAGCAAGAAATAGAATCAGTATCAGTATCAGTAACAACTGTGTTCAGAAATAACGGATATGAAGAGAGAAAATCAAAATATGATGAAAGAAATTAAGGAGGATAATCGTGAAACCAGAAAGACGATTAATGAACTAAAAGAAGAGATAAGAGAACTTAAAAAGAAAGAAGAAGTGTGGAAAATAGAAAAAGAAAGTATGATACAGAGAATCGAAAGACTGGAAAATAAAGAGGAAGAACAAGAAAAAAGAAGAAGGAAAAATAATATCATTATAAAAGGAGTAGATTTAGGAAGAAACAACCTGGACATGAACTTGAAGGAATTCATAAAAACAGAGCTGGGGGTGGATGTTGACATTAAAGAAACTTACAAAATAACCACGAAAAATGAGACTGATTTAACGGTAGTGGCGATGGAAAATTGGGAAGAAAAGCAAAAGGTCATGTCAAGTAAATACAAATTAAAGGGGAAAAAGATATATATAGATCATGATCTGACCCCAAGAGAAAGGACGATCCAGGGAAAGCTGAGGAACATGGCAAAAGTAGAAAGAGAAAAAGGTAACCACATGGCCGTAGGATACAAAAAAAAATGAATATCGGTGGAAAATGGTATAAATGGAACGAGAAAGAAGAAAAATTAATTGATATGCCAATAGCAACGCCAAAAAACTTATAAGTACGAGAAAACAGGGAAACATAAGCAATACACAAATTGGCAAAGAAAAGGACAATGAACATAAAATAACAATAGGATTTTGGAATGTACATGGATTGAAAGGAAAAGATGAAGAATTTTGGGAATATGTTAAAAATTATGATATAATAGGACTTACGGAAACATGGATAGAGGAAAAAGACTGGGAAACATGTGAAAAGAGTCTGCCCAAACAATTCTGCTGGAAAAGCAAACATGCGCAGAGAGAACATAAGAAAGGAAGGGCAAAAGGAGGAATAACAATTGGAATCAGACATGAACTAGCGGAAATAGAAACGAACGTAACATATGATGAAGCTATTATGGAGAGAACAATAAAAGTCAATAAAGAAAAATGGAAAATAGTCACAATTTACAGCGAAGGGAGAATGAAGGAAATAAAAAGCGAATTAGAACAGAAAATAGACCCAACCCAAGAGCAAAATTTAGTAATAGGGGGAGATTTTAATGCAAGAATAGGAGAAATGGGAGGCAGAGAAACTCACATTTCGGAAATTATAGACAGTAGAAAAAGAAAGTCAAAAGATAAAAAAGTCAACAAAGAGGGGAAAATATTGCTAGAAATGGTAGTAGAGAGAGGATGGAGTTTTCTGAACGGAAATGTCGAAGGAGATGAAGAAGGGGAATATACTTATATAGGACCAAGAGGTGAAGCTACAGTTATAGACTACACAATTGTGAATGAAGACGCGTTTCAGAAAATAGAGACATTTAAGGTAGAGGAAAGAGTGGAATCAGATCACCAACCTATCAAAACAATATTGCAAGAGAAGACAGTAAAAGCAGAAACGAAAAACGAGTTTACAGTTACAGACTGGTCGAAGGAAGGAATAAACAAGTATAAAACACTAATCGTGAAGGAAAGCTTCGAAAAAAATGAAATTGAACTAGAAATAAGTAATCTGGTAAACAAAATACACAACGCAACGAAGCGGAGAAGATGCAACAGAACTGACAAACCCGGAAGAAACAATTGGTGGGATGCAAGCTGCAGAAAAAAGAAAAACAGAGTGAAGATGGAATTAAAGAAATGGAAAAACGGGATGACACGCAAAGAGGAATATGAGAGACACCAGAAAGAGTACAAAAATTTATGCAGAATGAAAAAAGATAAAAAGAAGAAAGAAGAAGTAGATGAAATTAAGAATATAAAAAATAATAATGAAGCATGGAAATACATTAATAAAGAAAGAAGAAAATATAAAGATACATATGAAAACATAACGACAAACGAATGGAAGGAACATTTTATGGAAATATTAAAGGGCCGAGATGAAAAGCCAAAAAAGAAAATCAAGGAAAATCGGGAAAACGAAGAACACATCGAAGATATAACTGTAGATGACGTAAAGAGACAGATTAATAAATTGAAAAAGAAGAAAGCCGCAGGGGAAGATGGTATAAAAAATGAGGCATGGATATATGGAACTGAGAATGTAATAACGAAGTTAACGGATGTGTTAAACAGGATATGGAAAGGGGAACAACTACCAGACAGATGGAGAAAAGGAATAATACACCCGATACATAAAACAGGAAGCAAAAAAGATGTAAACAATTACAGAGGGATTACGTTACTAGATACTGCATACAAATTATATGCAATGATCCTGGAAGAAAAAATTAAAAAGGAAGCGGAAGAGAAAGGAATTATACCAGATACGCAAGCAGGATTTAGAAAAGAAAGAGGCACTATGGACAATATTTATGTTGTTAATTATATAGTAGGAAGGGAAATCCTGAAGGAGAAAGGGAAAGTGTACGCCTTTTTCGCAGATTTGAAGGCGGCGTTCGATTCTGTTGATAGTGTAGAGTTGATTAAAACCCTAAAGGAATTGGGAATAAAAAACAGAATTGTCAACAGAGTAGAGGAAATATATAACTTAACCAGCAATGTGGTAAGAGTGGGACAGAAGGAAACCGAAGAGTTTTGGACAGTTCAAGGACTTCGGCAAGGATGCCCATTAAGCCCCATACTGTTCACGCTATATTTAGCAGACCTGGAAAGCCACTTGAAAAAGGGACAAGAAGGGGGAGTGGTGGTAGGCAGGATAAAAGTTATGTCCCTATCCTATGCGGATGATATGGTTTTGTTGGCAACAAAAGAAGAAGAAATGCAGGGAATGCTGAAAAGGTTTGAAAAGTATCTAACCAAGAAAAAACTTAAACTAAATGCAGCTAAATCTAAAATCATGTTGTTTCGAAAGGGAGGAGGAAGGGAGAAAGCAGAAAAATGGACATGGGGAGAAGAGAAAATAGAAAAAGTAAAGGAATATAAATACCTAGGGTACCAATTTAGAAGCAACGGAGGAACAGACGCACATACGAGACTATTAAATAAGAAGGCCATGCTAGCCCTACCGCAAGTATGGAGTATTGGGGAACGGAAATTCAAAGGGGATTATAGAACTCGTATGCTCATGTACGAGGCGTTACTAAAAAATATAATAATGTATGGAGCAGAAGTATGGGGATGGGCGGAACGAGAACATATAGAAAATACAAATAAAATACTTAAAATGGATGTTGGGAGTAGACACGAATACACCAACATACATTATACTGGAAGAGACGAAAATGAAGAAAATGAAAATAGAGGCAGTCAAAAAAGCCATAAAATATGAAGAGAATATAATAAAACACCCGGAAAAAGAAATTCTTTATGAATGCTGGAGGGAAATGGAAAAACGGAATCAACAAGGAAAGCCCCTATCAAGATGGGAAAAGGAAAGGAAGGAAATGTACGAATATTGTGGCTACTCAACAACAGCAGTAAGACTAAAAAGAATGAATGGAGAAGAATTGGGGCACGAAGTAACAGAGCGAATGACCGACATACAACAAACGGAGCAAGATACAAAAATAAGAGAGTCAAGGTATAATAACAAATATGAAAAGACCTGGACGGTGTGAAAACCACAGTATCTGACAGAAAAAGGCAGTAGAGAGAAGAAAAAAGTGATAGCGAGATTTAGATGTGGAAATGAGGAGAGGGACAATAATTTTTGGATGAAAGAGGAAGAAAGAACATGTGGAATGTGCAGGGAAGGTAAGGAGACAATGGAACATTTGTTGGAAGAATGTGAAGAAATACGACACAGAACGGAAACGAGAAAGGAAATTTTGGATGAAACAGGAAAGGGGTATGAATGGATGAAAGAAGTGCAAAACAGAAGGGAGGAAATTAAGGAAAGGAGTCAACGAAGATATTAACTAGAGGAGAAGGAGAGTAGATTTTAAGCCGAAAGGCGAAAATTACAATTATTATTAAGTATAAGTTAATTGTTGTAAGATAAAATGTAGTATATAATATTTAATAATAAAAATATCTATCTATCTATCTACATATGTCTGTCTCTTTTGGTGACCGTAAAACACAATGCGCATGCTCGGGTAGTGTCAATTCATTTTGAAAAAGCAGGATAAAATCAGATGAAATGACATTTACATTTAAAAAAATAAGGTTAGAAGTTATCAAACAAAAACCCTAATTATTTGGTTTATACTATTTGGTAAAAAAGACGTAGCTGTACCCGTTTAAATGGCTGATATAATATTTGCTGTGAATATTGACTGATTATTTAAAAGGAACAACACACTTCTTTACTTTAAAATTACATTTAGAGTTGTGAAATTTTAATCAAAGTGGTAAACATTAAGAGTGGTAATTAGTGGTAAACTCCCTCATAATGAGTTTTTATATTAGCATCTTCATATGTTACTTGTGATCTTCATATGTTGTATTAAACTTGATTCGTAACTCGTTACGATCCAAGTGTTTCGAATAGCAACATGAGTTTTGACTAAAAATAAATAGTAATGTGACTGAAATTTATTACTGACTACCTCATATATAAGGGAGATATTTATCATACCAATTTTGATGGATGTCCATGAATTAAAGTTCATACGTCATGTTTCGACTATTTTCAGCATTGTCTGTCAATCCGTGGACATGGGTACAGCAAATCTGGCTGAATGGATCTTTGTGAAATGGATCGTTCTACTTTTGGTTAAAAACGGTCAACTGAAAATAGAAGTTTACTCGTATCAAGTTTTTTGTGAATATTTTGAAAAAATGTATTCGGATAAAGTTGCTGCACAACATAAAAGTAACCATTTTTATTTGAAAAATTTTTCTTTTAGTTGAAGTTTTTTATTAAGTTTTCTGTGGTGGCGGTCGGTTTTGTGCTGGTTATACCTGATTTTATTCATTATATTTTCTTTTTACTTTCTAATGGCTGATTGCTAAGGAACGAGTCAAATATTTTAATTTATGCTTCGAACTCGAATTAAAGCAGTATACAGAAACACAGCATATCTCGAGATAAAAAATTAACTTTTTTAGTAATTGGCAATAAACTTCTATTTTCTGTTAACTGTAATGTTCAAGTCATGATACTTTCTTCTAATTTTTGTGCATAATACTTTTATCAAAAAGGACAATAATTAAAACAATAAATATTAATTTTATATAAAATATATTGTAATAAAATTCTTACAGTGTCATACTATATAAGTATACAGGATTACAACTAAGTTAATAATACTTAATACTAGCGGACCCGTGTGCAAATTTCGCACAGCCCTTGCTAACATAGCTTAACTAAACCACTTTTACAAGTCACAAAAATTCAAGAGCAAAACAAAGACAAAACAAGGAAAAAAAAAAAAAAACAAAAACCATTATTGGTTTTTAACATTAACACATTTCTTTTTAGCATTAACGTTTCTCCAACTTCTTCAGAAATTAAATTTTTCTTCTTTAACACCTTCACTAACTCCTTAAGAGAGGTAACTCTTTTCTTAACGTCCAAAACTTGTGTTCGTAAATCTTCAATTTTTTTGTGTGTCCAGTATTTGTTGCTTTAACCAGTTTCAAAGATCATAACGTGGCTCGTAAAATCCTTGTTTCGGAGGTGTACGCATCAGGCTGTTCTCAACTAAAAATATAATATAATTTATAAAACATGTCATATTTAAAAACAAATATATTGTAACATTACAAGTTGCCTATCCTCCTCTGACACATGCGCAGATGACCAATGGCCAGCGTTGCCAGGTTGGGCGATTTATCGTAAATTGGGCGACCGAAAAATACAAATTGCGCCTCGTTTTCGACAAATTGCGATAGCGCCGAATTGGGCGTCTGTGTTTTCAAAATGCAGCTTTTTTGGGCGTTTTGTGTTTTATACTCTTATAATTCTCATATCACGTCATAAACTTTCACAATAAAAGGCGCTTATTGTATATCGGTTTAATATTAATTTACATATTCTTATTAGAATTTTAATTATTATGTTGTGTTTTGAATAGTTTATGTACACTGTATATAATGTGTAATCTCTATACTGTATTTTTTTTGTAATTATAACTAAGAGAAAATAATGTGTTTGTGTTTATATATAGTATATTTAATTTTGTTACACTTTTCTAAGAGGGAAACTTTATTTATTTGTTGCGTCTTTGGGTGGTATAGGCTGTTCTAAATTTTGATGCCCAGTTACAGTAGCGTCGATTTAAATTTCGACATAAATTTTACTAGTATTTGGGCCTCAAAACTTCGCCCCTTCCCCGCGAAAATTTTGTCATAAATTTATCCTGACAACAAATTATGAAATAACCCTAGCAACCTCGGCCTTTGAATAAACACTAAACGTGTAGTTTGCGTATAAACGTTTCTTAGGACGAACGGGCTCTACCTAAAAAGTACGTATGTATCATGATTTATTCAATAAATATTTATTTATATAAGGTTTGTTTCAACACAGTTCAGAATCGGAACAGAACGTTCCGCGCTTGCGTACTTACAAAAAAGCGTTTTAATAGAGTTAATTTTAAACGTTTTTTTTTTTTTTTGTTAGTACGCAAACGCGGCCCGTTCTGTTCCAGCCGACCGGCGTAGCGTAGTGGTAACACATGTGTTCTGCGTTACTAAGGTCTCGGATACGAATCCCGATCAGGCATGGAATTTTTCAAAAATAAGAATTGTCCTGGCAATTATCTGAAGAAGCAAAGGCCATTAAAAAATTAAAAAAACGTTTCATTCCGATTCTGAACTGTGTTGAATCAAACCTATAAAAACATTATTCATAAAGATGTCCTCAATAATTATTAATATTAACACCTATTTGTGTTGTTGCCAATGGCTATTAGGCTACACAGTTGACGGCCAACCGCGATACCAAACACGTTAAACCTTGTTATATCATTTTATTTCATGTTTGTAATTATTTACATCAATAAACAAGTATTACAGTGTGTTACAGTTCAGAAGTGGGATATATCCAAGCTTAAGTGGTGAACGATTGGTGACAATTTTTAGTGAGTGAAAATTGAGATTGTTTAAGTTTAAGTGCGGAGTACCTGTGCCGATTCGCGACGGACAGCGAGTGGTGTATTGTAAAACTTCAAGGAATAAACATAATTTGTGTCTCTACGACGTACTGTGCGGCAGAAGTTGTGTTGTGCGAGTTACGCGACGAATTGCGAACCGCGTGGTGAAATTTTGAGGTTAGCGCGGGAAAATCTCGTGAGGTTAGCGTGTTGTGTTGGCGCGAAACTGGTGTTCCGGTGCGAAGCTAGTTACGTTATAGACACTGTGTGAAGTTGGTTAACTGTCAAAAATATTTCAAAATGGCGGAATCTGACAACTACGTTGACGCGACACAGGATTCGAATAGATCATGTGATACAACAAATGGAAACGATACGTATACGATACGCCCAGACGAATAACATGAATGTTAATGAAATGCTGCAATTACTTTTAGCTACTATGTTAAGACGTGAGACTCGTGGTGATAGCGCAAGTCCCAGTTCAACGGAAACAACCCGTTCAAGTCCAAGCAAACTTCCCTTTTCAGAAATCGGTGCGCAAATTCCTAAATTCGGGCAAGCTGGTGACGAATCGCTTGATGTTGAAGTCTGGCTACAGCGAGTCGATGACATTCAGTTAATGTACGAAGTATCAGACCAAACGATGAAAGTGTTGGCAACAAATCGCTTACTAGGCAACGCTCGTAAATGGTATGAATCGACACCTGATATTCACTGTAAGCCATGGGCTGGAATTAAAAGCGAGTTGCGAGATCTTTTTGGTAACAGGATCGATGAAATAGATATTTTAGAAAAGATACGAAGCATGCGTTGGAAGTCAAACGAGTCATTCGAGGACTACTTCCATGCGAAGGTACGCTTAGGGCGACAGATCAAAATGAGGGATGAGGAAATGATCCAACATCTCATTCGAGGGATCGATAATTTCACAGTCCGTACACAAATGATTACGAACAAACATACTTCATTATCCGAACTGCTTTCGACAATGAAGATGGTGTCTAAAGAAATGACACGTACAGATCAAAAGCGATCACGTGAACCGTTCTCCGAACAAAAGAAAGTTAGAGACTTTAACCAAGTTAAGACACCCGACAAAACTGGTGTAGTTCACTCTGCGAAAAATGCTGTTAGCACCCCAAGAAATGCGATTGTGTGTTTTAAGTGTAATAAACAGGGACACATAGCCCGTGAGTGCCCAGAAAAACGTAAAAGCGACGAGAAACAATCTTCAATCGATGCAACGGTATCCTCAGTGCACCGTATTGAAACTGACAACCACCTATTTCACAAAGAGTGTGTAGTTAACGGTCGAGCGGTATGCGCTATGCTCGACACGGGCGCGAAATCAAACTTGATCCGTGAGAAATTAATCTGCGAACTAAATGTGCAAGTGCGTCCATCTCAAAATGTGTTAATCGGACTAAACGATACACGAGTGATGTGTAGTGAAGTTGTTGACTTAGAAATCCAAATGGACAATGAACATTATGAACTTGAAGCTATAGTGGTACCAGATCTATCAATTCGTGATGATCTACTTTTAGGCAGGGAGTTTTTAACCTGTGTTGAACTGATCTACGCTAATAGTTGTGTAACGATTCGCAAGCCGAAAGTAGAAGTGCCTGCTAGTGAGTGTAGTGAATCAGACATTTTTAGAATTGACACTGACTGTTTATGTGGCCCAATTGAGGTTAATGTTGGTGAAGTGGGCTTGAACACTAAACGCGAAATCCGTGAAATAGTGATAGATTCTCAAGATTTCCCGGAAGAAACTTCAAACGTTACCGGTAGTGAAATCCGAACCAAGATGAAGATCACACTTAAAGATGATAGGACAATAGGGTTTTCCCCTCGACGATTATCATTCCATGAAAAAGAATTTGTTGATGCTGAAATTAACAGACTGTTGAAGGAGGGAGTGATACGACCCAGCGTTTCGGACTACGCAAGCCCCATAGTCCTTGTTAGAAAGAAAAATAATGAATATCGTCTCTGCGTGGACTATCGAGCCCTTAACAAGGTGACCTTCAAAGATAAATATCCTCTTCCGCATATCGATGACTTGATAAATAATCTAAGCCAGAAAGAGTACTTTTCAACATTGGATTTTAAGAGCGGATTTCATCATGTTTATTTAGAAGAGCGATCTATAAAGTATACCTCATTTGTAGTGCCTGGAGGACAATATGAATACGTTAAAATGCCTTTTGGGTTATACAATGGTCCTGCTGTTTTCCAGAGGTTTGTGACAGAGATCTTCCACGATCTAGTTTTGAGTGGTGAGATTCAAATATATCTCGACGACATTTTGGTTGCAAGCAAATCATTACAAGAGCATATTGCTAGCCTGAAAAAGATAATAGAACGAATAAAAAGAAGCAGATTACAACTTCGCCTAGACAAGTGCAAATTTGCAATGAAACATTTGGAATATTTAGGTTACCGTATTTCCAAAGATATGATACAACCTGGTAATGAAAAGACGTCAGCAGTTGAACGCTTCCCACTGCCGACAAACGCGCATGAGCTTAGACGTTTTCTAGGCTTAACAGGCTATTTCAGGAGGTTCATAAAAAGTTACACCACGATAGCCAAGCCGTTATCCGACTTACTTCAGAAAGACAAGAAGTTCGTTATGAATGAGGTTCAACGCTCAGCATTCGAGAACCTTAAGACATGTCTGGTGAGCGAACCCATATTAAAAATCTACAACAGATATCTAGAGACTGAGCTGCATACCGATGCTAGCGCTAGTGGCCTAGGCGCCATATTACTACAACGACATGAAGACAATAAACTTCATCCCGTGTTTTACGCAAGCTGGAAGACGACGCCTGAAGAGTCTAGGTACAGTAGTTTCAAACTTGAGACTCTAGCCGTCATCAAAGCTATAGACAAGTTTCGTATTTACCTGCTTGGTAAGAACTTTAAAATCATTACAGACTGTAGTGCCCTGAAACAGACTTTGGCTAAGAAGGATGCCAATAGACAAATATTCGGCTGGTGCATCAAACTGGAAGAGTATGATTACACCATCGAACACCGTCATGGTAAAAATATTAGTCACGTTGATTGTCTTAGTAGATGTTATACCTATGTCATAGAACAAGCTGCCGATGAGCTACACGACAAGCTGGTTATCTTACAAGACGTAGACGAAGAAATCACCCGTATCAAGGAACGAGTCAAAGACGGTGCAAATCGAGATCCAAATTATCTGATTGTCTCCGGTAAACTAATGAAGAGATATGAGGGAAGACTCCTTTACGTCGTCCCGAGAGGAATGCGAAGAGAACTAGTCCTAAAAACCCATGAAAGCATTTCGCACCTAGGAGCTGAAAAGACATGTGAGTTAATAAAGCAAAACTACTACTTTCGAAATATGTCTAGATACGTACGCAAATGCTTATCTAATTGCATCAAGTGCATTGAATACAATTGTAAGGCTACAAGAAATGAAGGACTACTACATTGTATTGACAAAGGATGCACGCCATGGGATACGCTACACGTGGATCACTTAGGGCCACTGCAACGTACAACAAAAGGGTACAAGCATATATTCGAGGTGATAGACGGGTTCACCAAGTTTACCTTTCTAGAACCAACAAAAACCACAACTTCTGAGGAAGCCATTCAAAAGTTATCCTCGCTATTTAAAATATTTGGATGTCCACGGAGGATAATTGCCGATAGAGGAACTTGCTTTACAAGTGAAGAGTTTAAACAATATTGTGCCGACAATGGTATTATCCTAACGCATATCGCTGTTCAAACGCCCAGGAGCAATGGTCAGATGGAGCGTTACAATAGGACAATCATGCCTGCATTACTGAAGGTGTCTTCACCAGAAACGTGGCACGAGCAGATAGCGGAAGTACAATTGTCTCTTAACCGTACTCTCCAGACTTCTACTCGTAAGACGCCTATCGAGTTATTTTTTGGCTATAATTTAGTCGTCACGAATGATCCCATAAATCAATCACTCCAGCAAGATCACACCTATCATGATTTTGTTGAGAAACGAGATTCTGCCCGCCGAGAAGCAGAAGAAAACATAAAAAAGTCTCAAGAAAGAAACAAAGTCCGATATGACAGCAGTCGAAGGCCAGTAACCGCATACCGACAAGGTCAGCTGGTCTCAATTCAGAGGGTATCTCCACCTTCTGATCGTGCCCCGAAGATGGCATCAAAGTTCGTGGGGCCCTACCAGGTCAAAAGGGTCCTCGACAATGACAGGTTCGTCGTGGCCGATGTTCCAGGCCACCCCCGTACGCAGAAGCCCTACGAAGGCATCTTACCATCCGAACGGATGAAACCGTGGGTAAACGGAGAATCCTCCTCCGATGAAGAAGACGATCCACCTTCCGATGATGACATCGAGGACGATGTCGTCTCCAGGACGGCCGACTGTAACATTACAAGTTGCCTATCCTCCCCTGACACATGCGCAGATGACCAATGGCTATTAGGCTACACAGTTGACGGCCAACCGCGATACCAAACACGTTAAACCTTGTTATATCATTTTATTTCATGTTTGTAATTATTTACATCAATAAACAAGTATTACAGTGTGTTACAATATTATAAGTTGGTTATTGTATACCCTGCTTTAATTTTTAAATTTACTTAAAATTAATATATTACCTGCAGATTCAGTTGTAATACTGCCAGTAACACAGTCAGCTGGACTGCTAGGGACAGGTTCATGAACAGTGTCAGTTTCAAAATAGTCTGAAATACAGTCTCCATAAGTGCTTGCAACAGGAGTGCCCACAATAGAAGTACTCGCAACAGAACTGCTCGCAACGGGTTCAACTAAAAAAATAATTGAGAATTTATTTTAACTGAAGACATAACCCTCGGTTACTTTACTGTGTTCTACGCCAACAGTTCTTAAACTAGGGTCCGCAAAACAATTTTGACATTAACTTTACATCCCCCAACTTTTCGCTTTTATTCAAATAACTCATTTCATAAAAATGCTTAAAATTAAAAAAAAAAAAATCCATTTAATCAAAATGTTGTTCAAGAGGGGGTCCTCGGACAACATAAGTTTAAGAACCCCTGTTCTACACATGTAATTAAAATGTATAAACAATATTTAAGACCATCTAAGTAATTAATTTGACACTAAGTGTCAATAGTTATCTACGTTCGCACAGTTCAGTTCAAAAAATGTCCAATCATATTGTGTTATTTAGTTACATCATTAGATCTCAGACTGATCACTATAATTTGCTAGAGAGCGAGAGATTAGTAATATAGTGTTAAATAAAAACTTACCTTTAATCTCTTGCAAAATTGGAAATAGCACACGCAATGTAGGCTATGGATCGGGTTTTAGAAACAAACGTCCACCATAAGTATTAGGCTTAAGGATGGATATAACTGTATGCAGAAAAATGTTTTGAAACAGAGGTAGATTCTAGACACATCATCTTCTTCACGTAAGTCAAATCATTTTCCACTTCTGACATAACTCAGCATTTCTCGGGAACCTGACAATGGAAGAGGTTATGTAGTTGATATCATAATTATAAATATTTAGATATACGTGCAGTTTAGGGTCCTACAATACTGAATGTAACGCAATTTTTCAGTAATTTTGCTTGCCCAAATATTCCATTTTTTTCATTTTTTCAGGTATAAATTGGTTAGATTGCACTAGATTAATAGGTTTAGCAAAAAATTGCATAATACTGGCATATATATATATATATATAAATAAAGTAATCAAATTTGAAAAATAATAATACGCGTGGGTATTAGTAGGCCCCCAAACATGCAGTTTATTAATATTTAATACTTACTTGTGAAAAGAAACAGATTTCTTTCGTGGACAACAACATAATACACAATTTGCTGGCATTTTCGTTATAAATACGAACTCTTTTCACAATTGAATACAGACAAAACATCGTATAATATTTCTAACAGAAAGAATGACACCACATGTCCACATGCCTAGCTCCTTCTCTTAACTCCCGCTACGTAACTTTAATTTTTTCGACCAATAGCAAGGTGGTAATTTAGACATGCGCAAACTATTCTCCGGGCATGAAGGGGTACGGCAATACATAGCTCCATCCTCCTATCATGGAACATCGAGCCAGCGTTCATGCGCCATATACTTGTTTATATATATATGATTTTTTGTTAATTTTTTTTTTGCAGTTTTTCTTGAAAAAATTGAAAAATTTTAGTTTTTTGCCCATAGCGCCTTAGGGCTTGAGAATTTGGGGTTTTTAACATGTTTTTTCACCACCTTTATAAAAGCCCCCTTTCAATTCAATACTGCGCATATTTTGCGGTGTGTAATGCCCCCTTCTAACTCATATTTATGATTCTTTTTTTTTTTAACTATCCATCTTGCGGAAATTCTTTCTGATATTGGATCGTAGATCCTTCAACGCCAGGAGGACGTCCCTTCTTTTCCTTTTTTTGTGTATGAGGTTACTTCCCCCCCCCCTCCCAATATTATAGTGGTGTTCAATGAACCTTCATGCAACCTATGGGAGTACCCAAGTGACAAGAAACTGTTTGGTTTCGGGGGTGCAAATAGTGTTGTGCCGGTAAGCGGAAAAGTGAGTGCGAGATTGACCCTGGACGAGGTAAGCGTTGATAATGAATTTTATGTTGTCGCGGATACGGCACAGATGACGGATGTTATCATCGGCAGACCGTTCACTGAACGATCGGACGTAGAGTACATACGAGTGGACGATAAATTGATATTCGGGTACCGTGAGCAATATCCATTTTCAGACTTGGTAACGAGGAAAGATGAAAAATTCGTTTGGGGAAACGCACAGCAGAACGCGTTTAAGGACTTATGTAACACATTGTGTGCAAAACCGGTTCTGAGACTGTTCAACGCAACGGCAGCTAGAACTGAAGTGCACACAGATGCTAGTAGCTCAGGACTTGCTGGGATGCTGCTACAGGCAGACAAACCGAACGATATTTTACGTCCGGTATTGTATCTGTCGAAAAAAACAACGTACGCGGAATCGCAGTATTCATCGTGCAAATTGGAATTAATGGCGATCACCTACGTACTGGGCAAGTTAAGACATTATCTGATCGGGATGCCTTTCGTTTGTGTAACCGATTGCGAAGCGATTGTTCATATGAACACGCGGAAAACGCGAAATTCTCAGGTAGCGAAATGGTTGCATCTTATTCAAGATTATGACATGGAACTACGGCATCGAGCGGGTGCGAAGATGGCACATGTAAACGCGTTGTCGCGAGCACCTACGGGGAAGGCTGGTGATACGTATACTAAATTGTATGAGCGATTAGATATTTTAATCTCTCTGGACGAAGCTGATCAAATATTAATGATGCAAAGATGTTGCAAGGATTTGAGTCAGAAGATAAATGTGTTAAAACGGGAAAAGTCAACATGGACACCGGATGAAAAACAAATTGTAAATGGTTACGTGTTACGTGACGGGCGCCTTATGAGAGTGGTGAAGGTGGATAATAAAAAGCGAGAATTATACGTAATTCTGAGGGCAATGCGGAAAAGCATGTGCGTGCGTTACCACGACAACCACGGACACTTTGGGCTAGAACGGACAGTAGGAGCCATGGTACAAAATTTTTGGTTTGGCGCAATGAGACGATATGTTCGTAAACATATCAGGTCGTGTTTTGAATGTTTAGTCAATAAACTTCCCGGTGGTCGTAGAGCAGGTTTGTTACATGTTAGAATATTATATTGTTATGCATATAAAATCAGCGTGCTTAGCAACTGCATGTACATACGTTAAAAATGTCAGTGTCATATATTTTAATAAATAAAAGCTGTTAATATATAAATGTATATATGTGTTTTTACTGTGTTTTTGTCTTGAATATCAATTATATTTAACAATGGTTATGGGCCCAGGCACCCAAGAAACCACTAGCGATTTGTGAGCTCTGTGAACCCCAGACACCCAAGAAACCACTAGCGATTTGTGAGCTCTGTGAACCCCAGGCACCCAAGAGACTACTGGCAATCTGTGAGTTCAGGCACCCCAGGAACCGCTAGCACTTTGTAAGCCCAGACACCCTAGACACACTGTGAGTACAGGCACCCAAGGATATTTATATTTGATTTATATCTTAATTGAAATGGCTGGATGTTCAATTGACATGAAGTCGACTGCCATCAAGAAATTAACAGGTATGAATTATTCTACCTGGAGCTACCAAATGAAGCTTGTCTTGATGGAATGCGATTTGTGGTCAACTGTGGAACCAGG
This sequence comes from Liopterus haemorrhoidalis, assembly GCA_963971575.1. Lineage (NCBI taxonomy): Eukaryota > Metazoa > Arthropoda > Insecta > Coleoptera > Dytiscidae > Liopterus > Liopterus haemorrhoidalis. Next base: position 19,796,043 of record OZ020623.1, read on the forward strand.
TGAAGATAGACCCGCTGCTGATGAAATTGAAAATATAAGAAAGTTCAACTCAAGGCAAGGTAGGGCTCTAGCTAAGATTTGTTTGGCAATTGCTGATGGATCAACAACGCCTGCAATAGGACGAGGTACAGTTCATGCAAAGGTTCTCAATAATGTAGGAACTAAAATAGGATTTTCTGCGAAAGACACTATATACATACCCGGAATAAAACATGGCATATTATCTGTTCTGCAAATGACAGAAAACGGTAAGAAGATCATTTTTGATTATAATGGATGTCGTATTTATGACAGAATTGGAAATTTAATCAGTACAGCCGAGAAACAAGGTCGATTATTTTTCATAAGAACCACACCAGCTCAAACAGAGGGAAGTTTGCTCACGACACAAAGCGCGGAAGGCAAGGAAGAATCTTTGGACTTATGGCACAAGCGTTTGATGCATGTGAATAAGATGAGAATTCTTAAGATGGCCAATACGCAAGTGGTGAGAGGACTAAACTGTAGAAAAGAAGAAGCTAGCTTGTGTGACGATTGTCTGAAAGGCAAGTCAGCACGTCAACCATTTAAAAAGCAATCAAGTGGAGCAGTTAAGGATATGACACCTTTAGCACTTGTACATTGCGACTTAATGGGGCCTCTGGATGTTCCAAGTTTTGCTGGAAACAGGTATATTTTCAATATAGTTGACGAGGCCACAAGATACACGAAAGTTTATTTCTTGAAGAATAAAGGAGAAACATTGGAAAAATTTAAAGATTTTATGAATATGGCTGAGAAACAAACACAAAATTCATTAAAACGAATTCGAACTGATAACGGTTTAGAATTTTGCTTCAAGAATTGGGATACATTTTGCTCTGTGAATGGAATTGTCCATGAACGTACTATGGTGTACACTCCACAACAAAATGGAGTTGCAGAGAGAATGAACAGGACTTTGCTTGATCTGGTAAGAAGTACACTAAGTAGTAGTGGCTTACCTAAAGCAGCTTGGGCAGAATTAACGCTTACGGCGGCATATATTAGAAACCGTGTAGCCAATTGTCACAATGAGAAGATATCACCGTATGAACTATGGTTTCATAAAAAACCAAGTCTGTCTCATTTAAGAGAGATTGGATTTGAAGTGTTTCTTCACATACCAAAGGAGAAGAGGACATCAAAGCTCACCGAAAGAGCATATAAAGGTAAGACAGTAGGTTATGCTTTACATGGTCATGGCTGGAGAGTGTGGCTACCAGAACAACATCAAGTCGTTGAGTCACGGGATTGTATCTTCAAAGAAAACTTGAAGAAAGCATCCATAAACAGTCGAGATGACACACCTGTGGTAAGATTTGAAAATGAAAGTTATTTGCCTCCAGAAGATGAAGATATTGTCTACAGAAATAACAATATCCCACAGCCTTCTCACCCTATGCGACTAAGAAGTGCTGCTAAAAGAGAAAAAGAGCAGGCAGGTACTTCTAGTCAAGCACAATCGGTTCGTGCAGTTATGACAGAAAAGGAAGATCCAGCAACATTTCAGGACGCTATCAAGAGTGAAACTGCAGGAAAATGTTTAGAAGCTATGGAAGATGAAATAGAGTCCCTTAAGAAACATAATGTATGGGAACTTACAGAGCTACCGAAAGACATGATTCCTATAAAATGCAAATGGGTATTACGTAGGAAAACAAATGCAGAAGGTGAAGTAGTAAAATACAAAGCAAGACTAGTAGCGAAGGGATACAGTCAAAGAAAAGGAGTGGACTACGATGAAGTTTATTCACCTGTTTCAAGTTTCGAAACTGTAAGATTACTTACAGCTATTGGAGTAGAAAATGGATGTTTATTCGACCAGCATGATGTCAAGAACGCATATCTGCATGGGCATCTAAAAGAAACAATCTACATGGAGCAACCAGAAGGGTACATAAGACAAGGACAAGAACACTTATACTGTAAGTTGAATAAATCACTTTATGGTCTTAAGCAAAGTGGAAAATGTTGGAATGCATACTTGGATGAATGTTTGAAAAAATTAGGGTTTAGACGAAATTTGACAGATCCTTGTATTTATGAAATAATGTTTAAGGAAGGCCGACTAATTCTGTCAGTATATGTTGATGACATTTTCTCTATATCAGAGAATATAATCGTGAGGGAAAAAGCTATAGAAATACTGGGACAGCATCTTGATTGCAAATATATTGGTCCAGTTTCATACTTATTAGGAGTAAAATTTTCTCACAATGAAGATGGAAGTATAAAGATGTCTCAAAAAGCATATATTAATCGTCTGATTGAGCGTTTTGCACTGAAATATGCAAAAGAAGCCGAGACACCTATGGAAGTACGTCCAATATTTTTAGACAACAAAGAAGAAGAAGATACAGAATTTCGAAAAATACCATATCGTGAACTTATTGGTGGATTAATGTACATATCACAAAGAACAAGACCAGATATTGCTTTTGCTGTTAATAAACTGGCACAGTATTGCAACTGTTTTAATAGAAGTCACTGGAATGCTGCAAAGAGAATATTACGCTACCTGAAGGGCACAATAGAGTCAGGTATCACATATAAAAAGACAGGGAAGCCATTGAAGCATTTACAGATGCAGATTGGGTAACATGCACAGAAAGTAGAAAAAGCACTACTGGATACACATTAATATTAGCAGGAGCACCAATACTTTGGAGAAGTGCGAAGCAGTCTGTAATAACGCTTAGCACTATGGAAGCTGAGTATATTGCGTTATCAGATTGTGTACGTGAAATAACTTGGGTCAAACAACTTCTTATAGAATTGAAACAAACGCAGTTTGTTACTGAATCAGTACAAGTGAACTGTGATAGTCAAGCAGCTATTGCACATGCTGAAAATTACGTAGATAAAACAAGAACGAAACACATCGCTATAAAATATCATTTTATTAGAGACAGTATTGACAATGGAATGATTTATTTGACTTACGTTCCTAGTGAGAAAAATGTTGCCGATATATTCACTAAATCACTTAATATCAATTTATACAAAATTCATAAAGGCACATTGCTCAGTTAGCGAAGAGATAAATAAAAATCATAAGTAGAGAAGAACCTTCATTCTTATGGTATTTATCATTATTTTTCAGATCTCTTCGAGGGTGGGGAATGTTAGAATATTATATTGTTATGCATATAAAATCAGCGTGCTTAGCAACTGCATGTACATACGTTAAAAATGTCAGTGTCATATATTTTAATAAATAAAAGCTGTTAATATATAAATGTATATATGTGTTTTTACTGTGTTTTTGTCTTGAATATCAATTATATTTAATATTACATAACCTACCAGTTCCCGAAAGACCCTTTGTGCGGGTACACATGGACCATTTCGGACCTTTGTTAAGGTCAAAGCGAGGTAATATGTTCATATTGGTTATAAAGGACGCCTTAACGAAGTTTGTCAGACTTTATTCGGTCAGGGATACGAAAACCAGAACTAATTTCAAACCGATTAATAATTTCTTTTCGGATTTCGGACTACCGCTAAGGATTGTAACGGATCGCGGGACGTGCTTTACGTCAGACGCTTTCAAGGAATTTTGCCAAGAGTTGAACATAAAACATACGCTAATATCCAGTAGACATCCTCAAGCAAATGGTGAGGTCGAGTCAGTAATGAAGACACTGTTACCGACGCTACTAACTTCCATACAGGATGAGGAACAATGGGATAGCAGTCTATTCATGGTTGAGAGACACCTGAATGCAGCGGTAAATAAGAATACTGGAAAGTCTCCATTTCAGATTCTTTTTGGCTATCAACCGACGTTTGATAACGTATTGTACGAGTTGTTGGGATCAACAAGCGATGGGAATGAATCGCGAACTCCTGAGGATATGCGGAAGGAACTTCGAGCACGACTTAAAGAGCAACAAAGAAAATCCAAGGAGTATTACGATGCCAGAAGGTGCGAGGGAGATACTTTGGCGGTGGGTGACTTAGTATTCATCAGAGGTCCACCAAACTACACAGGTCAGCCCACGAAAACGCAACGGAAGTACAAGGGACCCTTCGTGATTATCGAAGTACTGCCAAATGATACGTATAGAGTGAGTTCCATTGAGGGGACCAAGGCAAGACACTTCTCTACAACGGTGCACATCAGCCAGCTAAAGGTCTATACAAATCATGCGGAGACCGACGAGTCGGGCGGTGAAGAGGACGACGACGCCAGTCTCGAGGAAACTGAAGACCCCGTGCGGGATAATGGGGCAGATCACCGAAGTGCGGTCGATAGTGACAGTGATCTCGCGAGTGACACAGGGCCTGTTCAGTGCGAAACAGTGCGGGAAAAGCGGTTCCGACGGCCGCCCAGACATCTTGATGATTTTGTAATTGTTTGATAACATTCTATTTGTTCTGTAACAATTGTCATGTTAAGGTTAAGATTTTTGTGTTAATGAGGTCATTAACCTGTCAGAATGACCGATTGTAGTAAGTTTTGTATTTTGTAAGTTTTCAATTTTTGTACGTTGGCAGCTCTGGAAAACTATAACGGACGTTACAGTTTTGAACAAGCTCAGTAGAGTCGTAGCAGAGCCGTCGATGTGTAATGTATGGTTTTGTGTAAGCGAAGTCGTAAATGATAATTGTAAACCTCAAGGCCAGTGTAGAAGTTTAATACATGCATAAATTGATTTTTTTAAATTTATTTATTTTACATCGGCCTATTTCTGCAACCAGGCTAATCGCCGATGCCAGGGGCGAGCTCCTATACCTGGATGAAGGGTGAATGATTGTGAAAATGAGAGTAATGTAAACATATTATTCTCGCCCGAATAATATCACCAACGAAGGAGGCTCGAACCACCGACCGCCCAAGCCAGACTGTCTACCAGTCTAAAACCGCACGACTTAATGCACTCGGCCACTCCGTTGGCATAAAATGATACTGTTTGATATTAATACAAATTTATCAAATTTAAGAATAAATGGCAAAGTAGAAAAAATAGTATAAAAAACTCGTTTCATAAGGCCCTTTGCCGCACTTGTCTATTAGAAAACTCGTCGCTTATTAAATTATGCCATATGAAACTTGTGTTTTAATATACTATTATATTTCCAAAATACAATTTAACAAAAAAACAACATGCTAAATTCAAATAAAAGGAATCCAACCGCGAGCACTGAATCCCATTTTGTGACGTAGTTGCTATAGTCCGTTCAAAGGTGAGTATGCAGTACAGGACATATGGAGTAGTTCTTTTTCATACTCTCTAATGGGTTTACACAATGACGCTATCCTTTTCTTGCTTGTCGACGTTGCCAGCTCTAAAACACCGCTGATCTGTGAAGACGCAGTATTCTACAAATGATCATTTGTTTTTGTTGTGTTATTTTGAGTTTTATAAGAGTTGATTTTTGTAAATCATACGAGGTTTTCATATTATTATAATTGACACATTTGACACTTTTACAACATTTGGCAACACCGCTCCCATTTGCCATAAGAGCTATTGGGCTCAACAGCGCTATGAAGTGACGCCAAGCGGACTATAACTGAACTAAGCGAAACGAGTAATAGTTTATTGTTTACATCTGGTTTACATGTGTTTTCTCGTCTAGTTTGTATTGCTTTTAAAAGTTAGTGTTGCAGTTTGTTTGTTATATTAACTTTTGATAGCAATTATTATTCTTTTTTATATTACTTTATGTTATAATGAGTTATTATAACACAAATTGGTGTGTGTTTGGCTGTCACTCTAGAAAAGGAAGTAACAAAAATATTTACTTCCACTATTTTCCAAATGAGAAACAATTTGTGAACTGTTAATAAATTTGGTGCTGTGGAAGTGATAATAACAAACTAGTATTTATTAAACAAATTAAATAAAAAACAAACACTAAATTATAAAAATCCTTCTCGAACATTATTAAATATCTACCCGGGTAATTTTAATGCAGAATTAGGGCAAGCGGTCTCAAATTCTGTACGCAGCTTTTCTAATACATTTTCACTGAACTTTCAGTGCCTGCTTTTGTTTTTAATCAATTTATTTAGGCAAGGAGTTTCTAACAGAGGTTTCGGTTCATACTGTTGTAAGACAGGTTTCTTAAAAGTAGACCACAGGCATTTTAAATCTGTGTTGGTTAATATTTCCATACTCAATATATTGTTTCTGGAACAAAAAGTAAAACCAACAGAAACCACACAAAAAAAAGATAAATCAAATATTTCACAATCAATCAATGCCCTGATCTTGGCTTCTTTCATTTTGGTTTGTTAACCACCTGGCACAAAATAATAGGATAGCTGAAATGTGTTTGCATGTAGTTCCTGCTTTACATGTGCAGGACATATTTAAACCTTCAACATCATTACTAAATTTTAATTTCCCAGTGACTTCGTGAGGTGGTGTTCTCAAACTGCTTGTTTGTAAACATAACCCACATATGTCGACATGCTCATCATTTTTGTCCAAAATTCCGCACAACATAAGATTTCCGGCGTTTAACAACTCCTTCAACTACACACCTAGAAGAAGGTGTTGCACTTAAAAAATTAAAATAATTTAATAAAGATAGCTGTTTATTATCCATTGCAAATCGATGATTTAACATGTAAACAAATATGGACAACTTTCACATTACTCGTTTCAATCAGCTGTTCACAGCGCTCGTAGCGCCGCCATCGGGCATTGTTGTACCCAATACTGCAAACTCACCCTTGAACGGACTATAATATGGCATATTGTTTTAAGCGGTACAGAGGTTGATCCACACGGATCGTTACATACTGCATATAATTTTGTTAGCTGTTTAAGCCTAGAGTAAATTTGCCTATTTGGAAATTAAAAGACATATTTTGAAAGAATTTGGTGGTGAGATATATTTATGACAGGTATTTGTTGTATCTGATTTAAACATAAAAAGCATTTATAACTTTTTAACAGTTATTATTATTTCCGGATATGGTAAGAACATATAAATAGTTTTCACTTTCATTAATTTCCATTAAGGTGATTCAATTCAACAACTGATTCCATTACCACTAGATCAATTCAGTTTTGAACTAATTTTTCTTTTAACATTAACTTAAAGTAGAGATGTTTAGTAACATTTAAGTTGCATGCATAATTTTTTGAAATGTTTAGTGATAGTCCAATTAAACGAGAGAAATTTACAATCTGGAATTTATGTGTGATAGTCAATTATATATAAATTACACATCGCAACTGAATTCTGTCTGTGAAATAAGAGAGTTGTGTATCTGATGGAATTCAAAATGGAAGAGGCACAGCCTAAGAAGGTATTGGAAAAGATCTACATTAACAGTTGCACAATAAAAACAGAAATTAAAGAAAATGATGATTACTCAGGTATTGTACTGCTGTGTAAGATATATATTTATATATGTGTTTATCGGATGCATTCGTCTTTGTTGTTTACGTTTGGTCAGTCATATTAAATCACAGCGATCTTAATGCTGTCAATCCGTTTGTAAAGTCAGTCTGAGCATATATACCAGCTTACTTTTAGTCCAACTGTGAGATCTGTCAGAGCGCTCAAAGGATGGAAATCAAATGTTTTTGATGTTAAATTTGTTTTGAATATGAAATATGATTAGCTTTGTCATCATATAAATATTCACATGAGAATCAAAAGACAGACAGACATATTTTATTGTCATATTTCAGTTTATTTCAGACGAACGTCAGCAAATTTTTACTACGGATGACTTTAACGTTACGTTGACAGACTCTCCTTTTTCGTGTCAAAATTTCATAAGGCGATACTGGCGCCGTTTCGGTAATTATCGTCGCGAATATAAGATCTTATATTTTTTTATAGAAGTGACATCGCCTGAGTTGAGATACACTAGGGCTTAGTATTTCATTTTATGACTATGATCTGTTTATTGCAGGAACTAGAGATGGAGCTACAGGCGACATGTATCGCTATTATCCCCAGTCAAACACAATCAACACAGAGGAGATTTACATCAAGTCTGAACCTGCAGACACCATTAAATATGAAATAGAAACTCTAGAGAGTGCAGTTTTCACAAACACCAGTCAGTAGAGCTAGCTTTATTCATGCTTCTGTTAATAATAAATATTTATGGTGAACCCAAATTAAGATCTGTATAAGTCACAGCCTCTCAGATGATATACACTAAGGCTATGTCTTCCATTATATGACTATGATCTATTTATTGCAGTAACTGGAGATGAAGCTAAAGGCGACATGTATGGCTATTACGACCAATCAAATAACATCATCAGAGAAGAGATTTACGTCAAGTCTGAACCTGCAGACACCATCAAATATGAAAAAGAAGATTTAGAGAGTGCAGATTTCATAAACACCGGTCAGTAAATCCGAATTAATTACTAGTAAAATGTATTGTATTGTATTTATTTAATTCATTCAGATTCTGTAGAAATGCGTCAGTATACAATTATTAATCAATTAAATAAGAACAAAATTAACATACATGAAATAAAATTAAATTAGCTAATAACTAGGCATAAATACAGGTTAGTGTGGTACAATTAATTATCTCCAAGAAATTGAGATATGCTATATGTTTTAGGTTTGTGTTTTAAATAAAGATAATGGTCTTTGAAAGAATGTTTATTATATTTTATAATTATTTAAGTACATAAACAGTTAGATATATTATTGACATATAACTAGCTTAGCGGGAACTGGCTGCTTCGCTCTGAAGTTGGCGCTGTCACCGATATGACGTTGTATATAAAATGTTACCTCATATAACATCCTCTCTCCATGAAACAATATAAAATTACTTGAGAATATAATCTTTGAATTTGGTTGGCATTTTGGACTCTCTTTTTGGTCGTTGTTCCTTGACTGGGCTTCTTGTGCTCGAAGGCGTAGTCAGATCTGGTAGTTTATCTTTGGTTTTTTTCTTAGGTGATCTAACTTCTAGCTGTTTTTCTTTTTCAGGTTGTTTTCTTTCTTCAGGATGTCTTGATTCTTCAAGATGTCTTGGTTTTTCAGGTTGTTTTCTTTCTTCAGGATGTCTTGATTCTTCAAGATGTCTTGGTTTTTCAGGTTGTTTTCTTCAGGATGTCTTGATTCTTCAAGATGTCTTGGTTTTTCAGGTTGTTTGCTTTCTTCAGGATGTCTTGATTCTTCAAGATGTCTTGGTTTTTCAGGTTGTTTGCTTTCTTTAGGTTGTCTTGTATCTTCAAGATGTCTTGTTTTTCAGGTTGTTTTCTTTCTTCAGGTTGTCTTGTATCTTGGGGTAGTTCAGGTTCTTTATTAACCGGTTTTATATGAGTAATATCTCTTCGTACGATCTATCGTTTATTTTTTTGTTAATTATTGTCCATTCACTATTAATGTCCGGTCTCAGTTGCACATACGCTGGTTGTCCTATTTCCAGTTCTTTAAATTTCTTTATGTGTTGGTCATAGTAATATTTGCTGTATTTTCTTCTCTGTTCTATGTTCTGTGACACATTTTCTGGAATTGTTAGTTGATACTGAGATGTGACATTTGGTATGTCTGATCTTGTGTGTCTAGATAGAAATCTTTGGTTTGGGCTAAAATTGGTCTTGTTTGGAGTGTTTCTGTGGTGGAGTAACATCCAGTAGAAATCTTCTCCGGTTTCATTACTCTTCTTAAATAGTTCTTTGCAAATCTTAACTGCCGATTCTGCTTTTCCGTTACCTTTAGGATGGTAAGGTGATGAAGTTGTATGTTTAAAATTGTATTTTTGTTGAAATTTCTGCATTTTTTCATTTACGAAGTGTGTTCCATTGTCAGAGCATACAGTTTCCGGTATTCCATATCTTGCAAAGTTTATTTTCATAGCATCTATCACTGATTGTGCCGACAAGTCTTTCAATATATCTACTTCGAAGAAGTCTGCAAAATGATCTACTGTAATTAAGGCTTTGATCTTTTTCTTCTTATGTTCAATGTCCGCAATGTCCATTGAAATGTATTGCCATGGATAACTTGGAATTTCATGACTTTTCATATAAGCGTTTTTCTGTTTCTTCGAATATTTAAGACATACTGGGCAATTCTGTATTTTTTCCGTTATATTGTTTGACATTCCTGGCCAAAATATGTTCTGTTTGGCGAATTTTATTGTGTTTTCAATACCTTGGTGTGCGACGTGTATTTTTTGAATCACTAGTTTTCTCAACTTGAAAGGTATTAGTATTCTTCCATCTTTGAAAATTAAATTATCTTGAGCAGAGAGTTGGTCTTTGAATTTGAAGTATATTTTTATATCATCTGGGACGTCTTTAATTTTGTCTGGCCATCCATTGATGATGTAACATTTCAATGTTTGACATGTGTTGTCATGTTCAGTCTCTTCTCTTATGTTTTCAATTCTGGCTTGGTTTATGTTTAGGTCTTGAACTAGGTTAATGGTTGAGTATTCTTCTAAAATTTTCTCTTCGGTTATTCTGTAGACATTGAATTTGCACATTTCACTTTGAAAATTTTGATCGTTGTAATTTATTTGGGCTCTAGATAATGCGTCTGCTATAATGTTTTCTTTTCCATCCAGATATTCTATGTTTATCTGATAGCGTTGAAGTTGCATGAGCATAAGTTGTAATCTCTTTGGTGCTTGTAATAAGGGTTTCTTGAAAATGTTGATTAATGGTTTATGGTCCGTTTTGATAGTGACTTTGTTACTTCCTAAAATTAGATGTTCGAAACGTACGCATGCAAAGACTATGGCTAGCATTTCTTTTTCTATCATAGCGTAGTTTTTTTCAGCTGTTGTCAAAGTTCTAGATGCGTATCCTATTATACCATCTTCTTGGTAAACAACTGCTCCTAGGGCCTGGCTAGATGCATCGCACTCTATACTAAGTGGTTTGTTTATGTTGTAGCATTTTAGCGTAGACGTATCGGATACTAGATTTTTTAGATTTTGGAATGCATTTTCTTCTTCTTCTGTCCAATTCCAGGTAGTCTTGTCTAAGGTTAGTTTTCTTAGAACTTCCGTTTCTAGACTTAGGTTTTTGATGAATTTGCTCTGATATGTAATCATACCAAGAAAACGTAGTAATTCTTGTTTTGATTTAGGGGCTTGCATATTTTTTATAGCACTCACTTTTAATGGATCAGGTTTTAGTCCTTTAGTTGTTAGAATATGTCCATAAAATTTAACAGATGTTTCACAAAGTTTTAATTTGTCTTTGTTTAACTTTAAATTGAATTCTTTTAATCGTATGAAAAGATTTTTTAGATTTTTATTATGGTTTTCCATTGCCTCTTCTATAGTATAACCCTTGCCATAGATAAGGATGTCGTCCGCCATTGATTTTACTCCTGACAGATTTAATTTTACGATTTAATGAAGTCGTTGTTGAAACAGTTATGGCGCTGAGGTTATTCCAAAAGGTAATCTTAACCAACGATATCTACCGAAAGGCGTCCAGAAAGTAGTTAGTTTACTGCTCTCTTCATCTAGTGTAAGTTGCCAAAATCCTTTTTTCGCATCTACGGTTGTAAAAATTTTAGCATTGTGTAGATCTGGCAGAATTTCTTCTAACGTTGCGAATTGGAAATGGGGCCTTTTAATTGCTGTGTTTAGATATACAGGATCCAAACATATTCGAAATTTATTATTTTTGTCAACTAAAACAAGGTTACTCACCCATTCCGTGTGATTGGTTTCTTTTATAATTACATTTTGTGATTCCAATTGTTCTAACTCTTGCTTGAGTTTTCTACAAGGTTTACTGGTACTCTCCTTGCTGGCTGTATTTTAGGTTTGACATTAGGATCAATTTCTAGTTTTACTTCACCTAAGCATCCATAACCTTCAAATAAATCTTTGAACTCTTCTATAATGTATGTCGCTGATGGATTAGCTGTAATATTTGAAATAGTAACTAAGTTGCAGTATTTGATTAGTCCTAGCTTCTGACAAGCATTAGCACTTAACAAAGGTCCATGTCGCACGTCAACAACTTGAAAGTTTATATAAAATGTTTTGTTATTATGTTTGCACTTAATATTAGTTTTGCCTGACACTTTAATACTTGTTCGGTTAAACGATTTTAGATTGGATTCCGATATTTCCAAACTGGGTTTGTATTTAAGCTTGTTTGTAAGGAATTCGTAACCTACAAGGCATACATTGGCACCTGTATCTAGAAGACATTTTGTTTTGCTCCAGACTTTTCCGAATTTCTGCTTAAGTTCTGCAGTGACATTACCTCCTGTCGATGAGTTGCCGATAACTTTTTTAATTTGTTCGACCTGCGATTCTTCTGAATCTGGTAGCGATTCTGTCTCCGATGTACTAAATGAATGTTCATCCACTACTTCCTTAACTTTATGTGATTTTTTCTTGGAATTTTTGTAGTAACAGCATACTTCCAGATGACCTTGTTTTTTTACAGATTTTGCATATGTGTTTCAGGGCAGTGCGTACACCTTTTTTGAATTCGTGTTGTTTTTTACAAAATTTGCACAAAGGTTTATTATGATTTTTAAAGTTCTTTTGGACTTTATTTACCATGCTTGGAACTATAGTTTTAAAAGTTTCTTCTGTAATTTCGTTAATTTTACACAATTTTACAATTTCTTCCAGGTCTAGCTTCTCTGGATCTTCTCGAAGAATTTTTTTCTTCAACTCTTGGTCTTTTATACCAAAAGCTATCTTATCCCTTAGCAGGATATCTTTTAATTGTTCTGGCTTTATCTTCTCATATTTGCAAAGCTCAAATATGTTTGTTAATCTTGTATGATAACTTTCAAAGTTTTCATTTTCCAGTTGGTTGCAATGATGGAAAAGATATCTTTGATATATGGAGTTGGATTTTCTTACTAGTTTTGAACCCATTTTATCAAAAATTTCACTACACTTCTTACAGTCTGTTTCAGTCAGATTAAAGTTGTTAAACTTTGTTTTGGCTGCGTCACCGATGAATGATAACAATATGCTGGCTTTTTGGATTTCTTTATCCGCTGGCCATTGGTTCATCCCAGTGGCTTCACAGTATAGGGTCCAGTTAGTTTGGAAAAGTTTAAAATTGTCCTCCATGTCCCCTTCTGTTTGCAGAGGTTTTGGAAAGGGAACCCGCATGTTGTTATTAAGGTTATTAGGATTAGACCGAATTTGGACTATTTCCGTACTTAAATAAGTGACTGTGACTTGTAACGACATTAGGCTTTCTGTTTGTTGCCTAAGAAAAGCCTTAAATTCTTCAGATTCCATTTTTTTAATAGTTTTTATCGCGATTGGTAAATCTAACCAAACTTATTTTTTAGCACAAAAACTTTATTTAGAAACTAATATCACTTTATTTACTTTAAAACCTGACACCATGTTTTAGGTTTGTGTTTTAAATAAAGATAATGGTCTTTGAAATAATGTTTATTATATTTTATAGTTATTTAAGTACATAAACTGATAGATATATTGTTACGCACAACTTTCGAACACCGCCAGGATAAATAAACAAAACCTCAGACTAAATGTTTTTATTGTTTTAAGTTCATATATAATGACTCCGATACTATCGCCTGCCTGGTACCACGCCGTTCGGTTTCTGAATGCCGCCGCTTCTCCTCTTCTTCCCTGGTGTCGCCGCTCTGCCGCTGCGCGCCATCTCGCCAACTGTCGCCTTATTTTGAATCTCCTCTTAACACTCGGCCATCCTGCAACAATTAATGTCCTCATTAATTCCAACTTACCCTTCCAGAAGGTCGATCAAATCCAGTCGATCGCCCTCCTGGTCACCCGTGTCAAGTTCACCGCAGCGTGCTAATTCGCCTTCAGTCATAGTGCTGCGATATCGCCTAAGTGAGTCTACAGCCACAACAGCTGTAAAATTCTTATACCCCTGCATGCCCTTTATCGAAGATATTTTGTACCTGTCGTTCCCCAATACCGCCGTGACTTTATAAGGGCCGTTGAACTTATTCACCAGCTTCCTGTTGACACCCTTCTCACCTGAGCAAGTGCTTGCGTCTCGCCACAACACTAAATCACCTTTATTGCTTTATATTGGGTTGCTACCTTCCGCCTTTTATTGAACTGCGCCGTCATTCTGCCAGCTATTGCCGACAAGTTGCCAGCGGCCGCCCGCCGTTTTTGCACAAGTGTTCGCCTATTGTCAGAGAGCTCACCTGCACCCGTAGCACTTGTTCCCTGCACACCATCCGATAAGTCCGCCATCACGCCACCCTTTCGCGTGAACATTAGTTGCGCCGGTGAATACTTCGTGCTTGCGTTCACGCAGTTGTTCATTCCCCAGATTATATCCGGGAGGAATTCGTCCCACCTAGACTCATCACCTGCCGTCGCGCCGATCGCCTCGATGATCGTACGATTTTGTCTCTCAACCTGACCATTCGCCCTGGGGGTAGCGATTGCGTTGCACACATGCCGCACCCCTCGACTGACTAAGAACTCAGCAAACGCCTTGCTAGTGAACGCCAAGCCTCTGTCAGAGATCACCCGCCTGGGATAGCCAAACTCGCTGAATATCGCACGCAGTATCTGTATCGCCTCCGCTGACTGTAATGTGCGAGTTGCCCTAGCTAGCGTATATTTTGTAAACGCGTCCACCACCATCAGCACATATGAGTAGCCCCTCACGCTGCTCGCAAAAGGTCCCAAATGGTCCACATGCACCGTATCGAAAGGTATCGCCGCCTTCTCAATAGGATGTAATAGGCCTTCAGCCCGGCCATAGCCGCCCTTGCTAAATGCACAACTCATACACGCTTGAGTGTACTTTTTAACGAAGCGCCCCATTTTAGGGAACCAGTACGTCTCCTTGATCAGCTTCAAGCATCGTTCAAAACCCGGGTGGCCAACATCATCGTGATGTTTGCGCACCAGGTTAAACCTTGCCATCGCGGGGACATACAGCCGGTCACCCAGCAAAGTCTTGCGGTATAACCGCCCGCCCTGAAACTTAAAATCATTAATGATACCTTTATCTGCCGTACCCGCCTTCAGCGTCTGCACGATCGAGCTTGACTTCTCATCCTGCAGCTGCACCGTCAGAAACCAATCGTCAGTGCTCATCTGCACCATACTCACAGAGACCGGATTACGACTGAGCGCATCCACGTGCTGCATTCGTGTCCCTGGCCTGTACTCCACCTCCATGTCGTACTCCTGCAGCAACATCCACCAACGGGCTATGCGAGGCACTAGGTCTCGCTTCAACATAGTGGCCCGTACAGCCGAGCAATCAGTAACCGCCTTGAAGTGTACACCTACCAAGTACACCCTGAAACGTCTTACCGTCTCCACCAGCGCTAATGTCTCCAGCTCATAGCTGTGGTACACCTGCTCGGCCTGCGTGGTTGCCCTGTTGTAGTACATCACCGGCCGCAATGATTTGTCCGCTTGTCTCTGTAACAAAATACCACCCAGACCATACTTACATGTATCTGTGTGCACCTCTGTCTCCGCCTTGCCATTATATAGGGCCAGCACTGGTCGCTCCACCAGTCGTTGTTTTAATTCATTGAACGCCGTCTCCTGCGCTTCTTCCCATCTCCAGCTGGCCTCCTTCCGAGTTAGTTCAGTCAAAGGCCTCGCCAATACAGCAAAGTTCTCTATAAACTTTCTGAAATAACTTGTCAGCCCCAAGAACTGTCTGACGCTGTGCACATCTCGAGGTAAAGGAAAATCGCGCACCGCCGTGATTTTTCCTTTCCCCGGCCTCACGCCACCAGCACATATGTCGTGCCCCAAGTACACCACATTTCTCTTTAGAAATGAGCATTTCGCCAAGTTCAGTTTTAACCCTGCCTCCTCCAAAAGCCGCAGCACTTCCTCCAGCAGACGGAGGCCGCCCGCCACCGTCTCCGAGGGAATCAACAGGTCGTCCATGTACACCAGGACCTGATCATTCGAGACGCCCTTCAGCATTCGCTTAATCACCTTCTGGAACGCAGCGGGCGCGTTCGCGAGCCCGAAGGGGACTCGTAGCCACTCGTAGTGGCCATCAGGAGTCACAAACGCCGTCTTATGCACCGACTCCTCGTGCATAGGAACTTGGTAGTAACCCTGTGCTAAATCTAACGTGGTAAAATAAGTTTTACCTGTCAGCTTATCCAACTCGTCCTCCACCAGCGGCATGGGATGCCTGTCCTTCACCGTTACCTTGTTTAACGCCCGGTAGTCGACACACATCCGCCACTCACCGTTCCTCTTAGGCACGAGCACAATAGGGCTCGCGTACTCCGACTCGGACTCTCGTATGACCCCGTTGTCGAGAAGCATCTGCACCTTTTGCCTCACCACTGCCCTCTCCGCCTGAGACAACCGATACGGCCGATGGTAAACCGGAGTATCTGTTGTTAATTGGATTTTCATTTCGCCTAGACTTGTGAGCCCCAAATCACCGTCGTTTGTAGCGAAACAGTTACGCCGTCTCTCCAACACTCCCTCTAGTACCTTTCTCTCATCCCCAGCGATATCGCCAGCATCTATGTCACTGAAATGCGAATTAACATTAGAATCAGCTGCCACCATACTCACCAAAGGTTTAAGCCCTTCCAGCCTGAAGATGCGGCCGCGAGCCAGCACGTCCTTCGCCGGCCATGTAACCTGCTTGCTGCTCTGGTTCCACACCGTGATCCTGGAGCCGCCGGCGCCAAGCATGTTCCCCTGTTGCCAAAGGTACACACCGCTTCTGGTCACGCCCTTGTCTCGTACGAGCAGACACTCACCTTCGGGTAGCTCGTCTACCACCACTTCAGCTGCCACCTTCGTTCTCGGCTCAAGCACCAAGTCTTCCTTGAGCCGCACCGCCAGTTTACGGGTCGCCACATCCTCCGCTTCCAGCTGAATGCTTGCCAGGAAATTCTCTTCGCGCGTCAGAGACGCCTTCCCATCCCGCACAACTAAGACTACCTCACCTGAAGAGAGTGTCGGCTGGCCTAGCAATATATCTGCCCCCGCCAGGCCACCTGCGTAGTGACCTGCAGATCGGCGCCCTCTAGCACCAGCACCACCGTGACAACGCCCAGTGTGTGAACAACACCGCCACCAAATCCTCTCAGGGTTCGCCCTGTCATCGCTAAGGTGCACTCCAACCGCCTCGCACATTCCTCCGTAATGAGGTCGTACTCGCTCCCAGTGTCGATGTACGCCTTCAGCCGCTCACCCGACTTCGCATGCACTAGCCTTTTTACTGCCTTATCCATCCTAACCAATCTTACCTGTGGTTGCTGCTGCTTCCCACGGCAGTCCTTCCACTGGTGGCCTTCCCGCCCGCATCTGCGACACCGCTGCGCCCTTGGCTTTGGGCAGTCCCGGCTGAAGTGGGTTCCGTGCTCCTGGCAGTTGAAGCACCGTATCAGTCGGTCTCCCACCGGTGCGCTGGACCTGTCACCTGCTACTGCCCCGGCCGCCTCGTTTGGACTCCCACTTGAACGCCCGGCCGCCGCCTGTGGCCAGCGCCGCTTGTACCAGCCCTCCTGGCTGTTGGCCCGCCTGGTCTCCCTTGATCTCCCCTCGCGGCTGGTGTCGCGTTCACCAGGACGCCGTTCGCCACTTGTTCCCTCGTACCGGTCTAGCATCGCCAGGAACCCCGTATACAGGTCGCCTGGCTCCTTGCACCCGTACGCTCGGGCATGGGCCTGCATGGATGTCGGCAGGCCATGGATGATGCAGGACGTAGCGTTCTCACCAGAAATACTCACCCGCTCACACATCGCCAACTTACTATGATAATACTTCGTGAGACTTTCTCCGTCCTTCTTCCGCCTCGCCAGCATCTCCTCCAATGCTCAGGCGTAGTCCAACCGTCTGGGAAAAAGCCGCCCACAGCATCACCTTCCACTCGTCCCACGAGTGGTCGATGCGCTCCAGCCGGTTAAACCACCCCTTGGCTTCGCCACGCAGCTTAGCCTGCATGTGGAGCGTCTTCTCTATCTCGGACCACCCGTACACTTGACCTACCTGGTCGATCTTCGTGAGCCAGTTCTCAACGCTCACTTCCCTGCTCTCTGGATCGAACTGGTCCAAGATATCGCCACTAGCCCGGAATCCAGCCATTGATCCTCGCCAAGAGGACATGTTGGCCCCGCTACTCCCCGACACACTCACCTGCTCATGCACGGGTGCCGGATTGTCGATGGCTGCCACCCGCATGCCTCCGACAGCCGCCTGCACGTCCTCGCTTGCCACCTGCCGAGAGCTCTCGCCCGCCTTGCTCAGCTGAGCCACCACTTCGGCCACCACCTTCTCAAGCTGAGTCTTGGACAGCCCTCCCGCTGCCTCATCGCGAGCCGGCTTCGCGTTGTCCCTTTCTACATCCGACTCGTCGCCGCTCAGAGGAGAATCCCGCCCCAGGTCTAAGCTGTCCTCTTCCAGCCAGCCGGACTCATCTCTGGATGCCATTGCCGCCCGCTACTTCACCACACACCACTTGTTATTATTTGTTTTTAATTAGCACAACACACAACAACAAAATGGCCACCTGTTGCACCACTACACTCTGAAACTTTTTTCAAACTTATTCAGGTCGCCGGGTAATTCCACTTCTGAATTGTTACGCACAACTTCCGAACACCGCCAGGATAAATAAACAAAACCTCAGACTAAATGTTTTTATTGTTTTAAGTTCATATATAATCGGCCCGATTCTGTAAAAGGTTACTAGGTTAGTTGCTACTGAGTAACGTTGCTACGAAATAACTTTTATAGTAACTTTCTTATCAATCGCCAAACAATTGGTATTCTCCAAGCATAAACACAAGCAACGTTCTTATAACAAGTTATATTTAGTAACGTTGCTACAAAGAACCGTGAAGCTAGAAGCAGATTACGTTCTGCGCAGGCGAGGTATTCGTTTTTAATTGAGTTTGACAGCTATGTTGTAGGTTTCTGAGGTTAAACGAAAAATGTTTTATAAACAAAATCAGAAAAATAATTGCAAACAGATGGAAATTCTGTTGAATTTCCTGGAAAATAACCCGGTCATGGTCGGTGATACGAGTGTTTAAAAAATAATTGACAGGAACGAGTGGTGGTGCTGTGGTGATGTGCTATGTGGCTACTGTTTTCTATGTGGTGGTGCAAGTTATAGTCCAAATTTAAATGAATTGGGTGAAATACAGTTAAAGAAGTTCGGATAGCCATTGAACAGGCCCGCACATAAAACATTGATCTGGGAAGAGTCCATTTCGAAAAAATATCTGTAATATAATACAAATGTATTGTTGTGTTTTTATGGAGAGGACTGGGTTTATATATTTATTTAATTTTGATTATAATTTAATTTTTAGTAATAAAAAAAGTGATTCTTATTTGCAATCGCTTAGTTTTTATTTAATAAGTATTTGATTTTTCAAATCCTTGGGGGAGGGGGTCTGAACTCGTCGACCACCCCCTTGTGTGCGCGGCTTCTATTGACAGTCGTAGTTAATACATTTAAAAAATATTGTACTGTTATACTATTATAAAACAAATGTAAATAAACAAAAAAAAAAAATAGAAATTGAAATAAAGAACTCGAAGAATTTTGTGCTATACAGAAAATAAAATAAAAATCCTTCTATAATTATTGTCTCTATGTTGCCCTTCATTGTAAAATGCTTGAAATAATTCATTATTAAACAGAGAAATTGCGATTTTACATGATTTTAACAAGTTATTTTGAAGTTACTAAGTGTAGCAACTGCTTTCTGTTAGTTGTTATCCATAATAACTTTCTTAGCAACTAGTTACTAATTTCATAGCAACATTTCTCTTACAGAATACGAATTTCGTGAAAGTTACTAAAATAGTTACTGACCTTGTATTTAGCAACTTTTATTGTAACTTTTTCGTAGTAACTTGCTTACAGAATTGGGCCGAATGACTCCGATACTATCGCCTGCCTGGTACCACGCCGCTCGGTTTCTGAATGCCGCCGCTTCTCCTCTTCTTCCCTGGTGTCGCTGCTCTGCCGCTGCGCGCCATCTCGCCAACTGCCGTCTTATTTTGAATCTCCTCTGAACAATATTATTGACATATAACTAGCTTAGCGGGAACTGGCTGCTTCGCTCTGAAGTTGGCGCTGTCACCGATATGACGTATATAAAATGTTACCTCATATCAAGATTATTAAAGTAAAGGTTGTCTCGTAACGTTCTGACCAATCAGAGCGTGAGAGGGAATACGTCATAATACGGATTAGTTGAAACTAGAATACAGAATTAATATAAATGCTGATAATTTTATACTGATTTATATAAAATTTAAGGTGATGGGTAGTTGTATTATAGTTAATAAATAACAATAAAATCGAATTCAAATATAATTTTACGAATATTCAAATAAAAATAGAAAAACAAATTTTTATTTATTTTTATTTTATTTTATACAATTTGGCCATTCCAACAGGACAACAAATCCCAATAACAGGAGTGGCACTAACAAACAGAAAGAAATCAAAGATAATAAAACATCAGGCAAAAAGAATACATATATACAAATATATCAATGTAGAACATACTGCATGTAAGCATACATACACATATAATACATATATAATACATATGATGTATACACAGCATACAAAATACATACAATAAATTAAATTAAATTAGAGATCAGTTTTTTAAATTGTGTAAGCGATGTACTGAATATATCTGGAAAATCAGGCAAATCCGAATAATTATTATGAAGTGACGAAAATCTATTACTAATTGAATTAAGACAGTAATTTGTACGACTTGATGAAACTGATATTAACTCAAAATTTCTGATAGCGTAAGAGGGTACTCGTAAGGAGACCATTCTAACGAGATCAGGACAATCAATCAAGCCATTAATAATTTTGTATAGAAATGTCAGGTCAATTACTTTACGCCTTTTTTCCAGGTCAACTAAATTCACAGAAAACTTTGGAAATTTAATTTTCATATAATTAATAAACCTGTTTTGTATGGCTTGAATTCTGTTTATATATACAAAATACTGGGGCGACCAACAAACGCAGGCAAATTCAAGCTGGCTTCTAACCAGTGTTTTGTATAAGGTCATAACAGATAAGGGATTTTTAAACTTTTTACATGACCGGATAAGGAAACCAAGCATTTTATAAGCCTTTTTAACGATTTTATCAATGTGTATATCCATAATTAATTTGTTATCTAGAGTGATGCCGAGATCTTTAACATTATTCCCAGAACTAATAATAGAGTCATCAAATTTATAATTAAAATCAATAGTTTGCCTGACTCTTCCAAATGACATTTTCATACATTTCTTAACATTTAGGAATAATTTATTTTCAAAACAATATTGATAGAAATTGTTAAGATCAGATTGTATTTTCAAACAGTTGTTCAAGTTACTTACAGAGTGAAAAATTTTTACATCATCTGCATAGAGTAAACACTTGCAGAACTTAAAACATTTAACAATATCATTAATAAATATTAAGAACAATAAAGGTCCCAAGTGAGATCCTTGAGGCACACCGGATGTACAGTGAATCCACTCTGAATTATACCCATTTACTACTACTGATTGAAGCCTATTTGTCAAATACGAAAAAAACCATCTTAGAAGATTACCATGAACTCCACAGTTATAAAGTTTTTGCATAAGAATAATGTGGTCTATAGTATCAAAAGCCTTACTATAATCCGTATATATTACATCAACTTGCATAAGATTATCCATTGACTGTAAAATTGAATCAGTAAAAAATGCTAGATTTGTGTCCACAGATCTGCCGGGAAAAAGCCATGCTGTTCCGGAATTATTAATTGTTTCACAACCGCAAATAAATTTTTATATATTATTTTTTCGAAGATTTTTTCTAAAATATTGAGCTTAGAAATAGGCCGATAATTTTCAACAAAATCTTTACTACCACTCTTGAAAACAGGAATAACTAAAGCCCTCTTCCAGACACTGGGACACTTACCCTCAGATAAGGACGTATTATAAATCAAACTCAATGGCAATGCTAAAGATGATGCACAGTTTTTTATAAATATGCTAGGTATCCCATCCGGCCCTGCTCCTTTCTTAGCATCAAGATTTTCCAACATATTTAGCACCTCGCCAGTGCTAACCGAGATATCAGAAATACAAGAACTACATTGTACACAAGAAATATCATCAAATTTCAGATCCGAGTAAGAAATGTTAGACTCACTAGTGTAAGCTAATTTAAAATAATTAGAAAAAAGATTACAGATATCCACACCACTATCAGCTACAGCATCATTATGTTTCATTATATTAGGCATATTTACTTTTTTAACAGAATTAATGAAACTCCAAAATTTCTTAGAATTTGTTGATATTTCAGACTCAATATTCTTAATATAAACGTCATAACAATTTTTTATTAACATTTTGACACGTTTTCGCAGTAGAGAAAACGTTACATAATAAAAATTGGTTTTAAAATTTTTGAATTTTTTATGTGCTTTATTCTTTTCTCTAATTACTTTAATCAAGCCAGCTGAATACCAGTTAGGGTAAGTTCTATTTTTTATTGGTTTAGTGCGAATATTGGTACTTATAATTGAATTAATGTAAACATAAAACTTATCAACCATATCATCAGTAGACAAACCATTAAATTCTGCATTCCAATTAACACGTGAGATCTTTTCGTTAATAACATTGTAATCAGCTGACTTGAACAAAAACATTTTCCTTGAAAGATCATCTAAGTTATTAATAAAAGATAAATCAACATAAAATTCAACTGCAGGGTGATGAACATCAAGTTTAGTTAAAGGATCTGTACAATTCATTACCGTTATAGAATTCAAATTCGACAATATTAAATCAAGTACTCTATTATTAATATTTTTAATATAATTGAATTGAGCCAATCCACAATAAGTTATACAATCTATGAAATCAGAAGACCATTTGTGATAAGTATTACAAGATGTCATAGTATTTGACTTATCATTATGTACCCAATTCAATAAGGGAAGATTAAAATCTCCACAAATTAAAAACTTATCATCAGGATTGGCATCAATCAAATTGTACAAGTTATCAATAAATAAAACCAGAGCATTATGATCTTCAGGTGGTAAATAAGCACAACATATATGCAATTTAATATTTAAATTATTTTCGGACTTAATATATACAGTTATCCAAACTTCTTCGATGCACGAACGCCACTCAGAATTAACAGAAAAAGAAATATTTTTTCTAATAGCAACTAATACACCACCGCCAGCTCTTTTTGAAGACGTTTGAGAAGACCTGTCACATCTAACTACACTATAATCACTTGAAAACACCTCTAAGTCACAAAATGTTGAGTCAAGGTTAGTCTCAGTAAAACAAATTAAATCGTAGTCATGAGACATACAGTTCACGCGAACAACTTCAGTCTTCGATCTTAACCAACGAACATTTTGGTAATAAACCGATAAGCCCATAAAACAATTTAGCGTTTATAAATTGTATATCTAGATATTATTAACGAATCAATCTAGAGATGTCATCCACAGAAGTAACCATTTGGACCATAGATGTATCAGATTTTCTTACATATATCTTACAATTCCGCGTCCAAATATATTTAAATCCCTGCGGACGAAGTGACTCACGCGTTTTTCGAAATAGGGCACTGTTACTCGCAGTAAGGTGATCATTGACATAAATCGTTTGTTGAGGGCCATCTATGTTTAGTTCCTTAGTTGTCAAGTTTTTGTAGCTTTTAGCAGAAGTCAGAAACTGATCTTTCTTACGCCTAGACACAAATCTCAAAACAATGCTTCGCGGGTTTCGATTTTCTTTATTGGGATGGGGAACGCGATGTCCGGCTTCAACATCCTCTTCAATAAGATCGACCCCCGTTGTGTCAGCTATGTCTTTTGCAATTTTAAATATATTTTCATTAGACCGTTCAGGAAGATTGTTAATCATAACGTTATTTAATCTCGAGTACTGCGCCAAGTTATCAATTTTTTTAGTGAGTTCTACAGTTGTAGCCCTTAATTCACTATTCTCCATTTTAAGAGCTTCAATTGATTTGATTTCTTTATTAATTGTGTTTAATTTTACTTCAAAATCAGATATTTTGTTCGAACAGAAATTTACAGACTCAAGTAAAGAGTCAAACTTATTATTAATTTCTTTCAAAATATCAGTTTTAAAGTTTTGGAGAAAACTATTTAAATTAGGTGGCAAAAAAGATAAATTTACTGGATTATCGTCCGAATCATCATCAATTAAACTAGATATATTTAATCCAGTTTCGCGGCAAATTGAACAAATCCAGACAACTGCATTAGAACTCAATATTTTTAATTCTTTATCTTCAACTTTCGCACACGTCGCATGAAAAGAACGGCAACACCTACCACATCTAACGGCAGGACTCCTCCTGTTTATCGTACGCTTGCAACTGTCACAGGTATTGGCCATGGTGACGTAGTGGTGACGTACTTGGGACGTAGTAAACTGAGCGAAACTCGACAAGAATCAGCAAACGATGACAATCACAAATTTTGAAGTCAGTAAAAAAATTACAAAATACACTCAAATTAAGGCAATTTTTTATGTTTTTAAGCTATGTTAAACACAATTATCTACACAAGAATTATTGTGTCAGGTTCACGACACTTTTTCGGATAATTTAACGTTTTATAACTATTTAAATTTACTACACTGGTATATTTAAACTCAGATATACTTAAGACGCGAAAAACACGACTTTACACTACAAATGCACTGATGCTAATCATTGCTATAATAATATAGTAGTTAATAAAATTGGAGGTTTTATCAGTTTTTAAAAACAGCTGGACGTATTTTAACGAAATTTGGTACAATAGGGTAGAACCAGGATCAAATATAGGCATGATATCTCAAAAAAATTTCATTTATAAACAGAACTATCTTAACAGAAAAAACTATACAATAAAAATTGTTTATAAGAAAACAAATCTTATTTGTTCTATGCATTTATTCAATTTGATGAATATTAGGGTAGTTTCAGGGGGACACCCTAAAACTAAAATATTGAAATATTTCACTTATTACTCTCTTCATAACAAAAATGAATGTAAGAAAATTTATTTAGAACAAAGAAACATTCCTTTCGAAGGAAAAACACATTAACACAAGTAGAAAATCAAAAAATTAAACGATATTTATATATTTATATACAAAATTCAAACTTCACGTGTATATAACATATATAATAAACAAAGGCTGAGTACCGTTAGCATAGAGCGACGTACATTTACCCCCACCAGTTCAAGCTATGAGACAACCTTTACTTTAATAATCTTGACCTCATATAACACTATAAAAACAATTATTTGAGAGATATAGTTTCATTTGACTCTTAAATATTTTGAGGAAGTTATTTTTTATAACTTGTAGTATTTTATTATAGATTATCTGTAATTGCTAATCTGTGAGGGTGCATTACTAAATTGTTATTATATTATTTATTTTACATCGGCCTTTATTTCTGCAACGAGGCTAATCGCCAATGCCAGGGGGCAAGCTCCTACACCTGGATGAAGGGTGAATGATTGTGAAAATGAGAGTAATGTAAACATATTATTCTCGCCCGAATAATATCACCAACGAAGCAGGCTCGAACCACCGACCGGACAGTCGTACTGGGTTTCCA
The DNA here is from genome assembly GCA_963971575.1 of Liopterus haemorrhoidalis. NCBI lineage: Eukaryota > Metazoa > Arthropoda > Insecta > Coleoptera > Dytiscidae > Liopterus > Liopterus haemorrhoidalis. The sequence goes on from OZ020623.1 coordinate 19,821,629, forward strand.
CCAGTACAAACCGCACGACTAAATGCGCTCGGCCACTCCGTTGGCTTACTAAATTGTCTTTGTGCCTAGTGCTAAATTGGTGCACTTTACCTCGTTCCGTATAGTAATTAAAGTTTTCACGAGCATGTATTGCCATCTCATAAAAATATAAACATGGGAGGAGCAAAATTTCATGCTTCCTAAATATAGGTTGACATGATTCCCTAAACATAGCACCAAACAAAACTCTAATGATGCGCTTATGAATTAGAAAAACCTGTTTACTTGGTGGAGAGCAACCCCAGAAAATTAAGCCAAAGGAGAGTCTAGATTGCACTTCAGCGTAATAAAAGTTTTTTAGGACATTAATACTCATAATAGGTTTCAGACATCGTACTTGATAGCAGATAACACTGAGTTGGTCACAAAGAATTTGGCAGTGAGTATCCCATTTAAGTGTGGACTGGATATTTAGGCCTAAAAACTTGGTAATATTAACACTATTGATTGTGGTACTATCCAAAGCCAAATGATTTAAATCTGCATGGAAAATTCTACCAGCATAAAAAACCATGAAAACAGTTTTGTAATATATTTATAGTTATATCTTAATGTAAGTAGTATTGTTTACGATGTTCTTATTTCTTTTTTAATGAGTGATACAATAGGTCAAAAGAAGACGAAAAACCATAAAACACCTTAGTAAAAGTCTTATAATAAAAGAGATATTCAGTCGGATTCTGAAAGCTGGCGTTAAGTTACGTGTATGTTAAATAACTCTCACCATAATTACGAGCAAATGTCAAATCGGTATTCTCAAGTCTCAGAGTGACCTGTCCACAGTTAATTATTGATTTAACTTACTTAAATATTGATAAATGTTGTGTGGTCAACTTCACGCGTAATAGGAATATATTGAAATTTAACTATGGTTTAAATGGTATAAATTTAATAACCAAGACAACAGTCAGAGATTTTGGCATACTTTTCGATTCTAAACTATTGTTTAATGACCATATTGACAACATAAGAAAAAAGGCTTATAAACTCTTATTTTTTGTAATCAGATCTAAGCCCTTTCACACGAAGGAAACATTTACATTGTTATTTAATTCCATTGTTAGATCTCAATTAGAATATAGCTCAGTCATTTGGAATCCAATGTATGATAAAAATATTAATTTAATAGAATCTGTTTCGAAAAAATTCATGTCTACAGTTTGTTACAAATTAAATATTGGCTACTCTACTTACTTAAATACTTTGCAATTACTTAATTATGAATCTTTACAAAACAGAAGATACCAGACCGACATGATATTTCTTTTTAAAATAGTTTATAATTTAATCGATTCCCAAGATTTTTTTTAAAAATATCATCATTTTAGCTCCTGTTACATCTACCAGATCAAGCGCACTTTTTAAATTACCAAAATGTCACACTAAGGCCCAGTTGCTAAACCTTAAGCTTCAGCTTAAACCAAATACTTAAGCGCCAGATGTTGCACAGTCAAAAATATAAAAATACTTAGCTAAGCCAACTGATGTGATAAATTCACAAAGTTGGTAATATGGAAAATGAATATTTGGCGGGGAAATTTTGAAATTCAATATAAACATAACTGTCAATGTCACTTGTCAAGTAGTTTATTATACAAATAAGGCAAATTTTACCAGCAATGGAAAAGACGGTAAACGAAACGTAAAAATAAATGTACGACGAACTTTGAGTACGACGGTTAGATGAGTTGGTCTTCTTTAAAATTTATTTAAAAAATATAAATACGTTAGTTAGTTAAAATTTTTGGCGCACAGCAACAAAGGCTATTTGCGCCTAACGCAGCCCATTTAAATGACTAGACTATATATTAAAAACAATATATTAGACAATAAATAAATAGATAAAATCATTAAAAATTCGCATACTCAATAAAAGAAATCTTGCACTGACAAACACAAATAAATAATATAAAAAGTCTGTTCGAAAATTTGAACAGACTCAGGGTGATGGTAAGAGGCTGTAAAGGGTCCAATTACCATCGAATATCACAGTCAATAACTAGAAACACATTAAAATAAGGTGCAAGACTTCACACATAAAACAATAAGTTCGATTCTCTCAGGAAGAGTATCAGCCTGACCATGAGTACCCTGTCGTCACCTAAAGCAACTGACAGGTCATAGCACAGGCCTAACCTCTCCCTGACATCCTCGAACTGTATACACTCAGTTAAAAAGTGTAACACAGACAAATCTGTGTTACACGTCTCACAGATAGGGGACTCTTCTCCTCGAAGGAGGTGTCCATGGGTCCACCAACAGTGACCTATACGGAGGCGTGTGATGGCGGTTTCCTCCCTGCGGTTAATCCTGCAGGAAGAACCCCATGGTTTAACGTCTCCCTTAATCTGTCGTAACTTAACGTTCTGTGTGCGGATCCACTCATGTTGCCACATGTCTAAAACCAGATGTTTCAGATGACTCTTTGCGTCATCTGGAAAAACGAAACTCACATCAATCATAGGTCTGTGAGAGGCGGCTTTTGCAGCTGCATCTACCGCTTCGTTGCCTTTAATACCAACATGTCCCGGCAGGGCCGGCGCGAGGCATGTGCAGCATGTGCAGTGGCACATGGCCCCGCGGTCAACAGCAGGCCCCGCGGTTCAATAACAGGCTCCGCGCATGGTCTTTACTTGGAGGTGAGGACCTTTTTTTTGCTCTTCACTTGGATCTGGGAGGTGAGGACCTTTTGAGGGTTTTGTAGTTATGACCAAAAAACCCTTATACCGTCATTTTGTCGTCTGTCTGTCCGTCTGTCTGTCTGTCTGTTCGGTAAAAATTGTAGCCAAACGGCTAAACCTAGAGAGTTGAAATTTTGCATGATTATATAACTGTTTGACCCGCACATAGGAAAAATACTAAAACATCTAAAAAACATATCCCCCTAAAAATATAAACAAATATGTGCTCATCGAAAAAAAAATAATATTTTTTTATAATTCTGAGTAGGGTATCAAATGCAAGCCCTTGGTACGTGGATTAACGATCAAATTTTTATTTTTGCAAAACAAATTATTTTTAAGCGATTTTTGCCAAAATTGTGCAAAAATTTTTTTGTCCCACACCCTGTAGCCCAGATGGTTTAAACTAAAAATCTGAAAAAATTCTAAGTAATGTACATTGGTGTGAACCGGAATAGTTCAACAGGAATTTTTGATCAGATTAGGTTTTTGGAAAAAAACGCATTTTTTGTGATTTTTGGCTAATAATATACACAAGTTATAGCTTTGTAACACACCAGACTGTAACGTGTCTGCTGGTCTAGTGGTATTAGACGCTGATTTTTCATCCAAATAACCCGATCCGAAAGGTATCGAACCCTGTGAGAAGAGATTATAATATTTTTTGTTTTTTTTTTTTAATTTTTATATTGTTTAAATTATTTTTTCAAAATTCTAGTTATATTTTGGCAAATGTTGCATTTAATTTTTAAAAGCGTAAATTTAATAGCCAGTGGAAATTGTTTAAATTATAATTTAATTCTGTTTCAATGTACACGAAATCAGAGGGGCGGAACTTATAACAACCAATGGAAGCCATAGGCGCAATTTTTAAAATTCTTAATGAACCTTGCTATATAACAAAAAAATACTGCACATATTTAGAAACCTAAATAATGGTATTAGGCGTTCGAATTAAAATTAACAAAAAAAATATTTTAATATAAAATTTGTTTTCGCCAGAGTTGGGCATTATTTAACTAAAATTTCAATCAACTAAAAATTTGAATGAAAATGTAATCAAATTAAATTAATCATCTTGTATTCAATCAATAATGGATGTAATCATAAATCCTTAACTAAATGACAATCATTAGTTTCAAATCATTAGTTTTTAATCATATTGTGATATTTTGACAGAAATTTTTTATTCGCTTCGATCAATTTATATATAATATTCCAATACTTTTATATAATATATATTATATATTATATATATCTACACACAAAATGCCAAAATATACCAAAATGACATAAACACGCACGCGTGGTAGGGTAGGGCATATGCATGTGCAGGTGCATATGCGTGTGCAGGGTCGGTCTTAGCAAGTCAAGAAAAATTAAGAAGGTCTTCACCCTGCAGATCCAAGTGAAGAGCAAAAAAAAAGGAAAAAGTCCTCATCTTCCAAATCCAAGTGCAGAGCCAAAAAAAAAAGGTCCTCACCTCCCAAATCCAAGTGAAGAGCAAAAAAAAGGTCCTCACCTCCCAAATTCAAGTGAAGAGCAAAAAAAAGGTCCTCACTTTTAAAATACAAGTGATGACCTGACCGTCCGCCACCCTTCCTGGCGTGGCGTACCGGGGCGGTCGCCCCCCCCCAAGGCCGCTTCTGTGCGTGTGTGTGAATTTCATTTTAGATTTCTAATATTCATTGGGGAAATATAATGGAAAGGGGAAAATAAAACATTGTTGACTATAAACCATTTATTATGTTATAGTGAAGTTTAGATTTTTAAATTAAATTTAAATTATTATTTATTTTAACTTAAATATGAGTAAAAGATATAGTCAAATTAAATAGAAACAAATTATATTTTTCATCCTACATAATATTTGTAATCCTACAAAACAAAAGATAACCAACATATAATCCATTCACGATGTTTAAAAAATAGTGTAAATTTTTTATCCAATATATTTTAATGTATGTTATCTGAACATAAAAAATATACAAATAAAAGAAGAATTTCATTATTTTATAATTTAAAATTTTATGAAAACAAAAAAATACAAAAAATCATGGACTACTCAGATGAAGAAATATCGCGAATGGATTATTCTTCTAGTTTTCAGTTTCTAAATTATTTAAATATTTTTTATGTTAGCCTTTAATATAACTCTTTTTTCAAATGTATAATCTGAAAGTCTGGATGATTTTGGCAGATTTGTCATGGTCGCATATGAAAAGAGTCTTTCCACTGGGGCAGAAGAAGGAAGTGGTGTATTATATTTAATAAATACTTTTTTAATCTCCGGATATCTTTCAAGAATATCTAGTCTTTGGTCTTCGTCGCCTAAATAATGTAAAACCTGTAGCTCCGCCTTAGATAATAATTGTGAGGAATGCATTGTTTTAGGAGTACCGAAATCAAAAAAATTATCCTCGTGTGCTAGAGCCTCTGCATCGTTATTTTTTGAATTCCCTGAAGTAATTTCTACTACAGTTGCCTGTTTGAAATGACTTAACAGCTGTTCGTGGTAAAAAGATTCCACACAAGGAAACCATCTATTTTTAAATCGTGGGTAGGATAAGGCTGCGATAACAGCATTTTTTGATTCAACAGTATTAAAATTAAAAAATCCATTGAATCTTGTCTCAACACTATTGAGCAATGCTTCTTGAAGAGCTTTGCAATAAGTAAACTCACGTTCTGCTAAGATTCGGAGCTTTCGTCGTAGGGCTAACAAACATGAAAGGACAATTCCATAATAGGTGTTAGTTTCACCTTGTAATAAATCTAATGCTTCTGCTACCGGCGCTATACAGACCAAATGCTCTTCTAGATATAAAAATTCTTGTTCTTTAATCATATTTTTAATATTTAAAGTCTTAAAGAGTTGAGGGCATTTTTCTTTTATACCTAAAATCTGTTTGAGAGCATCGTACATACTGTTCCACCTTGTCTCTCCAGGCTTACTAAGTGTATGACCTAACAAATTCTCAATAGTTTCAGCCGATTTTGGCCGTCCTGCTGCTTTCCAAAGAGCATTACATTTGGTCATAACTTGGCTGTGCATAACTGATAATTCCGATGTCTCTCGTAAAACTCTGGTTGCATCAGTACTAGCACAGAGAGAAAGAGTGTGTGCACAACACCTTAAATGTGTTGGTAATATATGTTCAAAATTTGACAGATTACTGTTTCTATACCGAGCTAAAGGTTCTTCGTCATCACTGTCAGTGTATGGATCTGAATCAGATTCTTCTTCAGTGCCATCACCTAAGTCATAGAGCTTTTCAGGGAAGTCTATACGTTTTTGTTTTACGCCATACATTTTGAAAGCCTTTACGAAATTACTTCCATTATCTGTAATAGTTGCCACTATTTTGGAGGAAGTAAGGCCAAAATCTGAATGTATTTCGTGTAGTAAGTCTGTTATTCTATCAAAAGTATGAGCACTTCGAAATCTTCGGCAAGCTAGCGCTACAGATTTTCTATCTAAAGATGTTGTAATCCAGTGAGCCGTTACACCTAAAAAGCTTCTTCTTTTAGCTGACCAAATGTCAGCAGTAGTACATACAAATGGTACGTGCTCTAAATTTTCCCTAATCTCGGACATTTGTTTTTGGAACAATGCATCAATATTACGACCTAAAGAACGGCGGCTTAATATTGTTAGTCCCCGTTCGGATTTATTAAAATTTTCGAAAATTGCTCTAAAATAAGGATTCTCTACCGATCTTAAAGGAATCATTGAATGAATTACATATTTGGTAATGTCTTCTTCAAATTTTTGTTGTGACAATGCTCCGGTTCTAATTGTTCGTGTATTATGAGAAATAATTGTTTGTCTACCTTTAGAATCGATATGTTTCTTAAATGCAGTGAAGGCATCGTTTCCGTGTCGTCTTTTAAGATGAGAAATAAAATTGGATGAACTATTCTTTTATCCTTTAATTTCAACAACATTAGGTTCGCATTGAACGCACTGACCAATGACCTTATTTTGGTCTATACAGCTTTTTTCGGCTACATATTTAAAAAATGTACCATCTACGGTTTTAGATTTAAATAAGAAATTTCTTCTGTTAACATCATTGGCCGACTGAGAAGAGTTTGAAGATCCTGATGCTTCATATATTGAAAGAGTCGATGCACCAAAACTTTCACGTGTATCGTTGTCACTCATGTTACGGAAGAAATACAAAAATATAATTGTAAAATTAATTTATCACTGAAATATGTCACTAAACAAATCTGCGTCAAATATCTACAGTGTTCAAACACTAAATGCCAATGAACAGTAAGAGTGAAAAAATCAAATCTCAATCAAGATTTTAGTTTCAATCATAACTAAAAATTCAATCATGATAATGAGTAAATATTTAATTTAGTTACCAATGTGATTAACTGCACTATGATGTATGTTATCATTAATCAAGTCTTGTAATTAAATTTTTAATCTCAATCGTTAATCATTAGTTTGATTGCAATTGGCCCAACTCTGGTTTTCGCATCCAAAATAATCATCATTCACTTACTAAATACCTGCAAAACCCTGAAATGTGTGAAAATTCACACTTCACATCAATTTTATTTTGCTCTTCTCGCACATGGCCCCGCAAATCCTAGCGCCGGCCCTGTGTCCCGGTATCCAAAACAGCTCTACCCTCAAATTCTGAGCATTCAGATTGTAGAGTAGCAACCGGATCTTTAGTACAAGAGGATGCACTGGATCTAGATCTTGGATACTGTTCAGAGCGCTCAGCGAGTCCGTCAAGATAACACTTGACCGACTTTGCTCTGACGAAACAAAACACAGGGCCTTGAAAATAGCGTACAGCTCAGCACTCTACACACTCGTTATGGAGTGCAGACGGTACTGAAACTGTTGGCGTGGATTCAAAACAACGAACGCACACCCAACCCTGGTTCCGGATTTTGATCCGTCAGTAAAAATGACAGTATCCTCGAACCTAGGGACCAGTGTTCTTTGTAACTCATGTTGGTATTCGATAGGCAACGTAGTATCTTTATCAAACCTAGTTAATGTGAGGTTCACAAGTGGACGCGGTAGCGTCCATGGTGGAACAGCACACAAAACGAAACTTGCCAGTTCAGGCATATTAAAGAGACAACTGGTTAGTGATATTGGTCTATAGCTAGAGGGCAAGTGTTTATCTTTCCCGACTTTGGGGATAGGAATTATATGAGATTCCTTCCACTTGGTCGGACACTTGCCCTCAGTCCATATCCTATTATAGACATTCAAAAGCCTAGACTTTGATGATTCCGGAAGATTTCGGATCATACGATAATGTATCGCATCTGGACCAGGAGAGCTATCCTTACACTTTGACATCGCGCTATCTAGCTCTTCACGAGAGAAAAGCAGGTTGTATACCTCGTCATTCCTAGAAAAGAAATTTGGAGGTATAGATTCGAGGCCTGCTTTACGAGTTAAAAACTCGGGTGAATAATGTTCAGAGCTAGAATTGAACGCAAAATTAGATGCCAAAGTGTTAGCAATTTCGACCGCTGAGGTAACTACGTTACCATTTACCGATAGACCAGCAATGGCTGTAGCTGTATTTAGACCGGATATTTTCCAGACCTTCTCCCAAACTTTGGCCACTGGAGTGGCAACTGTAACGATGGACACGTATTTACGCCATGATTCGCGCTTACTTTCTTTCACAATCCTCTTAGCACGAGCTTTCGCTCGTTGGAAATCTATCATGTTTTCCTGTGTTGGACAACGACGGAATGTATTGAAGAGGTGTCTCCTTTCACGTAGCGCCAAGTCGCATTCCTCGTTCCACCAGGGAACGGGAACTCTACGGGAGAATGTGTCGGTTTCGTTGAAGTTTGTTTCCTGCAGACAAAACAAAAGTCGCAGTTCTTCGTAGCGCTGGTATACACCGTTACAGTTCCACTGGATTAGTGGACCATTCATTTCTGTTTAGGGGAGTTACCCCGCAACCTAATGATTTTTGGTTTACCCTTAGGTTGCGGGTCTACAGCCATTTTCTCGGCTACACTTTCATTTGGTAGTCCAGGTGTTTTGATGGACACACTGGACTCCTTTTTTGATTGTTTGGCTCTCACTGATATCCAGTGAGAACCAACGGATCCCTTATCAGTTTCCTTTTCAGGAGTAACTGATGAGGGTTTTGAAGAAGCGACCATTCTCTGTTCGCTTCTCGTTTGTGGAGAAGACTGTGGGGTCTTCTCCTTAGGTGGTTGGGAGAACTGAGGTTGAGTGCGTTCTCCTTTAGGCGAGGGGGATTTATTCAGACCCGATCCCCCAGGTTGTGGGGTCTGAATACTGGTCTCTTGGACCGATTCCGCCACCTTTTCTGTTCCGGAATTCTTCGCAGCTAATCCTACCGCTTTAACTGTCGGACGAGGCACTGATTCTGTCTGTGTCTGGACGCTTGCTGTCTTCTTTGCTGCCACTTGTGCGAAGGATTTCGCAAAAGTGACCGGCGCAGTCTCTTTATACTTCCTCTTGGCGTCAAAATACTATCGTGCGTCTTGATGACCTGGATAGCCTTCTCCTCTAAGTACGTTGGGCAGTGGCGTGAAGTAGAGGCATGCACCCCTTTGCAATTAACGCAGTGTGCCGCGTTTGGACAGGTTTCAACATCATGTTGGTCCTGTCCGCAGTTGGCACAGATAGAAGATTTGCCACAACGACTAACGTGACCGTAACGCTGGCACTTATAGCATCGCATCGGGTTGGGGTAGTAGGGGCGAACGTTACAAACGTTGTACCCCACCCTTACCGATGTTGGACACTTGGTGCGAAGGACACCACCATAGAGATCGAAGGCTTGCTGTTCCGGGGTTTGAGCTTCTTGCATTCCACGACACCTTGCGATGCCATTTCCTGCACAAACTCTTGCTCCGTAACATACGCAAGGTCACGATCCGTTACGACGCCTTTGGAAGTATTCAGTGCCTTATGTGGCTGTACTGAAATACGAAACTCACCAAAATTTTCACATTTCTGAAGCGTGGAAGAAGCCTCAGTTTCGCATTCAATAAGCAATGTACCATCCGACAGTTTTCGCACCGATTTTATAGCAGTTGCACACGTTTTTCCCAGCGTTTGGGCAACAAAGAAGGGGGACATCTCTTTAAAAGACTTTCCCTCTTCTTGCACCTTCACAACGAGAAAACGAGGCACTGGCGCACAAAACTCCACAGTTCTGTCAACCTTCTTTGTAGAAGGCCTTCACAACCCTCATCGGATGACTGAGCATCACGACGAGGTCTCTTGTTTGATTTTTTACGGAGTTTACTCTCACTATTGGCGGAATTTAAAGAAATATTATCCCTCCGGGTAGTCGCCATACCCGTATACTAAGTTTCATCACCCTGCCATGCCCACCCACCAGGGAGCCCCACACAGGGGACGTTGGCCGCAAACCGGCTCATTGCGCCAGGCATGTCAGGATGATATAGCATCGGGGGAAGTAGTCACGGGTTGCTCGACCCGTTCGAGAACCAGTAGTAGCCAACTCTGGAACCTTGCGAGCTGCAGCCGCTCCCACAGACCCCCGAAGACTTGTCTAGTGGCACGGCATTACCCCGGCATCCACGATACAGTAGTGGAGCCACTCTATTCATGAACCGTGACACCAGCCGATTGACTGAGCTGACCAGACTCAGCCTCCCGTTTTACCGAATCCGAGGCCAAAGAAGGCGTGTTGGGATCGTACTGTCCGCGGGCAGCAGTCTCCCTCAACCGACCAGGACCCTCTTCTCCGGCGTTACGGGTCTCCACGCACGGAAAACACGTGGGTAGGAATTTAAGTGAGAGATCAAAGAGACAACAGATAAGCCTATTCCCACAATCGGCTTCTCTGAACTGTCTCCTCCCAAATGATATGTGATTCAGGGCACGTGGGATCATCAGGCCCAAAAGCTCTATATGGTCAGGTGATGCTACCGTTATGAACTTCCCTTGCGTGATTGAGGGTACGCGGGATCATCAGGCCCGAAAGCTCGACAAATGGCCAGGTATTATGGCCATTATGAACTTCCCCTGCGGGGAAAAATATAAATACAATATATTATTGTGTGTAAAAAATTAAATTAAATGTTGTGGAAGAAAAAAAAAAAAAAATGCCGACAATAAGTATTCACTGACTGAAGGTGATTCAATGGCAGAATGCTCAGAGAAAGAGTTAGAATTAATAAATTTTAAATTACCGGCAGGTCATAGACAAGATATTTACATTTATAAAGAATTTTATTATTTATACACTAGTGCACCTGTTGCCAACTGTGTTGGCAAACAAATCATTACCTTAATGTGGAACTTGCTCGACACCGCAGACTTATTTCTCTAGCCATACGCCTAACTTCAACCAATTCAAATTGAATCAACTCTTCGCCCATTATTAAAAACTGGACAAATAATGAGCATTATTCCGAATTATTAATTCATTAACTTTGTAAGATGGGAAAACGATTCATTTTCACTCAGTGCATTATATTTATAATGTTAAAACTAAAAATGATTTGAGACGTTAAATTTAAAATATAATTATTAAAATTAATTTTCCATTTTCTTATATAATATAAAAATACGCACACGGAAAAAACGCACACGGATTAATACGCACACGGAAAAAAGCACACATGAAAAAATACACACACGGCAAAAAGGGCACACGGAAAAAAGCGTACTTACACTATATTTCAAATCAGGGGGTAGATTTACAATATCCCACTGAACACTGCGCATGCGTCACACACACGTCATTTGTTCAATATACAGAGATTCGAAACAGGTGGGACTGTGCAGAACTTTTAAAACACAATTTATTATTAGGTGGTTTATAAAAAAAAAAAAAATAAACAGTTATCAACCATAACCTAAGATAGTGCTTTTAAGGTGAATCACTGTCCCTAGCCCTGCACAGAACAGTTAAAATACAATTTATTTTTAGGTGGTTTATAAAAAAAAAAAAAAAAACAGTTATCAACCATAACCTAAGATAGTGCTTTTAAGGTGAATCACTGTCCCTAGCCCTGCACAGAACAGTTAAAATACAATTAATTTTTACGTGGTTTATTAAAAAAAAAAAAATAAACAGTTATCAACCATAACCTAAGATAGTGCTTTTAAGGTGAATCACTGTCCCTAGCCCTGCACAGAACAGTTAAAATACAATTTATTTTTAGGTGGTTTATAAAAAAAAAATAAACAGTTATCAACCATAACCTAAGATAGTGCTTTTAAGGTGAATCACTGTCCCTAGCCCTGCACAGAACAGTTAAAATACAATTTATTTTTAGGTGGTTTATAAAAAATAAAATAAACTGTTATCAACCATAACCTAAGATAGTGCTTTTAAGGTGAATCACTGTCCCTAGCCCTGCACAGAACAGTTAAAATACAATTTATTTTTAGGTGGTTTATAAAAAAAAAAAAAAAAAACAGTTATCAACCATAACCTAAGATAGTGCTTTTAAGGTGAATCACTGTCCCTAGCCCTGCACAGAACAGTTAAAATACAATTTATTTTTAGGTGGTTTATAAAAAATAAATAAAATAAACAGTCTCTTTGCTTTTCACTTTGAATCTGAGAGGGGAGGACCTTTTTTTTTTTGCTCTTCACTTTAAATTTGTGGAGGTGAGAGGACCTTTTTTTGTTTGCTCTTCACTTTGAATTTGGGAGGTGAGGACCTTTTTTTTTGCTCTTCACTTAGATCTGGGAGGAAACAAAGACCTTCTTTGTTTTTCCTGTGTCCCGGTTTCCTTTCACTGAAATCTGGTCACCCTATTTTAAGGTGAATCTAACCTAAACTAAAAGGTAAATGATATTTTAATGTGATAAATAAACAGAAACCATTGTTTTAGAGCCACTGATAATTCTTGAATTATTTAGTGTAGTCGTTATGTGCTGTCATAGAGTTTGCAGTGGGATATTGTAAATCTTGTCCTATAAATCGTAGAAATAAAAAAAATAATAAAGCATTGAAAAAATAATAATAAAGAAAAAAAAGTCACATTTTTCTTACTTTCATCAAAACCAAACATTTTTTAAAATAATTATTTTTCTGCTAATAATAATTTTAATCAAAAATGTCGAATATCACGGAAGGATAACGTTTTTCTGTGTTTTGTTTCGTAAAAAAACCGATCCGTGTATTTCACAACTAAATTAATAATTGTGAAGTGATTTTTTAATGAAAAACACAACTGTCATTTTTATTAATTTATTGTCAACACTCAAAACAAAAATTCACAGCACACTACTGTCCAATACATAAACAATAATTTCTTACAGTTCTATCAATTATTATAAAAAGTGTTCGTAGAATATTCACTATTATTGCATCTTATAATAATTATAAAAAGTGTTCGTAGAAAATTCACTATTATTGCATCAACAATATATTTTAAACAATTTTGACATAAATAATTAACATATGCGCGCCTCTATCGGGGAATGAAGAAACGACCGGTCGAACATACCATAGACGAACATACGAACATACAAACAGGCGTATTATATTATAGGATTATAAATTAGAAAAATAAACATTTATTATTGTTCCTAACTCGAATGTTGTCATTATATTTTATGTTTTGATTTATTACTGTGTTAGATATATTGTTTATAAAATTAACATCTGTTTCTAGATCTGGCTTAAGATTGCTCAATTAATTGCTCCCAGAACTCGAGAAAACCGTGCGATATAGCAAAAGTCTTGGCGTACATTACACTGTTCCATTTGAATATTAGGCGTTTTAATATATTGATGACGCAAGGTACAAATTGCGATATTTCTCGATATTTTTCCTATATCTTTTGAAGCTGTAGATTTATGGCAACCAGTAAACTCCCTTACCATTAACATACTTCCAATAATATAATATCGTAGGATTTGTATTGAAGTGAATACGTGGTTCCTGTAAATATTATTTCATAAAATATTAGGTATTTGTGTACCAAGGCACTAACTTACCTATTAGTACGATGGTTAATTAAATGTTTAATATGATATATTATTGAATTACAACTTTATTTACTTAATATTACTATTTACTCGAAATCTATTGTAATATTTTTCGTCGTCCATTGATTAATATAATCATACCGGTGCCTATAGACGGGTATGCGGCGAAATATATTAATATATAACATTTTAATTCAATCAAGTTAATCTGATCCATTTTAATATGTCACATAACCTGTCCTATTTGACAGTTTATTTTGGCTTAAACCAAACAAATCTACCGCTTAAGTATTTTCCTGTTTAAGCTTAAGTTTAAACCAAAAAACTGAAACTGTGCAACAACTAAACTATAAACTAAAACTTAAGCCTAAATAAAAACTTAAGCGGTTACTCTGCAACTGGGCCTAACTGTTACAAAAAGTCACCTATTAATAGACTTATTTCAACTTGCAACAATAATTTTCTACATTTAGACTTATTTAGCTTATCCTTGCAACAATTTAAAAACAACATAAAATCCAATATTTAGTTTCTAAAAAACACACGTATTGGGTTTTTCCTTTTTTTTTTTTTTAATTTTATTGTTATTATCTAAATGAATGTGTAGAAATATGTAAAAAAAATGTAAGATATGTAGCACAATTATATATATATATATATAGTTAGATTGTTGTTCTTGACGAAAAATGTAGGAGGAAATAAAAATTCTTGAATACTCGTCAGTTTTATTTCCTCCTACATTTTTCGTCAAGAACAACAATCTAACTACTTAACAATGGAATCCGGGTACTACAGATTCCTCAACCGAACTCTTGGAAGTAACTACCACCACATCAGAACTTACGAAAAAACAAGAATGAAACAAATTAAGGCCATTAACAGAAGAAATTTTCTATTAAGATGTCGCGCAGAGAAGATTGTACCAAAATTCATCGAAAACTTGAACCATAATGGCGTAAAACACCTCTGGAACCGGCAACGATTCAAGAACGCTCTTCAGTTGTTTAAGGTAAGTGTTCTTAACGTAGAAATTGAAGACAGCATCGCGAATATTAACAAATTAGACAAAAAACTAGGTTATTTACATAATAAAATTTTAACATTTGACAATAGTAATTTCAATACTAAACATTATTTTGAACAAATTGACATCAAATTTGACAATATTTTTTTAAAAATTAAGACCAAACACATAAGGAAGTTCCTTAGTATCCAGCAACACAACAAACCACCACTTAAAATCCAGGAAAACTGGATTAAAAATATAAGTAACACAATCCTTCCTTCCAATGTTAAACTCTGTTTAAGCCTAGGACCTAAATTCAATTTTGAAGACCATAAGCTAAAACAATCAACGGTCCATAACATCATAAAATCCACAGAAACAGCCATCCAACAATATAACATTCAGGATAGTCAAGACCTTAGGGATAAAGTCACAAATTACACTAAAACCTTAATAAACAGAAATAAAAACCAAAAAATTAAAAATAATAATAATAAATTTTTTCAACAAATAAACAAAGAAACTAACATCTTCTTAAAAGAACACCCGGAAATTATTATTAGCAAAGCTGATAAAGGTAACATTACTGTTGTCCAGAACAAACAGGAATACACCGACAAAGCTAACGTATTGTTGAATGACGCTGACACATACAAACAAATTAAAAACAACCCAACTAATAAATTACAAATTGAAAACAACTCCATTGTAAAAAGGTGGTTTAACAACAAATCTATTAATGATCAAACTAAACATTCTCTTCTTATCACCAATGCTAATGCCCCACGTATTTATTTTCTACCCAAAATACATAAACCCAATGTACCACTCCGGCCCATTGTTTCTAGTATAAATTCTCCAACATATAAAATGTCCAAATTTCTAGCCAAAATTTTATCGAATATTGTAGGCCAAACTGACAGAAACATTAAAAATAGTTTTGAGTTTGTTAAAAAGGTTAGGAATGTCAAAATTCCAGACAACCACATTATGCTGTCATTGGATGTAGAATCTCTATATACCAATGTACCAACAGACCTTGCACTCAAAACTATTGGCGAAAAATGGGACCAAATAAAACCTTTCACCACCCTTTCCAAAAATGAATTTCTCAGTGGGACTGAATTTTGCGTTAATAATACATATTTTAAAGCTTTTGACAACTTTTATACCCAGACACATGGGTGCGCTATGGGTAGCCCCATTTCAAGCGTTGTTGCAAATTTAGTAATGGAAGAAGTCGAATCCAATTGTTTAAATAAATTACCAGAAACCCCAGTTATCTATTACAGATATGTAGACGATATCATTTTAATTTATCAAAAAAACTCACTCAACACGTTGCTTGAGATTTTCAACTCTTTCCATCCACGTTTAAATTTCACGTGTGAGAAAGAAGAGAATAATAGTATTGCATTCATGGATGTTTCTTTGATAAGGTCGGATGACAATCTTATAGTTACTAATTGGTATCAAAAAAATACTCATAGTTGGAGATACCTGAACTACTTATCAAACCACCCCTTATCATTAAAAATTAACGCCCTGAACAACACTATAGATAGAGCCATCAAGCTAGCCCATCCTAATTTTAGATCTGATAACCTAAAAAACATTAAAAAAGCCTTTATTGCCAATAATTACCCCACCCATCTCATTGTGAGATGTATCAGAAAAAGAACATGGTCAGCTTTTAACAGCAATCCTGATAATATAAATGTAAACAACAACCAGTACATTAGTTTTCCGTATCATAACACTGAGTTTGTCAACTATAAAAACATATTCAAGAAATTTGACGTTAATTTAGCCTTCAGCTCTGATAACAACAATAACCGTAATTTTTCCGAACTTAAATCTACTATCCCTAGTCTTGAAAATTCTAATGTTGTATATGAAATACCATGCGGAGAATGCAGTAAAACTTATATAGGGACTACTCAACAAATATTAAAAAAACGTATATGCCAACACAAAAGTGACGTTAGGGTCAAACCTAATTGTACAGCATTAGCGGTTCATTCTAACACCACTGGTCATATTTTTGACTTTGAAAATGTCAAGATCTTAGATAAAGAAGCACATTTTCACAAAAGAATGATATCGGAGATGTTGTGCATACACACAGCTAAAGATAAATGTGTTAATAAAAAAACAGACACGATTGGTTTAAATAAATCATATTTTAAACTTTTGCCGTAAAATCAGCTGTGCGCTTATCTACTTGTCAATTACGTTCACCTACTTAATATATTGTGACGTCTAGGTGTCTATGAGTAATATCACAAACGACCAGACAATCTCGAGCCGTCCTGTTCTACACTGTCATGTCTACTCTGAATGTGTTTGGGATGGTTTTTCATTTCCGTATATTTTTTTTTATAAGAATATACTTTCGTATAATATTGACAACGTACTCTAGGTAAGAAGCTGTCTAATTAAGAACACTTATTTTATATAACTTTTTATAATTATTTGCTTAATTTTGATTAATGTTTGTATTTTCTTAAATCTCTGTAATAAATTCAGTTTCACAAAATGACGCCTCACGCCATTTTGATAATTTTCAATTAATATGTTTAAAATTATTTTCCTTTTACTATTTATACTAATTTATCAATTTTCAATTTTACTTATTTTTGTTTTGTTAAAATAATACTTTTCTATTTTGTATTTTACAATTGTAATAGGACTGAGGATGACTGGATTTACCAGTCGAAACGTCTCTTAATATTTTATTAATAAACTTTTGACGAGTATTCAAGAATTTTTATTTCTTCCTTATATATATATATATATATATAAGCAGTTCACTTTTGTAAGAACAAACTAGATCTGGTTATTTTGGTTACTTTTATAGTGTGTTACTGACTTTAAATGTCAATTAAAAATATATCTTACGCTGTAAAACCGACTTTAGGTTGGTAAGGTTAGGATCATTTTAATTAAGATATCATTTTTCATTATGACATATGTCAAATGGATCGACATTTTAAAAAAGTGACATTTTTTAATACCAACATGACATACAGCATCAAAGGTGCGTACTATTGAAAACAAAATTCCCTCTTAGTTTGTTCTTACAAAAGTGAACTGCTTATATACGGTCTACTGTTGGCTTTCCTTAAAAACTGTAAAAGAAATAAATAAATAAAATAAATTCATGCCAACATTGATACGTTTTGTAGATGTTTGTACATGTTTTACATTTAGCCAATCATATAAGAGTATTTCCTGACAATTGAAATAGTTCAATCTGTCAATTTATTATTTTATTTACAATCCAGTTATTACATACTTCTTTTATAATTATTATAGAAAATATGAAAATAAATTTTATTTATATAATTTATAATTGTATCAATTTATAGGGGAAACTTCCTAAGCGCCATGACATCTGGTGACAATTTGTGAAAGATACGAAAGCCACATTATTTTGTTTTGTTCAATGGAGAAATACGTGTTTTTTTGTTGTTTGTGTTTTATTTTTGTGTATCATGGAAAAAAAAACAATCAATTTTGTTGTGTGCCGCAATGTAAATCGTGAATAATGAAGAATCCTTCTTAAACATTCCATAATTTACCTAAATCGAAAAATCAATTGAAACGACGTTTGGAGGCAGAGAGATCGTGGATCGTAGGTGGACTCAAAAACTAAAAATGGGCAAAAATCCAAGCCCATGCAGGCATATTTGCCCGTTGCATTTTATGGAAAGTGATTTTTTACGTCCAAAAAAAGACTGAAAAAAAGCATTTATCGCACCCAAAATTTGCCTAAATCATCAGTTGATATATTAAAAGACCCTTCTACTTTTTCAGGCAGAGATATTAATTTTTACTAATATATTTACCATATTTTAGTTGTTATTATATTGACAGACAGTCAAAAAGAATTAAAAATACAATGAAAAACTAAAAATATCCTTGAAATTTCTTTAGAATAGTATATTATTACATATCTTGTAAATCGTAGATTACCTTTAAATTAAAAAAAGCTCGGAAAACAGAAAAAATTCAACTCGTGTTCATTTTCACCATGTAAACAAATACACGAATAACAGTTTAATGTGGCTTTCGAGTGTTCCAGCTTTGCCGCATACGGCGCTGCGATCTTAAAAAGTTTCCCCTATACAATTGCTGTCTCATATATTTATACTCTATTGCAGTGGTGTTCAACAGAAGATACTAAATTTTTGCGTCCTCAATTTGATATATTGAATTTCTGTCCCTCGCCATCACCAAGTGATATTCTGAATTTTATCCCTCGCCTCAAGTGATCTTTTGAATTAATGCACTCGATTTTCAAGTGATTTGTTCATTAATAAATGGTTTTTTTGCAGGTAGTGAAAAAACTTCCAGAGAACCAGATAAAAATTGCCAGTCTTTGACCATTAACAAGTGTAAACAAGACACAACCGAGTCATCACACCTAATTGGACACAAATCAATTCATTCTGGCGGGAAAATCTTCAAATGTGATCTGTGTGACAAAGCGTTTCCAAAGTCATCAAAACTTATTATTCACAAACGAATACATTCTGGAGAGAAACCCTTTAAATGTGATCAGTGTGATAAAGCATTTACAGTGTCAGCAGGTCTCGTTAATCACAAACGTGTACATTCCGGGGAGAAACCATTCGAATGTGATGAGTGTGATAAAGCATTTTCAAACTTATCAAATCTAATTTCTCACAAACGAATACATTCTGGAGAGAAACCTTTCAAATGTGATCAGTGTGATATAGAATATAGACAATCGATACAACTAATTAGACACAAACGAAAACATTCTGAAGAGAAACCCTTCAAATGTGATTTGTGTGACCAAGCGTTTTCAAAGTCATCAAATCTCATGGCTCACAAACGAACACATTCTGGAGAGAAGCCCTACAAGTGTGATCAATGTAATAAAGCATTTTCTCATGCATGTCAACTCGTTAGACATAAACGAATACATTCTGGAGATAAACCATTCAAATGTGATCAGTGTGATAAAGCATTTTCCCAGTCATCACATGTCATTAGACACAAATTCATACATTCTGGAGTGAAACCTTTCAGTTGTGATCAGTGTGATAAAGCATTTTCAGACTCATCAAATCTCATTAATCACAAACGAATACATTCTGGAGAGAAACCTTTCAAATGTGATCAGTGTGATAAAGCATTTACAGTGTCAGCAAATCTCATTACTCACAAACGAGTACATTCTGGAGAGAAGCCATTCCAATGTGAACATTGTTTTAAAGTATTTTCATTTCTTCCAAATCTCATTACTCACAAACGAATACATTCTGGCAAGAAACCCTTCAAATGTGTTAAAGGTGATAAAGCATCTCCACATTAATGACAATTCCTTAGCCGCAAATGAATGTATTCTAGAGAAAAACCATTCAAACGTGTTCTCAATAATAAAGAACTATAAGAATTAAGATTTTATAAAACATTGCTTTTTTTTAGGTTAAGTGCATTTTTTGTTTGTATCTAGTTATTTTTGTGAGATTTACGTTATATAGTTATTTTAAATAATTCTCTAGTAGTGTTTTGTATAAACAAATATGGTTAATTGAATAATTATAAAATACTAACTACAAACTCTGGCATATTTTTGTTTACATTTATCAAAATATGTTCTTTTTATGACTTATAATAATTGTTTAAGTATAATGTTATAAAGTTTATTCTGCTTCAACAGACTTTTTTCTTCTTAAATATACATTTTTTTGATGTTCTAATAAAGTTCGTCTAGCGAAAGATTTCTCATCAAGAACGAATTTATGCAGGGATAAATCAAATGATGATTTTACATATGTCACACACATACAATTTGTTTAGAAAGAAATAGAACTTTAAACCCAAGTCGAAATCTAACAAAGTAAGAGGAAAGAAGAACAGACATACCCAAGTTTAGCTTATTTTCTATGTCTTTGTTGCTAGCTTAAATTTTCTACCGGAGAAATCTCAAAATAGCTGTTTCATAGGCGTCGTTTTGATAAAATTCTGGCTTTTGTATGTTTGAAATTTTTCGTGTTGTGTTTATTCATCAATCATTTTTAATTGTAATGTAATAGGACACCGAACAATGTGTAATTTTAATAATATTTTGTTATATTTAATAATTTGGTTTTGTATATAATCATGGCCTCCACAGGGGGGGGGGCTGGCAGGGCCCTAGCCTGGGGGCCCGGAGTAAACTTGTATTTTTTTCTGATATTGTGTTTTTTGTATTTTAATATAATTGTATAAGGTAAGTAAAACATCCATTATAAAATGAATAAATAAAAAAAATTCAAATGACACCTTGTAAATTGTTCTTTTAATTCAATTGTCTGTAGATTTTGTTATATTATTTTTGTGTTATTCTTATTATTTTCAATATAATTTAAATTCAAATTTTCACCAATAGGGGATACGCATAAAATTTATATTTCCTTAAAACTACATTTTTTTGATTAGTTAATGGTAGTTATGTCACCTAACAAAACAAAAATCACATTTTAATTAATATTACAGTCAATTTTTTTAATTAAAATATTGTACATTTGAAATAAGCCGACCACAGCGCAAAGGTTGCCGAGTAATTACGACTGAGCATGACGTCAAACCCTAGACTGCCCAGACTACAACATCTTTACGTGTGTATATTGTATTGTTCGAGAGTTTTATATTTGTTTTTAAACAATTTTTCACGCATTTATTATTAAAATGGCAGATAAAGATTTTGTTACGGCTCAGAGTGTTAATTTACCCAACATTGATGCTTTTATGCTCATGGAATATATGAAAAATAATGAATGCTACAGTGCTGAAGAAATACGTGGTGTCAAAACAGACTTGTAAGTAAACCATTTATGTATTCTATAACTTTATGTAAACAATATAAACGCTGTAACTCTGTAAAATGTAAATATTTACGTAATTTTACTACATTGTTTACAGTTAGTTTAAATTTTTGGCGCACAGCAACAAAGGCTATACATTGTTTAGATGAAGTTACAAAACGTAAGAGGCATAATTGAAATACTGCAATATAGGTTATTTTAATATAAAATTTAATTCGATAAACATGTATAAATTGTTATTATAGAATTAAACTTTATTTTAATTAAAATCACTCTAACTTTACACAATCTATAAAAGTTATACAAGCAAATAAGTTCACGACAGACTGTGTAGGCTGTACGCAGTACACTTATGTAGGGTATGACGTCACGTGGTTTTCGCGCGCTACATACATTTATGATTTTTAACACTTCAAATTAAAAAAAAAAATGCAAAGCTGTTTTTTATGTTTATATGCAACAAGAGGAATATTCGCCACTCCAAATAACAGTGAGACATCTGGTGGCGGCTTGTTAAATTAAACAGAAGCGTATATTTGTATAATATTTGTAGTGTGTTGTGCAGCAGTTTATGTGAATTAAGACGTATTTTTAAATATAGTGACTTAAATACAGTGCTTTTTTGCCGAAATATTGTTTGAACAAATAAATATTAAGAAAAAACTTCTGATATATACGCTTCTCGTCGGCCATAAACTGTCGTACATAGCGCCGCCAATGTTAGTTTGAGTCGCAAATAATAACAAAATTTTAAAAAATTATGCCTATCCCCTGTTTTGAATTTTTATAACTTGGACGACGATGAAAGCCGAAAGACATATAAAAACATACGAAAAATATCTATTAGAAAACTTGCTCGATGAAATTTTTCATTTAAAAAGTATTTATAAAACAGTTTTTAACAATGAAAAAATTCCTATTAAGCTACTGAATGCAATATATGAGAAAAAATTACAAGCTATATTTGTAAATATCTGCCTTGCCATTAAATTGTTTTGTACAATTCCACTTACAGTTTCTTCGGCAGAAAGATCGTTCAGTGAGCTGGCAAATTCTCTGAAAACGTGGCAAAGAAGTACAAGTCAGGAACGACTTAATCATTTAGCAATTTTGTGCATTGAAAATGATTTAGCAAAATTAGTTGATTATACAGATATAGTCTATAGACTTTGCGTCAATAAAAGCTAGAAAATATAATTTATAAGAATTTTGTAATTTGTTTTATTTATTTATTGTAATTTAAAGTGATTTTTACTATACTATTGAGAAGTGACATTACCGTTGACGGCGCTGCACTCCAAGGCAATATGGCTGTCGTGTCTAGTATTTAGCTGTCAATATGCTAACAGCGAACAGGTTGTTCTAAGCACAGTACATTTTTATTTTATGAAAATGCGAGTAAATATTTGCGAAATTTTTTAATTTTTAAGCGCTACACATGTATTGAGGTGTATAACAGAAGGTGGACATCAAATTACAGTATTTAAAGTTTAATTTCAATAAATCTACTTATTGAAGTGTAATTTGTAATTGAGCAGGTGTTAAATGTCGAGCATTTAATTTTATGTGGTACATCTGAGTGTCGGTCATCTGAATTTACAATATCTGGATTATGTTTGTAAACAACTGCATTATGTTCATTGCCTCATGAAATAAAATTAGTTTTTGTTGGACAGAAGCAGCTAATATTATTAGCTATTATTATTAATATATTAGTGCAGTTTAGTTTTTCTGCGACAAATGTAATGAACAAACTCGCATAGTATCAGTTACTTTTTAACTCAAAATATATTCCCATGCCTTCCTCCTGTCCATAACCAAATCTTTTCCAATCTGGACTTAATATTAACTTTCCCTTCATTTTGCTTAAGAAAGGAAAAAACTAAGATGCCTATCTTTGTCCTGTCATGAATTCAAAACCCCGCAGGGGAAGTTCATAGTGGCCATAACACCTGGCCATTTGTCGAGCTTTCGGGCCTGATGATCCCGCGTACCCTCAATCACGCAAGGGAAGTTCATAATGGTCGCATCACCTGACCATATAGAGCTTTTGGGCCTGATGATCCCACGTACCCTGAATCACATATCATTTGGGAGGAGACAGTTCAGAGAAGCCGATTATGGGAATAGGCTTATCTGTTGTCTCTTTGATCTCCCACTTAAATTCCTACCCACGTGTTTGCCGTGCGTGGAGACCCGTAACGCCGGAGAAGAGGGTCCTGGTCGGTTGAGGGAGATTGCTGCCCGCGGACAGTACGATCCCAACACGCCTTCTTTGGCCTCGGATTCGGTAAAACGGGAGGCTGAGTCTGGTCAGCTCAGTCAATCGGCTGGTGTCACGGTTCATGAATAGAATGGCTCCACTACTGGATCGTGGATGCCGGGGTAATGCCGTGCCACTAGACAAGTCTTCGGGGGTCTGTGGGAGCGGCTGCAGCTCGCAAGGTTCCAGAGTTGGCTACTACTGGTTCTCGAGCGGGTCGAGCAGCCCGTGACGACTTCCTCCGATGCTATATCATCCTGACATGTCTGGCGCAATGAGCCGGTTTGCGGCCAACGTCCCCTGTGTGGGGCTCCCTGGTGGGTGGGCATGGCAGGGTGATGAAACTTAGTATACGGGTATGGCGACTACCCGGAGGGATCAATTTTCTTTAAATTCCGCCAAGGTTGAGAGTAAACTCCGTAAAAAATCAAACAAGAGACCTCGTCGTGATGCTCAGTCATCCGATGAGGGATGTGTAAGGCCTTCTCCCAAGAACGTAGACAGCAGATCAGTTGAGTTTTGTGCGCCAGTGCCTCGTTTTCTTGTCGTGAAGGTGCAAGAAGAGGGAAAATCTTTTAAAGAGATGTCCCCCTTCTTTGTTGCCCGAACGCTGGGAAAAACGTGTGCAACTGGTATAAGATCGGTGCGAAAACTGTCGGATGGTACATTGCTTATTGAATGCGAAACTGAGGCTTCTTCCACGCTTCAGAAATGTGAAAATTTTGGTGAGTTTCGTATTTCAGTACAGCCACATAAGGCACTGAATACTTCCAAAGGCGTCGTAACGGATCGTGACCTTGCGTATGTTACGGAGCAAGAGTTTGTGCAGGAAATGGCATCGCAAGGTGTCGTGGAATGCAGGAAGCTCAAACCCCGGAACGGCAAGCCTTCGATCTCTATGGTGGTGTCCTTCGCACCAAGTGTCCAACATCGGTAAGGGTGGGGTACAACGTTTGTAACGTTCGCCCCTACTACCCCAACCCGATGCGATGCTATAAGTGCCAGCGTTACGGTCACGTTAGTCGTTGTGGCAAATCTTCTATCTGTGCCAACTGCGGACAGGACCAACATGATGTTGAAACCTGTCCAAACGCGGCACACTGCGTTAATTGCAAAGGGGAGCATGCCTCTACTTCACGCCACTGCCCAACGTACTTAGAGGAGAAAGCTATCCAGGTCATCAAGACGCACGATAGGATACCGTATTTTGACGCCAAGAGGAAGTATAAAGAGACTGCGCCGGTCACTTTTGCGAAATCCTTCGCACAAGTGGCAGCAAAGAAGACAGCAAGCGTCCAGACACAGTCAGAATCAGTGCCTCGTCCGACAGTTAAAGCGGTAGGATTAGCTGCGAAGAATTCCGGAACAGAAAAGGTGGCGGAATCGGTCCAAGAGACCAGTATTCAGACCCCACAACCTGGGGGATCGGGTCTGAATAAATCCCCCTCGCCTAAAGGAGAACGCACTCAACCTCAGTTCTCCCAACCACCTAAGGAGAAGACCCCACAGTCTTCTCCACAAACGAGAAGCGAACAGAGAATGGTCGCTTCTTCAAAACCCTCATCAGTTACTCCTGAAAAGGAAACTGATAAGGGATCCGTTGGTTCTCACTGGATATCAGTGAGAGCCAAACAATCAAAAAAGGAGTCCAGTGTGTCCATCAAAACACCTGGACTACCAAATGAAAGTGTAGCCGAGAAAATGGCTGTAGACCCGCAACCTAAGGGTAAACCAAAAATCATTAGGTTGCGGGGTAACTCCACTAAACAAAAATGAATGGTCCACTAATCCAGTGGAACTGTAACGGAGTATACCAGCGCTACGAAGAACTGCGACTTTTGTTTTGTCTGCAGGAAACTTCAACGAAACCGACACATTCTCTCCTCGGGGATACTCCGTGTTTCGCACGGATTTCCTTACGGGGTTAAGAGCATGTGACGGCGTGGCAATTCTCGTTAGAGACACATTGTACCACGATCCTGTAGACATTGACACGGAGTTGCAGGTCGTAGCAGTTCGTGTTGCACTTCCCCTCCAGGTGATGATTTGTTCTATCTACCTTCCCCTTGGTGTTCGAACTGACATCCGAGATGTCGTGAACATCATCGATCAACTCCCACCACCCTTCATACTACTAGGCGATTTTAACGCCTACAATGTGTGTTGGGGATCGGTGCGGAACGATCGACGGGGACGTCACCTGGAAAATATGTTGAACGAATTGAATTTGAGCTTTCTCAACGACGGCAGACCCACGCACTTTTGTGCAGCAACGGGTACATTTAGTGCTATAGATCTTAGCGTTGTTTCAGGAGCCATCGCTCCGTTGTTCAAATGGGATGTGCATCACGACCTGTGCGGTAGTGATCACTTTCCAATCCTCTTAAAGCCTCTGTTTAATACTGTTACCGAATCCCGCTGGCCACAGTGGGTTCTTCGGAAAGCAGATTGGACCAAGTTTGCGGAATCATTCTCGCATGAGGATATTCCGAGCTTGACCGTAGACGAAGAGGTGAATCATTTCACGGACTCCATCACAAGCGCGGCTAAAAACAGCATACCGCTGTCATCCACTCAGCCCCGTAGAGTTCCCGTTCCCTGGTGGAACGAGGAATGCGACTTAGCGCTACGTGAAAGGAGACACCTCTTCAATACATTCCGTCGTTGTCCAACAGAGGCAAACATGATAGCCTTCCAACGAGCGAAAGCTCGTGCTTAGAGGATTGTGAAAGAAAGCAAGCGCGAATCATGGCGCAAATACGTATGCACCTTTACAGTTGCCACTCCAGTGGCCAAAGTTTGGGAGAAGGTCCGGAAAATCTCCGGTCTAAATACAGCTACAGCCATTGCTGGTCTATCGGTAAATGGTAACGTAGTTACCTCAGCGGTCGAAATTGCTAACACTTTGGCATCTAATTTTGCGTTCAATTCTAGCTCTGAACATTATCCACCTGAGTTTCTAACTCGTAAAGCAGGCCTCGAATCTATACCTCTAAATTTCTTTTCTAGGAATGACGAGGTATACAACCTGCTTTTCTCTCGTGAAGAGCTAGATAGCGCGATGTCAAAGTGTAAGGATAGCTCTCCTGGTCCAGATGCGATACATTATCGTATGATCCGAAATCTTCCAGAATCATCTAAGTCTAGGCTTTTGAATGTCTATAATAGGATATGGACTGAGGGCAAGTGCCCGACCAAGTGGAAGGAAACTCATATAATTCCTATCCCCAAAGTCGGGAAAGATAAACACTTGCCCTGTAGCTATAGACCAATATCACTGACCAGTTGTCTCTGCAAGCTCATGGAGCGAATGATCAGCAAGCGTCTGATTTGGTTTTTAGAATCAAACGACTTGCTGGCCAACACACAGTGCGGCTTTCGCCGTCACCGCTCAACAGCAGATCATCTGGTCAGACTAGAGACAGCTATCAGGAATGCTTTCGTTGAAAACAAACACCTGGTAGCTGTGTTTTTCGATATTGAGAAAGCCTATGACACTGCATGGATTTATGGGATTCTCCGTACTCTGCATTCCTGGGGTCTCCGGGGACGCTTGATGTTCTTTATAAAAGACTTCATGTCGAACCGGCGCTTCAGGGTGCGGATCGGAAATACCCTGTCACAAATGTTCGCACTGGACAATGGGGTCCCACAGGGCTCCATACTGAGCGTTACGCTATTTTTGATTGCCATTAACGGTGCAGCTTCATGTATTCGATTACCTGTACAGAGTTCGATATTTGTCGACGACATTGGTATCTTTGTCGCCGGACAAAAGACTAGTACAATCGAACGTCAGCTCCAGCTGACCATCAATCGTCTCGATACATGGGCAACCGAAAATGGCTTCAAATTCTCGACCAGCAAAACTGTGTGTGTCCATTTTTGTAGGAAAAGGGGTGTCCATCCCAACCCTACACTCACGCTAAATGGAGCACAGTTACCATTTACCGATACTGCCAGATTTCTGGGTCTCGTTTTTGACAGTCGTCTAACTTGGCGGGCACATTTTTTGTCCGTCAAGAAAAAATGCCAAAAGTCGCTCAATTTGTTGCGGGTCCTCAGTCACAAGACATGGAGTGCAGACCGCACTGTCATGTTGCGATTATATCGTTCTTTAGTGCGCTCTAAGCTGGACTATGGATGTCTAGCTTATGGGTCAGCTAAACACCAAGAGATACGAATTCTTGATAGTGTACATCACACTGGGGTAAGATTGGCCACAGGTGCATTTCGCACCAGCCCAATACTAAGCCTGCTGTGTGAAGCAGGCGAACCGTCACTGTACAATCGTCGTAAAATTCTATCTCAGCGATATATGGCTGCACTTAGTGCCAAGCCAGATCATCCCGCGTATGACCCTATTTTACAAAATAGGCATACAGAGATTTATGACAGAAAACCAAGAGCCGATAGGCCTTTTGGTCTGAGGACTTTCCACATTTTGGGCGATATTGATTTTAATATGCCTGAAATGGCAAGTTTCGTTTTGTGTGCTGTTCCACCATGGACGCTCCCGCGTCCACTTGTGAACCTCACATTAACTAGGTTTGATAAAGATACTACGTTGCCTATCGAATACCAACATGAGTTACAAAGAACACTGGTAGGGACCAGTGTTCTTCCTCGAACCTCGACCTCGAACCTAGGGAGGTTCGAGGATACTGTCATTTTTACTGACGGATCAAAATCTGGAGCCAGGGTTGGGTGTGCGTTCGTCGTTTTGAATCCACGCCAACAGTTTCAGTACCGTCTGCACTCCATAACAAGTGTGTACACTGCTGAGCTGTACGCTATTTTCAAGGCCCTGTGTTTTGTTTCGTCAGAGCAAAGTCGGTCAAGTGTTATCTTGACGGACTCGCTGAGCGCTCTGAACAGTATCCAAGATCCAGATGCAGTGCATCCTCTTGTACTAAAGATCCGGTTGCTACTCTACAATCTGAATGCTCAGAATGTGAGGGTAGAGCTGTTTTGGATACCGGGACATGTTGGTATTAAAGGCAACGAAGCGGCAGATGCAGCTGCAAAAGCCGCCTCTCACAGACCTATGATTGATGTGAGTTTCGTTGTTCCAGATGACGCAAAGAGTCATCTGAAACATCTGGTTTTAGACATGTGGCAACATGAGTGGAGCCGCACACAGAACATTAAGTTACGACAGATTAAGGGAGACGTAAAACCATGGGGTTCTTCCTGCAGGATTAACCGCAGGGAGGAAACCGCCATCACACGCCTCCGTATAGGTCACTGTTGGTGGACCCATGGACACCTCCTTCGAGGTGAAGAGTCCCCTATCTGTGAGACGTGTAACACAGATTTGTCTGTGTTACACTTTTTAACTGAGTGTGTACAGTTCGAGGATGTCAGGGAGAGGTTAGGCCTGTGCTATGACCTGTCAGTTGCTTTAGGTGACGACAGGGTACTCATGGACAGGCTGATACTCTTCCTGAGAGAATCGAACTTATTGTTTTATGTGTGAAGTCTTGCACCTTATTTTAATGTGTTTCTAGTTATTGACTGTGATATTCGATGGTAATTGGCCCCTTTACAGCCTCTTACCATCACCCTGAGTCTGTTCATATTTTCGAACAGACTTTTTATATTATTTATTTGTGTTTGTCAGTGCAAGATTTCTTGTATTGAGCATGCGTATTTTTTAATGATTTTATCTATTTATTGATTGTCGAATATATTGTTTTTAATATATGGTCTAGTCATTTAAATGGGCTGCGTTAGGCGCAAATAGCCTTTGTTGCTGTGCGCCAAAAATTTTAACTAACTAACTAACTAACTCATGAATTCAAAACAGCTACAAGACAGGACAGCCTCTGTCTTGACAGCCAAAAACACTAAAATTTGTTCTACTTTTACAGTTTTTCACAACTTCTATCGACATTCTAACAAAAAATCTAAAGAAACTTCTAAACTTTCTAAAAAAACATATGTAAGAAGTTCAAACAGTACTACAGGCGCCTAGTACAATATTTGACCACCAGACTGCGTATCCGAGCGTGTCAGTTCTCAATCCTTAGATTACAACTACATGCTGTATTTAATTTTGCATAATAAAGTTTTTTTTAAGTAGACGAGACAAATTTCTTTCAAACCTTTTTTAAAATTTATTTACTTTTAGTCAAAATTAGGTATGACCTATACAATTTCTATTTTAACAGTAAAGGGAGTGTATAAGGGCCCGCCAAAACTTCTAGCCTGGGGACCCGCGCAGGGATGCGGAGGCCATGTATACTACCAAATTAAATTAGAATTTTAATAAAGTAGGTCCCTTTTTGACAGCGTTATACCCCGCTGGCAATGGATTATCTTTGTACTTATACTAGACACTTTATAGTTGACCTTGATAGGAAATCTTTCGCTAGACGAACTATAGTATATTATTATACGAGTTTTATAAGATAATGTATTGTCACACTAGTTGTTTGGAGTACGACGAGCACAGCGAGAAATGCAAAGACGCATGCATGGGCTTGGATTTTTGTCCATTTTTAATTTTTAGATCCACAGAGACATTTGTCTATGATAGAGACCTACGATCCACTTTCTCTCTACCTCCAAATATCATTTCAATTGTTAATGTTCCCGATTTAGGAAAATTAAGGAATGTTAAAGTAGGATTCTTATTTTTTCACGATTTACATTGCGGCACCCAAAAAAAATGAGCAAAATATGTTACTTTCGTATCTTCCTAAAATCTCCACCAGATATCAGGGCGCTTAGGAAGTTTCCCCTATTAGAGTACGTTCAAGTTAACTTCATGCCAGGCCTATGTTACCGACTCAGCTGCGCAGAAACCAAATTTCGTCCATTACGTTACCAACAGCTAGCTTGACACATTTCAGTGGCGTCACTTACTTTGATTTGTGTTTAACTACGCGTATTGTGCGATGTTGTTTGTTTATTTCCAGTATTATTTTTTATTTCTCGTATGTTTCAAGGTATACCGTGTACTAACATGAGTAAAAATGTATTTGAAATACATGATTTTGTGTGTTTGGTTTCCACAACTATTGTTTAAAACCCTAATGTACGTCAATGAGAAAATAGTAAAAACCTTTGTAAGTTCTACATGTGTCATAATTGTGCTCCATTATGAATTTAAACTTTACGTGTTTTTTTCAATTATACTAAATTAGTGCTATATATTAAATTGAAGAGAAAAAAATAATATACAAAGTGAATGTATTTTTATTGCTTAAATAATTCAATGAACACTTGTTTGTTCTTAAATATCATTTAAACAAATGTTAAACTAAATTGAACAAGTCTGTGCCTCCTCAACGCGCCAACAGCGGTTTGTAGTGTGACGTCAGTTATCAGTGCTACCAGCGGCGTACCCTTCATTATTTCCAGTTTCGCAGTGTAATCAGCGCAATGGCTCCTCCAAGCTCCTCAAGGGCTTCAAAGACTTGTATTACATGTAAAGGGAAAATTATAAATAAATTCCCTGGTCTACAATGTTGCGGTCCTTGTAAATCCTATTACCACGGGTCTTGTGCTGGGCTTCCTGTTGCTGATCTAAAAATGTTGACTGCCGAAGGTATGAAGTGGGAATGCGCCGAGTGTCGTCCGCTCCAATCCAACGTTTCAATAATTGCTGATGAAGATGATAGTGATCAAGCAAGTATTCAAACTCAGTTCACCTCTATTTTACAAATAGTTTCTAATATTCAGTCTGACCTTAAAACGTTTACTGAAAAGCTATCTACCATTGAGGTCTCTTTAAATTTTTATGGTGAAAAGATAGCAGATCTCGAAAAAACTGTCAGTATTATAACGGGTGTTTTTTTTAGAGGTATAGAACTTTAAGTTGGCATTACTGTTCAAGATGGCGACCGATTTAACAGCTGTCAAGTGATTTATTCTCAGTTTGGTTTGGCAATTCATCATGAATAGACTCACGCCTGAACAACGCTTGCAAATAGTGCAATTTTATTTCGAAAATAATGGTTCTGTGCGGAATACGTATCGCGCACTACGTCCATTTTATCGTCGACAAAATCGTCCATCAGAGCAGTTAATTCGATTAACCATGGAACGTTTTCGCACCACGTTTACTCTTATTGATAACTCGCATCCCCACAGACGCCGTACGGTGCGTACAGAAGAAGCTATTGGTACTGTAGAGCGTAGCATTGAGGAAGACCCGAATGAGTCCATCCGCCATCGAGCACAGGAATTGGATCTGTGTCCATCCACTTTATGGACAGCCATGATGTCCAGGAGCTGTGGTTCCAACAAGACGGCGCAACATGTCACACAGCTCGTGCCACAATCGATTTATTGAAAGACACGTTTGGTGACCGCCTAATTTCACGTTTTGGACCTGTGAATTGGCCTCCAAGATCTTGTGATTTAACACCGCTGGACTACTTTCTGTGGGGCTATGTAAAGTCATTGGTCTATGCGGATAAGCCACAAACGCTTGACCATTTGGAAGACAACATTCGCCGTGTTATTGCCGATATACGGCCACAAATGTTGGAAAAAGTCATCGAAAAAAAAGTCATCGACGTCCAGATTGGACTACATCCGAGCCAGCCGTGGCGGTCATATGCCAGAAATCATATTTAAAATGTAATGCCACAAGATTATCTTTCGAATAAAAAAAAATTCATGTCAATCGAATAATCCATCGTTGTTTTATTGCAATTTAAAGTTCTATACCTCTAAAAAAAACACCCTTTAAAAAAAGATTGTTCAAAAATTGGATGAGCTGGATGAAGAAAACAAAGCTCTTAAATCTGCTGTACACGAACTCAATCTTCGTGTAAATAATCTTGAACAAAGATCCCGCCTCGATAACTTGGAAACCCAGGGTGTTCCGGAATTTAAAAATGAAAACGTCTACGATACTCTCTCCAGTGTCTGCGCGGGACTCAATTGCTCGGTCAAGAATGAAGACATCAGCATCGCACATCGAGTGCAGCACGTGGTCAACAGTAACAACCGCCCCAAAAATATCGTGGTGAAATTTACTTCAAGACGCAAGAAATATGAAGCATTGTCGGCAGCAAAGATACAGCGTCGTACAGGGGACAATAAGAATTTGCCAGGTGTCTCCATACCAAATATTCAAAATAATATCTTTATTAATGAGCATTTGACCAATCAAAATAAACTTCTATTTAAACAAACTCGCGATCTCGCTCAAAGTAAGAATTATAAGTTTGTATGGATCAATAACTGCTGTATTTATGTCAGAAAAAACGAACGGTCACCTGTTATAGCCATCACTAATGAACTGGATACCAATAAGTTATAGTTTGGTGCAACTCTGTTAGTTGTCACCTCTCTAAGACATTATAATAATTAATTATTATTTATTATGGATCTGTGCATTTATTATCAAAATGTTCATGGTCTAAGAACCAAATGTCATGATTTTTATCTAAATTGTTTAAATAATAATTATGATATCTTATGTCTCACCGAAACTTGGCTAAACTGTAGTCTTTTTGATAAAGAATTGTTTCCAGAAAGTTACAGGGTATACAGAAGTGACAGAAATTCTTTTACTTCAAAAAAATCCGATGGTGGTGGTGTCATTATCGCTATAAATAATAACATACCATCTTTTGTGAATACAGCCTAGCTTTCACCTAATGTCGAAGCTATGTGGGTTACAATTAAAGTACCTACTTTTAAACTCCATATTTGTTGCGTTTACTTGCCACCCAATGACGATAATGCACTTTGTAATTTTTTGAAACATTTATGTGATATACTGTGTCACATCGAAAATGATCCTATCTTGATTTGTGGAGATTTCAATATCCCCCAAATTACTTGGCAGCTCAGTAACCAAAATTTTTTGACTCCGTCTTATGTTAATAATTTTAGATCGAATCTATTGTGTGATACTATTTCTTTTTGCGATTTGGCACAGTATAATTCAATAACTAATGCTAATTGTAAAATTCTTGATTTAATACACCATAATAAACTTTGTAATATAAAAGTCGAACGAAGTGATTTTCCTCTCATAAATATTGATCATCATCATCATTCCCCTCTTGCAGTAACATTAAAATCATTTTTCAAACTCACTAATTTAAATACAAATTTGTCCTTTAAATGTTATAACTTCACCAATGCAAATTTTGATTCTATTACATTGGATCTAATATCTATAGATTGGGAAAATCAGTTCGTACATTTGAACGTCGATCAAATGACGGCAAGGGCGGAGCCAGAGGGGGGGGGGGGGCTAAGGGGCTGCAGCCCCGTCCGTCCTTCAAGGCGAAACCTCACGTGAGCTGGTGATAGTGCAAATTTGCGTTGGATTATATAACAACGAAAATAGCAGCATCTTAATTATATTTCATTTCTAAATTGAAATATTAGGATTTTAGCAAAAAAATTGTGTTGCTGAAACTATAGTTTCATTATTTGAAATTCAAATAAACAGTAACTGTCCATATTCCCGCCTTAGAATTGTCGCCCAGTTAATTTGATGCTTTGCCGTCGCTTTAAAATGTTGAATATTGTATTGGGCTAGGCTAGCCCGGCTAGCATTGAACGTTTACGCGCGAAATATCACAACCGTCCAGTCAAACCACACCGTTTATATATACGTGGCTGCTGTGAAATGCAAATTGTAATATTTTGTTACATATAATTTATTTGATTCGTGCTTACATGTTACATCTAGAGATCTATAGTAGATGAGTGTATTTAACTGAGGTTAGTTTGTTTATTTAACCTTCGTGTTACCATGCTATTTTGTCCGCGCGATCCCATGGGTGGATTTTTTCTTCCCAAAATTTCGAACAAATAACTATTCCACGAGTAATCTCTAATCAAATATATCGAAACAACACTACTTCGAGTTCACCTGAAGCATATTAGAGGACAACTATTTTTATTCCCTTTATTGACCATATAAGCTCCCAGTTAAATGCTAGGTTTTTGAAACATAAAGAAATATTAGAATCATTCCAGTGTTTAATACCCACAGGTAATTTTCCGACAACAGAAGATAAGAACCATCTAAGACGTTTAGCTAACTTTTATGAGGATGATTTAAATTATATCAATGAAGATGTTCTAATAAATGAATATATTATGTGGTTTGGAAAATATATTAAATCGTCACAAAAACCTACTAATGCTATAAAATCAATTATTGAATGTGATAAAATATTATATCCCAAAATTTATGCATTATTGAAAATTCTGGTGACATTGCCGGTGACAACAGTGACATCAGAAAGATCTTTTTCAACTTTAAAGTGGCTCAAAACGTATTTAAGAAATACAATGTCGGAGGAGCGACTCAATGGCTTCGCGTCTCTTAATGTTCATTGGGAGATAGAAGTGAAAGAAGAAGATGTAATTGATGAATTGAAAAAAACGCCTCGCCAATTTGTATTATAGAAATAATGTTACAGTTTTTCATGTTCCTGTTTCATGTTACATCCTGTTAATTGTAAAATGTACATTAATAATATATATTATTTGATTTCGTTTCATAATTATATGCACATCGTTTAAATTTACACATGTCACAGTTACAGTTTAATGATCTATGTTATATTTGTCTTTAAAAATAACTATATCCGCATATATTTTGCATCAAAATGTTTTATTATATTTTAGACAGATTCTTCCGAAAATGGAATTAGCTCCCCCCTTGCGGAATTTCTGGCTACGCCCCTGAATGACGGAGACGTTTTATGGTAAGCTGAATGAAATTTTGGGTCTACATGTTCCGTTAAAACTAAAATTTTATAATAAATTTCCACTCTGGTACGCTCTCTCCACAATTAAGGTTATTAATGAAAAACATAAATATCATAAAAAATTGAAAATTTACAAGAATTACAATGATTATAAAACTTTCAGTATTCTTAGAAGTAGATGCAAATTTTTAATTGAATCTGATTATAAAAATTATTTGAAATCTCTTGAAATAAACATACAAACTGACCCCAAACTAATTTGGAAATTTTCTAAAATGAAAAGAGGCCCATCTTCTAACATTCCTAATATAATGAACTTCAACAATATTTCAGCAACCACAGATCAGAATATAGTCAATTTGTTTGCCGATTATTTTGAATCTGTTCTCGAACCCGATAACGACTCCTCTTATAATATTTCCTCTGTTGCAGATAATCTGTCTTTGGCCACAGACTTGATAGTTGAGGGTGATATATTTCAACGTCTTTTATCCTTAGATATAAATAAGGGCGCTGGACCTGATGGTATTCCAACAATATTACTTAAAGTAGTGGTATATTCCCAAATTTGTGGAAAAAATCTTTGATATTTCCAATTTTTAAATCATGAGATAGACATAATATTAAAAATTATAGACCAGTTTCAATTCTATCTATCATCCCTAAACTTTTTGAAAAAATCATATACGATCACTTGTTTAATTCATTCAAAAATGTCATTATTCTGGAACAACACGGATTTTTTAAGGGTCGTTCAATCGAATCCAACCTTCTAACCTACTCGAATTTTATTTTTCAGGCAATGGACTCTCGTCTTCAGGTGGACTCCGTGTACACCGATTTCAGCAAAGCTTTTGATAAGCTAAATCATAATATTCATCTTTCAAAGTTGTTTCAAAATACAATTATGTGTGGGTATACATGCATGCATTGATGTGATAGGCATAGTCATATTTGTTTACGTGCGAAGTATAATGGGATGGAAGTTATCATATCAATGAAATACAAGAACAGTATAAAATAAATAGTAGGAAACAACATAATAAATACAATAAAATACTGCAAATACAATAAAACACAGTAGAACGCTGATTATCAATTTACAATTTGTCAAGTCTAAAAGGATATTAATTTCTTTAACATTTCTCAAAAATTAAATAAATTACTAAATTGAAATATAATAGAATACAATAAAATAATATAAAGCACAATAAGATACAATAAAACGCTGATAATTATTAATTTACATTCTATCAGGTCGAAATGTAAAATGTTTAAAATTGTCAAAAATAATCAAAAATTAATAAAATAGAGTACAATAGAATGTAATAAAATACAATAAAATAGAATAAAATACAATAAAATAGAATAAAATACAATAAAATACAGTAAAATACAATAAAATACAAATAAAATACAATAAAATACAATAAAACAATGAAATGTTGATTATCAATTTAAAATCTATCAAGTCGAATTATAAATTTTTTAAAATAGAATAGATTATATTATATTTATTTACCTTCATGCAATCATTCCTTCATTCAATTTATGTAGATGTCGATAAAGTAAAAGAATAATAAAAAAAATAAATAAAATAAAATAAATAAATTAAAAAAAATAAATAAAATAAATAAATTTATAAAAATAAAATAAAATAAATAAATAAATAAATAAAATAAATAAAATAAAGAAATACATATACAAGAGAGGAAAATATTAAAATTCATTGAAACTGTATATATTTTTTTCTAAGAGATAGCGTTTTAACTTTATTTTGAAAGTATTTATATTTTTTGTGGAGATGATATCTTCCGGTACGCTATTATAAAATTTACAGCTATTAAAAAATGCACATTTTTGATATCCTGATGTACTGTGAGCTTCAGGCAATAACAAATGCTTATTTCTAGTATTATATTTATGGTGAATGTTATTACTGAATGTACTTTTATTCTTGTAGACATACATAATAGCCGCATTTATGTATAGAGCCGGGAAAGTTAAAATTGATAATTTTTTGAAGTATTCTCTACATGATTCCCTATAACTTAATGATTCTAAAAAACGGATAGCACTTTTTTGTAAAATAAAAACCCTTTGCCAACCTGATGACTGTCCCCAATGAAGAATTCCGTAACTGAGATGAGACTGAAAACATGCAAAGTAAAGAGATCGCAATATATCCTTACTATATTTATGCTTTAAATATTTTAATGCATACAAACATGATGACAATTTCTGACAAATGTCATTGACATGGACGTCCCATTTTAAATTACAGTCCATTGTTATACCGAGAAGTTTTACATGATCAGAAAAATTAAATAGTTGTGTATCATATTTCAATAGGTTTTCGAGGTTGACTTTATTTTGGGTGGTTCTAAAAGCTACGCATGCTGTTTTATTTATATTTACTGTTAATTTATTATTATCCATCCAATTAATAACATCCTCCATAACGTTGTTAAAAGCAGAGGTTATTTCTACAGAGTTTCCGCATTTTATAAGAAAGCTATTATCATCAGCAAAAGAAGTTATTTTAATATTTGGTAATGATCTCAAACAATATGGTAAATCATTTACAAATAGTATAAAAAGAGCTGGGCCTAAAACCGAGCCTTGCGGAACTCCAATTTCCACTGAGGTTGTATCCGAACATGCCTCCAATTTTCCTTCATTGAACACTGTACATTGTGTTCTGTTTGAAAGATACGATTTAAACCAATGTAAAGCAGTCCCCCTTATACCGTACCTTTCCATTTTCGAAAACAGTATGTTGTGATCGACACAATCAAACGCCTTGCTGAGGTCGATAAAAATTCCCAAAGCTATATCAGATGAATCAATTATTTTTATCATTTTATTGATATATTCAAAAAGTGCCGTTTCAACCGATCTGTTTTTAAGGAATCCGTGCTAAGATTTGGAAAGTTGATTCGTCGCTGATAAATACGATATTAATTTATTGTTAACAATACTTTCGAAGACTTTAGCAATAGATGAAATAAGACTAATCAGCCGGTAATTTTCTATTTTATTTTTATCACCTTTTTTATGAAGTGGTCTTACTATGGTATGCTTCAACTAGCTGAAAACCCGTGCTACGTTATATTGATGGTCTCACTGGTATAAAATCCGCAGTTTGTTTTTAAACTTGTGTATTGGTAACCTTTGTAACAAAAAATCTAGTCGATATCTCATCTGTCCTAAGAGATATTGAGGAATCCGTGAAAAAACATTTTATTCCTTTTCACCAGATAGGGGTCGAACTTGAAAAAATCCTATCTTAGTGGGTTCTTACGTCATACTGAAAAATATACTATCCAAGTTTTTTATTTCTAACAAAAAAATACTAATTTACCCTTTAGGAGTGAAAGAAAACTGTCAAAACACATATATGCCAAAATGGAATGTTATAACTCAACAACCGCTGGAAATACAAAGGGTTCTATAATTCACCCCGAATGTAGATTCACCCCTTTAGGGGTTGATTAAGATAAAATCCTGAAATTCATTTTTCGGCATTTGTATGGGTAATCTTTATAACCAAAAACAAAGTCTATATCTAATTGATCCTAGAAGATATTAAGGCGTCCTTGAAATCACAATTCCCTCTTTTCACCCTTAAGGGGTTATATTTGTTAAAGGTAAAAAACTGTTAAAACCATTTCGAGACATTTTAAAAAGACACCTATGTGCCAAAAAGAAACGTTATAACTCAACAAACACAGGAGATACGACGCGATGTATAATCTACCAAGTTTGTAGAATCACCCCTTTAGGGGTTGATTAGGACGAAATTCTGAAATAAGTTTTTCGGCATTTGTATGGATTATTTTTGTAAGCAAAACACCAAGTCGATATCTTATTGGTCCTAAAAGAATTAAGGAATTACTGAAATGACATTTCACCCCTTTTCACCCTTAAGGAGTGAAATTTAAAAAAAATGTCAAAATCATTTCGAGATATTAAAAAAAAAAAACACCTATGTGCCAAAAAGTAATGTTGCAACTAAATGAACACAGGAAATACGGCGGGATGTATAATTCACCCCGATTGTAGATCCACCCCTTAAGGGCTTGATTAGGACAAAATACAAAAATTGGTTTTTCGGCATTTGCAAGGGTAGTTATTGTAAGCAAAAACCAAGTCAATATCTTATTGGTGTTAAAAAATATTAAACAATCCTTGAAATCACATTTCACCCCTTTTCGCCCTTTAGGGGTTAAATTTAAAAAAGTTGTCAAAACCATTTTGAGATATTTTAAAAAGACGCCTATGTGCCAAAAAGAAACCTTATATCTCAATAAACACAGGGAATACGACGGGATGTATAATTCACCCCGATTGTAGATCCATCCTTTAGGAGTTGATTAGGACAAATTCCTGAAATATATTTTTCGGTATTTGTATGGGTAATCTTTGTCAGCAAAAAGCAAGGCAATATCTTATTGGCCCTAAGAGATTTAAGGAATCCTTGAAATCAGAATTCACCCCTTTTCACCCTTTAGAGGTGAAATTTTAAAAAACTATCAAAATCTTTTCGAGATATTTTAAAAAGACACCTATGTTCTAAAAAGTAATGTTGCAACTAAATGTACACAGGAAATACGACGAAATGTATAACTCACCCCGATTGTAGATCCGCCCCTTTAGGGGTTGATTAGGACAAATTCCTGAAATACGTTTTTCGGTAATTGTATGGTTAATCTTTGCAAGCAAACAGTAAGTCCATATCTTATTGGTCCTAAGAGATATTAAGGAATCCTTGAAATCACAGTTCACCCCTTTTTAACCCTTAGGGGTGAAATTTTAAAAAACTGTCAAACCCATTTCGAGATATTTTAAAAAGACACCTATGTGCCAAAAAGTAATGCTGCAACTAATGAACACAGGAAATACGACGGAATGTATAATTCACCCCGATTGTAGATGCACCCCTTTAGGAGTTGATTAGGACAAAAACCTGAAATATGTTTTTCGGTATTTGTGTGGGTAATCGTTGTAAGCAAAACGCAAGTCGATATCTTATTGGTTCTAAGAGATATTAAGGAATACTTGAAATCATAATTCACCCCGTTTCACCCTATAGGGGTGAAATTTTAAAAAACTACCAAAATATTTTCGAGATATTTTAAAAATACTCCTATGTGCTAAAAAGTAATGTTGCAACTAAACGAACACAGGAAATACGACGGAATGTATAACTCACCCCGATTGTAGATCCACCCCTTTAGGGGTTGATTAGGACCAATTCCTGAAATAAGTTTTTCGGTAATTGTATGGATAATCTTTGCAAGCAAACAGTATGTCGATATCTTATTGATCCTAAAAGATATTAAGGCATCCTTGAAATCACAATTCACCCCTTTTCAACCCTTAGGGATGGAATTTTAAAAAACTGTCAAACCCATTTCGAGATATTTTAAAAAGACACCTATGTGCCATAAAGTAATGTTGCAACTAAACGAACACAGGAATTACGACGGGATGTATAATTCACCCCGATTGTAGATCCACCCCTTTAGGGGTTGATTAGGACAAAATCCTGAAATTGGTGATTCGGTATTTGTATGGGTAATCTTTGTAAGCAAAAAGCAAGTCGATATCTTATTGGTCCTAAGAGATATTAAAGAATCCTTAAAATCAAAATTCACCCCTTTTCACCCTTTAGGGGTGAAATTTCAAAAAACTGTAAATACCATTTCGAGATATTTTAAAAGGACACCTATGTGCCAAAAAGTAATCTTGCAACTAAACGAACACAGGAAATACAACGGGATGTATAATCCACCCCGATTGTAGGTTCACCCCTTTAGGGGTTGATTAGGGCAAAATCCCGAAATTGGTTTTTCGGAATTTGTATGGGTAATACTTGTAAGCAAAAACTAAGTCGATATCCCATCGGCCCTAAGAGATATTAAGGAATTCGTGAAATCACATTTCACCCCTTTTCATCCCTTAGGAGTGGATTTTCGAAAAATTCCTTCTTAGTGGGTGCTTACGTCATGGAGGGAATATACTCTCCAAATTTCAAGTTTCTAGGGCCAGGGGTTCGGGCTGGGCGGTGATGAGTCAGTCAGTCAGTCAGTCAGTCAGGACACTGCCTTTTATATATATAGATTTTATAGGAAAGACAGAATTTTTGAAGGAAAGATTTATTAAGTGAGTCAAAGGTTATGAAATATAATTTTTGCAATTCTTTAACAAGTTATTTGAAATGTTATCGTTTCCACTAGCGGCTGAGTTTTTTAATTTATTTATTGCATCTATTGTGTCTGGTTCGCAAACAGGAGATAGAAAAAAAGAATCGCGGTTTAATGGGATCATATTGTATATATAATTATAATCAGTATTTTCGTCAAAATTTTTCCTCATGTCCGTAGCAATAGAGGTGAAATATTTATTAAAATTATTTGCCATGTCTGTGACTTTCTGCATGTTACCAGTATCAACATCCTCCGGAAAATCAGATGTTATTAAGTTTTTTTTTCTAGTTTCATTTATTATTTGCCACATTTTTTTATTTTTTTTGTTGAATTTTTAATAATACCGTCGTTGTAGTCAACTTTCAATGTACAAAGCAGACATTGGTATTTTTTGTTGGATTCCTTATATATAAGTAGGGTGACTAGGCCAGTTCTAGGACACTTTTAGGTGTCCTAGAACTGGCCTAGCTTTTGCTCGAGAAAAATTTCAAAGTATGTGTCCTAGAACTGGCCTAGCTTTTATACGGAGAAAAGTGTCCTAGAACTGGCCTAGCTTTTGCACGAGAAAAATTTCAGAGTATGTGTCCTAGAACTGGCCTAGCTTTTATTCGACAGAAAAGTGTCCTAGAACTGGCCTAGCTTTTGCACGAGAATTTTTTTTAAGGATTTGGTTTAGAACCGAACAATTTTTCACAGCCCTGTATGATTGGATGTTAGGGGTTACTTTATTGAGGGTGGGGGTTTGATTATATAAAGTGCGCGCATTAGAATAAATTACGTTGTACTTTTTCATTCTTTTATCAAGAGGTAAGTTTGTGCAATATACACTTCTCATATGAAATTATTACTTACTTTTATTATTTTATAGACATGGCTACCCCAAGTAAACAACATAAATCTGAAGAAATCAACGATGCGATTGGTCTAAAGAAAACTCTGCAATTGATCTTTTCAAACAATTATGAAGAGGATCATTTGCTGTTGGAATCAGTTTATAATTTTAACAAAACTAAAATAATAACAGTCGGTTTATCACCAACGCAAAATTTCATACCTGTTGTTAAACTTACTGAGAATAAATCACAACATAAAGGTATTACGTTTAACGAATACTTTTGGAAACGTTTTATCGATGAGTGTGAATCACACATCACGAATTATTTGTCGGACAATGTTGGTTATGGTGAACATCGCATAGGGTACATAGATCTGGGCGAATACGGCATTCATTTCGGGGGAAATTTGGGGGACAGAACCATTACGATCACCTGGATGAACTCCTACTCATATGTGCTTACTGCTAAAGATTGTGATGTGATGTTCAAACTAAAAGACATTTTAGAAAATCGCATTCATATTTTGAATGACCTAAATTTCATCGATTATTATCAGAACACGCTACAGAACATCCTGAATAAAATGGAACCAAATGATAATAAAATATTAACGAAGAGAAATTTCACCGAAAATTTAACCAAAGAAATCGTTCATGATTTTGAAATATCTGAGGATTGCACCTACAAAAGACGCTTAATAAAATTAGCTGTTTTAGAGATGCTAAAAGTACATGACGAAAATAAAATATTTGATGATTTCATAGACTTACGTGACGGTCCGACTTGGTTAAATATATTTAGCAAAAAATAGCGCGTGTCGATCAAAGAACAAGCGTTATCAAACAGGTCACTTCAAAGCTTATGTTTTATCTTGACGCGCGGACAATTCAAAGGACGACCGTCGGCATCGGTACTTACAAAGAGCTTGTTTGTTGCGGTTTTGAAAAAAGGTGGTGGGGTTAGTAACAATGATTTTTTTAGTATAAAAGCATGATGTTTTTTCATAAATACATCAGTTAATAAAAGTTATTCTGTCTCAAATTTAATAAAAGAAGAAGAAGAAGAAGAAGAAGAATGGAAGAGTTGAATGAAATCGGTGAACTGTATTACAAGAAAGTAACAGACATCGAATTAAACAAGTTATTCAAGATAACAGACGCAGAGGTGACGGAAACAAAATACGGAAAAGGCATACGTATTACTGTAGACGGTGCTTTTCAGAGTTTTCTCCCATCAAAATTTAATGGGTTAAGTGAGGTTGCGATACAAAAATTAAAAAATTCACATTTCAAGATTACCAAACTACCGGCGGGGAAACTCACATTCGCATTTTACGAGGAATCATCAACAGAGGTGATCAAACAGCGACAAACGAAACATAAAACAGAGCGTGCAAAAAAAGGTCTAAAGAAAAGGAAGCTGCTTTCAGAAGACGAAGACGACACTGATGTGTAAATGTGTCGACACAAATACATTAAGGATATTACACCCGCATACAAATATGAAGTAGAAGAAGAAGAAGAAGAAGAAGAAGAAGAAGAAGAAGAAGTTGGAGATGAACAAATTACACCTCAAGAGCTTATTGAATGGCCCCACTGTTTCAAATTCTGCATATTATTTCGTTACAAAATATATGATAGAACATCTGTTTTCTGTGAAACATGTTTTAAACAAAATTACAACCTAGTTGATAGTATATTATCACATAAATCCACTTGTAGTTGCCATTTCAATTTGATTCATGGACTAAATTATTTAAGATGTCAAAATTGTTCTAAATTTTTATTTGAAATCTGTACCGATGACACACATTACAATTGTTTAAATTTAATTGTAGAACATGAAGAAAGAGTTTATTTTCATGAATCGGTTTATT
The DNA here is from genome assembly GCA_963971575.1 of Liopterus haemorrhoidalis. NCBI lineage: Eukaryota > Metazoa > Arthropoda > Insecta > Coleoptera > Dytiscidae > Liopterus > Liopterus haemorrhoidalis. The sequence goes on from OZ020623.1 coordinate 19,866,042, forward strand.
TGCCTTATTTAACAACACCATTTTTTTCTAACAATTCAGATTCATTTTTATCTTCTGATGACGATGAATATATGTATTGTGACGAAACTCTAGATTCTTCTTCTTCTTCTTCATCTTCTGATTCGGATGTAGTAATTGTGTAATTATAAAAAAATAAATATTTTTAAAAAGATTGTTTTGTTTTTATATTTTTATTTTCAGGTACCATAAATAAAAAGAAAATTTTTTATACACCATTTTTATTTCCATAACATCATACATTCACTTTCAACAAATTACATTACTTCATTTTATTAACTTTGATAATAACATTTTAATTTGTTGTAACACACCAATATTCGGGCAGCTTATACCGAATATCGATAAATCATTTTTACCAGCTTTTACTAATGTGTTGGAAAATTCATCAAATTCATAATACCTATTTCTTTTAAAAAAGTAAAGTCGACCGTTTGTATAACGAAATGCACTTTCGACAGTTATCGGTACGCCTGGGAACGCCTTTTCAATCAAACCATGAGTTTCACTTTGCAAATTACATTCAGATAATTCCGTAATATACCCATCATCATAAAATATGTATGTACGACCTCTGTTTGTATTAACGGCAGCATTAATCTTACGTGTTTTTAAGAAAACATTTTCACAACAGGCAATCAGTTGAAATGATGGAAATTCCACATTGTACATCTGATTATCGATAAAAAATACAATATTACCATTAGGTCTTTGAAAGACGGCAGAAATTTTTGTAAAGTTAGCGGGTAAGAATGTTAACCAATCTGATAAAAGCAATGGTTCTGAATCAAAACGATCTTCATCAAGTTTTTTCGACCAAACCCATTTTTCATAAAATATATAAATTCTTTAGTTAACAATTAAAAAAGTATTTACATTTTTTAACTGGCATAAATCGGGGCGATTCGATTGTGATTTGTTATTAACAACTGCATCGATTTTTACTGTTGGTTTGGGTGTCGAGCTGATTCGTTTTACCCCATACAGACTTTGAACCGCGAAAATATCTTCAGAACTTAATCCATCACTTGGCATCATGTTATTCAACACAGGGTACATGATTGCTTTTCTATTGGCGGAATGACCCACCCCCAATACATGCCCTATCTCGTGAATCAAGACAGTATACAGACTAACATCCCCCTGAGCAGATGACCCCAACTTGTACGACCAGTTATGCGCTGAATTCAGGTGTATTTCTAAACATTTTTTAGCTGGGCTCGGGAAAAAGGCATGAGCGTATACCACCCCCGAATCATCACCATCAAAATTATATTCACACTCTTTATTTTCACATCTGTAAGGGTGTTGGCTACCACTAAAAGAAATCAAAATATCTGGTTTTACACTGCTGTGTACAAAATTTAAATTAGTTTGGTTAGACCACACATCAAAGGCTTTCGCCGTTAGCTTTAGAAGTTCCGAATTCGCCCGATAGAAATGCCATATTAACGTCGATTTATTTTCCCATTTATATTTCGTGAGACTAAATGCTGATGGATCATCCTGAACGCCGCATCGCATTGAACTGATTAATCGCGCTGTTTCGTTGTCAACTGTGTAACTCACAGGTATATTAAAATTTTCTTGGAATAATGTTAAGGCGTTTAAAAATGTAGTATCATCTTTATGTAGATTTGAAATTTCGTTTTCGTTAACTTCCAGGTATCCGAATTTATAAAGATAATTTACAGCATCTTTAAATTCAATCGTGAACACATTATGTGAACATAATAATAATAATAATAATATGTACGGGGGCATAATGTTATCAGTACAGTGCCGCAAACTATTATGGTTTGTAATCGCGCTCGCATGCGTGTTATAAACCAACATCATCGGCGTTTATCCAACTATCTTCTGTTTTCGGCAACCCCAACCACCTAACTTTAATTTTGGTACCTTTACGTTGTAAAATTTTTTCAACAAGGTAAAAATTAGGGTGAGCTGTTTTCTGCAATTCATATTCATAAAAAGCACCCTTTATCGGTGCACCCCTCATATCTTCTAATAAATATATCACTGGATTAGTTAAATTAACTTTATAGATTTTGAATAGCTCGGTGGACCAGTTCGGTGTATAACCTTTAGAGAATACCGTTTTTTCTTTGCTGATGCGTACAATATCACCTATACGATATTTTCCTTTATTAAATGTTTTGATATTGGAGTACACGGTCTTTAACAACGGTGTATTTTCATTGACATCACAAGGCCGCATTTTTGTTGTTCTGTACTTCACCCGATTGTACCTCGATATAATATTATTTAATTCATCGACCCATTTATAACTTCCACGTAAACTGAACATCCTATACATAGCTTCTTTTACAGTTCGAATCACCCTCTCAGCAATCGCAGCTTTCATAATGGTATATGTTGAATAATGTCTAATTTTATGTTTTATCATTAATTTTTTAAATTCACTATTGTAATATTCTTTTCCGGCATCAGTTTGCAAGTTTTTAGGTTTTCTCTTGCTTGTTTTAAAGATTTTTTCCATAGCCGATGAGACACATAAGCCGGTTTTTTTCTTTAGAGGTACCGCCCACAGGTATTTGGAAAAACAATCAATAACAATCAAAATATATCTATTGCCGTTGTTTTGTCGTGAATACTGGCAGACATCGATCAAATCAGATTGCCAAGTTTCATCATATCCTTTAATTATTATTTTCCTTCTGGGGAATCTTTTCCTAACAGGTCTATGTAATTCTTTAACAATAACTTCCTTAACTGTACCGACATTCCTGCTCTGTATCCGCATTGATATCAATTATTGTTGCTGTTGCACTAACCGCTTTTCGATATTCTGTAATTTAAGATGTATTCCATCAAACGCAGTTTTTATATTTTTATCCATCGTTTGTATTTTCACATTCACCGGACTCAATTTTGAATTGACAATACCAGGGATTTCATTCGCAACCGTAGTTATCTTATCATGCATACGCGAATTTAATGTATGAATATATAATTTATTAACGACATCATCGTCATATAAGGGGGCGGCGACTCTACTTATTCGTTTAAACTGACAATCAAAATTATCGCTATCTTTATGGAGCGTTTTGCAAAGAGCCCATTGCGGTAGATCTTCTATTAAATTTTTAAGGCAAGATGTAACAAATCCCTTTGTTGCGGCATCACTGATGGTTTCAGGACGGCGACGTTTATAATACGACAATTTTCAGCATCATAAAAATAATTTCTATAGCTCGTATTTCTGACGAGGGTTTTTGAAATTATGGATTCATCCACGTAATTTTTTGTGCAGGCATCATCGTCATCAGTCGGGTTTTTAACATGTTTCAATTGTTTATTTGTAATATCAAAATCACCATCGTCAGTCAATTTAAACCCGGGTCCTGGTGGCCCGCGAAGCTTACCTAGATCACCCCTCTCTAACGCACGTCCAAACTTATCGACACTCATCAGTGAAATAATCGATGTGCATGCATTTATTTGATTATATTCAAACCACGCAATTCTTTCTCAATACGCATTATCTCATTATGATGGGATGTGTTTCCGGCGTCGCGAGAAGCACACAATTTAATCAATCTATTAACTAATTTTTCCGGCCTATAACAGTAAACATGTCGAAATGATTTGTTTTCAACAATCATCTCCTTATAACCCCCTCCCATTTTCTTCGACCCACCATCTTTTTGTTCACCCAGATACTTCTTTATCACAGATTGATATTTCATCGATCTGGAACCTTGAATTTGTTTCATGGGATCATAGTCCCGTCTAAGTGCGTCGGTATGTTTTAAAATATTTACATAATTTTCAATATCTGATTCGGAGTAATTTTTTGGTTTCTTCTTGAACAGTAACTCATAGAGACCCTGTGTGCCGTCATAACGCACACCTTTAATTAATAAATTCTTCCCTTGTATTTCGACATCGGCATTTCCTATTTGCCATTGTGACTTCATTACATTATATCTTATTCCTGTTTTTGTGTCAAAACTGTCAGAGTTATCTGTTAAAAAACGCTCCATGTATCCACGTGGTAACGGATCATATTTTTCTAAATACCCCTCCAAGTCCTTGTGTGTCACATTTATGTTGCTTATATTTTCTTCGCCATCATCATCATCATCATCATCATCATCATCATCATCGTCATCTTCAGGTATTGTGTAAACTGTTTCACTCAACGGTTGCGAAATTTTCTGGTTTATAATTTCGGTCGGTTCATCTTTTTCTATTTTTTCATTTTTAATAAGTGTTTTTTGAATTTCATCTTCTCGTTTAACCAGCTGTTTCAACGGTTGAATTATGGGCTTATAGGTTTCTTTAAATTTATCAGCTAGTTCTGCTTGGCCGATCTTTAAAAGTTGTAGTTTTTCACGAATTACTTTTCTCAGTCTCAATTTATGTTGCTTAAATTTTAACCCCTCTTTATCAGCCATATTAAAAAATAGCTGTTAAAAACAGTAAAAACCAGTTAGAAAGAGGTCATGCACAGATTAGAACAGCCAGAATAATGATTATAACAATAGATACTAAAAACAATGTTGTTGCTAAAACAATCTCTTTGAAACAACCCTCTTCCAAACTGAAAAGAAATGAGAACACTATTCGCATCGCGGTTATTTTCAATACTAACAATCTTTGTTAGTGACGTGGTTTATAAATATATCAAAACCCTTGCGATATCTACCCTTTTCACTCTCTTTATTTATAACAATAAATCCATGTTTATCTTCCCAACATTCCATGCATAGGTATTTAAACTCATCGAGAGTCATATCACCGCTAACATGATTCATGAATACGTGTTTTAAATTAAGATCGTCCTGTTTGAAAAGAATAATCAAGTTTGCATTATCACGAATCAGTTGTTTCGGGATTTTTGTATAAGTCTGACAGAGATAGAAACTGTCAATTTTATGATGCCGTCCCATTGAAAAAAACGTCATTATTTTATCTTGTGCACCGCACGAAACATCATCAAATATAAACACCGAATTAGGTTTTGCATCGTCGGGGTTTAAAACGTCATCGTTTACCGTAAATGGGAAATACCCGATGCCCTTAATGCCATCCAATACACTTTTTAAAAAAACATATTTTGGTTGGTGGAGAGATTTAGAGTAAATGTAAATATTTTCGAACTTGAGACCGTTCTGATCAAACAGTAAACTTAGCATCACATTCGATTTTCCGCAACCGCTGGATCCGCAAATTAAAGCTCTAATATCGTTCGGTAAGAGACAGCTGTGACGTGTTGGAATCTTAAAATCACCAACACACTCATCTAAGTTCATTACGGTTAATTTATGCTTTTGCTTTTGGACATCCATCGTGTAACTGAACTAATATAAATGACATACATTCTTTTTATCACATCATTCTATAACAAAACATCAATGATAACATACAGAGGCGCTGGGGTTTTAAATAGTGCAATTGATTCGCTTAAACATGAAATACATATACCAACTTATAATTTCTGTGGTCCTGGAACAAAATTAAAAGAGCGATTAGCCCGAGGTGATTCAGGAATGAATCCTTTGGACGAAGCGTGTAAGTCTCACGATATCAGATATTCAGAAACTGGTGACGTAAACAAACGTCACGAGGCCGATAAGATTCTACAGGAAAAGGCTTGGTCACGTGTTATCGGCCCCGACACAAAAATTGGTGAACGTGCAGCCACCTGGCTAGTGACAAACGCCATGCGCGCAAAACGTAAATTCGATATGGGTATAGCATACGATGCTAAGAGGGGAAAATTAGGCCGAGGTACATCAATAAAGAGAAAAAGGAAAAAAAAAAGTTGCGAAAAAACAAAAAAAAAATCACCTTGGTAGCGGGGTAATTACGAAAGCTAAAAACGCGCTTCGTGGATTAAAAAGTAAAGGAACTTTAAAAAATGAAAAAGCTATTAATGTCGCGTTGACCGCTTGCAAAACGGCTGTCAGAAGCATCGGTGGTAAGACAAGAATACAACAACCTCGAGTGATACCAATTCCTAAACGGGGTGGTGTTTTACCGTTGATACCTATTTTTGCTGGTTTGAGTGCATTGGGTAGTCTGGCTGGGGGTGCAGCTGCAATCCATAAAGCGATAAAAACAACACAAACTGCTAAGAATGAATTGGATGAGACCAGACGACACAATAAATTTATTGAGGGTGCGCTGATACAATCAAAAAGTGGTGGGGGGTTATATTTAAAACCTTATAAGAAGGGTTATGGTTTGTATACTACAACGACAAAAAACTCATAAAAAAACTACCTCGACGACCATTAACGAATATAGACATAGAAAAATTCATTGCTGATAATAACATTAAAAACTTTCGCGGCGTGTTTATGAGGGATGCGTTACCCAGAAAACCACGTCGCACCGAATGTGCTATTATTAATCTTGACAAACAAACTGGTGTGGGCTCACATTGGGTTGCATATCATAAAAGGGGTAATATTGTCAGATACTTCGACAGTTATGGTGACTTGTCACCACCTAAAGAATTGATCCAATATTTTCGAGGTAGTCAAATCAAATACAACCAGGAAAATTATCAAAAGAGGAATATTTTCAATTGTGGACATTTATGTTTAAAATTTTTAGTCGATGAAATTTGAATAAAGGACCTGTGATTATAAAATTTTTGACAGTTATGTCCCTAACATTCACGTTGCAAGGACGGACGAGTGTGCTGTCAGAAAACTATTTTCCAGCTGTAGAGCTGGATGATGGGTGTGACTATTGCATTGGCTTAATCGGGTTTCATACTTATCACAGTATACCTAATGTAGAACAAGGAAATAATAAATTTATCATCAGAATAAACAACGTTATTAAAGTGATAACAATACCGGATGGATCATATGAAATAAGTGATATCGAAGTCTATCTACAGGCTCAGCTGGGTGCTGACGTCATATCTCTCAAACCTAACAATAACACGTTAAAGTGTGAAATCAAATGTAAACACGATATTGATTTTACGAAAAATGACACAATCGGTAAATTATTAGGATTTTCTCATAAAATCTTGGAATCTAATAAAATACACGAATCTGATAGACCAGTAAACATCAGAAAAGTCTCAAGCATTCGGATCGAATGTAACTTAGTTACGAGTGCGTTCTATGACAACAAGTTATCACACACCATTTATGAATTTTCGCCAACAGTCGCACCCGGTTATTCTATAGATATTGAACCTAATAATGTTTTGTATTTAAATGTAATTCAGCGCCCCGAAGTCGATAACATAACTCTAAGAATACTGGACCAGGATGGTGAATTGGTAAACTTCAATAAAGAACATATATTAATTAGGTTGGAACTGAAAAAACGCTTATAAATAACTGTAAAATAACACGATGGAATCATTTTTGCCACAACCGTTGATGTGGTGATATGGGGATTGTGTTTAATATAAAAGGGGGTGGATATAGACCGGTGTCCAACGTCAATAAAGTGGGCTTGCGAAAGGTGAAAAAACCAAGTAAATCCAAAAAATCAATTGAGGCGCGTGCACGTCAACGTGTTAAGGAAAAATTGTTAAAATTAGGTTACGAGTTACGTGCCGGATATGGATAAACATGATATTTTTGCCGAACCATCATTTGATGATACCTACATCAAAGAAGAATTACATTCTTACCAACCGAATTCACGAAATTTTGGAAATAATGATGTCATAAAAATTGATATTAATCAACAAGACTTATTCACTGATCCATCGGAGAGCTTTTTATTTTTAGCCGGTACAGTTGAATTCCCAGTCGCTGTGACTAAACCCGCTTTTAAATTTGTTAGAAACGGTTTCGCATTTTTGTTTGAGGAAATTCGCTATGTGTTAGGGGATTTAGAAATTGACAAATGTCGACATGTCGGGGTAACATCATGCATAAAGGGGTACTTGTCATACACAGATAACCAAATCAAATCCCTCGAATTAGCTGGGTGGTCCAAAACGGGTGAATGTAAAACATATTTCACCGATAATAAAAAATTTTATGCTATTATCCCGCTCAAATGTTGGCTCGGTTTCGCCGAAGACCACAGAAAACTGGTGTACAATATAAAACAAAAACTTGTGTTAGTAAGAAGTAGAACTGATGTAAACTGTTATGTTGGATCGCCAAATGTTAAAATAAATTTAGAAACAGTTGAATGGCACATGCCTCATGTTTTTCTTAATGATGATCACAAATTCAGCTTGGAAAAAAGGGGTTTGTTGAATGACACGCCAGTTCCTACATTTTTCCGAAGCTGGGAATGTCACGAACTCCCACTCAGACAAACAAACAAAGATGTAATTGTTGTTAAAGGTACAACAACATTAGACCTCGATACGTCATAATCGCTTTCCAAGATCAATTGGAAAATAACCCTGAAAAAGATTCCTCCAAATTCAATCATTGTAATGTGCGAAATATTAGGATTTTTCTTAATTCTGATGTCTCCCCCCATGAGAACCTTAATTTGGATATAAAAGAAAATAATTATTTAATCGCATATCATTATTATTCAAAATTTCAAAAGAGTTACTACAATAAAGAAAACAGCGAGCCATTGCTAGATTTTCAAACATTCAAGGATCACATGCTCTTTGTTTTCGATGTTTAGAGACAAAACGAACGAATTAAGACGGGCATCATAGATCTGAAAGTCGAAATCGAATCGACTGAAAATTTTAATGCTAACACTCGTGCGTTCTGTGTTATTTTACATGACTCATTGTTAAAATATTCAGCGTCTTCGGGGGATGTTAAAAGAATAACTGAGGATCGAAGAAGATGAATTTCTGTGTGATTGATATGCAAGGATTTACGGTCAATGATAACTTTGTACCGAAAGAGTTATGTGTTGGTTCTAGCGCCGATCACATCGATGCCTTGTATAGTTATCTGTTTAAACCAATCGCCGAGTTCAGAACTCTAAACAAATCCGATAAACGTGGAATATTATGGTTGGAGAAAAATCATCATCGATTGCATTATAATTACGGTCAAATAGAATTAAATGAAATCGGTAGCATTTTACAGTTATTCAACTCCTGTACAACTGCGTATGTAAAGGGGCGGGTAAAAGAAGATTTCTTAAGGAAATATTTACACTGTTCGATTGTCAACTTGGAATATGATGAAGGATGTCCGATATTTGAAGCGACAAAATGTTGTGTATATCACAAAAACCAATTTGGTGTGTGCAGTATCAATAATGTTAAATTGTTATTAAAATATGTAAAAAACACAATGCATTATCGGTCAGAAAAATAAAAACTTTGTATTCAAAATCTATACATATCTTTTCGTAAAATCCTGAACCTCAAAGAAAAACTTTCGTAAAAATCTCAGAGAAAAACACTAGATATTATTGTGGTTACTTTAGTGATATGATTAGAATATATAAGTCGATCGACTGAAAGATGTGTTCATAGTGTTCCGTGCCGCATCACTTGAAATAAATGTAAGTTATATATATATATATATATATATATATATATATATATATATATATATATATATATATATATATATATATATATATATGTCGGAGAATAACATAATTTTATCAGGATACGTAAGTGCAAAGGCAGCAGCCTTGGTACTAGCAGAACCAATATCAGCCGATCAGCAGAAATTGGGCGATAATAGAACAGTGTGTGTTGTATGAGTGTGTTATAGCTGAGCGATCGGTCTGGATCATTGGGATTGCTACGTGTCTGTTATAATATCTGTTTTAATTATGAACTTTGTTTTATGTCATAAATGTGTTTTAATAATGTTTGATTATTTGTGTGAGTGATAATTGTTATTTTACCACATTTGAGACGAAATCAGAAGTGGGATTTGCATCCAAAGCCATGAACAATGGAGAGAAACCTTCTACTAGTAAGCCAATAAATTTACCTGTATGTGAATCAGAAAAAGTGGGCCAAAATACCAAGGCCTCGTGCAATACTACTGATCTTTGAGTGCGTGAGAATCCAATAAATGGTAGTGCTTTAATGATCGTGTTAAGCAAAGTTTTGCGATGTTCTGCATCTGCATGGCTATCTCAGATAACATTTGAAGGTATGACTTGGGAACAATTTTAAGATTTATTTTAATCAAGATACGACCAATATGATACCGGTTCTGCTTTTCTTATAAAATTATTGCATGGAAAACCTAAAGACCATGAGCCTTATTCTGTGCATGCTAGTCAATTTTTAATAGCTTTCATAACACGCTAGCAGAAATCAGATCCAGAAGAAATTAGCAATGGCCTTAGCAATGGCTAATTTAACCGAATTCTATTCTGAAGAAAAACGTCAGTCCGAGAGACTGAAATTCAATTCTTTATCTTCAATTGAGTGTTTCAACTGTGGTAAAATTGGGCATCGTCAACGTGATTGTTGACTCGCCGGGGGGCAGACCAGCTCCGAGAGGCCTTCCAGTTCCGAGATGTGTCATTAGGGGGTTCGTTGCTGCAATTGTAACAAGCCTGGTCGCTGCGTCAGCTGTGCCGCAGTGCCGTTTTGAGGAAGGAGCGTGAAACCAAAAGAGTAGAATCCTACACGGTTAAGTCACCTAGCGATCAACTTAAACATGGTGAGATCTTTCCTTTTGTTTCTAACTCTGGAGCAGAGTGTTCTGTCTTGAAAAAGTAAGTTTCTTTAAAATTTAGCGGTCAAAGATTCCATAATAAAGTCTATTTAGTTGGTATTGGAAAAGATAATGTGTTAGTACAACACAGACTTTATCTTAAGTAATAATAGATGGATATTTGCTTGAAATTAAATTTCATGTTTTGGCTGATAGTTATTTAAACAAGGATATTATGATTGGTAGGGAAATTTTAAGTTCTGGTTACTATATTCACTTGACAAATAGTAAAATCTTCCTGGAAAACTGTAGACATATGCATTTTAATAACTAAATCCAAAAATGTGCTTGATTGGAAAAATGAGATAATATTTGAATTAGTTGGTGACGAATGCAATCAGTTACTTACACTGTTACATAATTTTAAAGATTCCTTTATTAAAGATAATTCTGTGACACGTGTTAATACCGTACAAAGATGTCCATACCGAATAAGAGAATGTGAAAAAGAAATAGTTTGCAACAAAATTCAAGATTTATTAGAGGCTAAAATTATTAGACCTAGAATTTCACCGCTTTCAAGCCCTATGATTTTAGTTCAAACGAAAGATGAAACTAGTCGAATGTGTGTTGATTATTGTGGATTAAATTCCAATACAATTTCTGATAAATATGAATTACCAATAATTTCAGGATTAATTGCGCATTTTTAATGTGCAACCTATGTTACAAATTTAGACATGGCAAGCGGGTATTATCAAATTCCCGTTCACAAAGACTCTATTGAGAAAACAGTTTTCATTACACCCGAAGGTCAATATGAATGTTTGTTGATACTATTTTGGTTTAAAGACCGTTGTGACTGTTTATAAACGAGCGATAATAAAGGCCTTAGGTAGCTTAGTAAACACACAGGCGATAGTGTGTATGGATGACGTAATGATTTACACTAAAATTATTTCCGATTGTCTTGCAAAATTAATGATGTACTACAAGCACTTGTTTAATATGGTTTTTTTCACTAAATTTTAGAAAATGACCGTTTCTAGAAACTCAAATTGAAAATTTGGGTTACGAAATATGTGCAAGCGAAATTAGACCAAGCTAGATCAAAAATACAGAGGGCCTATGAGAGTTATAAAAATCCTTGACGAAAACAGGACCGATGCCCTGTGGCTCAGAGGAGTACGTACAAGCGGATGAGTCCCATGGTAAGGAAAACGCGTCTCCTGAAGATGATGAGGGCTCATACGTGAACCAGATGTGCTTTTGTAAGTATTTTTGAGTGGTTGTGGTTACCCCAGGTGAACAGTGGTTCTCTGGGTGAGGAGGTGTGTCCTCCGAAAATGTGGTTATTCCAGGTGAACAGTGGTTCTCTGGATGAGGGGGTGTGTCCTCCGAAAATGTGGTTAACCCAGGTGAACAGTGGTTCTCTGGATGAGGAGGTGTGTCCTCCGAAAATGTGGTTATTCCAGGTGAACAGTGGTTCTCTGGATGAGGGGGTGTGTCCTCCGAAAATGTGGTTAACCCAGGTGAACAGTGGTTCTCTGGATGAGGAGGTGTGTCCTCCGAAAATGTGGTTGTTCCAGGTGAACAGTGGTTCTCTGGATGAGGAGGTGTGTCCTCCGAAAATGTGGTTGTTCCAGGTGAACAGTGGTTCTCTGGATGAGGAGGTGTGTCCTCCGAAAATGTGGTTATTCCAGGTGAACAGTGGTTCTCTGGATGAGGGGGTGTGTCCTCCGAAAATGTGGTTATTCCAGGTGAACAGTGGTTCTCTGGATGAGGGGGTGTGTCCTCCGAAAATGTGGTTATTCCAAGTGAACAGTGGTTCTCTGGATGAGGAGGTGTGTCCTCCGAAACAGTGGTTATCTCAGTTGAACAGTGGTTCTCTGGATGAAGAGGTGTGTCCTCCGAAAATGTAGTTAACCTATGTATAGTAGTTTTCAGGATTAGGGGGTGTGTCCTCCGACCAATAGACGGCGGGGCAGGTGCCCATGAGCTCCTGATGTGTGCCAATAAGGCCAGGAACAGAGTAATACTAGATGTATTACTGATGCAGGTTGGTAAATCGCTTGAAGTAGAATATAAAAAGTAATTTGAATGTGCGATACTAATTGATTGAGTATCAGTGTTAAGATGAGTCTTCAGTGGAAGATTTCAACTCATTTCTACACTAATTAGTTATTGTATGAGTCAGAAATGGCCGAAGTGGGCACCACTGGGCATGTTTTTAATAAAATGTAACTAATGACACTTATTGTAGTGTATGTTTTTTCAGATAAAGATCGCACAGGGTCGTGCGATAGGTCAGGATGGCCGTGTCGGAGAATAACATAATTTTATCAGGATACGTAAGTGCAAAGGCAGCAGCCTTGGTACTAGCAGAACCAATATCAGCCGATCAGCAGAAATTGGGCGATAATAGAACAGTGTGTGTTGTATGAGTGTGTTATAGCTGAGCGATCGGTCTGGATCATTGGGATTGCTACGTGTCTGTTATAATATCTGTTTTAATTATGAACTTTGTTTTATGTCATAAATGTGTTTTAATAATGTTTGATTATTTGTGTGAGTGATAATTGTTATTTTACCACATTTGAGACGAAATATATATATATATATATATATATATATATATATATATATCAATAAAGTCAGATCTTGTTTTTATTTGTTTCGCGTCTAATTATTTTTCTGTTATTCTCTAAGTTGAAAATGTCGACATCAGATGAAGAATTAACCGTTGCATGTTTTATTCGCCGCCAGCGTTCGTCAACGCTATCACAATAACCGAACTAAACATCGACGATGGGGCAAGGGATCGACTCGCAGGTGCAGCGATGCATCTGCTTTGCACCGGCGCGTTGACGGTATGTAACAATAAACCCGTTTATAAATTTTTGTTTAATATTATTTTCTTCTTTTACAGTTGTACAGAAATATATTTTTGTACAGTTCGGTCGGGGGAGTCGGGGCGTTCGGTGGAGGTGTTGGTGGTGTCCTTCTACACCAGACACCGTACGGCCCATACTGGGTGTACAACGATATGTTGTACAACCAACATGTATTCCCAAATACTTAAATAAAAAAAACAAAATATAATTATCAGTATTTTATTTATTTCCTTAAAACTATTACAATACATACATCACAGTTTCACATATATTATATTAAAAACTTATTTGATTAAATAATGCCCCCACGGCAAAGTGCTATGTGTGTCTTGTAATAAATACCTCTTGTCATCATGGGGGCTGAGGGCTAATTTTTTTTGTGTAATTGTGCTAACATTATGTTTTTTGGACACAATCAAATTTTGATTGACGATAAATTCTTTTGAATTATTTGAACAATCGACGTAGTCATCAAACGTTAATTTATTTCGTACATTAGTTTTCACACCCTTTATTCGATTATCCTTGTCTTTCCCCTCAACCCTGTATGCGTACATTTTTGACCTAAGTCCAACAAATTCGGTTAAAACTTTACCGCCGCATTCATCTTTAAACATTCCTAAAACTTTCTTATTAATTTGAGGTATGTCATAAACGTTATCTTGTGGGTAATCACTAGTATCAAAATATTTCAATGCATCGCGACGTATCACACCATAAAAATCATCAGTTTGTATTTCATAAATGAATGAGTCTGTATCCGTGTAGCAAATTTTAACTTTATCATCGTACATTTTTTTCATATACCCATAATGAAATTCATACATCTTTAATTTAGAAATATCTAATATACACATCCCAACGTAGATCGGTTTATTAAATAAAATTTCACACTTATTTAATTCAACGGCTACTAAGTTTGGTTCAAAAATGACTGATGATTTAAAATTTGGTTTCGCTATTAACGCTCGAGCGCCGTATCGCCCACCCCACTTCGTGACTAATTTTATATCACAGTGCTTACGTATGTTTTCAATCGTTTTCCCAAAAAGGGCATTGTTGAAAAGCTTGTAAAGATTTTTTTCAAAATCATTAGTTGCAGTCGTTCGCAAAGTTGAATTCAGATCTATGTAACTTTTTAAATAATCTCTCTGTTTGAATTTTAGCACACGATGAATTTTTAATAATTTTAAACCGTTTTGCAAGCACTGTTTTAAATTTCTGTAGTGAATTATGTAATGTTTTTTCATCGTTAATGTAGCCAATAATTTTGTCTGTTTCGACATCGGTGCATGCTCGTGCGTTGGGCAAAATGGTAGACAGGTGTGCGAATCATGTAGGTGTTCGGGGTAGTCAATATCGATTTCTAAAATAAAACCAACGTCATTATCATCTGATACGTTAAAATTAAAGTTTTCTAATTGCTCGTCAGGTATCCATTCAAAACAACCGTATGGTAAATGCTGTGACATGGACCATCCGTATAAATTATTGACGTCGAGATAACATAAAAATATACTCGGTTTCGATGGATCATAATCGGGTGTGTGATATTTATTGTTGGCTTTAGCGAAACGTTTAGAACACTGACTTAACCCGCCCCTAATACCGCGCTCAATAAAATAAATCATATCAACATCAGTTAATAATTCCAATTTTACTCCGGTGTATTTTAACATTGCGCTCCAACTAAGACCGGGTAGACTGTAATACCAGGCTGGGTCAAGTCCATACGTTCGTCTACAATTTGATCGAAAACCCTCAAATATTTCAGTCAGAAGTAAAATATCAAGTTTCATAGACAGATCGGAATACTCCCCGATATTTTGACATTTGAATGTTGTGAAAACTTTTATCACATGGTCATAATCGGAATCGCTTATATGTTCGTCGTTGAGTTTACTGTAAAACGCATCTTTATCAGGCAAACTTACTTCCTTTAATTTTTCGTATGAATTAATATAATCGTAAGGGAAGACACCCTTACGTGTGAGTAAACTAAACATACCATCCAGGCATGAAAATTCCCGTCTTAAAATCGGATAGTCTTTTAAATATGAAGCGAGTAATTGCAAACTGGATGATAAAAACCTGAAGGAATCGATAAATTTTAATTTTAGAAAACTATCTTTTATCCTTTTCGTAAAAGAAATATATCTTTCCTTGTTTATTGGTAACAAATCAACTTTTCCTTCAAAATCCTTAGCAATGTTTTTTATAATAAAGTGCGCGTCATATCCACTGAGATTATGAAACACTATCGGTATTGCAAAATTTTTACGGTAAGACAGGTTACATTCTTGATGAGCGAACCCTCTGAAGACACCGCTAAAATGGTCGTGATCTAGAACGAAAAATGACCCAATAGGTATTTCGCAAATATGACATATTTTTTCCGCTTTTTTTTGATCATCTGTCAACCGATTCATGGGTAACGGACACATATACACCGGTTCAACATCCTCAATAAATTGAGACAACTGTTTAGAAAACCACCGTAAACAATCCTCGCCACGAAAAGATCTATAAAACGATAGGCTGTCATCATATGCACATTTAACGTAATAGCCTATGCTATATGGTATGTGTTTTTGATATTCGTTATCATTATCACTGGGAACAAGTAAACACTCCAAATCAGCGTATATAATAAATGGACAAATTTGTTTATGGTGGAAGTCTTTAAAACTCACGTAAGCATTATCTTTAGATGGTAATAATATTTTACATGAATTTAACAATCCACAATCATTAATGTGTATTTTATATTTATCCAAAGATTTAAAAACATGTAAACATCGATCACAAATGTGTTTTTTATGACCATTCGAATTAATTTGATTGTTGACTAGTCGCGATAAACTTTTTATATAAACAAAATGATATTGAATTTCATCATCATCATCATCATCATCGTTATCATCAACATCATCAGCGTCATCAGCAACCGTATATGAATTTTTTATCAACAGCAAATTTACATGCCTCTCCTGCTTATTATTAGTAAGATATGTGGGTGCAATATGAAAACCGTTTTTATTTTTTTGTAAAATATAAATATTAATTGAAATTTTGTTTTGTTTTTCAAATTTGGGGGTTTGTTTCACCGTCATCGGCATGGATATACCATCCAAATTTAAAATTTTAGAATAATGCTGATATGATGATATTCTTTCGGGATGTATAATTACCCCGGGGGTTAATGATGCAGTGACGCACCACGCAAAACATGCGTCATCATGATTTTTTATGTTGATGCACGCCTTTTTTTGTTTTATTTCCTTGGGTAGGTCTATATATGAAGAACCAATAAGATGAATGTGTCTGTTGAAACTTATAATAATGTTGATTATTTGTGAGAGCATCCATCCGCTATCTCGCTCCTGAAAAATCATTTCAGTTCATTAGAATTATGTTACCAGAATTGAAATTACAAAATACCTGAAATTCCTCGAGTTTCGTTAAGATTTTATCTCGTATGTGATCCTTGAACCATTCATCGGTTGATTTATTTCCATCAAAGTACGCTGATTTTGTTATGAAGTGCTTGATATCTTCCACCTCGGTAAGATCGACAGTCTTCTTGATGAATTTCCCGCAAAAATCCGTGTGAATTTTTAAATGTGGGCTTTTTTTAAGAATGTCGTTAATATGTATTTTAAATAATTTCAAACAGTCATCCAAAAATATTGACAGATCTTTGTGTTTTATATTGATAATTGCAGCCGTCTGGATTCTGGAGTTAAATGCCGTCTCTAAATTAACCCATTCTACTTTTTGTTTTTTTGTTTTAGAGACTGAAAAATTTCCGCTACCCATAATTTTTCTCGCTTTCAGCACAGTTCTGCACCCTTGTAATTGGGCCTGTGCCGCAATCAAACCGTTTTTTACGCCCAATTTCACGCCACTTTTTATTAATTTATTCACTAATATGATGTTCTCAGTACATCTATTAATCCATCTGTCGACTAGTGAAAAATCATTCATTTCAATATACTTCTCGATAACGGCTATGATTGCTTTAATTTTCTTTACAGCGGACATTTTTTAATGATGGGTTACTGCGACGTGACTGATGTTGAATATCTCAAAATGGGTTTATATCCATCCGGTGCATGTGATAAGGTAACCGCAAGAAGAGGGCCCGCAATCCATTGAACTAAACCGACTAAACAAGGACGGCATACTGTACTTATCTTTACTGATAAAACTTCAAAGCAGGAAATTTTATTTTACTTTAACTTGGATGATTAGGAAATTCATATAAAATATAGTTTTTACATTATCTTTATTGATAGACTCAGTTACAATTAATAAAACAGACTATGAAAGAGAAAATGAATTTTAATACAGATTTTCTATTTACATCCTTCAACCCCACCAGTGATTTCATTCAAACGGCTAATTTTTGCCGATCTTAAATGTTTAAATTTTTCATGGTTACTTGGTACGTAATAATTTATAGCGTTTAAATCATCCGTGATAAATTCGGGGTAATAATAAAGCATTTCCCGATAAATAAGACATAATATATTATTTTCATCCTCAATAAATTTTTTTACATTTTCGATTAACGGGTATTTTGTGGATGTGTAATGAACCTGTGTATTAACATCACAATAAAAAGACCTGAAGTTAAGGTTCTTATAAAAATCACATGTTTGTCTGAGAATATCTCTTAGCGTTAACAATTCTTTAACGGTGTCGTCGGTCATAATCAGCGTTCGTCCCCCCCATTTTAGTGAAAAGGTTGTTTTCATGTCTATTACAAACTCATGTGCATCTGGGGTGGAAACCTTTATGTTTTTCTTCATGTATTCATCGGTCTCTTGTATAAAATCCAACCACCCATCTACATCAAACGGTACATCAATCTGATTCAGCACATCGTTAACCCTAATGCATACATTTAAATCGATTGGGTTTAACCCAACCATCACATGAACACAATGATTTTATTTCAGTGTAAAATCCGTTTCAAATAACAATTTTTTAATGTTACGTCGAATATATTCCTGAGACACATCACCAACTGTTGACGGCAACTCGGTCATTTTGTATGGCTGTGAAAAAATACATAAACATCTATAACACATCTTTTTAAGCATTATATTTTATCTCACCTGAAATCAGCAAATGATGATGAACTGGTTAACAAAGCACCAGCACCAGCGCTTTATATATCATAAACCCCCACTCTACATTAAACTAGGACCCATACTCTGAAATTTTTCTCGTGCAAAAGCTAGGCCAGTTCTAGGACACATACTCTGAAATTTTTCTCGTGCAAAAGCTAGGCCAGTTCTAGGACACTTTTCTCGTGCAAAAGCTAGGCCAGTTCTAGGACACATACTCTGAAATTTTTCTCGTGCAAAAGCTAGGACAGTTCTAGGACACTTTTCTCCGTGTAAAAGCTAGGCCAGTTCTAGGACACATACTTTGAAATTTTTCTCGAGCAAAAGCTAGGCCAGTTCTAGGACACCTAAAAGTGTCCTAGAACTGGCCTAGTCACCCTACTTATATATCTTTAAAATTATCGTATTTTTGAGACAATTCGCGAAAATTATCGACTCTTTTTTTAAGTTCTAGTGCTTCTGTTGTTAACCAGGATTTATTGGCTCTATTTTTACGTTTAATTTTCTTTTTTTTTAAACACAAGGTTAAAAAGTTTTCATACAAAATATTTTGCCATGTTTGCGTTTCAAGGTGGGACATAAATTCTGCAATATTTTTTTGGGACATGTCATATGCATATTCTTCGTTCTTTAATTTCAAATTATTAATAGTAGGGGAGACCTGGGAGACTGTGGACACTTTTTGTACTTATAGCCCTAAAATCCATAAAAAAACAAATTGAATCTCGGTTTGTATCTCGTTAGTAACTTTAGCTATCAGATGTCTTTTAACCATTGACTCATTACAATATTACTAGTGCACCTGTTGCCAACTGTGTTGGCAAACAAATCATTACCTTAATGTGGAACTTGCTCGACACCTCAGACTTATTTCTCTAGCCATACGCCTAACTTCAACCAATTCAAATTGAATCAACTCTTCGCCCATTATTAAAAACTGGACAAATAATGAGCATTATTCCGAATTATTAATTCATTAACTTTTTAAGATGGGAAAACGATTCATTTTCACTCAGTGCATTATATTTATAATGTTAAAACTAAAAATGATTTGAGACGTTAAATTTAAAATATATTTATTAAAATTAATTTTCCATTTTCTTATATAATATAAAAATACGCACACGGATTAATACGTACACGGAAAAAAGCACACATGAAAAAATACACACACGGCAAAAAGGGCACACGGAAAAAAGCGTACTTACACTATATCTCAAATCAGGGGGTAGATTTACAATATCCCACTGAACACTGCGCATGCGTCACACACACGTCATTTGTTCAATATACAGAGATTCTAAACAGGTGGGACTGTGCAGAACAGTTAAAATACAATTTATTTTTAGGTGGATTATAAAAAAAAAATAAATAAACAGTTATCAACCATAACCTAAGATAGTGCTTTTAAGGTGAATCACTGTCCCTAGCCCTGCACAGAACAGTTAAAATACAATTTATTTTTAGGTGGTTTATAAAAAAAAAAAAAAACAGTTATCAACCATAACCTAAGATAGTGCTTTTAAGATGAATCACTGTCTCTGGCCCTGCACAGAACAGTTAAAATACAATTTATTTTTAGGTGGTTTATAAAAAAAAAAAAAAAAAAAACAGTTATAAACCATAACCTAAGATAGTGCTTTTAAGGTGAATCACTGTCCCTAGCCCTGCACAGAACAGTTAAAATACAATTTATTTTTAGGTGGTTTATAAAAAAAAAAAATAAACAGTTATCAACCATAACCTAAGATAGTGCTTTTAAGGTGAATCACTGTCCCTAGCCCTGCACAGAACAGTTAAAATACAATTTATTTTTAGGTGGTTTATAAAAAAATAAAAATAAACAGTTATCAACCATAACCTAAGATAGTGCTTTTAAGCTGAATCACTGTCCCTAGCCCTGCACAGAACAGTTAAAATACAATTTATTTTTAGGTGGTTTATAAAAAAAAAATAAACAGTTATCAACCATAACCTAAAATAGTACTTTTAAGCTGAATCACTGTCCCTAGCCCTGCACAGAACAGTTAAAATACAATTTATTTTTAGGTGGTTTATAAAAAAAAGAAATAAACAGTTATCAACCATAACCTAAGATAGTGCTTTTAAGGTGAATCACTGTCCCTAGCCCTGCACAGAACAGTTAAAATACAATTTATTTTTAGGTGGTTTAAAAAAAATAAATAAACTGTTATCAACCATAACCTAAGATAGTGCTTTTAAGGTGAATCACTGTCCCTAGCCCTGCACAGAACAGTTAAAATACAATTTATTTTTAGGTGGTTTATAAAAAAAAAAAAAACAGTTATCAACCATAACCTAAGATAGTGCTTTTAAGGTAGGGTGACCATCCGTCCCGCTTTCGGTCAATTGTCCCGGTGTCCCGAAAACTGTTCTCGGGACGCCCGATTGTCCTGGTCTCTTTGCTTTTCACTTTGAATCTGAGAGGGGAGGACCCTTTTTTTTTTGCTCTTCATTTTAAATTTGTGGAGGTGAGAGGACCTTTTTTTTTGCTCTTCACTTTGAATTTGGGAGGTGAGGACCTTTTTTTTGCTCTTCACTTGGATCTGGGAGGAAACAAAGACCTTCTTTGTTTTTCTTGTGTCCCGGTTTCCTTTCACTGAAATCTGGTCACCCTATTTTAAGGTGAATCTAATCTAAACTAAAAGGTAAATGATATTTTAATGTGATAAATAAACAGAAACCATTGTTTTAGAGCCACTGATAATTCTTGAATTATTTAGTGTAGTCGTTATGTGCTGTCATCCTATAATATAATACGCCTGTTTGTATGTTCGTATGCTCGTCTATGGTATGTTCGACCGGTCGTTTCTTCATTCCCCGATAGAGGCGCGCATATGTTAATTATTTATGTCAAAATTGTTTAAAATATATTGTTGATGCAATAATAGTGAATTTTCTACGAACACTTTTTATAATTATTATAAGATGCAATAATAGTGAATATTCTACGAACACTTTTTATAATAATTGATAGAACTGTAAGAAATTATTGTTTATGTATTGGACAGTAGTGTGCTGTGAATTTTTGTTTTGAGTGTTGACAATAAATTAATAAAAATGACAGTTGTGTTTTTCATTAAAAAATCACTTCACAATTATTAATTTAGTTGTGAAATACACGGATCGGTTTTTTTACGAAACAAAACACAGAAAAACGTTATCCTTCCGTGATATTCGACATTTTTGATTAAAATTATTATTAGCAGAAAAATAATTATTTTAAAAAATATTTGGTTTTGATCAAAGTAAGAAAAATGTGACTTTTTTTTCTTTATTATTATTTTTTCAATGCTTTATTATTTTTTTAATTTCTACGATTTATAGGACAAGATTTACAATATCCCACTGCAAACTCTATACAGATGACAGCACATAACGACTACACTAAATAATTCAAGAATTATCAGTGGATCTAAAACAATGGTTTCTGTTTATTTATCACATTAAAATATCATTTACCTTTTAGTTTAGGTTAGATTCACCTTAAAATAGGGTGACCAGATTTCAGTGAAAGGAAACCGGGACACAGGAAAAACAAAGAAGGTCTTTGTTTCCTCCCAGATCCAAGTGAAGAGCAAAAAAAAAGGTCCTCACCTCCCAAATTCAAAGTGAAGAGTTAAAAAAAAAAGGTCCTCCCCTCTCAGATTCAAAGTGAAAAGCAAAGAGACCGGGACAATCGGGCGTCCCGAGAACAGTTTTCGGGACACCGGGACAATTGACCGAAAACCGGGACGGATGGTCACCCTACCTTAAAAGCACTATCTTAAGTTATGGTTGATAACTGTTTATTTTTTTTTTTTTTTTATTAACCACCTAAAAATAAATTGTATTTTAACTGTTCTGTGCAGGGCTAGGGACAGTGATTCACCTTAAAAGCACTATCTTAGGTAATGGTTGATAACTGTTTTTTTTTTTTTTTATAAACCACCTAAAAATAAATTGTATTTTAACTGTTCTGTGCAGGGCTAGGGACAGTGATTCACCTTAAAAGCACTATCTTAGGTTATGGTTGATAACTGTTTATTTTTTTTTTTATGAACCACCTAAAAATAAATTGTATTTTAACTGTTCTGTGCAGGGCTAGGGACAGTGATTCAGCTTAAAAGCACTATCTTAGGTTATGGTTTATAACTGTTTATTTTTTTTTTATAAACCACCTAAAAATAAATTGTATTTTAACTGTTCTGTGCAGGGCCAGGGACAGTGATTCACCTTAAAAGCACTATCTTAGGTTATGGTTGATAACTTTTTTTTTTTTTTTATAAACCACCTAAACATAAATTGTATTTTAACTGTTCTGTGCAGGGCTAGGGACTGTGATTAACCTTAAAAGCACTATCTTAGGTTATGGTTGATAACTGTTTATTTTTTTTTTTATAAACCACCTAAAAATAAATTGTATTTTAACTGTTCTGTGCAGGGCTAGGGACAGTGATTCACCTTAAAAACACTATCTTAGGTTATGGTTGATAACAGTTTTTTTTTTTTTTATAAACCACCTAAAAATAAATTGTATTTTAACTGTTCTGTGCAGGGCCAGAGACAGTGATTCACCTTAAAAGCACTATCTTAGGTTATGGTTGATAACTGTTTTTTTTTTTTTTTATAAACCACCTAAACATAAATTGTATTTTAACTGTTCTGTGCAGGGCTAGGGACAGTGATTCATCTTAAAAGCACTATCTTAGGTTATGGTTGATAACTGTTTATTTTTATTTTTTTTATAATCCACCTAAAAATAAATTGTATTTTAACTGTTCTGTGCAGGGCCAGGGACAGTGATTCACCTTAAAAGCACTATCTTAGGTTATGGTTGATAACTGTTTTTTTTTTTTTTTATAAACCACCTAAAAATAAATTGTGTTTTAAAAATTCTGCATAGTCCCACCTGTTTAGAATCTCTGTATATTGAACAAATGACGTGTGTGTGACGCATGCGCAGTGTTCAGTGGGATATTGTAAATCTACCCCCTGATTTGAGATATAGTGTAAGTACGCTTTTTTCCGTGTGCCCTTTTTGCCGTGTGTGTATTTTTTCATGTGTGCTTTTTTCCGTGTGCGTATTAATCCGTGTGCGTTTTTTCCGTGTGCGTATTTTTATATTATATAAGAAAATGGAAAATTAATTTTAATAAATACATTTTAAATTTAACGTCTCAAATCATTTTTAGTTTTAACATTATAAATATAATGCACTGAGTGAAAATGAATCGTTTTCCCATCTTAAAAAGTTAATGAATTAATAATTCGGAATAATGCTCATTATTTGTCCAGTTTTTAATAATGGGCGAAGATTTGTTCAATTTGAATTGGTTGAAGTTAGGCGTATGGCTAGAGAAATAAGTCTGAGGTGTCGAGCAAGTTCCACATTAAGGTAATGATTTGTTTGCCAACACAGTTGGCAACAGGTGCACTAGTCTGTATAAAGTTTGCAGTGGGATATTGTAAATCTTGTCCAATAAATCGTAGAAATAAAAAAAATAATAAAGCATTGAAAAAATAATAATAAAGAAAAAAAAGTCACATTTTTCTTACTTTCATCAAAACCAAATATTTTTTAAAATATATATTTTTCTGCTAATAATAATTTTAATCAAAAATGTCGAATATCACGGAAGGATAACGTTTTTCTGTGTTTTGTTTCGTAAAAAAACCGATCCGTGTATTTCACAACTAAATTAATAATTGTGAAGTGATTTTTTAATGAAAAACACAACTGTCATTTTGATTAATTTATTGTGAACACTCAAAACAAAAATTCACAGCACACTACTGTCCAATACATAAACAATAATTTCTTACAGTTCTATCAATTATTATAAAAAGTGTTCGTAGAATATTCACTATTGTTGCATCTTATAATAATTATAAAAAGTGTTCGTAGAAAATTCACTATTATTGCATCAAAAATATATTTTAAACAATTTTGACATAAATAATTAACATATGCGCGCCTCTATCGGGGAATGAAGAAACGACCGGTCGAACATACCATAGACGAACATACGAACATACAAACAGGTGTATTATATTATAGGATAATGGCAACCAAATCTATAGTATTTAAAAGACAATCGTGTAACCTGTCCATTGTCTCCTCATCCCAAGGAGACAGTGGACTGAGCTTAGGGAGAAAATGGACAGCGTACATATATTCAAAAAACTTTATTTTTCTACAAAAATGATCCTCGTGGTAACTGAAACTGGTAACCAGAACACATTTCCTACAAATATACTTAATAAGTTATTGCAAGCTGTACTCTGACAATTCAATATTAAAATATACCATCCCTTCCAACCTGGCCCTACTATCATTAATTGGATTAGGTTGTACCCCCACAACATCCTTACAACTAATTATGGCATTTTTCTCGAGTTTCTAGTAACGTATTCATACGTTAAACGCCTCACTAATTTAGGTGTGAGCCCATAAAACATTGCTGCAGATTTAAGTAAATATTCTTCCAATGCTGTCTCCATTTCAGTTATGAGGATTTGGCTTTTACAAAAGTTTGGTTTGAATTCCATATTGTCAATTCTGACATCTTTTGCCTTTTTTACTTAGATAGCAAGTTTGTTTTGTTTTTTTTACTTTGTGACACGCAGCACTTCTCCTGATGCTTAGATGACGGCTCGTTCCATAGCCTCTGGATCGAAATCCCTCTCACTTTTTTTTTAAATGTTTGGCATTTTGAAATTCTTGAATTTGGAAAATAAAATAAATTAAAAGTCTGCTTAAGAGACATTGGACAGTCCATTCTCTCCTGTCCATTGTCTCCTCAGTATGTACACATACAATTTCAACAACAAATAAACAAAGATGGTGATATTAAATGCGTTTTCATCCTACAACCGCAAATTATAAACATCCAAGAAGTACCTGGCAAAACATGAGTTGAAATAAAACATTCATTGTTAAAATATATCTTACGATAGGTACATATAATATTACATGATACTTACCAAAAATGAATAAAATGTTTTCACATTTTTTCAATTTGTTGTACAGCCGGCTGATGCTCTTATCACAATTGAATGGCTACTGAACGACTTTGCCAAATCATTAGAAATAACGTGTTGTTTCTGTGGTTGGAGATATGGACTTGTCCATTCTCTCCTCGTGTCCAATGTCTCCCAGGTCTCCCCTACGGTTTAATCTAATCAGTTGGTAAGAGTGATCTGACATATTAGTTTTTGTGACTTCAACCATATCGTACGACACTGTATTCGATATTATAAAATTGTCCAGACAAGAATTTATGCGCGTAGGTTCAAAAATTGTGCATTTTAACTCAAATGAATTAAGAATATCGTTTAATCGATTTTTTGATGAACTTTCTTTCAAAATATCAATGTTAAAATCGCCACCTAAAAGAATATTTTTGTTTGTAGTCGACATAAAATTCAACAAATCACAGAAAACATCAAAAAATAAATTTTCATTTGCACCACTCGGTCGGTAACAAGACAGAATAATTAAGTCTTTACTTTCTGCTCCACAACACTCGAAGATATAAGGAATGTTGAATTCCTGTACGGTTTTCATTGCATTTATTGATAGTTCATCTTGACAATAAATCGCTGCTCCCCCATGTCTCCCTCTTTCTCTGCATGTGTAGGTGACTAATTTATATCCATTTATAGATACATATTTAATCTGTTCCTCAGACTGCCAATGTTCCGTTAGTAATAAAATTTTTGGATTTAAATTATCTAGAGTAGCTTCGAGCATATTGATTTTATTTGATATGCATTGTATGTTATGGTGCATTATCAAGAATCCTGAATTTAGTTTTAATTTATTATGGAATTTATTAAAGAATAGGTCTCAGGCTGTTGCTGAAAATGGATTTATTTCTAGATATTTTTATACCACGTCCGGTGTTCCGCAAGGATCGCACCTTGGACCATTGGTTTTGAGACTGTCCGCTGTATAGTACGGACGTGTTTTTTTTTGTGTATGTATGCTGTGTACTCTGTTAAGTGAAAATGTGTAATATAAATGTGCAATTGATTGTATGTGAGCTCTTAATGTTCATCCAGAATAAACTTAATATCCTGGATGAAGTTATGGTGCTAAGGCAGTGTCAGGAGCATTTTAGTGAGAGTGATGTAGAGACCGCAAAGATCCTACTCGCCTCACACTGTGGATCTAAGGCGGTCAAAACGCGGAGAACTGGAGAGGATAAAAAGAAAAAGAACCTTCAGGACATAATACAGATGCTGAGGGTCACTGATCCGGATAAGGTCCCTTTATATGTGGCTAGAGACCTCCATAAACTTCCGGCAGTGACATTTGACTACGTAGATGTCACGACCATACTTAAGGAGGTAGTTCTCTTGAAAAAGGAACTGCACAACCTGAAAGTGGAACGTGGCATTGACAATACCAGAGATGAGGAGCCGTGGAAGGAATTTAAAGAACTGAAAAGTTCATTAAATAGTGCTCAGATAGGGAAGAAGGTAGCTAAAACACCAGTTAACATCGCTTCCCAGCCCCCGCTCCCCCCGAGCCCAAGCCCTAGCTACTCAACTGCTGCTAGCAAGTCTGTACCACAAAGCAAGAAGCAGCAAGCTAGTGCGAAGACCTTCGCTGAGGCTGCTAAAAACAGCGGGGACAAGGGAAAGAAATGTAGTGACGTAACACGGATCGGTGATAATTAACATGCTGCAACCGTTGACGGTTTTACAACAGTCACCCGTAGAATAGAAAACCGAATATAAACAAAACATTAATTTTGGGAACATCGGAGAATATCGGAGCTATGAGTGGCGTGCAAAAACGGAAATGGTTCTACGTGTCCAGAGTAAACCCGGAGGCTACGGAAGAGGATGTCAAGGGTGTTCTTTTGCGTAACCAGGTGCCCACTGATGGAGTCAAAGTTGTCAAGATGGACTGCAAATCCAAGTTTTACTCCAACTTTAGAATATGTGTCAGAGTGGCAGATGTGCATAAGCTCTTATCGCCAGCGTGCTGGCCTTATGGAATTGCAATACGTGAATACGTGTGGAAGGAGAAGAGAGATGTAGTGAAGAACAGTGCAACCGATGAAATTTCCAAAATTAATAGCTAATTTGAAATTTGTCACGTTCAACTGTAAATCACTCAAACGTATTGTGAGTGAACTGCACGAAATTTGTGGATCTGTTGACATATGTTTACTACAAGAAACCTGGCTGCGCCACAGTGATTTACCGCTGCTAGAGAACATCCACAATAGTTTTTTTGTCTACGGGAACTACTTCTTTGGATCCTTCAGCATCTGTACACTTGGGGCGTCCATATGGCGGGGTGGCTATCCTATGGAGGAAGTCGCTCTCCCATCATATCAGTGTAGTGCCCGTTCCTGAGGAGCCGAGACTTGCTGCGATTAAGATAAAAACAGGAGAAGACTGTCTACTTGTCATAAATGTATAAATGCCTACTAATTCTCTGACTGTCGCATCTGACAGTGACGACACAAATGTTTTAATCGCTGGCGACTTTTATTCTGATCCAGATTCTATATTCGTTAATGAACTGTTAGAATATTGCCATGAGTTCGACTACGCAGTGGTGGACTTGGAAATGTTGCCGCCCGACAGTTATACGTATGTTAGTGACGTATTTCATACAACATCTTAGCTGGATCACTGCGTGGTTTCAAGATCTTTTGCGAATAGCATCTCGAACGTGTAGATTGATTATCTGTGTCCCTACTCAGATCATCTACCCTTATACTTCGAGGTGGATGCTTCGGTACGAGAATCTGCGAATCATCATCATGCCTCGACAGACTGCAGTAAGGTACCGTGGAGTGATAGTAAGAGTGAGTGTTATAGCAGAGTAATTGTGAACGAGTTAGAGAAAATTGAGATTCCGCGTGAACTAGTTATGTGTGACAGAACAAACTGTGGGAATGTGCGCCATCTAGCATTAATTGATGACTTTTACGGTCGAATAGTCAGTACCATCACTAATGCTGCTACGTCGGTGTGTAGAAGAAACAAGAAACGTGTTGGACAGCGCAGAATAAGAGGATGGAATGAGAACGGAGAATTATTATCAGCGAAAAGAGCGGCCAAGTTAGCACTACGTAACTGGTTTGACGCCGGTAGACCGAGGGAACGTAGTATCAACCAGAAGAGAATTGTCACTCGTGCCCGCTTTAAGCTAAGTCTCAAAAATCATCTGGGGTCCCAAGATCAAGTCAAAGCTGATGAGCTTGCCTATAAGTATCAGTAAAGAGATTTTTCAAAATTTTGGCAACATACCAATACGAAAATTAGGGCTGGGAAGCCAGCTCATATTGATGGGATTACAGAAGATCAAGAGATCGCCGAACATTGTCAGCACTGCCTTTGCTGATGACTCCTAGTTCCTACGGAAGATTGTCTTATCACATGTGTGAACGTGCAGGAAGCTGTGAATATGCTGAAACATGGTAAAACCGCGGGTCCAGACGGTTTGAGGGAGGAACACATCATACATGCCGCTCCTCAGTTACATATTCTACTGGCGGTTTGCTTCACATTCATGATGGTTCATCGTCATCTACCGCCGAAACTGATCGAGACGGATGTTGTTCCAGTTCCGAAGGGCAAAAGCGGCATAGTGACATCAAGTGCGAATTACCGCCCCGTAGCCATTGCCACAGTACTGTTAAAAATCTTAGAACAAATTTTAATGTCAAAATGTGCTCATAGATTAAACTGTGCTGATAATCAGTATGGCTTTAAAAAGGCACATGGTACTGATATGGCAATAATATTAATATTAGGAAAGAGACGCCTGTATACGCATGCTTGCTCGACCTTAGCCG
This sequence comes from Liopterus haemorrhoidalis, assembly GCA_963971575.1. NCBI lineage: Eukaryota > Metazoa > Arthropoda > Insecta > Coleoptera > Dytiscidae > Liopterus > Liopterus haemorrhoidalis. The sequence continues at coordinate 19,895,483 of OZ020623.1, forward strand.
TGCTTTTGAAAGAGTAGATCGTGGAAGGCTGTTCAATATACTGGAAAGAAGAGAAGTCAAGCCTCGAATTATCTCAGTACTATCCGAATGGTTTGACAAAGAACAAAAAAGTGTGCGCTGGGGGTCGGCGAAATCCAGTACGTATATGCAGGACACTGGACTAAGGCAGGGTGGGCTTCTATCTCCACTTTTGTTCAACGTATACATGGATGATCTTAGTACACTGTTGAACAAAGAACGCGTCGGCTGTGTGATTGGCTCTACACTTATAAACCACATAAGCTACGCGGACGACATGGTAGTTCTTGCCCCATCAGTATCCGGTTTGAGAAAACTATTGGGAATCTGTGAATCGTATGCTATGGAACATGGTATGGTGTACAACGTCAACAAAACCGAGTACATCGTATTCCAGCTCAGATCTAAGAGACATGAAGTGCCTGGTATTAAGCTCAACCGTGAAAATGTGAAAAAAGTGTCCCATGTGTGTTACGTTGGTCATGTGATTAGCGATAATCTTTCTGATTGTTTAGATGTCGATCGACAATGTCGCTCTTTGTGTGTCAGAGCAAATATGTTAAACCAGCGATTCTCTAAATGCAGTAAAGATATACGCAGATACTTGTTTAATACATTTTGCGGAAGTTTTTATACGTCTGCACTATGGATTAATACAACCCGATCTAGCGTACGTAAATTAACAACATGTTACAATAATGCATTTAGACTTATCAATGGGTTACATAAATATTGTAGCGCTAGTGTAATGTTTGTAATGAATGATGTATGTACTTGTATGACTATCCTCAGGAAATACGTTTTTAACCTGCGTGACAGATTAATGAAGTCTGTGAACAAGTAGTCCGAGAGCTAGCAACGTTTTCGAGAAAGAATTTTAGGTCGGCTGGTTTTTCGATATTTCCCTTTCGTATTGAAGTTAGGTAGGGATGCGGTACGTCTGGCACCTGGGAGCGGTTGCGTTTACCTGTGCGCATCTCGCCTGTACAGGTAAAAAGATATTTTGGATATTTTGAAATCATTTTAAGACATTTTATTTATTTTATATAATTTTCTATGTCTTTTTAGCATTATAAATTTATAGTTGCCAGACAGTTTCGTAGTTGCTAACATTGCGCCAGATCTAATTTAAGTACTTAAAAAATAATATTTTTCAAACCATTTTAGTATAGCTGTAATTTTAATAGGATATAGTTCTGTAATCGAAGAATACAATATTAATTTGCCAGACGGAAATTCCGTTGTTTAACTAGGAACCAGACCAATTGAAGTCCCGGGGAGAATAGATAAGTTAGAAGAGTGTGGCAGCTTATTCGTTGGTTGCGTGATAGAGATAGCTGCAACAGAGGGCGTTAGTGAGAGACAGGTTATATAGGTTAGAATTTCATAAAAAAATAGAGCAAAATAATAATTAAAGTAAAATGAGATGAGAACAACTGATAAAAAATATTATTAGCAAAATAAAACAAATCATTTATTTTAAATATGTAGGAAATTAAACATAAAATGTAATTCAGTATTTTTATTGAATAATTCTGTCACAATAAAATGCTTTTCTAGGACCTGAGTATCTGTTAAAAAAATTTAAAAAAAATAAATAAAAATTAAAAATTTAAAAAAAATTAAATTAAATTATTATTATTTTTTAAATTTTATTATTTTACCACTTTTGTTTGAACAAAAAACACATTTTTCTTTTTCCTCACTCATCACGATAAAATTCTGCTTCTATTTTATTTTATAAAAACAAGCAAACATAAACAATCATGTGGACGATGCCAACTTAAAAAATAGCAGCTGTGATTGTTTTACTGTTATCTCTTCTAACTCACCTATTCTCTCCAAGACTTAAATTGTTCTGGTTCCTAGTTAAACAACGGAATTTCCGTCTGGCAAATTAATATTGTATTCTTTGATTACAGAACTATATCCTATTAAAATTACAGCTATACTAAAATGGTTTGAAAAATATTATTTTTTAAATACTTAAATTAGATCTGGCGCAATGTTAGCAACAACGAAACTGTCTGGCAACTATAAATTTATAATGCTAAAAAGACATAGAAAATTATATAAAAAAAAAAAATGTCTTAAAATGATTTCAAAATATCCACTTTTTACCTATACAGGCGAGTTGCGCACAGGTAAACGCAACCGCTCCTAGGTGCCAGACGTACCGCATCCCTACCTAACTTCAATAAGAAAGAGAAATATCGAAAAACCAGCCGACCTAAAATAAACTTTTTTGTGACGTTGCTAGCTCTTAGACTAAAGCTTGTTCATAACTGCATTACTTGTGATAACACTTTTAATATGAAATGGTAAGCTGTTCATAGACAAATTTAGTCTGTCACCACATTATTTTACAATAATGTATTAAAACGTTATTTCTTATAATGTAATTGTATAATAGTATTATTGAGGACAATTTCAAACTTTATATGTTCTTTAATTTTGGTCGTTATTTTTTTTTTTTTTTTTGTTTTGTATAGAATATCTTGTTTATTTAATTTGTATGTATTTGTCTTTTTATTGGCCGCAAGGCTGTTAATAAATAAAATATATTATTATACATTACTTTTTATTGTTTTTATTAATGATATAAACGAATGTTTTCATCACTCAAATTTTCTCTTATACGCCGACGATTTAAAAATATTTAGAACCATATCTTCATTAACGGATTGTGTCATCATGCAACAGGAACTTTCTAACTTGCATACTTACTGCGTTAATAATAAACTTTATCTCAACTATGAAAAATGTTATCAAATAACGTTTTCTAAAAATATTAACTTAATCCAGAGTCACTATAACATCGATACCGACTTGCTAAAGGAAGTATCTGTTATAAAAGACTTGTGAATGTATTTTGATCAAAAATTGCTATTCAATGTTCATATTGATCATGTGTGTAAGAAAGCGTACCAGAATCTAGGATTTATATTTAGAACATGTAAAATATTTAAAAATCATCATACATTTATAACACTTTATAACGCCTTTGTCTTATGCCATTTAAATTATTGTTCCGTTATATGGAATCCCAGATATAATGTATATGGTCGTCGCTAAGAATCAATTCAAAAGAAATTTCTAAAATATTTGAGTTATCGCTTCCCAATATCAAATGTTTCATACTTATCAAGATGTTATTATTTCAAAATGATTACCTTACATAGCAGACGCATGAACAATGATGTAATTTTTCTTACTAAAATTATTAAAAACTTAATTGATTCACCCTTATGATTATTGATTTAAATATACCACTTCGCAACTTAAGAAATAAATACCTTTTTCGACAACCTTTTGCTAGGAGTAACTATGCCCAAAACGCCCCATTAAATCGATTAGTTTCTACATTTAATAATATGTCATTGGAGGCAGATCCGTTTCATTTGAGTTTAAACACTATAAAAACGCACCTTCATATATTCAGTGTTCAAAGCACTTTTAATAAAAATTAATCATTCTTTTGTGTATATATTTATTATTTTTCAATTATCGTGTTAATAGATTAATTTTGTTAAATATTTTATTTTATATTTATCATCAAGTTATCATCTATAAATTATTATATTGTACTATATAACAATCGAAGTTGTAGTTTTTAGGTTCGTCCTGTGTACAACTCTATTACATAAATAAATAAATAAATAAATAAATAAATAAATAAATAAATAAATAAATAAATAAATAAATAAATAAATAAATAAATAAATAAATAAATAAATAAATAAATAAATAAATAAATAAATAAATAAATAAATGTGATCAGCTGTTTTCTCGCGCAGAATTGATGACGTAATTTATGATACCCTGTGATGAAGTTAAGATGAACGTACTCTATTATTCTACTCTATAGTGCGTTCAAAGGTGAGTTTGCAGTACAGGGCATATGGAGTAGTTCTTTTTTATACTCTCTAATGGGTTTACACAATGACACTATCCTTTTCTTGCTTGTCGACGTTGCCAGCTCTAAAACGCGCTGATCTGTGAAGACGCAGTATTCTACAAATGGCCATTTGTTTTTGTTGAGTGTTAGTTTGAGTTTTATAAGAGTTGATTTTTGTAAATCATACGAGTTTTTCATATTATTATAATTGACACATTTACAACATTTGGCAACACCGCTCCCATTTTCCATAAGAGCTATACTGCAAACTCACCTTCGAACGCACTATAGTTGATACGGAGGATGGTGTGCACGGATTGCTACATATTGCACTTAATTTTATCAGTTGGCCTAGAGTAATTGTGCTTATTTGGAAACTAAGACATATTTATAAGGAATTTGAAGGTGAAATGTATTTATAACATGTATTTGTTGAATCAGACTTAAAAATGAAAAATACTTAGGTCTTTTTAACTTCAACAATACTTTACGACAGCTGAAATAGTTATTATTTCACGAAATGATAAGAACTTATAATTTGTTTTCATTTTTATTAATATCCATTATTTTTATACAGGTAACTGATTCCCATTACTAGTGGATCAATTCAATTTTGATCTATTTTTTTAAAAACATAATTAAATAGAGATGTTTAGTAACATTTTAGTTTATGCATAATTTTTTTGAAAATATAGTGACCGTCCCATTAAACAAGAAGAGCAATGTGCAATTTGTTATGAATTTATGTGAGTTAGTCAAATATATGTAAATTACAAATACCAACTGAGTTCTGTCTCTGAAATAAGCGGAGGATTGTTTATTTGATGGAGTTCAAAATGGAAGAGACGCAGCCCATGGTAGTATTGGAGAAGAACGACAGTAACCATTATACAGTAAAAACAGAAATGACAGAAAATGAGCATGCAGGTATACAATCCATTTTGCTTTTACCGCAGTATAAAATGTATGTATATGTTTATAGAGTGAATTCATATTGTGCCATAATCGTAGTCATATTTTTAAAATAACAGTTTTATATGAAATTGAACAGCAAATAAAATATATCAGATGTGGGCAAAGCTAGAAGTAATAAAATCTACTTGTTACTTCTTTTTTAATTTTTTAGTCATATTTTCTTTTGCAGTTTATAATGGCTCCTAAATATTTAAAACACTTTACTCCTGTAATAACTTAATTACTTGTATTAATTATTTCTAATTCCATTATTACAGAAAGTGACTAGTTGTTAGTAAATCTGCACTATCGTAATAAGGTTACTTGTATCTATTTCAGGAACTAGCGACGGAGCTACAGGTGACATGTATGGCTATTACGACCAATCAAATATGATCATCAGAGAGGAGATTTACATCAAGACTGAACCTGCAGATAGCATTAAATATGAGAAGGAAGATCTAGAGAGTGCATCTTTCACAAACACCGGTCAGTAGATCTGATTTAATCAATGATCTAGTTCATAAATATTTATAGTAATTTTAGTTTGCATTCGCGAGATGCCAATTTGATAATTTGGTTGTTCATTGTTATGTAAAATGCCAAATTAAAATACATTTTAAACAGTTGAATTTCAATTTCTGCTATTTTGACAGCAGTGTCCTCACTCTAATAGAGGAAACTTCCTAAGCGCCCTGACATTTGGTGGTAATTTGCGAAATATACGAGAGTGACATTGTTTTGTTTTGTTCAATGAAGAAATACGTGTTTTTTTGTTGTTTGTGTTTTATTTTTGCGAATCATGGAAAAAACAATCAATTTTGTTGTGTGCCGCAATGTAAATCGTGAATAAGACAGAATCTTTCTTAAACATTCCATAATTTACCTAAATCTAAAAAAATATCAATTGAAACGACGTTTGGAGGCAGAGAGAAAGTGGATCGTAGGGTTTAATGGACCCAAAAACTAAAAATGGGCAAAAATCCAAGCCCATGCCTGCACGTTTGCTCGTTGCATTTTATGCAACGAGTGATTTTTTACGCCCAAGAAAGGACTGAAAAAAAGCATTTATCTCACTTAAAATTTGCCTAAATCATCAGTTGATATATTAAAAGGTCCTTCTACTTTTTCAGGCAGAGATATTCATTTTTACTAATATATTTACCATATTTTTGTTGTTATTATATTGACAGACAGTCAAAAAGAATTAAAAATACAAAGAAAAACTAAAAATTTCCTTGAAATTTCTTTTAAAAATACAACTCGTGTTCATTTTCATCATGTAAACAAATACACGAGTAACGGTTTAATGTCACTTTCGAGTGTTCCAGTTTTGCCGCATATGGCGCTGCGATCTTAAAAAGTTTCCCCTATTAATGACAAAATATGTCAAAATTATATCTAGGCATTCAATAGTATTCGATAACACCACATCTCAAAGGAATCAATTTTTTTGCCATTCCTTTGCCTAAACTGTTCAGGTTTGTTGCGGGATTGACTCAGCCAGGGGTGTTGAGCCCTAGGGGAGTAACCACTACTACCGGCCACGGCTAGCGTTGCGGCGAGGTAGAACTATGCACGTCGTCTCTAGACACCCTGAAAGATAAAACTTGATTCCCCAGGGTTTGATAAATAATAGTCGGACAGTTTGGATGTAACAGTTTTATTAAAGAAATATGAAAAGTAGCAGTAACAATGATAGATGAATAACAATAATGAAATAATAAACAATAATGACAGTAATGAGGAAAGGAAGAGAGAGAAGGAAAAAGACTATGCGTTGGTCGGCGTTCGTCGCTTGATAGTGTCGCTCGACACTGTGTTTACGGTGGTGACGTGGAGCCGAACAACCTGAATAGGCGACGCCGTAGTTTCCTATTCTTCTTAGAGATCCCTGGAGTGATCGAAGAGCGGCCTGACTTCGGAGGGGTGGCCCTCGAAGTTAGATGGGTGACCGTCAAGGGAGACAGCGGCACGAGCGGGCGAGCTGTTGCCTTGAGCGGTGACGGTGTAGGCGGTGGGAAGCAGCGAATCCTGGGGTCGCCTGCCTGGTAGAGGGCCTTCCTCACGGACTTCTCGATGTCTTGGTATGGTTTAGATGCTTCACAAGGCCGTAGGTTACGCCGGTAGTTCCTCGTAGCGGCGTGGCGACGGCGCGATTCGGAACCTCTTTTCTTAGGGGCCAGCGTGGACGGCTGAACTGCCGTGTGTGAGCTGGGCCTCGGTGTTGGTGATGTCCGGGTCGTAGCGGTCTGTAGCGGCGCTACAGAACGGGCGACGACGAGAATCGGCGATGACGTTGGCTTCTTAGTGTGACGGCGGGCGTGCGTTCGTAGCTGGGGTACGGACATGACGGCGACAGACAAGACGGCTACGGACGTAGACGTGGCTTGACGGTGACGGGCGTGGACGTGAAGCAACGTGGCGATAACGGACGTGGACGCGATGCGAAGTAATGAAAACGGACGTGGACGTGATGCGAAGTGATGAAAACGGTTGAAGACGTGAAGCGACGGAACGTATTCGAAGAGGTCCGCTAAACCGTCAGCGAACGGGATACAGACACGCCGAAGACGGTCAGCGCGCTGTGTATACGTTTACGATGACAATAACTATTACAAGGCCCGCTAAAGGGTGTCAGCGTTACTCGTAATAGTTAAAGTGAGCACAGAGAATATATATACAATATAATCAATAATAATATGCAGAGTGTATAAATTCTTTCTTTGGTATTCGGTTATACTGATAGCTTCTTCAACTCACTTGCTGGATACTTTGTAGATAGATCGTAGGTAGATGTTCTCTCGTTGTTGGTTGTCGATAGACTGTCCTGTTCAGCGGAGCGGCCGGTTTTTGTTCAATGTTCGGTGTCCGTCGCTCGGCCGATGCGGCTCTCTCATTGGCTCGGTTCGGTGACGGCTTATCTCGGATCTTGCGCTCTCATTGGTCCGAATTCCGAAGCGAGGAAAAAACAGTTGTAAAAACCCTAAGCTGCACGTGCTAGATCTATGACGTCACATGAAAAACAATTGTCCCAGTCACGTACACAGACTGACTGGCGACAGGTTTCAGAGGCATATGTCAGAATGTTCCCATACAAGTGTGTTTAGTAAGCCTAACTTTGTTGTTATGATAACATCACGGTCTCTCCATATCTTCCATAATTTATCCTTTTGCAGCTCGTGCAATTTCTATTCGCCGCCAGATTTCACCTTCACAACTACCGCTATTTTCGATCAATGACCCAAGATAGATGTAATCTATAAGTGGAGGCCTATTTTCTAACTTTTGAGTTATCTGTATATTAGATTTAAATTTATTTAAACAACTGATTTGTTGACTCATTAATCATTGGAAATTTGTTTGCAGGTAGTGGAAAATCTGCCAGAGAACTAGATAAGAATTGCCAGCTTTTGACCATTAACAGGTGTAAACAATCCACAACAGAGTCATCACACCTGATTAGACACAAACCGATGCATTCTAAAGAGAAACTCTTCAAATGTGATCAGTGTGATAAAGTATTTTCACAGTCATCACATATCATTACTCACAAACGACTACATTCTGGAGAAAAACCATTCAAATGTGATCAGTGTGATAAAGAATTTTCAGACTCATCAAATCTCACTACTCACAAACGAATACATTCAGGACAGAAACCATTCAAATGTGATCTGTGTGATAAAGCATTTTCAATTTCATCACATCTCGTAACTCACAAACGAGTACATTCTGGAGAGAAACCTTTCAAATGTGATCTGTGTGCTAAAGCATTTTCAGTATCATCAAACCTTATTTCTCACAAACGAATACATGCTGGAGAGAAACCGTTCAAATGTGATCAATGTGATAAAGCATTTTCAACGTCTGCGAATCTCATCAGTCATAAACGAGTGCATACTGGAGAGAAACCCTTTAAATGTGATGATTGTGGTAAAGCATGTTCAACCTCATCAAAACTCGTTATTCACAAACGAATACATTCTGGAGAGAAGCCCTTCAAATGTGAACAGTGTAATAAAGCATTTTCATGGTCAGCAAGTCTCGTTACTCACAAAATAGTACATTCTGGAGAGAAACCATTCATATGTGATCAGTGTGATAAAGCATTTTCAAACTTGTCAAATCTTATTTCTCACAAACGGATTCATTCTGGAGAGAAACCCTTCAAATGTGATCTGTGTGACAAAGTATTTTCAAACTCATCAAACCTCATTGCTCACAAACGAACACATTCAAGAGAGAAGCTACAAGGGTGATCAGTGTCAAAGTATTTTTTCATTCATCATAACTCTTGGTTTTTCAGTATCAATGAATATTAAGACAAAAAAAAAATGAAAAGCTGACATATATAAAAGAGGAAATGAGAGTAGCTATTTCACACATAAGACCAGATATTGAAAACATTTGTAAAAGTCATCAGGCCCTAATATCCAACTAAAAAGGTTATCCAACTAAAGGTTAACTGATTGTTATTTCCTATTGACTGATATGTAAACTGTTATGTATGCGATTTATAGTATATTATGCAATATAATATATATATATATATATATATATATATATATATATATATATATATATATATATATATATATATATATATATATATATATATATGTTAGCATTTAGCCTTCCACGAAGCCCAGTTACGTCACCATAAAATGTTAAGTAGATGCCATCCGTAATCGGGACCCACTAATGATGACGATTCATTAACGATAACGATGACGGCTCATTACACTAATTGGTTTTTATAAAACACACATAGAATTTGATAGAGAGATCAGATGTATTCTTACGTTGTAAGAGTGAATACTTAGAATAAAATAGTTTGTGAACAATTTGAGTTTTATTTAAACAATAGATCCCTTATTCGTTTACATCAGAAGTGGGATCGAGTCGACGTTTCTGCTTGTGAATGGGATTCATGCACGTCTTAATAATATTTTGTTATTTTATTGGGGATCTTGCTTTGTTGCATTTTTACAGTGTTTTGTTTAAATTATGAATTTGATGAAAGTGACAAATAGTGATGTGACAAATTATTACCTGTCTGCGTTGTTTCGGATATTATTGAATTTAAGTTTGTGTGCTTGAACAGTTACAAAAGTTAATTACGCAATTTGTTCATGAAAAACTTATTTAATCAATTTGCGAAGGCGAACGTTCGAAAACGTTTCTGGTTGTGAAGCGGAAAAATGGTACAAATGGGTATGAAAATATTGTTTGTCTAAGATAGTAGTTTGAAAGTGAAAAACGTAAGTGATACGTTTCAATTATTGCAAATAATAAGTGATTATGGTGGAACACATTGGTGGAACTTCCACCGTGGAAGGAAAACGAAACGTTTGAAAACGTTTTCCGACGTTTTCAGATGAAACACTTTTGCAGGCTATAATTTTTCCGGTATTATTCGTGCTTTCAAACTAGTTACGTCTGGTAAAACTATTTCCTAATAGAATTTATACTTAGCGATTGACAACAGAGTGAGGTGCATTTAAGACGAAGTAGCAAATGTATTGAAGAAAATTATCAAAATGGACAAGCGTTGTTTTATTTAGGGACAGACAACTTACATGCAGGAAAATCTAGATGATGAATAAAATGGTTCCAGTAATGAAGTAGAAATACAAAAAAATTGTCAGAAGGAACGAGCGGTGTTCTGTTTATGGACAAATTGTATGAAGGTAATGGTTAGAACATGGTAAAGTGGTAAAATGGTAAGAGAAGTTTTATTAGTTTGATTATTTAGCACGTATTAGTCAATGCTTACTGAAAAACAACGAACGAGGCGAACGATAAAAAGTCATGAGAATTGAAATTTGATAATTAAAATTAGGGATAAGTTAAAATTATTTAAAATTAAGAGTAATGCGTTTTGAGTTTAAAGATCTCAGTTCTGATAATTGAGTTCAAACTTTGATAAGAATTAGAAATTTGCATTCAGGATGACAAACGGCAGATCACTGATATTAGAAATGCGAAATACGAGAGTTACCTTTTATGTTTTTACATACGACCACTAGATGGCAAGATTGAAATGTGTCATTGCTATATTCGTAAAATTTGACATTTGTTATTGTGAAATCGGTGGCAGCTTATAAATTGACCAAGTAGTTTGTTGACAGTGATGCGTAGAAGTTGAAATGTTCTAGCATGAATGTGGATAAAGTACGTTCAAACTAATAGTAAGGGCTAAACTACACTACAAGATGCAAATAAATTTTCCGATAGCATTGCAAGGCTAAAATAAACGATAAACGAAAGATGGTATGGAAATTTGGCACCAAATAATATGAGAATAATGAGGTAGGCTATTTCTAATTCGTTCTTGGTAATTTAGAAATTTTGCATAAAGACTTAACAAGGTAATTCAAAGAGTGTTATTTTTATTGTGAGTATTCTAAAAATAAAAGGTTTTGAAATTTCAGAGAACTAGCTTTTACAGAGTTACAAATTAAAAAAATAATAATGTTTTAAATCTAATGAATGTTAAATTTTTAGTTCTTCCAGGTTCAATAATACAGGAGTACCAAGTTGAGTCTGTAACTGATGTGGTGGTTGTGGATACACAGATAAATATAGGCAAGCGAAAGGTGTGGAAGGTGTCTCTAAGGTGTCAAATATGCCTTGGCCTCAAGTTTGTACTAATGATACACATTTGATGAAAATGCCAATATAAAGAGAGAGAGAGAATTTAAAATTAATGCACATTGCTTGCGCAGATCTTTTGATACAGTTATTGCAGGTTTTAGTGCCAGGAGATAAATTAATTAAATTTGTGCTTCCTTCCTTGGAGAACTCCAACAAGGACTAAAATAGTGGGAACCGTAGCATTCTACTTAATTTTACTTGTTTTGACAATGCGCTTGATAACAGATAAAGTCGCAGTTTACCTGAACTAGAAAATGAAATGATCTGAAGAGAAATAAAAAAAAAATGTCAGTATGGTCGAGCGGTATATAGAAAATTCAGTTGGTCTTGAAATCACAATACAAAAAAAAAAACACTGGTACGACACCTTTGCAACTGCTCTTGGGAGTAGATAATTCCAGCCCAGATAATAAAGGCTTGAATCAAATCAAGCCCTTTTGCGCGATTTAACACCATTACGGAATCGACAACTTGATCGCGAAAGTGTTGAGAAAACAATGAGAGATAATCGTGGCTTTGAAAACGCTAACCGAAAAAGGCGAGATACTTTACGGTTTTCGTTGGGAGATTTTGTGCTGACACATAGGGATTCCAAATTGTACATCAGTAAAAACAGATTACGAGCTTTTGGGTCCCTATGAAGTACTTAAATGCTTAGATAAAGGTCGATACGAGTTGATGAAAGTTGTTACGAATTTCATCACTAAGGCAGCAAAGGGACTAGTAAGTCGGTGGCCTGAAAGTTGGGTGGTGAGCTGTGATATGAAATACCTCATCGTGATGTTCGAATCTGATGAGTCAGGTAACTTTCAATGCTAAGTATTAGTTGATCAGTTGTATTTTGTCTTTTTAGGGTGGTTGGATTACCACTGGCAGATTAGTAAGTTTCTGGGATAATAAAGTAGAAACTGGTCTAATAGTTGATCTCTTACGGCCAGAGTTGTGCCGTTGGAGGAGATTTCTCAACATTAATCGTTTTATTTTTTAGAACAACAGCCCTCGACTTTTTACAGCATTCGAGTTCTGCAGACCATGTTCCTGGAAAAGACTAGGAGATGACAGGCGGCGCTTCGAGAGCGGAAGCTATCCGTTATGGAATTGGAGAAAAAGTAGTAGTAGAAGACATACAATTGACCGGTAGTGGCAAGTTGGGGGCCAAGCTTCTAGGGCCTTATGAAGTTTTGAGTGTAAGGGCGAACGATCGCTATTTATGTAGCGCTTAAACCGCACGAAGGTAACTGATTATGTTGAGAATAACTAGAATGGTAAAAGACATTTTATTGCTTTCATAAAATGATAAGGCACTGAGTATGAAGCAGCGACAGTCACTGAGCTTGTTGAGTACCGCAAGACACACTGGTCGTTTTTGCTTTGTGAAGGCACCGAGTATAAAGAAGCGACAGTCACTGAGCTTGTTGGGTACTGTAGACAATCTGTAATGAAATAAATGGATAGTTGAGTTAAGAATTGATAGCTTGTCGAGTACCACAAGACACACTGGTCGTGTTGAGGGCAGTTGAACGATCAGGGACCGTCTCTGCTAGTTGAGAGCAGTTGAACGGTCAGGGATCGTCTCTGCCAGTTGAACGATAAGGGACCGTCTCTGCCAGTTGAGAGCAGTTGAACGGTCAGGTATCGTCTAGGTTAAGACCATGGTCTATATGTAGATTGAATGAGGGCCCTCGAATGTGGTGTGGATCTTAAATGGTCAATGGTGTGGATCTTAAATGGTCAATGGTGTGGATCTTAAATGATCAGGGATCTTAAATGGTCAGGGACCTTAAAAGGTCAATGATATTGGACCTTAAATCTTTTCTTTTTCCTTAAATCTTTTTGAAGATTGTTTCTGACTATTCTAAGGCCTACATGATCATCCCCTGATGTCATCTACCACATCATCATTTATCAGATATTCGTCTACAGAAAGGACGTGAGGACACGCCAGGAGTAGGACGGCCGTGTTAGCATTTAGCCTTCCACGAAGCCCTGTTACGTCACCATAAAATGTTAAGTAGATGCCATCCGTAATCGGGACCCACTAATGATGACGATTCATTAACGATAACGATGACGGCTCATTACACTAATTGGTTTTTATAAAACACACATAGAATTTGATAGAGAGATCAAATGTATTCTTACGTTGTAAGAGTGAATACTTAGAATAAAATAGTTTGTGAACAATTTGAGTTTTATTTAAACAATAGATCCCTTATTCGTTTACATATATATATATTAAATAAAATTCTTATGTCATACTCGTCATAAATTTATTAAAACAATTTTTATCGAGACGTTTAGATTGGTAATCCAATCATCCTCAGTCCAATATTATTGTCAGATGTATAAAATAATGTATTTAACGGTCTGTCCTACTGCAAATAGGACAGACCGTTCGGCTAGACTATGATAAACCGTTCCTGTCCGTTCCACACATTTTAATGTGGAAATACATTATTTTATACATCTGACAATAATATTGGACTGAGGATGATTGGATTACCAATCGAAACGTCCCGATAAAAATTGTTTTAATAAATTTATGACGAGTATGACATAAGAATTTTATTTAATACCCATATTAATTTCGTCAAGAACTTTCTTTCGATTATATATATATACTGTTTTATTTTACTGTGTTCCGCAAAAATGTTGTAAAATTGTAAGTGTTCCGTGATTCTGAAGAGGTTAAGAACCATTGTTCTAGACCAATGAGGTAGTATAACATAGATACTGAACGAGGACGAGTTGTTATGAAGCCAACACCTCCTTAGGTGGGGAAACGGGGGTTACCCCGAGGAGTTGTACAGTTTGCATATTGGCATCTGACACTACCGATCGAGGCGCTACTGCGTTCACATCATGGCTGACTTTGGTAGGATATTTTTGACAGGTTCAATGGTAAATTCATGTGATATCTATTGAAACACACGGGAACACACTCTAAAATGGTCTTTAACTGTTTTTCCACTTCTAAGAACATATTCCCATGCTTGTCACAAACTCGACTATCCTACAACCGTCAGTTTCTGAAAATCTCACTAGAGGCGCTTCAGTTATTGTCAGTTGACAATATCAATGTTTTGCCGATAAGAATTAAAAGTAAACATATATTTTTTTAATACGGTAAACTGCAAATTTTAATAAAACAAATTTCATGAATAATACTACTATTAAATTAACCTGAATTTATTAGTATTTATTTAAAATAATTAGTAGGTTACTAAATTACATACATTTAAAATACAATAAGATCGAAAAAAAGTTTAGTAGGCGCGGAATTTAAAATGTTAAGTGTACAATTCTGTTAATATAAAAATAAATGAATTCCATGTCTATCTAGACACCTTTTTTTCTCGATCATATTGTATAGCAATGCTTCAGACACTTTCTAATTTTAAAACGGGCATATATTACATCATTTATTCCATGATAAATTAAAATTTATCTGACAAATTATAAAGATGTACGAGGTCTGTTCAAAAAGTATCGCGAATTTTGTGTTTTTTCAAAAATTATTTATTTATTCATGAATATCTATTTTGTCCCCTTCAAAGTAATCCCAACCAGATATTATACACTTGTGCCAACGTTTTTTCCAATCCTCGAAGCACTTGAAAAAATTATTTTTTGTGAACTTGTTCAGCTGCTCCTTCGATGCCGTCTTTATCTCCTCACTCGTAGCGTAGCGTCGTTCTTTCATGGGCCTCTTCAGTTTCGGGAACAAGAAAAAGTCACAGGGGGCCAGATCTGGGGAATACGGTGGCTGCGGCATTATTAGTGTGTTGTTTTCGGCCAAAAATTCGCGCACAAGCAACGATGTGTTTTGTGAATTTAGCGGCGACCCGTCTAATGCCCAAATCATTGGTAAAAATCGAATGGCACGAGCCAATCGATATGTTTAGGTCTTCAGCAACTTCTCTAACGGTGATTCGACGATTGGCCAATACTATTTTCTTCACTTCATCAATGTTTTCGTCTGCTGTTGACGTGCTCGGGCGTCCGGCACGCTCTTCATCGTTCACATCTTCTCGGCCCTCTGAGAACATTTTGTACCACCGATAAACGTTGCTTCGGTCCAAGGTAGCTTCACCATATGCCACAGTCAACATTCGGAATGCGTCCGCGCACTTAATTTTGTTTTTCACACAAAATTTGATAGATTCTTTGATCCATTTTTTGGTATAGGCAAAAATCGAAGACGAGCCAAAACACGTGCAAGCAAAGCAACTGTCAAAAATTACTGAACATTCAAAATGACCGAACTTGTCGGCATAAGTGAGAGACATAAGTACCAACATAACGCCACAAAAAAATCGAAAATCGAATATACGTAACCCGCGGAAATTCAAAATTCGCGATACGTTTTGAACAGACCTCGTATATCTATAATCAACGCTGGGTAAAATACTTTTCTGATGTATTCGAAGTACTGAATATAAATACTTTTTTTAGGGAAAAACTATATGTAACATTTTAATTAAATATTACTTTTTAGAATTTAAAATACTACGTAGTTGAAATACAGTTCTCTTAAAATGCAATTTACGGCAATATTATAAAAAGTTGAAATATGATGAAAAGGTAGGGTTACCATACGTCCCGGTTTGACCGGGACAGTCCCTGTTTTCAACATATGCCCCGGTGTCCTATACCGGTTTGAAATATGTCCCGGTTTTTTAGTATTAGTATTTATTATTATTATTATTATTATTATTATTATTTATTTAGTAAAGCAGGCGGCAAAGCCGATAATGCCTTACTTTTACAAGTATAGTAATTTATATATTACAGCTAACACATTTATATAATTACTTATGATGATAACCTAAACAATATATACATACAATATATTAAATTAGTTATAATTTTGCACACACAATTTATGATTTAAATGTTTAACCATTTGAAAAAGATAACTAAACATAACTACTGAAAAAAAACTTCATCTATTTTATTTTTAAAACTATTTACTGATGTTGCGGTCACAGTATTGTCTGGTAAACTGTTCCACAAGTGATGCACTCTGTTGGCTAAGAAATGTTCCCTTGCTAATTTTTTAAATTTTTGTCTCTCTAGTTTAAATCTGTGGCCACGTAAGTTATTATTGCTGCTAATATTGAAAATAGATTTGAGATCACAAGAGTAGGGTAAACTGTTGAACAGTGGATCGAAGTACACAGTGGATCATTGTATACAACATACTTATGTATACAGCGCATGCGGGTATTTACACGTTTGTTTAGTACATTTGAACATCACCAACCTTAAGCCACTCACTTAGGGTGTTTGCTTGATAAATGACGGTTGTGTGTACAATATTCTGTTTTAAAGTAGGTACACTATTATTTTATATTTACGAGTTTGGTCTTTTTGTGAACATATGTTTCGTGTTTAATTTTATGTTGAATTAATCACATATAGTATGATTTATTAGCAACATTTTGACGTTTGAATGAGATTTCTCAATGCTATCTTCTTCATAAAATTCATAAAATTCTACATCTTTGTCTTGCTATAAACAGTGGATCAAAACAAACATGTACACAGTGGATCATTGATCCACAGTGGATCATTGATCCACTGTGAACACATGATCCAGCGTCATGTGTACCATCAGCGTCTCCAGGACCATCTAATAGCCCAGATATGTTCCTCAGTCCAGAAGTCTTTAGAGAACCTCTGAAAGCTGGTCCTAGGAAGATGAATCGAAACCAAAGGAAAACAGGTCGTAGCATGATAGCTACAGATACTCCTGAAAAGAATGAATTGGCTGAGAGAGCACTAAAAAAATGAGTTCCAGAGAAAAGAAAAAGGTTAAAAAAGTCACCAAGCAAATTCTTCAAGATATTTCTTCATCTTCAGATATTTCTATTCATCTTAACAGTGATGATGACTGGATAAAGGAAGAGGAATCACCATCATTGCCTGAGAAATTTCCTCAACTGCCAAGGAATCCCACCGAAGGAGATTATATTTTGGTTGAATTTGCCGGAAAGAAAAATTTAATATATTACATTGGCAAAATTCTTGAAGATATTCAGGATTCCAGTGAATATCAGAAGAGCTATCTTCGAAAAAAGACTAACTGTCTTTTTCACATGCCAGATATTCCGGATTTGGCTACTGTTCTTTTCCCTGATATCAAATTGATTTTGCCAAAACCAAAAGTGATGGGTACTACACAACAAAACGACAAAAGTCATGCTACACGTTTGCTGTGGATCTGAGATCCATAATAATTAATTAAAAATATTATTCCGCCTCATTGCATTGTGTTTGATTATACATTTATTTTTCTACCAATTTTATAAATATTATTACTTTTTGATCAAGAAAGATGTTTTCTTTTCGTTTTCTGATTAGATTACAGAATATTTAACCTAGTAGGTTGTTCCTATAAATTGGAGTAGTTAATTTAGGTAACTTTGGTTCGTTTATTTAGTGTTTTTGTTATTGCTGATATATGTATTATTTCTTGATGTTTTTGTATATGTTGTAATTTTATAAAGACTGTTTGACAATAATAAACAAATTGTTTCAAATATTATGTGTTTAATTTTACATGATCCAGTGTTTACACGCACCCGATCCACTGTGTATGCTGTCATGTGGTACAGTGGACCAAAAACATACTTTGTATTTATAATTTTTTAAATATTTTCTAACAAGTTTATGTACAATAATTACCTTTGGATAGATAGGTAATACCCTATCATACACTATATAAAATTTGTATTGCAGTGTGACTTAGCATTATAGATGTATACACCAAAAACAAAAAATTGATCCACTGTTAAACAGTTTACCCTAATAGTTATTAAATATTTTATACGTTTCAATTAGATCACCACGTTCTCTTCTTTTTTTTAATGTTAATAAATTTAATGACTGTAGTCGTCGATCATAGTTTAAATTTTTTAACTCTTTAGGAATTTTTGTCGCCCGCCGTTGCACTTTTTCTATTAAGTTAATTACTATAAATTTATTTATTATTTTCTATTTAGTTTTATAATTATTATAAATAAAATAATAAAAATTATTTTGTAATTTTTTTTTTATTATAGTTTCAATACTAGAAATATTCGTTTTAAATGGCGACGGTCACAAATTCTATTAAGTTTGCGAATCATATCTCTTTGGCAACAAAATTTTGAAGAGCTTGAAGAACATACCTGGGCATTCGATGAATTGGAATAATATTGAGAAAACAATGGAGCTAATTAATTCAAAGTTTTCCAATCTTGTTATTAATTCTGACATTATTTGACGAAGTTGTATACGCAAAAAAGTTTATTGATGACACTAACCGCAAAAATGTATGGCTCGAAAAAGGCACTAGTATCGAGGAAAAGTGGATACAATTATTTCAAGATTAAGTCTAGAAAAATTATTTCAATAACAAATTTAAAGAAAATTATCGAATCTATTTTTTGTTTTCCTGGAACATCAACATCCATAGAGCGTCTATTTTGTATAATGCAAAGCGTATGGACATCTGAAAGAAATCGTTTGCTTGAAAGAAATGTTGGTGCATTATTTTTTGTTAAAACAAACGTGAATTTAAACTGCACTGAATTTTATAAACACATTGAAAATACCGATAACTTTCTACACAAAGGATTATCTACAGAAAAATATAGGAACATTTAATGTTCAATAAAATAAAATTCTGTGATTATTTTGTAATATCTAAAATAAAATCAAATTATTTAACACGTTTTTGTAATTTTTACCCTGTCCCGGTTTGGCGCACAAAAAATATGGTAACCCTATGAAAAGGTAAAATAGAAAAAATAACACAACAAAACAATCGTAAACACAGTACGGCGCTGTCGTTTTTCTTAGCAATTGCTGAACAAAATAAATTAGGCAACTTGTTATACTCCTCGGGGCAAATCCCCCTTTCGGCTCCGCAGGGTATTGGCTTCATAACAAACAATGCTAAGGCATAGAGCGTGCTGTGTCTATTTATATGACGTCAATGTTCTAGACCCTGACGGTACAGAGGGTAGTCGGCACGGATCGCTACATAGTGCATTTAATTCTCATGTAATGACCTTGGCATGGAACTGGCATGTAATAACCTTGGCTCGAGTTTTAGTTTTCTGGTACATTGGTAGATGGCAGAAGATTGCAAAATAAATTACGAATACACCCGACTTCAAACGATCAGAAACTTCGTGTTCTAGCTGTAGATCAGCCGCCATTAGCTGTCAAACACATGACAGTTGGTGTTGAAGTCAGGGCCGGCGCTAGGATTTGCGAGGCCATGTGCGAGAAGAGCCGCGGGGCCTGCTGTTCAGATCCAAGTGAGGAACAAAAAAAAAAGGTCCTCATCTCCATGCGCGGGGCCTGTTGTTGAACCGCGGGGCCTGCTGTTGACCGCGGGGCCATGTGCGGCCGCACATGCTGCACATGCCTCGCGCCGGCCCTGGTTGAAGTAATACGCATTTAAGCTTGTTAATTTTCAAATACGTGGTTCAAAGAGTTTTATTTCCAATTTTGGTCATCTTATACTGTATTTGATACATACATTGTACATCTCGGGAAGACGGACAAAAATTGTTTTTTTGCGGATATCGTCTTATAATTAGGGTGACCAGATTTCAGTGAAGGGAAACCGGGACGGATGGTCACCCTACTTATAATGATCTGAAATGTGTGGAAACCAAATATGAGGCCGAAAAAATAAAAAAACAGATATAGCCTCCAATTTTATTAATACAGTTTTTGTAATTAGTAATTATAATGTTGTGTTTAAAATAATATTTAATGTTGTGTATAATTTTGTGTTTCAAACATAAATAACTTACACCTTTTATTTAGATTTATTGAAATAGTACAATTTGAATATTAAAAAAAAGGAAACTGTAATTGGAATTTATGAAATGTCGCGCCAAGAAATATTATGTTTTGTTTTTTAAGCAATCCTTTGAAACAAGCTGTCAATTTGTTATGTTGATTTTATATGTACGTTGTTTCTGTTGTACAAAAATATTTATTCTGTTTTCAAGTTCAATATACATTTAAAACTATTAAGTTGTATTTATTGTGTTAAAATACGCTCTGCTAACAGGTTATGGGCCCAGATAGTCTCAGATAGCGCCCAGATAGTCTTATATAGTGCCCAAATAGTACTAAATAATCTTGGATAGTATTATTTGTGATTGAAAACTAAAAGAAAATATTGCATTCTTAATTTTACAATGGCACTAGAAATTGAAAGGTATCGAATTCCTCTTTTCGATGGAACTAATTATAATAATTGGAAATTTAGAATGGAAACGCTCTTGGACGAACTTGATTTATTGCACTTTGTGCAAAGGCCATATGAAAGTATGGTGGAACTTAATGAAAAAGACACGGCAGAGCAACGTGCGGAAAAGGAAAAACAGTTATGTGAACTGAAGATGGGCGATAAGAAATGCAAGTCGCAAATTATTCAAAGGATCGCAGACAGTCACCTGGAATATGCCAAAGATAAAGGTAATGCATACGCATTATGGAATTCATTAGTAACTACTTTTGAAAGAAAAGGTATGGCAAATCAGTTATTTTTACGGAAGAAATTATTGTTAATGAAATATGATGCAAATCGTGAAAGCATGGCTAATCATTTTCTAAATTTCGACAAAATTATTCGAGATTTAAAATCAACGGGAGCAAATTTAGAGGAAAATGATGTTGTTTGTCACCTATTGTTAACAATGCCTGCGGAATACGACATTGTAGTAACAGCATTAGAGACTCTTTCTTTGGAACAGCTAACAATAAGTTTTGTTAAAAGTCGCTTGATGGACGAAGAAACAAAACGGAAGACAGGAAACGGAAAATCAAAATTTGACTCCAAGTCAACCACTGTTTTCTCGTCTCAAGCTGGAAGAAGAGATTTTGGCTCATCAAAATATACCGACAAAGGACAAAATAGTAAATTTAATGATAATAAGTTCATATGTTACAGATGCGGTAAACGTGGCCATTTTCGAGCTCAGTGTAGAGCGCAAATGCCTCAAAAACAAAATAAAGATAATTCTGCTAACACAGCATTAAAGCAGTCAGAGGGAAATTCTTCGGAAGGTAAATATTTTTGCTTTTCCACATCATCTGACAATTCAAGGCAAAATATGAAATGGTTTCTGGACTCAGGTGCTACTGAACACCTGGTAAATTCATCTGTTCAGCTTTTAAATACAAGAAAGTTGGAGAAACCAGTAAAAATAAAAGTAGCAAAATACGGAACATTTATGGAAGCTAAAATAATTGGAGATTTGGAAGTTTGCAACCAAATTCATGGAAAAGAAAATTATATTAAGATAAAAGATGTACTTTCAGTTTCAGGTCTAGAAAATAATTTACTGTCTGTGCGAAAACTCGAAATGAATGGATTAAAAATAGTTTTCTCAAATGGTCAAGGCCGGATTATGAAAAATAATCAAACCATTGCCATTGCATATCGAGATGATTCAGAACTTTATGTAATAAACTTTATTCAAAAACCATTTTCTAGATGTCTACTGACAGAAACCCTAGATCTCTGGCACAAAAGACTAGGACATTTAAATTATGAACACATTTTAAAACTGAAGGAAAAAGCAGATGGAATGAAATTTGAAGAAAGAAGCGTACCCATTGAAAAATGCGAAAAATGTATTGAAGGTAAACAAACCAGGTTACCTCATAACAAAACAAGGTATAGGACAAGAAGACCACTGGAATTAATCCACAGTGATCTGTTGGGTCCTATAACACCAACGTCCTTTGACAACAAAAGGTACGTACTAACTTTCATTGATGACTACACACATTTTACAGCAGCGTACATGTTGGAAAGTAAAACAGAAGTATTTCGATACTTCAAAATGTATGCGGAAATGGCTTCAAGTCATTTTAATGCAAGGTTGAGCCGATTTAGGTTTGACAATGGAAGGGAATACATCTCAAAGGAAATAAAGAATTACTTTGAGGAAAAAGGTATTGTTTTTGAATACACTATTAGGTACACACCAGAACAGAATGGAGTGGCAGAAAGGATGAACCGAACTATAATGGAGAAAGCTCGCTGTCTCATTCTTGGCTGCAACTTGGAAAAGAAATTTTGGAGCGAAGCTGTTAGAACAGCGGTTTTTATTATTAATAGAAGCCCAACCGCGGCTCTTGATGGAAATGTACCTGCAACCTCGTGGTACGGAAGGAAGCCTAATTTGGAAAAACTTAGAGTGTTTGGTTGTGTTGCATATTTGCATAAACCAAAAGAATTACGGCAAGGAAAATTAGATTCAAAATCCTTGAAGTGTTATTTAACAGGATATTGTCCAAACGGATATAGGCTTTGGTATCCAGATTCGAACAAGATTATTTTCGGAAAAGATGTGATTTTCTTAGAAAACAAATTCACATTGGAAGGAACCTTTAGCGAGGATTGGATCCCGGAAAATGAAAGTAGTCGAGAACAAAACAACGAGACTGATAACGACGACCCTGTTAGTGAAAAGGAAGAGAATTATTTAGAAGATGACGAAGAAGAAAATAAAGATGAACATGAAGAACCTCTAAATGTCAAAAACCCACGAAGAAGCACAAGAGAAAGAAGAATACCAAAATATCTCGAAGAATACGCAGTTTTTGCGTTAAATGCAGAGAGCTACGTGGACGACGTTCCACAAAGTATAGAAGAAATTGAACTTCGAGAAGATAAAGAAGAATGGAAAAAGGCGATCCAGGAAGAGCTGGATGCTTTAAGGAAGAATAACGGACGTTTACAAATTTACCAAAAGGAAAGAAGTCCATTAGTAATAAATGGGTATTCAAGATAAAGAGAGATAAAGATGGTAATATAAAAACCTACAAAGCCAGGTTAGTTATAAAAGGGTGTTGACAAAAAAGGGGGTTTGATTACGAGGAAACCTATACATCGGTTGCACGACTGGAAACATTTAGAATTCTCTTCAGTCTGGTAAACGAAAATAACCTGTTTTTGAATCAATTAGATGTCAAAAATGCATTTTTACAAGGAGAACTTAAGGAAAAAATCTACATGAAGATACCTGAAGGTGTGGAAGGTTATGAAAATCTCGTCTGCAAGCTGAATAAGACCCTGTATAGTTTAAAACAGGCACCGAGAGAATGGAATAAGGTATTTGATGATTTTGTTAAAAATCTAGGCCTTCTACAATCACAAATAGATAGATGTCTCTACACAGGAATATTTGCAGGAAGTAAAATTTATTTGCTACTCTATCTAGACATATTGATAGCTGGAAGCAACAAAAACATTATTGAGGAGCTCAAGACCAAACTTAAAAGAAGATTTCCAATGAGAGACCTTGGAGATCCGGAAAACTTTCTTGGAATAAAAATAGACCGGAATAATGGAACTGTTTTCTTGAGTCAACCAGTTTATCTTAGGAATTTCTTGGAAAAATTTAACATGTTAGACTGTAACCCGGTTGCAACACCAATGGAAATCAAGCCTGAAATTGGTACTAAAGAAAATCAAGAAATAAACAAACCATATCGTGAGTTGATCGGATGTCTAATGTATGCAATGCTGGCAACAAGACCAGATCTTAGTGTTGCAGTGAATTTTTTTAGTAGATACCAAAATGCTCAAACTGAGATTTTGTGGAAAGGTTTGAAGAGAGTACTAAGGTACATAAAAGGAACGCTCGACATGGGACTGCGATATGAAAAAGGAAACAAAGAAGCTGTAACTTGTTATACCGATGCTGATTGGGGAAGTGGAGAAGACCGGAAGTCAACAACAGGCTACATTATAAAAGTTTATGGGAACAGTATAAGTTGGGAAACAAAGAGACAGACTTGTGTCTCGCTGTCGTCAACTGAGGCCGAGTATGTTGCACTGGCAACTGCAACCACGGAATTATTATGGGTAAGAAATCTTTTGACAGATATAAATGTAGAAATCCATGGTCCTATCAAAGTGTATGAAGATAATCAGTCCTGCATACATTTACTGAAGAGGTGGGAACATCGACGTCTAAGACATATAGACGTTAAATATAACTTCATCAGGGACCTTTACAGTGAGAAGAAAATTGATGTTCGATATATCGAAACTGAAAATCAAACAGCAGACATTCTCACCAAAGCGTTGGCAAAAAGACAATTCATCAAGCTGCGAAATCAACTTGGATTATATTAAAATACAAGATATGTTTTACATAAACATTAAAACAATTTTTTAATATTAAATTGAGGAAGAGTATTGAAATAGTACAATTTGAATATTTAAAAAAAAGGAAACTGTAATTGGAATTCATGAAATGTCGCGCCAAGAAATATTATGTTTTGTTTTTCAAGCAATCCTTGGAAACAAGCTGTCAATTTGTTATGTTGATTTTATATGTACGTTGTTTCTGTTGTACAAAAATATTTATTCTGTTTTCAAGTTCAATATACATTTAAAACTATTAAGTTGTATTTATTGTGTTAAAATACGCTCTGCTAACAAGATTTATTTATTTAAATTCCTTATTTATATGTTATATTAATGTATATGGATTATTAAATGTATTTTTTTGTTAATTGTAAAACTTTTGATAATATAAATAATAAAATATATTTAATACAATAATAATGGTAATTATGAACGTAAATCAGATAGCAAAATTTAAATTTGGCGGTTGTTGTTGTTAAGTTCATTGGTACATTCCTAGAGGGAACGTACTAATTTTTTTCGACTTGGGTCAAGAGTGCTACAAAAAAAAAAAAAATTAAGTTGGGAACACTGAAATTTTTGCCAACTGTAATGAGAAGTTACTATAGTGCGTTCGAAGGTGAGTTTGCAGTATAGCTCTTATGGAAAATGGGAGCGGTGTTGCCAAATGTTGTAAAAGTGTCAAATGTGTCAATTATAATAATATGAAAAACTCGAATGATTTCCAAAAATCAACTCTTATAAAACTCAAAATAACAGTCAACAAAAACAAATGGCCATTTGTAGAATACTGCGTCTTCACAGATCAGCGCGTTTTAGAGCTGGCAACGTCGACAAGCAAGAAAAGGATAGTGTCATTGTGTAAACCCATTAGAGAGTATGAAAAAGAACTACTCCATATGCCCTGTACTGCAAACTCACCTTTGAACGCAAAATAGTTACTAGAAGTTATCCCTATTACACGATAACAATGATGAAATTATTGATTTTATTATAATTTTAGTTCCATAAAATTCCAATATAGTACTCTTGTAACACATATAACATCATTCTATTTCCTACAGTAGTTTTACTATATTTTTAACGATTGCCTTCAAATAATAAATTTTAGTTCTACAGATTTTGCCTCTACAATGTTACCACTAGATAAAAGTGAAATGTTTTTCCACTTTTTTTTTTGTAATATTGTCGTAATGCACGCAAAATAGCGCGCACTACAAATTAAAATGTGTTTTTATTATACACTAATTTATAATTAAATACATTAATTGAACATATAAGTAAAAACATATTGATCTATGAAATACGTTTCTATTATTGTAAAGCGAATAATACTTAGAATGTGAGAGAAAACAAATATATAGATTATTAATATAGTTTAAGAAAAACATTAAACTGAAGGAGATCAAAAGTGTTAGAGGACAAGAATAAATACGCCAATAATAATTCGAAATAAATATCTCGAATATTAAAGACATTTAATTAAAAAAACGCCTTACATAATAACTGATATTTTTAAATCTGATATATCAGTAGAATATAATTTTACCTACGGTAATCTGGTCTACAAGATATGCATAGAAATTTAAAACATTTAACTCTTTAACTGATTTATTTTTATACATTTTTGCAATGAATTTGTAATCAGTGATTCTTAAACTCTGGTCCGAGGGTAAAGGCCTTTAAGTGATTAAATTTGTTTTATATTGGAACTAGAAACTGTACAAATGCGGATTGGATGTACCTGAATGATATTAATTATAAAAAGGAAATTAGGAAATATGTAAATCCATTATATTTAAAATAACATACATACAGCGACTTGAAAAAGAGGATAGTGAGACAACTATATTCTCCATATAAATTATATTTAACCAGAACTGTAAAATAATAATTATTTTTGTAATCAACTATTTGTGGAAAACCATTACTCATATAACCGCAATCAGAAATTTGGTTGAAATTACCTAAATAAACAGAATACAAAATTCTTGATACGATTAGAAATATTCAAAAAGTAATCAAATCTTTACAAAACTATGTTAAAATTTGGAATTTTTCATATTCTCAAAATATTTAGGTCTACGGCCAACATCGCTCTTAATTTTCGCTTCCCTTGAAATAAAACATTCATAAATAATAATCAATACACTGTATTATTCTAAAAACACATTAACTTTTTCTTACATTAATCTTCACAAAATATTACAATGTAAATAAAAACATATTTAACATACAGGTTTATTATTTGAAAACATTTATGGTACGTATATGCAGGGCATATATTCAAAATAATAAACCAGTTAGATAAAAAAAAAAATAAATAAAACACTAAAAAATCTGACGAGAAAAAAAAATTAACTGTAGTTGTAGCCCTAATTATTTTAATAATTATCATACGATTTGTTGATTTTTAAAAATTGTTGAAATGGTCATTTGCCAAAAGTAGAAACTAAGTGAAATCTTTTTCTGTACCTGTTATCCTACTATTCATTTTAACAACCAGTATGGAAGTATTTCAATATTTTAAGAACTAATATGCTCGTACCGGTTGAATATCGTCACTGCATATATTTAAGTATTTATTACAATATATATAGTTTAACACATTGGTATGCGAATTTTTGTGACGGAATGTCATGACAATGTTTATTTAATAATTTAAAATAAAAATACGCCGTTAACCTGCCAAAATTAAGGTAAGCTTAGAATTGCAATAAGGCGTTTACGAAAACTCTACCGGTAGATACCAGGAACATCAACTGCGTTCGAAAACAAGTTCGGTGAAGGTGTATAAGCATGTAGCTGTTTACCGACCGGTAGATTTCCTGGGGAAGATTTACTATACCCCACTCAACATAACCGTATTCTAGCTAAACTATTCTAACATAAATAGTATTCTAGCTAAAGCCTAGCCTAACCTAAACTTTTTAAGGATTATTTAAGCCTTCTGTATAGAGGCAGCACATAAGGTTATGTTCAGTGGGGTAAAGTAAAGATTGGCCAATGTACCATATCCACCGGTAGAGTTTTCGTAAACGCCTAGTGATTTGGCCAAGATACACTTTAGGTATGCATATTTATATATAAAAAGAATGCTGTTTGGATAGCAGGATCACCAGACCTGTATCTTTTTCAATAGTTTATTGCACTGTCATTTATTATTTAATTATTAAAATTAATTTAGTTAACTACAACTTTTCTTATGTCTTTCCATTTGAATCCGGTCGCAGTAGCACTACAAATATTGTAAGTCGCAGCAAGAAAACCTTTTTCACTGTGCCCAGCACGTATTTTCTCTTTCTGATATTATAGTCCAGGCCTTATAGTGTTACATCGGACAGTGTTTCTTTGTTTCTCATTTTTTATCACATTTGACCATCTTATATCAAGATTCATTGTAAACAACGGTTTTGAAAAACCTCGCAAAAATAATCTGGAATACAGAAAAATATTTAAAAAGTTTCCCTCAGCAGTCAAAACCAAAATTTTTTAATAATAAATAGTTTAAATGTCATTTATAACATTTCAATCTATTATAATATCTACTTACATTAATTATTTAAAATATGTACATATGTTTATTAAAGGTTATGAATAAGTTAAATTAATTTACCGATTTTAGAAATGTTATCCAATAAACACGGCTTCTATTTTTCAGATATTTTTTTATTATTTCGAAGTTGGGAACACTTTCCTTATCATCTTTAGCACATTTGACACAGACTAATTTTTTTTTGCTGCCAGTGTCCGTTCTTAATATATTGTGTTCTGTGTTAATTCTGTCGGCTGGCCATATTTAGAGTAATTTTTCTTAATTGGAAATTAAGTGACGTATTTGTAAGGAATTTGAAGGTGAAATTTATAACAGGTAATTGTATCGGATTTAAATATAAAAAATACCTACAACTTTTCAACTACGACAATTCTTTACGACAGTCGTGAAACAGTTGCACATCGCAACTGAGTTCTGTCCCTGAAATAAGCAGAGTTGTGTATTTGATGGAGTTAAAAATGGAAGAGACATGGCGTTTGGAGGCATTGGAGAAGACTTGCAATAACAGCTACACAGTAAAAACAGAAATGGAAGAAAATGATTACCCAGGTATTGTACCATTTTGCTTGTATCGATGTTTAAGATAATTAGGAAGTTTCATTAAAAATCGTTGTGTTCTTGTGTTTTTTGAAAATTTATTTCACTTTACGGATGAATGTTACTCTACGGTCCGCTCGAACTTCATTCAATTCTATCCCCTCTCCTACTACTATCGTAAGTGTCATGCATGCTCAAGACACTAAATAATTCAAGGTTTATCAGTGGTTCTAAAACAATGGTTTCTGGTTTCTAAATTCATACACAATGATACACAATTTTAATTGGGCTAATATGGGGGAAAATAAAGTACTATGCACCTAAAAACAAGATAATTAGGTTAGTTTTAGTTAGTAAAAATCTAAAACCGAGCGGAGCGAGTTACCCATCTTCTAGTTTAATGACAAAACACTATCTTAGGTTAGGTTAGGTTAGTAAGGGTTTGGTTAGAAGAAGCCGAGCGAAGCGAGCTACCCATCTTCTAGTTTAATGACAAAACAAACTCACACTAACATAACAATGCCACAGTAGCGTAGGTACCTATTCCCTAGTTATACCAAGACCGGTCAGTACGTTTTAGGACCACTGGTAAAACACGTGAGCTGTCGTTTACAGCAAGTAGGTGGAGTGGGTAGAGTTGGATGAAGTTAGAGCGGACCGTACAGTAACATTTTACCCGACACTCTTGTCCACTATGTTATAGTATTTGTCTACCTTCGTGTTATTGTTTATCGACACACTTGTCCAACAACACCGTTTCACAGTTGAAACATTTTTTTAAACATTATTTTGAATTTCTTTTCACTGTTCATCCCACTTCTGAACTGTTAGGGCGGCCGGGCACACACAATAACTTGACAAACAGTTAATATCATTTATTGAAATAGAAATAATTAATTTACAGAGCTAGACATCCTTAACAGCCATTTTACGTGTTCGTCCTGTTCACCCACTACTCACACATATATTCTCAGTTCACACTGCACACTGCACGGTAAACGGCGAGTTTATCGAAAATCAATTTATCGAAAGCAAATTTATCAAAAATCAATTTATCGAATTCAAATTTATCGAAAGCAAATTTATCGAAATCAAGTTAATCGAAAGCTAGTTTACCGAAAGCTAGTTTATCGAATGCTCAATTTATCGAATGGCAAGTTTATCGAAAATTGATTGTTGAATTATTTTGGTAGGAAATAATAATGAAAGAAATTTTAGTTTACATTGTAATTTATTATTGGGAAGGTAAATAAAGTGACATAGTGTTTCAATATAAATAGAGAAAGTTATATAATAAGAAAACTTATATAATGAAACAAATAAATTTTTTAAGGTTTTTTAAATTTAAATTATGGGCAATTGCTCGCAAATAATTTTTATAAATTCATACACAATGATGTGCATTTTAACTGGGCTAAAATAGGGGAAAATAAAGTACTATGTACCTATTATTATTATTATTATTATTATTAAAAACAAATTAATTAGGTTAGGTTTAGTTAGTAAAAGTCTAAAACCGAGCGGAGCTTGTTACCCATCTTCTAGTTTAATGACAAAACACTATTTTAGGTTAGGTTAGGTTAGTAAGGGTTTGGTTAGAAGAAGCCGAGCGAAGCGAGCGACCCATCTTCTAGTTTAATGTCAAAACACTATCTTAGGTTAAGTTAGTAAGGGTTTGGTTAGAAGAAGCCGAGCGAAGTGAGCTAACCATCTTCTAGGTTAATGAAAAAACAAACTCACACTAACATAACAATGCCATCTGTTTAGAATCACCGTACATTGAACAAATCATGTGTGGTACGACGCGGTGTGAACCATGCGCAGTTGCGTAGATACCTATTCCCTAGTTATACAAAAAAATTTATATAAATTAGAAAATTTGTTTTTATTAAATAACATAATATTAATAAGCATTTACGATAAACGTGCCATTCGATAAATTTGCTTTCGATGAACTTGCTTTCGATAAATTTGCTTTCGATAAATTGATTCTCGATAAATTTGTATTCGATAAATTGATTTTCGATAAATTGACCTAGAATCACACTGCACTTAGACTGACACAAGCGCAGTTCACTCCGCACCGTGGTACTCGACAGTCTGGGGCATAATATCTAACATTTATTTATATTTTTCGCGGGATATATTTTTGAAGTGTCTGTATTTCTCTTACTCATGTTCAGTTCTCTAAATCAGCCGCTTGGCCACAATTTGTACAGAACGAACAGACTCATGTGACGGAATAAGGATTTCTTGATTATACCTACGAAAACCTACAAATAACATGTAAATGTGCATTTTGTGTTAATTTCAACACTAATCATAATAAAATATAGCTTATTATGATTGTAAAATACATAAGTTATTTTGCTGTACGATTATGATAAAATTGTTAAATTTTCATTTCATTGGACCTTCAGAGGGGGGCTTGTGTCCCCCCCCCCTCAACTGAATACGCCACTGTTGTTCAGTACAACTTATATCAGTCCTTTTTGTGTGTAAAACATTATAATTTCAAAAATACCTAAGAAGATATTGATATTCACATTTCTCTACAAAATAAAACCAAATACCGATTTTAAGAGCGCTATTGTCTCCAAAACTACTCTCTTTATTATATTTCGACTATTTTAACTCTATTTCACGTTTGAGGTGTCATTTTAAAATTACATTCTGAAGGTTATACCGAAGTCAGATTTCCACTTTATCTTATCTGAATCGAGTAATTAGTTGTTTTAAAACTGTTTTAAGTTTTATCATTTGACTGGGCGAATATTTTAGTCGTTGTGTCAGGGGGGAAAAGGATCAACGCTCCCCTTCATATAATTCGTTGGAGCATATTTGGAAAGTGATGTATTTTCACTTGAACAATAATTATGTCACTTTATCAAGAGTAGGCAATCTTAATGTTTATTTATGCGAAAAAAAAAAAAAGAAAATGCCAATATTGTTTACAATGAAGTAATTGAAAAATTAACTACTGTTGTGGTTAAATTTTATCTTCAACTCCCCGGGCAGCGCCGTGTAATCTGCTGGTCCTGGGAGGGGCCCAGTGATTTCAGGGATTCCTCAATATCTTTTAGAACCAATGAGATATTGACTTAGTTTTTGCTTGCATTTGTATGTGTAACCACACATACAAATGTTAATGTTATAATCAACCCAAAAAAAGGGATAAATTTAAAGGGATACATTTATTATGCATTCGGAGTGAATTATAGAACCCTTCGTATTTCCTATGCATGTTGAGTTATAACATTGTGTTTTGGCCTATAGGTGTCTTTTTAAAATCTTTAGAAACTTTTTGACAGTTTTCTTTTAAATTTCCACCCCTAAAAGGGTAAATTGATATTTCTTATTCAATAGAACGTCCCCTGGACATAGAAACATGAAATTCGTGGAGAAAGGAATGTTCCTTCCATGATGTGAGCACCTATTAAGACAGATTTTTTTTAAATTCGACCCCTAATGTGGTGAAATATTTATTTCACGGATTCCTCAATATCTCAGTCCTATAATGAGATATCGACTTGGTTTTTGGATACAAAGGTTACCCATGCACATGTTCAAAAACGAAGTTCAGTATTTTGCTCTGATCAACCCATAAACGGCAAATCTAGATTCAAGGTTATTTATAAAACCCTTCAAGTGGCCTGTTTCATTTCTTATTGGCACATAGGCGTCTGTTTAGAATCAGTTTATGTACTAAAGCTTAAAAACGGCTAAACCGATTTTAGTGCTATTTGCAACAGCGTATTGCAAATTTGCCTGGAAAGATTTTAAGCTATATATCAGTGGTGCGCAACCCGTGGGTCCCGACCCCCAGAGGGGTCGCCAAATTCGAAAAAATTTATGACATTAAAAAATATAAGGCCTTTTTTTAAATAAGTATCAGGTACCAGTAAAATAGTGTACCAGTAAAATTTTATTCTTTATAAAAATAGAACTATATTTTTTAACGAAAACAATTGTCTGTATTAAACTCTCTTTAAAAACTCTTTTAAAAACACCTTGTAACTGCAAATCCCAGAAAGAATTTCATTTTAACTACGTTGACGATTAAAAAAACGTCTATTGTCTATCCAGGGGTCGTGACAAAATTTTACACAAAATAGAGGGTCGGAAATGAAAATAGTTTGCGCACCACTGCTATATATCATCGCGGTATGACACCAGGTTTCTGATCAATTAATAAATATTTAGAAAAAAATCTTCCATATTATAAAATACTATAAAAGATACACATATTCAAAATATATATTAACGAATTTTGGGTTTAATATTGCTACAAAAATGTTCCCGAACATATTATCACAATTTTCTTTATTTTCATTTTTGACGACAATTATAATGTTAAATTCGCTATTGAACATTATTGTAAACCCTTAAAGCAATACAAAAAGCCCCTGAAAAAAAGTGCTCTGATCTATTTAAGTACGATTTATAAATCAGGAATAATCACGGAGTAATTATAATAAATAATTTCGTAAGGTGCAAGATAAAATGCTTCACGTGACCGGCGCTGCCTTTGGCAATGAGTGATTCTCACATGGGCATTTTATGTGGCATTTTCTTGGGTTAGCAACACTTATAAGTGTTGTTACTAAATGTC
Organism: Liopterus haemorrhoidalis; assembly: GCA_963971575.1. NCBI lineage: Eukaryota > Metazoa > Arthropoda > Insecta > Coleoptera > Dytiscidae > Liopterus > Liopterus haemorrhoidalis. The sequence goes on from OZ020623.1 coordinate 19,928,898, forward strand.
TGTACTACCGATGTTTACAAAGAAGTTCGTACTTAAATTATTTGTATAAGAAGCACATATTAATACAATGGTAGATTAAAACAAATAAATATATTTGAATGTAAAACGATTCGTAGCAACCAGTCTTGAACCGATTTCGAAATGGCCCCGATCTAAGCGGGCTACGACTACTTTTTTTCGGTAGCGAAGCAGCGGGTATACTGCTAGTCTACGAATATAATTACATACATAGATGTCTAGGATTTCGTAGGCATAAATTAACGTCTCAAATTATTTTTAGTTTTAACAATATAAATGTAATGTACTGAGTAAAACTGAATCGATTTCCCATCTTAAAAAGTTTATTAATAAATAATATAAATATATAATTAGCAAGAGTCTGTATGTAGTGTCAACATTATAACGTCAATTTTTCCTAAGGTTCCCATGATTGGCAGACTGGGGTCTCTTGATTGGTTGACAGTTGACACCAATAAAGCCCAGGGTTGCCAGTATTCAAACATGCCAAGTAGCCATTTGTAAACTAGTGGTAGCCCAAAAGTAGCCGAATGTGTAATAGAAAGTCGAAAAAGGAGTAAAAAAAAAATGATACATAAATTGTACAATTTCTGCTTTTCTGCACAAGTGTTTATTATTTGCAGAAACGCACGGTTCGCTAATAACTGTTTTGTGTTTTTGGAAATAATAAACACTTAATCCCAAAAAGCTGAATGGATCTTCATTTATCTGATAGTGTATAATATCTATACAAAATAGGGTATTTATATCGGGTCGTCCAGGATGAAAATTGTAGTTAATAATATTGCCAACAGCGTATTATTTGACATTGGCTTAATATTTTACCGATGTTTTTTTTTTTTTTTTGGAAAGTTACACATCTCGCCTGTGTAAAAAAATCATTGTATGTTCTAAAACATATTAAAAACTTTTTTTTAAATTAATTTTATTGAAAATGGAATGGTCAGAAATTTGCATTATTATGAAGTATGAGTTCTTACGTGGAACTATAGCATCGCAGACCGCGCGAAACATTAACAGTGTATTTGGATCTAGTGTTACTACGCAGCAGACAATATCAAATTGGTTCGCCAAATTTTGTACAGGTAACTTAAAAACCAACCAAAAAAAAGAAAAACGGGCTCATCGATCACAGAAAAAATATACTGCAACCAACTGGACGAAATTATGCAAAAACTTAAAGAAAAACAGCCAGATTCGTCAACAGATCGTCTCCTATCTTATTGCATGATAAAGCTAGACCACACACTGCCCAAATGACTGTGGCAAAACTACAGGAATTTGAGTTGGAACTTCTTCATCATCCTCCATACTCAACAGACCTAGCCCCCACTGACTACTACTTCTTCCGCAATTTGGAAAACTTTTTAATAGGAAAACAGTTTAATTCCGACAATGCTGTAAAACTGGACTTCCAGGAATTCATTGACTCTCGTCCGCCAGGTTTTACACCATCGGCCTCAACAACCTGCCGCTTAAATGGCAAAAGTGTATAGACAATATGGGTGCATACTGTGATGTATAAAATAATTCCTTATATTTCTAAGTTATCAACCAACTTTTTTTCTACAAATTTCATCCTTGATAACCTAATATCACATTAAACGTCTACTATTTACTAGATTTTATTTTTTTATTCTACACCGTACAACCACAGTACAACATACAAAATAACAATCTACAAACATGCAAGGCGGGAACTTCCTGTCTTTTACGTGAAATACGCTACGCTCTTTACAATTTTCGAACTTTAAATTGATATTCTACGAGTATTCTTGGGTCTATTGCTATTTTTCGTGGCTCGATATTTACTGTTATAATGATATGGAAAATTTCCAATTTCACTCAAACCCAAATCAGTTCAGGAGCCCAAACAAGCCTAAACAAATTTTCCAGGAGCCCAAACAATCGCCCGGCGACTTCCTTATATTTCAGGTCGCAAAACTAAAATAAACTTAGCCCAAACGGCGATTTATCGCCCAACCTGGCAACGCTGATAAAGCCCATGATTGGCTAACGGGTGATATCTTATCCCGTGATTCGCTGACCGGCAATGAAATTAAGATACGTTAAAAAATAAAACCAAATACACATACAAACAATTGAAATTTTTGTATTATAAATCCGTCATTGTTGACGGGTAATAACCTAGTTTATATATAATTTTATTACTCAAATTATCGATGGAACAGTTAATTATTTCACAAAATCAAACTTTTTAATAATGTTTCTTCAATTCAGATTAATAATTTCGTAATTAAGATTAATATATTCTTCTTTTCTGTATGTGCAGTATATCATCTGCCTTAGCCAAAAGTACTCTTACATTTCTCTCTATTATATCAAGTTTATGCCTGTAGCTGATAAATTGCTCGCTGGATATAGATGTTCTTCGGTCAGCGCGTTTGTCACCGAATGCTGAGTCATTCTTCAACTGTGCCAGGAAGATCCTAATATCTGCTTCTTTGATCTGCTTGTTCTCTTCCATGTCGTACTTTTCAAAGAACTGGTTTATTTGAGCATCAGAAAACTTGCATAAACGAAGAACTTTTCGCAAGTTGTAAATTATTTCATTGCCTGAAATTGAAGAAACCAAGTTTAAAAAATATAAACATCACATATAGTTTACAAATAGAGTAAAAGGATGTTGCATCTGCAGCATTAGAGTGCAGATCTGCATTAGAGTAGCGCATTAATCTTAGTACGCTACTCGTGGTTAGCGTGGTTGCTTTGTGGCTTTTATTTTCTGAAACAAATACCTTTTTAAATATTTGAGTTTCAATTTTGCGCGTCGCGTTGACCCGGTGACGGGTAGTTGTCGTGTCTCAACATACGTTTTTGGTGATCCCGAGACGTGATGGATAAATTAAAAAGAAATAAGAGACCGTTCAGGGTTCAGTTAACGAGATCTATAAACGAACTAACACAGTTATTGGAACAGACAAAGCCAGATTTAGTTCAAATTAAAGCCAAACTGGAGTGTATTATTATCAATTACTAAGACCTGAAAGAAACGGATCAAAGGGTAATTGATGCTCTTTTGGATGATGAAATCCTGTCCGATGATGAGCAAGATTAAGAATTTGCCGCGATTGAAGAGTATCGTTGCAAATATACAATTATTAAAATAAGAGCTGGAGATATTATTACCATGGTAGCATTATGGAGAGTGGCCAGGTTGGTTCATATGTTGTTAGTAATAATACCAAATATTCGATAATCACACAGCAAAGATGTGATGATGAAGATGATTGTGGTAATAATTCCGATGAAGTCAAATGTGGACAAAGTACATGAATAACAAATATGTTTACTTGTGGAGATGAAAAATGTATTCCACAGTATTGGAAGTGTGATTTTGAGAATTGTCAGTATAAGAATTGTGAGAATAAGAATTGTGAGAATAAGAATTGTACTGGATCGCAGATTCCTTGTAAGAACGAAAGGTGAGTTCGAAGTAAGTGGAAGTGTGACTTGCGGAATGATTGTTGGAAAAAATTACAAAACCTGATGGAGCTGATGCCTGCAATGATTTTACGGTTCCGGGAAAAGAAATTTGGCGTAATACCAGATATTAGAAAGGCAGTCCTCAAAATAGGAGTGATCAAAGAAAACAGAAACTATTTAAGATTCTTACGGTGGGAGTGGTTTAAAGCAAAATCTCCTATTAAGTTTAGACACAAACGTGTCATGTTCGGAGTAAATTGCAGTCACTTCATGATTGTGGACATTTTATGTGGACAATTGTGTCACTTCTGTGGACAGTACAAACAAATTGGACATATTTCGTGCAGAATCCATAAACCATTTATGTAGCGCGAAAATGGACTTAAGTGTTTGGGAAGAAAGTGAATCAAGTAACAACCCGGGAACTTCACGGGTGAGCAGTGTGTTTGATTTGCAATGGGACAAAATTTCGGACATGATTGATTATTCCTGTAAAGAAGTGAGTGAAAATATAAGAGAGAGTTGTCTGCTATTCAACGTATCTCTGACCCAATTGGTTTCTTGGCACCGGTGACTTGATTTCCCAAGTTTTTGCTGAAATATAATACGCTCTGGTATGGACGATGGTTATCTTCTTGCCCACGAATGATTTAGCTAAAAGCTTGGATAAGAAGATTTGCTTGTAACGCCAGAAAGGAAAAATTATCTGGTGAACTTTCAGTTACGGAAATAAATGAAATAGTGCTCAAGACAAAACGGAAGAAAGAGACTGTCACTCGACGCGATAGATTAGTTAAAGTTTTTTGACAGTAAATAATTAGTGTTTTTTCTTTAATTTGCGCGTCGCGTTGAACCGGTGACGGGTAGTTGTCGTGTCTCAACAAAGACCAAAAAAGTGAAAGACAAGGACGATTGGTATCCTAAAACAGTTTAAGGTAGCAGATAAAGGCAGTCATTTTCCTGGATATACTTCAAGCTAAAGAAGATGTACTACCGTTCAAATGTGTAATACAAAAAACGTAAAGTATCGAATTAAGTGTACGATCCACGGAGATAAGTTTTTAAAAACAATCTTTTATTTTACTACCTTAATGTTGAATGTAAAAACTACAACGAACTTATATCTAATATGTATAATATGGTTCCATGACAATTGGGGCCGTAAGACTATTTGGGCCGTTCACAATTGGGGCTTTTCACAACTGAGGCCATTAACAACTGGGGCGATAAATTCGTGCCGTACACAATTGGGGCTTTTCACAACTGGGACTATTAGCAATTCAGGCCATTAACAAATCGGGCCGTTCACAATTGGGGCTTTTGACAACTGGGGCCATAACTATGAGAGCTAGAGATAAATAATTATTTTTTATTTTAAACATAAGAAGCCTCTAGCTCTTATAGTTAATGCCCCAGTTGTCAAAAGCCCCAATTGTGAATGGCCCGATTTGTTAATGGCCCGATTTGTTAATGGCCGAATTGCTAATAGTTCCAGTTGTGAAAAGCCCCAATTGTGTACGGCCCGATTTGTCCATCGTCCCAGTTGTTAATGGCCCCAGTTGTGAAAAGCCCCAGTTGTGAACGGCCCGAATTGTCGTACGGCCCCAGTAGTCTGTAACAATGTAAAACATGCTCCTTTTATAAGATAATGTTGGGTGCTGAGTCGGCAAGGTGTCCGAGGGCTGTGACGGTATGTAACACCTCTGGCTGTAGTCGAGAACTATTTGAGCTTTCTTGTTGAGGTCATTCAAGAGAAATTGATTTTAATTTAATTGGTTCAAATTTCTTTTCGATTTTCATTAAATCACTAGAGTATTTTATCTCTGGTAAATTAATTTCTTTAAAGATTAATTTAGAGTTTTTTGCAGTTTTTAACAAATTGTTTTCTACGTACACTTCACACGTATTGTCCATTACGATAAGAAAAGTTCAATTTAAAAGAATATTGTCTTTGTCGTCTCTGCAACTTTTTATTGCTACAATTTTATCAGAGATTATTATTAACCACTCGTTTTCTTCAATTTTTCTCAATTCATTTTCTTCGTGATGTCCATTGTGATTTGTTGGCAGTTGTCGATGTTTGATGAATATTTCAGCAGTTGTAATTCGCACGGAATTTTGGTGTCTCTGGTATTTGTTAAATGCACTTGTCTGCAGATGAAGCATCCTTCATTGATTTCTAGGTAATCATCTTCCAAAAAGGCGTAGCGTTGCTCATTAATGATAAAGAATTTTGAATATGGAATTATAACTTAAAATGATTTTACTGCAGGGGTATGTTCCGAGGGCACAGAGGTGGGAGGCCGATGAAAACCACTCACGTGTGTACAACAAAACCAGCTCGCTCAATCTGCCTCTCTCGCAGGGCGTCTTATACGATGGACTCTATAAGAAGTAATCGGTATGATTGTTACAGACATTTTATTTAGCAAATTTCATATAAAAATGAATATAATGATGCAATATGTACAATGTGATTGGGGCGCTGTCCAGGATGGGGCGACTCATCATGGAGGAGTCGGCTTCGTGTGCGCAGGCGGCGTCCTGGGTTGCGGAGATAAGATCAAAAAAATGCGGAGTAAAACAAAAGATATACACGTTAACACCGTATACACCCGGAATATTTACCTTCAAGATGCGATCATAGGCCGAACCTCCAAATTTTGCTACCTGGGCAGCATTGTCACCGAAGACTTCCCCGTCTTATGTTCCCGAAATATGGATATTATGTCCATAATTCAAAAAGCAAAGCTGGTCTTTGCCTCTTTGAACAAATTCTGGCCATCAGCCCAGCTAATCAAGAAAACAAAAATCCGAGTATTTAATAGTAATGTGAAGTCTGTACTGTTATATGCCTGTGAGACATGGTTGGTTAATCGATAAACAGCAAGTCTTTGTTAACAAATGCTTAAGAAGGATAATGAAAATTCATTGGCCTTACATCATAAACAAAGAAGAACTGTGGCGAATACCAAAACAATAAGAGATAGGAATAAGATACACTTACGCAAATGGAGGTGGTTGGGACACATACTTAGGCGAGACCCAGACAAGAAAATCAAAATTCCGTTGCTAGAAAATTCTAATGTTGTGTATCAAATCCCTTGCAAAGATTTTGAACTCTACTATATTGGCACCACCAGCCAGATTGTGAGAAAAAGGCTAACACAACATCGCTCAGACACAAGGCAAAAACCCAATAGCACTGCGTTAGCAATCCATGCCAATAATACCGGTCATGTGTTTAATTATGAAGGAGTAAGCATATTAGATAAAGAAAAAAATGTTGACAAAAGACTCATCTCCGAGATGCTCCACATTCAAACTGCAAAAAAATAAGTTGTTAATTAAAAAACGGACACAATGTAATAGAATTATAGTATATAAAAACAGAAGAACAGTTAGCAGGCATGTTAACGAAGACCAAAATTCTAAAATTTAAGGTTTCAAATAGGTCTACATTCTCACATTATGGGGGAGTGTTAAAATATAATGTAATTGTATGCATTAGTGCGTCATGAAAATAAGAGTAAAAAAGTATTGTAATTTGACAGTTAATGAAATAAGATATAAAAATACAAGTATTATTTTTGAACTAAAAATAAAGTAGCTTAAATGCAAAACGCCTCAACAAAAAAAGTTCCTAATTTTTTGTTGCAATTATGATACCACTTCATCTTATCAAAAAATGGCTAAAAGAATAGAGACCAGTTTTAATAAAAAAAAAAAAAAAAAAATAGATAAATAAAAAAAAAATCAAAATTATTGGAGTTGTCCCCTTTTGCTCAAAATTAAGATTTTTAGTACTATTTCACTTTCTTCCTCAGCACAATAGAAAGATTTGTGTTTCTTTTTTATCAAAACACTACAATACGTTAAAGGTTTCAACTATCAACCAACACATTACAGCTTATATAAAGGGTCGGCCAGAAGGCGGTGCGAACGGTGCGACCACATAAGGCCCCGCGCGACCCAACTTTTTTTATTTATAGAATGATTAAATCGGTTCTTTTCTTAGTTGCAGTTTACCTTTATACAAAATATGAAATGATTTGGACTTATTTCTACTAAATATGTATAAACAATGCAGCCAGTACCGATATTTGTGTTTTTAAAATAATTGTGATACCTACTGGCACAATGGCACAATACGAAAATCTCTTTTTACATGATTTATTTCATTGGCTCCAGTCTCCAGTCCATCCTAGTCATTTTAATTAAACTTTTTTCTTCATAGCGATTAAACAGTTTGAAATTATATCCGCATCTCAATAAGGCACTTTTGCATACGGTCTAAAACGTTCTATGGGCATCTGGGTCGCGTCATGATTTCAGTACAATAGGTTTTCTATTGGCAGTGGTCGTTATGAAATAGGTATTCATAGGTTTTTCAGGATATTAATATTATTCTGTTAAATATTAATTATAATTATTCATAAATAGGCACAAATAGCCTTTGTTGCTGTGCGCCAAAAATTTTAACTAACTAACTAATTATTCATAAATTATTAGTGTCACTAATATGTACAAATAATAAGTGCAATATTGCAAAATACAAATATGTATGTGTTATTATTATATTATGTTTTTTTTTTTTGAAGAAGAAGAAGGCCCCGCACTAGCCTCTTGCACCGGGCCCGGACCCGGATATATTGACTTAATCCCCTGCACCACTAATTTATTACCTGGTAAATCGTGTTTCTCTGGAAAAACATCCCGATGACAACATTTCTTGCAGATTTTACGAGGACCCATTTTTAGGAACTGTTTAATATCTCCTTGTCGAGTGCGAGATGTAGGTTCGTTTTTTACATCCGTATACGTGTCATTTATTATTGCAAGAAACATATTCTGCAACAAAAAAAAATCAATAGACATAAGTTAATAACTAAAATTTACAGTGTACATGTAAAATATCAATTAATTTGTACAAATCAAAAATAATATAGAATAGATATATATATATATATATATATATATATATATATATATATATATATATATATATATATATATATATATATATATATATATATGGGGTTTCCCCAAAACGCCGACACTGACCCCGAGAGGTGTGGTGCGGAAGCAGGGAAGTCCGAGAAACAGCAGTACATGTTGAGACCACGACGCGGAGAGAATACGAACGAGTGACGGTTGATGTGAGTAAACACAATATTAATTAAACTTTGATTCTTTGTAATAACTTTGTAATAAATTGTTCATTTTAAATCTGTCTATTATTATTCAAAACCCTGCCACAACTTATGGGGGCTCAACCGACATGGAGAAAGATTAAAAGATGCAGAACTGTGAGTGATAAGATTTAAAGTGGAAGAACAGTGGTTTAAAAAAGAGTACATTTAAAAGACGTAAGTAAAAATAAGATAATTAAAAGACGAATAAAAAGACGGTTAAGACGTTTAATAGAGAAATCGTGGAAATTTCCTAACGCTAAGCGCGCGATCTGTGCACGGTCACTTGGTAACGTGCGGCCGGCTACTCGCTATACGCAACATACGCCTCGCTCAGTGGCGTGCGGAAATATTTTGCATTTTTGTTAATTTGATAAATAGTTTTAAAAATGGAACACGAGGCAGCGAACAATGATTTAGCGACGCGTGATCGTGAACTTGTAATGCGTGAACTGGAGCTGCTTCGAAGAGAAACTGAATTGTTAAGACGAGAAGCTAAGGTAAATAATAATTGTTCCTGGCGCGATATCGAAAACAGTTTGCCTACGTTCGTGGGCGACACTGTTTATCCCGTGCAAAAATGGATACAAGCAATCGAGGAGAACAGCGAAATTTTAAATCTGACGGAGATACAAAAGCTGCTGTATAGTAAAAAATTGCTACGTGGCACTGCTAAACTATGGCTCGATTCTCAGTCAGTAATTAAAACTTGGAAGCTATTCGTCTCGGCAATAAGTGAAGAATTTGGTAAGCGCTTGAATAGCGCAGAAATCCATAATCAGCTGAGCAAAAGGAAGAAGAAGGTCGAGAAACGTTCCAAGACTACATTCTGATTATGACAAACATCGGTCGACAAGGGTCATTAGAGGAAGAAGCAATAATACAACATATAATCGAAGGCATTCAAGATAGTGAAGTAAACAAAACAGTTTTGTACACGGCAAGAACTATAAAAGAATTAAAAGTAAACATGGAGATTTACATGAAGATGAAAAAGAATACAAAGACGCATGAAACCAAGACGACGAACAAGAGGACAGAGGAAAAACAGACTGAAAAAAGTGAACGATGTTACAATTGCGGAAAATATGGTCACAAGAGTAAGGACTGCAATTTCAAAGAAAAAGGAAAGAAATGTTTTGCTTGCAACGCATTTGGGCACGTAGCCGCAAAATGCCCCACCAAGCAAGAAGATCAGAAGAAGAATAGCCTACAGGTTATGAAGTCCAACCAGAATAAAATGGAGAAAGATGTTACTATTGAAGATACGGAATTAAAGGCCTTAATAGATACTGGCAGTTGCATAAATCTAATCAGATCTGACGAATATTTTCGTATTGCAGCACCCAAAATAAAAAGAGAAATCGAACATCTGACAGGATTAGGTCAGGCCGAAGTAGAAACACTGGGTCATTTTGAGACGATACTAGAAGTAGACGGATGCCGTTTTCCCGCGAAATTCCATGTTGTGGATAACATTACGACAACTAAATGCATCATTGGCAATGAACTAACGAAACAAGCTATTGTGACTGCATACAAGACGAGAGGAGCAGACTACAAAACTGCCACGATCCAAAGTACAAGGCGAAGATTGAAGAACTGATAAAGAACTATGACCCTAAACCCACAAAGACTACGCAAGTGGTAACCAAAATAATTATGAAAGATGAGACGCCCATTGCTCAAGCACCTAGAAGACTATCACCAAGGGAGAAGTCCGAAGTCGACGAACAGATTCAAGAATGGCTCGAGAAAGACATCATTCGACCAAGCACCTCGGAGTTCAGTAGCCCATTAGTTTTGGCGAAGAAAAAGAACGGCAAAACCAGAATCTGCATAGACTATAGGAAGCTGAATAAACAGGTAGTACGCGATAGATACCCGTTACCGCTCATCGAAGACCAATTGGACAAGCTGCAGCAGGCTAGAGTGTATAGCAGTATCGATCTGAAGAATGGATTCTTCCACGTGCCGATAGATCGAGCTAGCCGTAAGTATACAGGATTCGTAACTCCGACTGGCCATTATGAATTCATGAAGACCCCGTTTGGATTCTGCAATTCTCCTGCTAGTTTCCAACGTTACATCAATTCAATTTTCTGTGAATTGACCAAGAGAAACATTGTGGCTATCTATATGGACGACGTTATAATCCTTGCTAAAGACGAACAAGAGGCCTTTCAAAGACTGAAACTTGTACTAGACACTCCAGAAGAACGTGGCCTAGAAATAAATTGGGGAAAATTCCAATTTCTATGCCGAAAAATCATTTATCTAGAATACGAGATAGAGGAAGGAAAGATACGCGCAAACGAAGAGAAAATAAGAGCTGTCGTCAAGTTTTCCGAACCCAGAAACGTTAAGCAAATTCAGTGTTTCAGTGATTGCTAAGCCACTCAGCGACTTGCTCAAAAATGACAGAAGTTTTAAATTTGAAGTAGAAGACAGACAAGCTTTCCACCAGCTTAAAAAATGTCTTGCAGAGCGACCAGTCCTCGCGATCTATCATCCGGATTTAGAAACTGAAGTGCATACGGACGCCTCGAAGTATGGACTAGGTGCCGTACTACTTCAGCGGAGCGAAGAAGATAGAAAATTCCATCCCATTTTCTACTACAGCAAAAAAACGTCAGACGCCGAACAAAGATACACGAGCTACGAACTTGAAGCATTGGCGGTAATTACTGCACTCAAGAAGTTCAAGGTGTATTTACTGGGAATAAAATTCAAAATAGTCACGGACTGCTCAGCATTCAAGATGACAATGAGCAAGAAGGAATTGGGTACACGTATTGCAAGATGGGCGTTACTCTTAGAAGATTTCGAATACACTATAGAACATCGACCAGGTCAACAGATGAAACACGCTGACGCTCTGTCGAGAAATTCTGTCCTAATATTAACAGAAGATGGTTTGATCCCAAGAATACGACGAGCACAAGAAAAAGATGAAGAGTTACAAGAAACAGTTAACAAAGTAAAAGATGAAAGGGACAAGAATTTCCTCCTGAAGAATGGTCTGTTGTATAAGTATAAAAATGGCAACGATTTACTAGTAATTGTTATATCGTGTAATATATATATAAACACAAGTATTGAATTATTAAATAGTTTTTTTAATAATTAATATGACAAGTACAAAACGAAAAAGGAAAACAAAAACAGTAATGTCCTCGATGTCTCGTACCATGGTGATAATGTGACTGTGTCATCTTCATGTCATTACCATAGTGATGAGTCCATGCAACACCTTCCTTCCCAAAAAAAATGAGAAAAAACTGAAAACTCGAAATAAAATATTAGTTTGTGTATGTGTTACTAGATGGACATAATATTAATCGTTTAGGTTTCGAACGTATTCTTGTAGATCGCCGTAGTTCCGTTTCGTGGGAATATTCATTATTTGTGCTTAAGTTTTCTTCGAATCCAACTTCAACTCTTGGGTGAGTTACGTCTTCTTCGGAACCTATTTCAGTTCTAAGGTCTTCTGCAGATTCATTTTCGTTATTATCTGCGTGGTCCTCCGACATTATATTGGAGGGTATAATTTGTAAAGATTCTTGTTTTTCCATTGGCATGGGCATATTGAATGTATCGTAGAATGACCTCAGACTTTTAGTTGGTTTATCATATTTGTTCAGATCGTATCTTCTTTTTAGAATTTGATTAGTATGACACGTCTTCAGCTTCCCATTTTCAAGTACCTTGTACAAAACTTTCCCTATCTTCTGTGATATAACAGCTGGTTCCCAAGAACATTTTCCATTTCTTTCATATTTTCGTATGAAAACAGTTTCGCCAGGATAAAAATCACGATCTCGTGTACCATATTGTCTATTGAAATTTTCTTCCATTTTTTTATTAATGATAATGGGAATCTGTTTTCCAACAGGACGAATCAAGTCTAATGACGTTCTTATTTTCCTATTCATAATTGCTTCGGCTGGGCTTAAATTTCCTGATATGTTTATATTTGGTATGATGCGATACATGAGTAGAAATTTTTGAATGTTTTCATTTATGCTTCCTTCCCCCTTAAATTTTAATAATGCTCGTTTAAAAGTGTCCACAAACCTTTCTGCATGGCCGTTAGATTGTGGATGATATGGTGGTGTACGAATATGTTTAATTCCGTTGTGTTCGCAGAATTGTGAAAAATTTGCGGACGTGAATTGGGAGCCATTGTCTGAAACTAAAACTTCAGGCATTCCAAATCTGCAGAAGATCTCTTCCAGTTTCTCTATGGTTGCATTTGTAGTGATATTTTTCATGATGAATATTTCGGGCCATTTTGAATAAGAATCAACTGCGATAAGATAATTGTATCCTTCAAATGGTCCTATAAAATCTATATGTACTCTCTGCCAAGGTTTGCTGGAGATAGGCCATGATGCCAAATTCATTTTTATTGGCATTTTAGCAACGGATGCACACTTGGCACGGTTATGTACTAATTCTTCAATGGGTACATTCGATTTGACGCTCCGAGCGTTCCGAGCACGCTCTGTACACTCAAACGTGTTCGATTTGATGCTCGGAGTACACTCAATTGCATTCGTTTTGCGATCGAGCGAGCATTTAGAGTGCGCTCTATGTGTTCGGGGTTTTAAGACCGAGCATATGGAGTATGACGTAAAAAAGTGGGAGAACGGCGGGAAAGAAATGAAAGTTTAAAATTAAATTATAAATAAAATAAAAATAATAGCCTTAGACAAATAACAATAGAAAAATAATATTGTTATTTGTCTATGGCTACAGAGGACGGCCATTTTATGTATTTGTGACGTTCTGTAAACAGCAAAAAAATTATTAAAATACACCGTGCATAAAATTAAAATGGAAAAAATTCATTAAATTAATTCATTAATTATTATTTAATTTTTAATTAATTTTATTTCTTCATCATTGAAACAAAATTAAAGAAAACCGAGGTATATAATTTGGATTCATGACTGACGTGAACTAATCTGACAGTAAAAACGCCGCCTAAAACTGTAGGGTTAGATTTTATAAACATTACGTCACAAGAACGCTCGCTCTGTTAGTGCTCTATTCATGACGTCACCATCAACTGTTCGCTCAGCGCTCGCTCTACTCTGTGCAACTCGAATGCACCCAATATGTTTGTCAAGCCCAGGCCAATAAACGTAGCTTCGTACTAAAGACTTCATTTTAGTTTTGCCAGGGTGCCCTGAGTGAAATTGTTTTAATATTGGTGTTCGAATACCTTGAGGAATTACAATTCTGTCTTGGACCATGAGACATCCATTTACACACGAAAGTGATAATTTCCTGTCGAAGAATGTTCTTAGTTGTGGGTTTTCAAATTTAGTTGGCCAATTTGTTCGCATGAACGTAAATACTTGCTGTATGAGTGGATCTTGTCTTGTTGCTTCTTTAATCATGTTAGCAGTAACCGGCAATCCTCGTATGGAATCGGAATATATACGTTGAACTTCTTCTTCTATTTTAACCGATGCAATAATACAGTTTTCTGATGTATTTGTCTTATTAGATATTAGTCTTGACAAAGCGTCAGCTTGTCCGAATTTTGAAGTGTTTCTATATTCTATTTCAAAGTCGTAGGATTGCAAAATAAGAGCCCATCGTTGGAGGCGATTTGCTGTGTAAACTGGAATTCCCTTTTTGGATCCAAATATTGAAAATAACGGTTTGTGGTCTGTTAGTAATTTAAATTTTCTGCCATGTAACATGCGGTGAAATTTCTGAACTGCAAAAATTAATGCTAGGGCTTCCTTCTCTATCTGGCTGTAATTTCTCTGAGTGGCTGTTAAAGTGCGTGATGCATGCATGACTGCTTTTTCAGAACCATCTTCAAATTTATGTGATATGACTGCACCTATTCCAGTATTGCATGCGTCAGCAGCTACGATGATTTGCCTCTGTGGGTTATAATGTGTCAGAAGAAGATCTGAAGTGAGAACATCTTTACATTTCTGGAAAGCGATGCGACAATTATCTGACCAAACCCATTTACTATTTTTCTTCAGAAGTGAATCTAACGGTGCACGAAGTTTATGCATTTCTAGAACGAATTGCCCGTAATGATTTATCATGCCAAGGAATGATCGCAGGGAAGGTATGTCGGTTGGTGATGGCATGTTTTTGATAGCCTCAATTTTGTCTGGATCAGGTCGGCGTCCGTTTTTGTCTATTATGAAGCCTAAATATTTGATTTATGACATAAAAAAGTTGCATTTATTTAAACGAACCTTAAGCCCGCATTCATCGATACGTTGTAACACTTTATTTATCTGGACAAAGTGATCCTGTTTTGTTGAACTGACTATTAGTATGTCGTCAAGATATGCCGTTACGCCTGGTAAATCTGCTAGCATAGTATCCATTAGTAATTGGAATATACCTGGTGCTGATTTAACTCCAAAAGGAAGTCGATTATAAACGAATAATCCTTTGTGTGTGTTTATCGCTAAAAGTTTTTTTGATTCATCGTCAACCTCGATTTGTAAATAAGCATCCGCCAGATCAATTTTTGAAAAGTATTGCCCCCCATTTAACGTTGTGAATATATCATCTGGTAACGGAAGGGGATGTGCGGGAAGTTCAAGCGCATTATTTAAACCTGTAGAAAAATCAGCGCATATGCGTATTGAACCGTTTGATTTTTTAACAACAACTATTGGCGCAGCCCACTCTGAATAGTTTGTTTTTGTGATGACACCTAGGTTTTCTAGCCTATCTAATTCTTTTTCAACGGTATCTAGTACTGAGTAAGGAACTGGGCGTTTAGGGCAAAATACCGGTTTCGATTTCTCCTTGAGTTGTAAGGAAGCTTTCATGAATGTACATTTCCTAAGCCAAGCGTATCATTACAAGCATGCGGAAATTTTTGGCGCAGTTCTTTTAGAAAATCATTTTCGTTAAACTGAATATTCTTTGTATTCCTATCAAAAATTTTACTGGAAACTATATTATTGCATATATTGTTTATTGGGATGTTCCATAAACCAAGCTCTTCTATCCAATCTATACCCAAAAGATCTGTACCAAGTCTGTTTACTAAATAACAAGTGCCTTGTTTTGTTATGTTATTGAATGAATATTTGCAATTTAATTCTCCGATTAAATTTAAAGGCTCACCGGATGCATTTTTAGCCAAATGTTCAGTTTTCTTATAGATGGGTTTCCCAATTTGATTCCATAAGTTTCTAGAGATAATGGTGATATCTGAGGCTGTATCGATTTGTAATTGACAAGGGTGATTGTTTATTTTAATGTTAATATATTTTCTTTTGTCTTGCAATTTTATATTTGAAACTGAAAATATTATGTTTGATTGAGTGGGGTTATTACGCATGAAATTTCTTCGCTTGTAATTATCTCGAGAGCTGCAATAACTTTCCTTGTGTCCTGTCTTATGGCACAATTTACATGTGTGATTTTTGTAGCTGCAGTGACTTACGAAATGCATTGTGCCACATTTCCAACAAGGATAGGGCGGCATGTTAGATGTATAATCGGGTGACTTATGTTTATAATATTGATTGCCTCGTTTGTTGTCAAATTTAATTTTATTAACGCATGTTTGATCCTTTTGTTCTATGAGGGAATTATCTTGTTTTATCCTAGAGAATTTTCGACATTCTTCTGATATTTATTTAAGAGTAATTTTAGGATCTTTTTCCATTTTTAAAAGGATATGAGTTCTAATCTCATCATCGGACAGGTCAGATAAGCCGGACACAAAAATTAGACATTTGAATTGATCCTCCGTAATTGACCTCAACTTAAATTTCTCACATTCACGGTTGACTCTTCCAGCGAACGTAGTGTGATCCTCAGTGGAATCTTTTATTAATTTTAAGCAGTTATATCTCTGGTTAAAAATGTAAAACTTTGAGCAAAATAAATCCTTAAGTTGTTCCACTGTTTCCAGAAAGGTCAAATCCCGGGGATGTTTAGGTAATATAAAGTTAACATATCTGTCATAAACTGCAGGATGTAATTTTCTAATTAACAACCTCACTTTAGAAGAGTCATCCAGATCACGACCATCCACCTCGAATACATCTTCATATTTGGAATACCATATCTGGAAATTTAAGTCTGCCTCTGGATCATAAATGAAATCTGTTATGCTATGACTAAGCCGTTCCATAAGCCGTGTTGGTGACTTTGCTCTTGCATTTCCTGTTAGGGCTTCGATCAGTTTAGTCTGCGTCACTTCGAATTGTTCTTGTTGCTTTTTTAATATGCTCGCTAGTTGATCTGGATCAACTGCCATCCTCGTCGCCAATTTGTTATATCGTGTAATATATATAAACACAAGTATTGAATTATTAAATAGTTTTTTTTAATAATTAATATGACAAGTACAAAACGAAAAAGGAAAACAAAAACAGTAATGTCCTCGATGTCTCGTACCATGGTGGTAATGTGACTGTATAATCTTCATGGCATTACCATAGTGATGAGTCCATGCAACAGTAATACCGAAAAGCATGCAAGCCGAAATAATTAAAAGGATTCACGAATTAGGACATTTTGGAGTAACCAAGACAAAGGAGATGATTGCCAAGGATTACTGGATACCGAAGCTAGAAAATAAAATCAAGAATATAATTTTGAATTGTGTTCCCAACCCAATAGACAAGACCAAAGTCCCATTACACACTTTCCACGTGGATCATTTAGGTCCATTACCATCGAGTAACAAGAATTACAAATACTTATTTGTGCTAACAGACGGTTTCACGAAATTCACTTGGATATATCCGACGAAGACTACCACAACACTAGAAGTCTCAGCTTAACTGGAAGTACTACAGCAAACGTTTGGAAACCCAAAGAGGATAGTATCTGAGAGCCTTTACGTCCCAAGATTTCAAGAAATACTGCGAAGAAGAAAGAATTACTCACTTGCTGATAACCACCAGAGTTCCACGTGGTAACGACCAACTGGAAAGGGTCCATCAAATAATCATCGGCGTATTGACGATGTTATCGATCAACGATCCCCAGATCTGGTATAAACACGTCAAGCGAGTACAAACTTACATTAACGGCACGTACCAGCGAAGTATTGATACTACCCCATTCCAATTGATGATAGGCACACGCATACGACAGAAGAAAGATGTCCAGTTAAAAGAGCTAATAGAACAAGAAAACATAGTAGCATTCCAAGAAGAAAGAGAAGAAGCGAGAATACATGCGAAGCAACAGATAACCAAGATACACGAAGAGAATAGAAAGAATTTTAATAAAAGAAGAAAAGAAGCACGCAAGTATCAAGTTTGCGATTTGGTGGCCATAAAACGAACGAAGTTTGGCCCAGGGCTGAAGGTCTACCCGAAATATTTAGGCCCGTACCGAGTAAGTATGGCTACTACTCACGATCGTTATTGCGTAGAGCGAGCGGAAGACGGTGAGGGTCCTAACAAAACCACCTGTAGTGCAGACTACATGAAGCCGTGGTGCACCGACTCAGCCGCAGATGCAGCCACCCAGGATGAAGGCACCAACATCGAGGAGGCGTTATCCGAGGCGAATACGGAACAGGAAGGCCGAGTTGTGGGGTTTCCCCAAAACGCCGACACTGACCCCGAGAGGTGTAGTGCGGAAGCAGGGAAGTCCGAGAAACAGCAGTACATGTTGAGACCACGACGCGGAGAGAATACGAACGAGTGACGGTTGACGCGAGTAAACACAATATTAATTAAACTTTGATTCTTTGTAATAACTTTGTAATAACTTGTTCATTCTAAATCTGTTTCATATCTTTCTAAACCCTGCCATATATATATATATATATATATATATGATTTAATCTGTGATAAAATTTAATGTGTTGTTTTTTTAATCATGTATTTATTTTTTTACAACAGAGGAAACTCTTAAAATTTGCCTGTTTACATATTAATGACGAGAAATACAATATTTTTTATAGAGACATTTTTTATGACCTCTTTAAAAGTGAAAATATTTGAATAAAAAATATGTGGAAAAGATACCAATGCTGAATATTTATTGAAAATTAAGCATAATCTATTAATAGGTGAATTATACGCCGAATTAGTGCGGTTGCGTGGTAAGGAAAAGAGATCATTAATAATAATAATTAGAGAGATTAGTGGACGCTTGTCAAGACCTGACAAACACCATAATAATAATAATAAATTTGTTTAAATTTAAGGTACAAAAAATATACATAATTTACGCCACTATTACATACATTCACTACAAAGAAATGTTAATTTTACATAATAATATTTGAGGTGTCATCCTCTAAATATTCTTCAACGCTATAGTAAGCTTTCTTTTAGAAATGATTCCTCAAAACATTTTTTAATTGTTTTGTAGACAATTCTTTTATAGCTATCGGCAATTTATTAAATAACTTTGCCCCAATATGATATGGCAATTTTTTGGATATATTATATGTGACCAAGGGGAGTTTGAGTTTATCTCGTCCTCTGGTTTCATATCCATGACTGCTGCCACTTTTTGCAAGGACATGTTGATTTTCTTTTACATACAGCAGTAACTCTAATATGTAAATAGACGGTATAGTTAATATTTTAAAATCAACGAAAAGCTGTTTACATGAAGTATTTGAACTAACCCTAGCTAATACTCTAATAGCTCTTTTCTGCAGTATAAAGATTCTTTTCCACTCTACGGCGGTACCCCATAATATTATACCATACATTATACTTGACTGTATATGGGAATTATATACTATTTTCGCTGTTTTCACAGATACATGGTTCAAGACTTTGCGTAACATGTAAATATAGGAATTTATTTTACCAGCAATGTGAGAAAGATGATCTTTCCACAATAGTCTGACGTCTAAAATAAATCCTAGAATTTCACGTGTCTTTTCTTTATTAATACTCAGTTTGTTAGCCGTGAACCATATAAATGCGTCATTGTCTGTTTCTTTGTTATTTAATATGGCCTCATTTTGGTCAACTCCTTTAATGATATTGTTTTGGCGGACATGTTTGCTGGCAGGTCATTTATATAGAGTATAAAGAGCAACGGGCCCGAATTTAACCTTGAGGAACTCCAAAGTCCGTTCTTTGAACCGTTGAAAAAGTATTATTCACGCAAACATGCTGAGTTCTCTCTGACAAGAAACTCATTAGACGTTTTTTAGCAACTCCTCTAATGCCATAGTAGTCTAATTTATGGCACAATATAGAAGACACAATCAAATGCCTTACTTAAGTCACAAAAAGTGGCAGCAGTATGGAATCCTATTTCTAAATTTTCCATAATTTGAATTATCAGATTTTCGGCTGCTTTAGTAGTGGATAATTTCCGCCTAAAGCCAAACTGACGATCAGATAGTGACTTAATTTTTTCGAGAAAGTTTGTTAATCGATTTTTTAAGGCGGTTTCAAATATTTTTGATAAAACCGGTGTTAATGCTATAGGTCGGTAGTTTGAAGGCATATTTTTATTAAATTTTTTTGTAAATTGGTACAACTTTCAAACATTTTAATTTTTCCGGATAGATTCCCGACTCAAGTGAACTATAATATTTATCAAATAAACAAGAGATTTAGTTATAATATCAACAGACAGTTTACACAATTTTGAGGGATTTAATATAATGTCTTTAATTTCATATTTGTCGACCGGTGTAAGAAAAAATGAACAGGAAGATATTATTAACCATATTGTGAGAAGTTACATCAGTATGAGGTAAACCATCACTAATATTTTTCGCTACCGATGAAAAATATGAATTAAATTCATTTGGTGTTATTAAAACATCTTTAAAAGTTGCACTTTCATTGTTAGTTTATGTTTCTTTCCTTATTACTTCCCAAGTAGCTTTCATTTTGTTTGAGGCGCATTTAATACGCATGTCATATTCTGCTGTTTTTTGTTTTTTAATTCTATTGCTATATTCTTTTAATTTAACATTATATATTGATTTTAGCTCTTGTTTTTGTTGACTTGCATCATATTAGAAGTCTAATGATTCTCTCATATATTTGAGTTCCTTTGTGTACCATTTATTTTTCCTGTTTTTGTTATGATTGATTTTCACATTTTTTAATTGAAAAAATGAATCAATAGAAATTTGAAAAACAAATAGAAAATGCTTCATTATATCATTAACATTTACAAGATTAAACATTTCTTGCCAGTTATAACCCTGCAAAAAGTTATTGAAATTGTTTACATTGGTTTCACACATATTTCTGACCTGTTTGGTTAAGTTAGTTGTGTTTATAATATTATCAGTGTTGGCACAAAAACTAACACTCAATAGTTACGAAGTAACCGAAATTTTTAACTGGAGCAGAGTAGAATACGTGTGTTCACTACGAACATATGTAAAATGTGTTAACATAAAAATATAAATCCCAAATATACATATATTTGCTCGTTATGCATGTTGTAAAGTGGACCTGGGGACATACTATATGTATTTATTTTTCCAGCGGCAAGTTTCATGGTATTCTCAGTACTTTTTCTATTTGCTGGTCCAGGAGCTGTATATGAATGTCAAATTTCTGTCTTCCCGGATCAACCGTACAGAAACACACAAAAGTGACTTCTTAATTATGCCTATGAAATTCTAAAAATTGCAAGGGTAGTCGTAAGGTAAGTATTTGTTGCCTGTATCAACATATGCATCGCGGCACTCAGATAAAACCAACTATAATTTTAAGGGAAATTGTTTATAACCTTTCAAATACACAACCATACTATTTATCTGCCAAATACTCACAAGTAAGACAAAGAAGACGAAGAAAATGTAGCTGATGAAGAAAACAGGTGCAACAACATGACTAACGCCTTCCAGTTCTTTGTAGTTAAAATCTCCCAATATGGTCATTAGTAGTGTCAGCACTGAATCACCAAAAGTGTGAAATCCTTCCACCTGAAATATACATAAAAATGTTGTGTAACAAATGTGTAGAATTGGCTTTTCAAGTAGTATCTGAAAAAGATCGTCAAGTAAATTTAAAATACATATGGCCGGTTTCATAAAGCAATGCTAAATTTTAGCAACGCTGTTAAATTTTAATTTCGTTGCTAAGTACAGTTTTGCGTTCCATAAAGCAATGTTAAATTTAGCAAAGAATTAAACCCTCTGCTATTTTAACATAGGTCTGAGGCTGTGTTAAATATTTAACATTGCACTGTTAGCATAGTTTTACTAATTTTTATATCAAATATTTAAATTTAATATAAAGAAAATAGAAAAGGTACATAAGTTATAATAAATAATTTTACATTAAAATTTTATATATTGGAAGACGTGTGTATAAGTTTTATTAATATTTTATAATATGATAGATTATAACCTCTTTAAATTGTTTATCTTTTACAGCTAATTATTTGCCGAGTCAGCAGATGAATTTTTACACATTGCACCTGACTCCTCGTCCGCGTATATTAAATGACCCTCCTTTAATTTGAAGGTCCATTACGGATATCCCTGCAGTTGGTTATTAACTCCTTTACTCAATCCATACACTAACCCTGCATAGAATAATAATAATAATAATTCTTTATTGACCAAGTAAACTTGTACATTATACAGCTTTTAGTCAGTCAGATTATTACATGATACATAGCATGGCAAAACCCATAAAATAACGTCGGTATTAGATTATAACTAGTTGTACATTTTGAAACTAATATTGTTAAACTCCTCGAAAATATATATTGGATTGCTAGTTAACATATTTTTTATGGTCTTTTTGAAAACATTGAAAGGCGATGATCTAATGCTCATGGGTAATAAGTTGAAGAAACAAATAAAGAAATAATTCGAAGCGTTTCTAGATTTGTTGAGACGAATAAAATCAGAACGTATATTGTTTTTAGAGCGCGTGTGTGTTGCGCACTAAAGGTACTATACGTGCTCCTGTGTTTGTATATGAATATAAGGCACTCGTATATAAATAAAAATAGTAGAATAGTATTTAAGGTCCAATTTGTATAATGGTAGAATTAGGAAATAATTTCATTCAGCTTTTTGGACAAGAAGCGTTTATTTTAAACAACACAACGTTTCACCAACAACATTGTTGGCTTCTTCAGGTGCTATAACAATAACATAACAATAAAGTAACAATCTTATATAGTTATAAATTAATTTACCTATGTTAGTTAAACGTAACTCTAACAAACTGTACATCAGTCATCTTCAAGGATGGTGAAATTGCAGAATAGCATTGACAAAATATATGAACTTGAAGAATATAGATAATAGGAAAAACAGGAGATTTTTTTTTTTTAAATATTATACTATGATAACCAAAGTAAGTGACTGTTAATTAAATTTTACAGTTCAAACAAGACTAGAGATAAATATACTAATGTCCAAGATTAACAAAATTCAATAATTACGAATGATAGTAAGACTGACCAACGCATCAATATGTCACACTATCCCCCCTGACAAGCTGGTACGCACAAATCGCAAGATTGACAGTGTCACCCCCTGTACAACATGATGCACTAATAAATCTTAAAATCATAAAACTTCACATCCAAATAAATCAGTGAAAGAACCCAAAAACAAGCAATGAAATCCGGATCAATCATACAATTCGAAGCACCAATCCCCCAAAAAACAATGGTACGCACAAGGGTAATGAGAGAATGGTACCTCGAACGGTATATCAAGACCGAAGTTCAGAACTCTTTGAGAGCTGAACGCCTATTAAAATAAAAATACATTAATTGCAACAACAATGACAATTACATCGGTACAAACACCGGAAAAACCATATCGGTAACAGTGAGAAACCTAAAAAGACATAGAGCAATAAATCATCATACAGTCCGACGTACTAATTCCCCAATAATCGATGGTACGCACAAGGATCTTGCGAAATGAGTACCCCAAACTGTATATCAGACCCAAGACTCTATTCCCTTAGAGAATCCCAAAAATCTGTTTTACACATGTTTTTTTTTTTTTTTTAATTTAAATTAAAATAAAATTATTGATTTTATGGAACTAGGAAGAAGGAACCACAAAGAAAATGGATATTATTCAAGTTAACTCGCCAAACTCTTCAAAAATCTGAAAACAACAGATTAAAATGAACATAACTTCAAAATGGTAAATGAGAAGTAAAAAACGAGTAGTCACAAAAATAAATTACTCACCAATTAGGTAACACGTGTGGAAACAAAACAATTAAAGAATTGTGCAAATAAACTCAAGAATATCAAAGATGTAATAAGATAAAAATGAGACTGGAATTCGAGTTTTACAGTTCCAATTGATGTGACGTAGGTGAAATAGCTAGTGAAATTCGGCAAAAATAAAAGGATAAATATTGAAAATATATATATATCCGTTACAACAGCTGAGCTAACGTAAGTTATTCATATCTACATATATTCCATTGTGAGCTTAAACCCAAGTAGTTAATATTATAGATAATATAACCTTAACCTTACAACTTTATAAATATTAATTTTCCATTGCCCACTTGTCAAAATATACAATATAGCGACATCTATCAATCAAATCAGAAATCAACAGAAAAACAACCAAGTTCGAGATTCCGAAATATGAACAAGGCCTGTTCATTGAATCAATTGATGGCGCTACCATCAACGATTATATATATGAAATAGGTAAAATAGTTGGACCAAAAAATGTTATATTTGCGGCAAGAATAAATAATCGCATTCAAACTTTCCTTTCCACAATTGAAAATGTTAACACAATCATAAAAAACAAAGATAGCATCAAAGTGAAAAATCATGTAGTAGACATTCGTCGTATGAAATCGGTCACCCAGAGAATCATCATCTCAAACGTATCTCCTGTAGTCCCGCATTACGTAATTGAAAATGCCTTAAAGGATATAAATATTAAAATCGCTTCACCGATCCACTTCCTGCGAGTAGGCTGCCGTCATCCAGAATACAGCCATGTATTAAGCTTCAGGCGTCAGATCTACATCGTACCAGAAGAAAAGAACCCTCTACCGAACACCTTGCTTATTGAACACGAGCGCATAAAATTCAGGCTGTTCTTAACAACGGACATGACATGTTTCTCGTGTAAACAAGAGGGTCATGTAGCTAGCAATTGCCCCAACAAACTACAACCGAGCCCGGCCATACCCCTAAATCACCCTACTGACAAATCTGAAGATGAAAATATCCAACGTACATCTGAACATACTGAGGACACAGATAAACAAGAAAACAAAAATTCGAACGAGGCAAATAAAAAACAACCCTGCAGTCAAACCCAACCCGAAGGCATAAACTGTCAAAAAACGGGCCGACAGCCGTCCAGTAGTACAGAAGATCTTACAAGTCAGGAAAAATGCGGAATTGTGGATAAAAATAGTCAAGACATGCCTGATGAGAAAATAGCTAGCACACAACCCACAGAAAAGAATAAAGTAGCGTTAAAAAAGATGAAACTCAAACCAGGAAGATCACGATCTGTTAGCCCAAAGAGCTCAGAATCAATCACTGAGCTCATAGAAACAGAAAACGGTCTCAAATCATCACGTCACGTATGAAAAATTGAAAGATTTTTTAGAGAACGCCAAGGACTCCAGCAACATTTTAGCAACAGTAAAAGAATACACAGACAACGTTGAAACATTAATTGCAATGTTGCGAAACATTTACCTCCATTTACAAAAATCGCAGTCAAGAAACCGAATCACAAGATTAACGACAAAACTTCAAACGGAACACGACAAGGAAATTATAAAAACTCAAAACCTCCAAAAATTAGTCTAATACAGTGGAACGCTAACATATAACTCGGAAAATAACAATCTGGAATGTGTATTTACCACCAAACCAGCCCATTAGCTTAATACAATTACAACAACTAATACAGCAACTGCCTAGCCCTTTTTTAGTGACAGGAGACTGCAACGGTCACATTATCTATGGGGTTCGAATCATATTGAAACAAGAGACAAAATTATAGAAAGCTTGATAGATGACAACCTAATACTATTGAACGATGGAACACCAACTAATTTTTGTGCCCGGTCGAGTACTCTATCATGCATCGATCTCTCCATCTGCACACCAACACTGGCACCTAAATTAACGTGGGAAGTACTCAAATTTTACCATGGGGGAAACCATTTTCCGATTAAAATCACATTCCAGTACCAAACCACAGATAGTACAGAAACCGAACAGCAAGAGACTAGGTGGAATATAAAGCAGGCCAATTAGGAACTATTCCACACTCTATCATCCCCCTGCACCCTTCCATCTATGCAACCAAAATATATAGATGTCACAATAGAAACCTTCTCAAACCACATCATCTCCGCTGCAAAAACATCCATCCCACAGTATTCCTTGAAAAATCGAAAATATTCTGTCCCATGGTGGAACGATCAATGTGCGAAAGCTATAAAAGAAAACAAAGAAGCTTTCTACAAATGGAAAAAGCACAACACAGAGGAAAATCCAATATTTTTCAAGAAATCTCGGGCCATTGCCAGAAGAACAGTAATCGAAAGCAAAGAAAAATCCTGGCAAGAATATGTTTCTTCAATGAACTCTAGCACGCCGACCCAAAAGATTTGGGAAAAAAATACAGAAAATAAGAGGAACTAAAACCAAAAGCAGCATATCAACTTAAATTACAAGTAATAAAATTATTTCCTAATCACAAGAAATCGCTGATACACTTGCAAACCACTATAAACAAAACTCAAGCGATCAAAATTATGACCCGGCATTTATGGAGTACAAATATAATTGTGAAAACGAGGAAATAGAAGCTGAAGATAGCCAGACAAACCTAAATCTGCCTATCACGAAAGAGGAACTTTTTATAGCAGTAAACGAACTACCGGAAAATCGGGCCCCAGGGCCAGACTCAATCACGAACAAAATGATTAAACATTTGCAGCCGGAGACTCTAAAACAGCTACTAGCAATATATAACATGATCTGGTTAAAAAACGTGCACCCTGAAGAATGGAGAAAGGTAACAACAGTTCCCATTCTAAAACAAAATAAGAACAAAACAGAGAAAAGCAGCTATCGTCCAGTAGCTATGTCAAACAGTCTAAGCAAACTGCTACAAAAAATTATCAATAAAAGACTAATGTGGCACTTGGAATCTAATAATATACTGTGCAACGAACAGAACGGTTTCAGAAATGGTCGGTCGACAAACGACCACATAATAAATCTAATCTCTGACATTTACGAAGCTTTTCAAGACGAGCAAGAACTAGTAGCAGTTTTCTTAGACATAATGACTGCATATGACATGGCATGGAAATACCAAATAATAAAAACCTTACGAGACTATGGAATAAATGGCAACATGCTGTCATACATATTTAAAAAACTTTTTGAGCGGACGGAAATTCAGAATCAAAGTCAATGGTCACCTGTCTGAAGAGAAAATGCAAGAGAACGGAGTCCCCCAAGGGAAGATATTAAGCGTAACATTATGTCTAATAGCAGTAAACGAAATTACAAAACACCTTCCAGACAGAGTACATGCCTGTATTTTTGCAGACTATCTACTAATTTTTAGTAGAAATAGAAATATAGAAACATGTCTTAAAAATATTCAGTATACATTAGAAAATATTACGAGATGGGCGTTAAAAACCGGATCCAAATTCTCTGCCACAAAAACTAAAGCCATGTATTTTACAAAAAAACGAAAAAATCTTGCGAAACCAGTACTAAAACTTCAGGACAGTAACGTAGACTTTGTAAACCAAATAAGATTTCTGGGGGTAATAATATATTCGAAGTTAACCTGGACATCTCATATTCATAACCTGAAAAAAGAATGCACACAACGTCTTAATATAATAAAAACTCTGAGACATCACAAATGGGGGTCGCAAAAGGAAACACTTTTGAATATATATAAATCCGTCATACAGTCTAAATTAGATTACGGCTGCATAAGCTATGGCGCCGCTGCCCAAAGTACATTAAAAAAACTAGATCCAATATACAACACCGCATTACGTATATCATCTGGAGCCTTCCGCAGTAGCCCTGCTGCAAGTCTAAACTGCGAAGCTGGGGTCACGCCGCTCAGTTATAGAAGAACAAAACTGACATTGTCCTATATTGCAAATTTGGCAAGAGATCCAAGCATACCTACTTACCATCACTTTTTCATGAGCCCACAAACCATATCAGGCAAGACACCTACTCACCTCAACAAAAACAACTTAAAAATCACTTAACTTCATGGAATAAGCTCTTCCCATACATAACCAAAAAATCATTTAACCATACATCACCATGGATGCTGATCGTTCCCAAATTTAACTTACAGCTTAGCATACACAAAAAGAATGAAACAACAAGGGAAATATACGAAAAACTTTTTCTTGAAATGGACTCAAAATTTCAAAACTGTCAACGAAAATTCACCGACGGGTCACATCACCATCATAAAACCGGTGCTGCTTACGTCATCAACGACGAGAAATACATGTACCACCTCCTTGATACAGCAAGTAATTTCACTGCAGAAGCATATAGCCTGCTAAAAGCCACCGAATACATGAGCAATAAGGAAGACAGAAATTACGTTATATATATTGACTCACGCAGTGTACTCGACGCAGTTAAAGTACTGTATTCAAGGGACACACTGATCCAGAAGATACAGGAAAACCTCCATAGCGTGGCCCTCCAGGGGAAAAAGGTAACCTTGGTGTGGGTTCCCTCACATGTGGAAATAAGAGGGAATGAACAGGCAGACCTAGCAGCAAAAGAGGCAGCAAACCTCCCAATCACACCGATATCCCTACCTACCAGCGACATTAAATCTAACTTAAGGCAAGACATAATAAAAGACTGGAAACGACAATGGCAAAGTCTAACAAACAACAAACTTCGCCATATAAAAGAGGACACCAAACCCCGGGGCTCCAGCAGGCGACAGAAAAGAACAGAGAGTTCTTACAAGACTTAGAATTGGCCACATGTTCATTACACACCAACATCTAATGAAAAGAAAAGAGGTGGAAAACTGTGACAACTGTAATAAAACCTTAACTGTAGAACATATAATCCTGGATTGCCAACTATATGAAGAACTCAGACGGAAGCACAGAATACCAAACAACTTGAAAGAAGCTCTAAGTCCAGAAAATTAAAACATTTTATTAGTCTACCTCAAAGAAGCAGACGTGTTCCGCAAAATTTAATTCCCAAATTTTCTATTACTTCTAAATTACCTAACACATAAAATTGTAAATATAAATTAATGTCAATATTCATCTTTGTAAAATATCAATGTAAATTACTGTAAGTGTACCGGGGTGCTAATAACCTCAGCAGTTGAAGCGCCCCCAAAATATATCCTAAATAAAAAAAAAATAAAATGAGATCAATGTGGCTCAGTCTACACCAGTTCCACAAATGGTGGAAATAGTCATAAGGGACCATGATGCATACTGAATAAATGCGGGAAATTCAAACTACACCTTCATAAACTGGAAAGAAGCAAACTAAATGTGATTTATAATATTGCTGTAGCAAGCAGTTAAATTTTGAGTATCTTTTTTATAATTGACTGTAGGGAATTTGTTAATAAAAATCATTCCGCTAACACTGCGTTTGAAATAATTTTGTTCCGTATCTAAGATCTTAACATTCAAAGTTGTGATTCATTTCAAAATGATGTTTAGCCAGGGTCGTTGAATCCCTTTTATTACGATTTTTCTCCCTACAATCATAGGAATGGTTGTACATTCTAGCTTTAAGATACTGTTTAGCCTGACCAATGTATGAAAGATTACAATCTGAACATGGAATTTTATAAATAATGCTCGATCTATATTCATAGGTCGGCATGTCCTTAATTTTATAGTACAAATTATTGATGGTTTTGCAATTGTAGGTAACGATTTTAAAATTATCATTGTTAAACAAAATTTTTTGAGATATAAAGAAATTTCGAATGCATAGTATTTTCCCTATCAATAGGTTCAGGATTACTAGCATTATTATAAAGAATTGAGTTTATAAGTTTTTTAGGAACGTTGTTTTCCAAGGCTATTTGTGTAAGGGTGTCATAACCTTGTTTAATAAAAGAAGGATGACAAATAGAATCTAATCTTTTTTTTAAAGCGATAATTGGACTAATTCTGTATTTATATTCCGTGTTAGACAAAAAATTGATAAATCTATCTGAGTTAGAAGGTTTTCGGGACCATGAAGTGTGAACAGATTCATTCGGTAGTATGTAAATTAACATTCAAAAATGGGAGAATACCATTACTTTCCTTTTCCCTCGTGAATTGAATCTTAGGGTGTATACTATTAAAGTTATCCAAAATATGATCTAATTTATCAATAGGAAAACTAGTAACAATATCATCGACATAAATTTTAAGAAATGATATGTCGAAATCAAATTTATTTAAAGCTTCAGTGATAACATAGTTCATAACTAAATCAGCCATCACAGGGGAAGCTGACCCACCCATAGGGGTACCAAAAATTTGGGCATAAAATTTGTTGTCAAATTGAAGATAATAGAATCAAATAGAAAAGTAATGATGGATATAAATAACGTCTTAGGGATGTCGGTAAAACATTTAATGTAATTCCAATTATTTTCCAATTTATGGATGACTAATTCTTTAGGTATATTGCTAAATAAACTTTTGACATCCAAGGATAGAAGTATATAACCTTTCGGTATTTTAATGTTGTTAATATAATCCACAAAAGAAAAAGTATTACTAATATTGTGAATATGTGTGGATGTAATCTTATTTAATATTTCCAAAATAAATTTAGCTAACTTACTCGAAGGGCTGTTAATGGATGAAATCACTGGTCTCAGTGGCGTTCCTTGTTTATGGGTGTTAGGTAACCCATACATTTTAGGAGCAATGGCATTGTGAGTCTTGTTAGACTTAGTAAATTCTTCCGTAATGATGTTATGGAAAGCCAAGTAATCAAAAAATGTATTAGCTTTATTCTGATATTTAATAGTAAGATTTGATTTTAATAGTTTGTAAGTGTCTGTCTAAAAGAAGAGCATCCATTTTCTCCTTATATTCAGATTTGTTCAACACTACAGTTTTATTACCCTTATCTGACCTAGTAATGACCAAATCCTGCTTTAATAATTGAGAGAAGGTCCCTTATGACCATTTCCACCATTTGTGGAACTGGTGTAGACTGAGCCACATTGGTTTCATTTTTATCTTATTACATCTTTGATATTTTTGAGTTTATTTGCACAATTCTTTAATTATTTTGTTTCCACGCGGGTTACCTAGTTGGTGAGTAATTTATTTTTGTGATTACTCGTTTTTTACTTCTCATTTACCATTTTGAGGTTATGTTAATTTTAATCTGTTGTTTTCAGATTTTTGAAGAGTTTGGCGAGTTAACTTGAATAATATCCATTTTCTTTGTGGTTCCTTCTTCCTAGTTCCATAAAATCAATAATTTTATTTTAATTTAAATTAAAAAAAAAAAAAAAAAAACATGTGTAAAACAGATCTTTGGGATTCTCTAAGGGAATAGAGTCTTGGGTCTGATATACAGTTTGGGGTACTCATTTCGCAAGATCCTTGTGCGTACCATCGATTATTGGGGAATTAGTATGTCGGACTGTATGATGATTTATTGCTCTATGTCTTTTTAGGTTTCTCACTGTTACTGATATGGTTTGTCTGGTGTTTGTACCGATGTAATTGTCATTGTTGTTGCAATTAATGTATTTTTATTTTAATAGGTGTTCAGCTCTCAAAGGGTTCTGAACTTCGGTCTTGATATACCGTTCGAGGTACCATTCTCTCATTACCCTTGTGCGTACCATTGTTTTTTGGGGAATTGGTGCTTCGAATTGTATGATTGCTCCGGATTTCATTGCTTGTTTTTGGGTTCTTTCACTGATTTATTTGGATGTGAAGTTTTCTGATTTTAAGATTTATTAGTGCATCATGTTGTACAGGGGGTGACACTGTCAATCTTGCGATTTGTGCGTACCAGCTTGTCAGGGGGGATAGTGTGACTGCCTGTCATATTGATGCGTTGGTCAGTCTATCATTCGTAATTATTGAATTTTGTTAATCTTGGACATTAGTATATTTATCTCTAGTCTTGTTTGAACTGTAAAATTTAATTAACAGTCACTTACTTTGGTTATCATAGTATAATATATAAAAAAAAAAATTCTCCTGTTTTTCCTATTATCTATATTCTTCAAGTTCATATATTTTGTCAATGCTATTCTGCAATTTCACCATCCTTGGAGATGACTGATGTACAGTTTGTTAGAGTTACGTTTAACTAACATAAGTAAATTAATTTATAACTATATAAGATTGTTACTTTATTGTTATGTTATTGTTATAGCACCTGAAGAAGCCAACAATGTTGTTGGTGAAACGTTATGTTGTTTAAAATAAACGCTTCTTGTCCAAAAAGCTGAACGAAATTATTTCCTAATTCTACCATAAATAAAGATGGTAGGCTCATTATTTTAAATTTCATTAAAAGATCACGACACTCAGCGCGAAAAGGAACACCTGCAATAACTCTAATCACTTTATAAATAAATAAAGAATGTTTTAAATTATTTTCCTCATAAAATCATATGTTACATCTTTTTCCTACATTAAAAAATCAGCTGAGGCCACCACAAGACCGACCGCCATCATAAAGTACTTATATAAAATACATTCTAACAGCAGAGTAGAAATAACTTGGCCTAATATTTTCGAACAAAGATATTATTTATAATGACCATGGAAACGTTACATATAAATATCAAAAAATTGAGACAGAAAAAATTTCGAAAAATTTTACAAAAATGATTGAAAATTTTTCGTTTTATCAAAAAACGTCTCAAATAAGAGTTATTAATTATTACTTTTATAGCAACTTTGGTTCAATAAATTTTTTCGAAATATTTTTCTGTTGTGAAATATTCACAAAAATCTTAAAATCTACAGGAGTAAACTCCCATTTTCAGTCAACCTATTTTTACCAAAAGTTGATCAACTCGTGCCATTGATGGCAGAAGCTTAAATATGAAGTTTCATAAAAATTCTTTCAGCCGAATTTGCTCTGCACGTGTACACAGACGGATAGACAGACAGACGGACAGACAGACAGACGGACGGACAGACAGACAGACGGACGGACGGACAGACAGACCGACAGACATCATGCTAAAAATAGTGAAAACGTTATGTAGGGACCTCAATTCGTGGAGATCCATCGAAATCTCGAAATGTCAAAATCGGTATGATCACAATACCTCCCTTATATATGTTGGCGGTCGGTAAAAATGTTGTCAAACAATATAAAAATTGATTTTTTTGTGAAAAATAGTACATGACAGTAAATAATTTGACGGGTTACTAAGGTAATAATAAGCTTGTTTGACGTTTAAGACAACTCTGAAGTTGATATTCAAACCAATTTACCTAATAAAAACCCTAAACTGACACATCACTGAAATTACTTAACACGATGTTAAAACCGATGCTATTTCTTTAGGAAACGTAGTTAAATTTTAACAGCGTGTTATTTTAGCATCGTGTTAGCTAACATAGGATTTATCATTCCTTAATGAAACCGGGTAATGGTGTGATACATAAAATTATTTTCTCACTAATTATGAAAATACACATGTGCCCTGCGTTGCCAAGATCTCGGTCTCGGGTTCAAATGCTGTTCAGGTATGGAATTTTCAAAAACTAGAATTATCCTGGCTAATTTCAAAGGTCATAACGTGAAATAAAATTTAAAAAAAAAATTGGTTCTATAAATAAATTAATAATAGGTTCACAACGCCTAGATAGGCGTAAAAGGGGCAGAAAAGGTAATTTTTCCGTTTCTAGACCGCCGGTCATAGATATGACCCACAATTATACAGTCATACAAAAACATATTGCAGAGAACTTTATATCTGTGTGAAAGGCGAAGAAGAACGCCTTAAGCAAACTTAAAAAAAAAAAAACGGTAAAAAAAACAGTTCAGAAAAATGTGCGCTTTATTCCAGTGCTCATTGAACTACAAGAAACCATTAGAGAAATGAAAAATTCGAAAAGACCAGGACCAGACGACATTCCAAGCGAGATCATAAAAAAAATTCCAATTGAAACAATAAAATTCTTATTAAAAATATACAATAAAATTTGGCAAAACCACGTGTACCGTGACCAATCTAATTTAATTACAATTATACCACTATTAAAACCGGGTAAAAATAAAACTTAGCCAGGCAATTACCGACCAATATCTAAATCAAACTGTCTGACTAAAATTCTTCAGAAAATGACAAACAAAAGATTGCTATGGTACCTAGAGAGCCAAAATAAAATATGTAATATACAAAACGGATTTAGGAAAAAGAGATCAACATTAAATAACATAATAGAACTAGAAACAGACATCCTGAAAGCTTTCAAAAATCGTCAACATACAATAGCAGTTTTTTGTGATCTAGAAAAAGCGTATGATATGACATGGAAGCATAATATATTAACAGAACTAAAAAACATGGATATCGACGGAAATATACTACATTACATACAAAACTTTTTTAAAAATCGCAGATTTATTGTTCATTCAAATGGTTGTGAAAGCGAAGAAATAATTCAAGAAACTGGATTACCTCAGGGCGAAATACTAAGCGTAACCCTATTCTTAATAGCCATAAATAACATTAATAAATACATAGAAAAACCCGTAAAAACTTGCCTCTTTGCTGATGATCTCGTAATATATTGTAAAAGTACAAATGTAAAAAATATCAAAACTAACTTGCAAAAAACAATAAACAATCTGGTTAAATGGTGCAACACGACAGGTTTCCACTTCTCATCATCAAAAACCAAGGCAATCCACTTCACAAGAAACCAATATAATAATTACAACCCTAGCCTATGCATGGAAAATAACAAAATAGCATATGTTACTGAGATAAATTTTTTAGGAATGGTAATGGATAAAAAGCTTAACTGGAAATCTCATATACAACAACTTAAAATGCAATGTATGCAAAGATTAAATATTTTAAAATTATTACAACATCATAAATGGGGTGCCCAACGAGAAACTCTGCTTCAAATCTATCAAGCCCTCATAAGATCCAAAATGGATTACGGATGTATAGCCTATGGAAAAGCGAAGAAAACATACCTAAAAAGATTAAAACCTATACAGAACACTGCTCTTATAATTGCTACGGGAGCGTTCAGAACAAATCCTGCAATAAGTCTCCAAGTTGAATCCGGACAAATACCTCTCAAATACCGACGAACTCATTTAGAAACCTCCTACATCTTAAGCCTAGCATCAAACCCAAATACATCCACCTATTCCACATTATTTCAAAACCTTAACAGCCAGATAACAATTCCAAATTTAATCCCTCATCACCAAACTATTAACGATATCTTCACAAAGTATAACGTGACACTTAAAAACATAGAAAAAACCCAGTATACTGAAACTCCACTATGGAATTTATTACAACCAATTTTCAACTTACAACTTCAAGTTCATAAGAAACAAGACACCATCCCACAAGTATACATAAACGAATACCACAACATAATGGAGAAATATAAGGACTACCAACAAATATTTACAGATGGATCAAAAATTAGAAGCGAAACTGGAGTATCTGCAATAACAACAGACAAAGAATATGCCTTTCATCTACCGTTCATAAATAATTCAGAATATATATGGAGCGAGAAGGACAAAGGGGTTGTTAAAAAAGAAGAATCAAAAAACTAGTTAACTCAAACCGAAAAAGTAAGACGAACACGGCAAAGAAAACGGACATGAATATGGAAAATAAGCAAAAGGAGACGAATATTATGGGAAAAATCAGAAAAGTACACGACAAGAGAACAAGGAATATAATAAAAATAGGTACCTGGAATACACGAAGCATAAAAAAAAGCATGAAATGGAAAAAGCAAAACTAGACTTCCTTGCAATAATAGAAACCAAGAAGAAAGGAAAAGGGGTAACTAACTCAATTGGAAAAAGGATATTGGATGTTTTGCTCGGGTGTAGAAGATCATGAAAATGCCAATGCAGGGGTAGGAATAATAATAAAAGAGGAAAGGATGTAAAAGATGTACAAAGAAAACCTTATTAATGAAAGAATTATGTCTATAGATATAATAATAGAAGAAGATGATGAATTAGATACACTAATGAGAACGCAACTAAAAGCGAGAAAACCGATTTCTTCGAGGAACTGCAAAAAGAAATAGACATCAAGGGAAACAATATAATATATTGTATTGGGAAACTTAAACGGACGAGTGAGAAATGAAAACAGAGGAATAGAATGGTGTCTAGGTAATCATGGAGAAACAACAAGAAATACAAATGGGGATAAAC
Source organism: Liopterus haemorrhoidalis (assembly GCA_963971575.1). Taxonomy (NCBI): domain Eukaryota; kingdom Metazoa; phylum Arthropoda; class Insecta; order Coleoptera; family Dytiscidae; genus Liopterus; species Liopterus haemorrhoidalis. The sequence goes on from OZ020623.1 coordinate 19,964,915, forward strand.
TTATAGAACTATGCCTAGCAAATGAACTTGTAATAGCAAATTCAAAATTTAGTCACAAAGAAATACACAAAATAACCCGTGAAGTACCAAGTAGAAATGAAAAGTCTATTATAGATTACTTTCTAGTCAATAAAGGCATCTGGAAAAGAGTGAAAGATGTAAAAGTAAGAAGAGGAGCGGAAATAGGAAGCGACCACTATCTGCTAAGAATGGAATTAATAGAAGACAAACCTAAAGAAGAAGAAAATAAAAGACAAGTGATAAATAAAAAGATTAAGAGCCACAAGCTCAAAGAAACAGAAGTACAAAATAGATACCAGGAAATATTGGAAAGGAAACTTAAAGAACACAGGGAAACCAACAACCTAGAAGATAACTGGGAACAATACAAAAGAAGTATACTTGAAGCTTCGAAAGATTGTGGGATGGCCAAAATTACAAATAAAGCAAGAAAGAAGTCAGCATGGTGGGGTGAAGAAGTCAAAAGACTGGTGAAAGAAAAGAAGGATAAATGGAAGAAATATTTAACAACAAGAGACCCAATGGACTATGAGGAATATAAACGAAGAAGGAAGATAGTTTCGAAAAAAGTGAAAGAGGAAAAAGAAAATTCATGGCAAGAATTTGGACACAAAATGAAAGAGGCTTTCAGAGAGAATCAAAAGATGTTCTACGGAACCATAAAACAAATGAGGAAGAAAAAAGTAACAACACTGAAAAACGTCAAAGATGAGAATGGAACAGTTCTAGTCAAGGAAGAAGAAATTATGGAAAGATGGAAACAATATTTCCAGGATTTGTTACATATTGAAAGCATAGGCCGTAAAAATGCAACACAACCTGAACAAAACGCAAGGATAGAAAATAAGAAGAAAGGATAGAAAATAATGAAGATACTGGAAGTAAAGAGTCAAATAAAATATCAATGGAAGAACTAGAAGAAGCTCTGAGGAAATTCAAAAACGGAAAGGCACCTGGACACGACTGTATCACTAGCGAAATGATTAAGTACACAGGAGAACACGGAAAAGAAAAACTTTTGAAAATTATGAATCTGGCGATAACAACAAGTAGATCCCCTCTAGACTGGCAAACTGGTATTATAACACCCATATATAAGAAAGGCGACAGTAGAGAATGCTCAAATTACAGAGGAATAACCCTGCTTAGCGCAGTAGGAAAATTATATGCAAGAATACTCGAGCGAAGAATCAGAAACGCACTGGAAGCAACCTTGGAAGACTCTCAATATGGATTTAGGTCAAAGAGAGGGGTGCAAGACCCAATATTCACGTTACGGCAACTAAGCGAGAAAGCTCTAAAAACAAATAGCCAAATCCACCTATGCTTCATAGACTTGGAGAAAGCTTTCGACCGAGTGAACAGAGAAGACTTCTGGTTGACACTTAAAAACCGAGGTATCCATGAAAGCACCATCACAAATATTAAAAGTCTGTATAGCGACAGCAATAATTATGTCAGAACAAAAAATGAAGTATCGAGATCTTTTATAACGGAAAACGGACTCAGACAAGGGTGCGTACTCAGTCCACTACTGTTCTCAATGGTTCTACACGACGCCATAAAAGAAGTGAGACAAAATATTAAAGAATATTGTGTGGGCTACTGGAAAATGGAAAATGTGAAAGTAGCAGAACTTTGCTATGCGGATGACATGGTCATAATAGCAAGGAACGAGGACGAACTACAAAACAACCTGAACCAATACAATAAAGAATTGAAGAAAATAAATATGAAAATTAGCACACAAAAAACAAAAACAATGGTAATAAGCAGGACAAAAATGGAACACAAGATAAAAATAGATGACAAAATAATAGAACAGGTAGGAAAATTCAAATACCTAGGTACAGTTTTCGCCGAAGATGGAAAAAGGGATGAAGAAATTATGGAAAGAGTAGGCGCTGCAGGAAGAATGTTCAACAGCATCAAAGCACCGTTCTTAACTAAAAAAGAAATACCAACTAACATCAAGGTAGAGATCTTCAAAAAAGTGACAGTACCAATTTTGACATATGCCTCAGAATCCTACACCACTACAGAGACGCACAGGTCTAAAATAAGAAGCTCCGAAATGAGATTTTTAAGGAATATCGAAGGTAAAACAAAACTGGACAGAATAAGAAATGAAGTATTTAGGGAAAAACTAGGCACAAAACCAGTAGAGACTATAATAGAAGAAGGACAGCTAAGATGGCTGGGACATATACATAGAATGAGTGAAGACAAAATAGTAAAAAGAGTTTATGAAGCAAGAACAGTGAAGAAAGTTTGACCAGGAAGACCGAAAAAAACCTGGCAACAAGAAACAAAAGAAGCTGCAACGAAGAGAGGAGTAAAGTGGGAGGAGATAAGAAAATATACAAAGGACAGAACACGATGGAAAGAAGTATGGAGAACAACACGGGAAAATAAGTAACTCGACTATAGCCTTACACCGCAAGGTAGAAAGGCTTCAGGATTAAGTAAGTAAGTAAGTATCTACCGTCCAGTACAAGTATTTATACTGCCGAAATGTATGGACTTCTCCAAGCAACGAAGTTCATAGAAAAAAGTAACTCTGAAAAGTCCATAGTAATAACAGATTTCCAAAGTTCAATACAAGAATTAAGGCAGATGTACTCCACATCTTAGTATTAAATATTCATGATACCATACATAGATTAAGAACTGAAGGTAAAAAGATTATAATATTATAGGCCCCAGCACACATAGGCATAAATGGAAATGAGAGAACTGACACAAAAGCGAAAGAGGCAACAACACTACAAGAAATTACACAAATCCCGATCCCAATAGCAGACAGACTACAAAGCTTGGATGAAAAATAACATTAAAAAAGAATGGAAAAGGAGTGAATAAATGTCGAAAACAACCACCTTACAGAAATAAAAGAAAACATCAAGAAATGGCAAGCAACAAGAAACAGAAGAGCAACCTATAATAACAAGATTAAGAATAGGACAAACTCTGATTACACACCAACACGTATTCCATCGTTTAGATCCTCCTGTGTGTGAAACTTGTGGAACCGAACTGTTGATCACATACTACTAAAATGTAAAAAATTTAAAGAAGTAAGAAGAAAATATAAAATACCGGGAACATTGAAAGAAGAACTATTAGACTCTGAAAACGCACTAAATAAAGTAATAAAATATCTCAAAGAAACTAAATTAATATGTAAAATCTGAAACCTTGTAAAAATTATTGTACCAAAAAACATAACATGTCTAATTATTAACACTGTATATTATATATCCATACAAACTATGTAACCAAATGTACCGGGGTACTAATGACCTAGTTGTTGAAGTACCTCTTTTTTTCTTACAAATAAAAAAAAAACATTCCATACCTAAAGAGTAATAAAGCAGTTGGTTTTGACATAATTATATCGAAACTTATGACTAGAGTTAGGACATAGTTAGGCCTAAGCCGTCACTGTCGCTTGTGAGTGGCATGTTTTTTTTTTTTTCAATAAAAACTGTTCATTTTATTTATGTGCCGAACCGTTTGAGGAAGTTATTCGAGATGCGGCGTTTTAAACAAACACCCTGTATAGTTTTCAACTTGAAAATATTAATAAAAATAGATGACCAAAAAGAAAATGTTAGGATAAATATGAAAAAAAAAACAGCTAATAAAAAAAGGTAATTTGTCAGAATTGTAAGTTATAATGCATACATTTACTAAATTTTTGTTAGAAAAACTATTTCTGCTTGGCGTAAGAATATTTTTAAATCTTGAAAAAGTTCTTTCAAGTAACGACGGAGGCTCTACAAAAATAATTTTGATATTGATTAAAATATGAATTTAAAAAATCGGGGCAGTCATCGGAATAAATTTGTGTTAATATACGAAGGTCTGGATTTCTCTGAAGAACTGCGTCAATTTTATTATTTAAATAAAGGCACGAGATACTTGTTTTAATTTTTTTATGGCCTTTGCTGCTTCGGAAATTAACTAAGACAATTCTTATTCTTTGACACATTCCATGCTTGAACGAGATTCAAACCCGAGACCTTAACAACGCAGAGCGCATGTGTTACCACTACGCTACGCCGGTCGGTATTAAAATTATCTTATAATCCATCGACATTAGTTCCATGTATCTTTCCACTGACGTGTTGAGTTAAATGATTTATTTTTGTGCATATTATATATTTTTTACGAAGTATACATAACAGTTGTTTTTAGTTAATAAGTTGAAAATGATCAGTAAATCCATCTTCTGTTAAAATCAGTTGTAAAAAATTTAATTCAGCCTTTTTAATATCTCCAAAATAATATATTTTAAAAATTATATAATTATTATTACTGTAAAAAAGTGAATATTAGTAGATAGATTCAAGAAGTGTTTGAAAGTATATGCTCTAAATCTAAATATTTTCAAGAATTATTGTTCAGTTCTGTTCACAGTTCAGAAGAAAAATAAATAGTTGAAAGGACTTGCAAAGTTTATACAAGTTACCTCAACAGTTCCACACAATAAGACACCACCCTTTTACATAACACATTCCCAATATGTATTTGACACTATTTAATAATCAGCATTTTCTTTTCAGCTTATATTAACATGTTTTGCATATTATTTCTTTAGTCTTAATTAGAATCTTGAACTGTAATAATTTAATTTTGTTAATGACGTAATAAAACTTTTTAAAAACTGATTCTGAACATTTGGACTGTTATTTTACAGATTAAATAACAATTCAAAATATTACAGGTTTGAATGTATTTGACGTTTGCATTAAAAGAAATGTTTTTCTTTAATAACATTTCTTAACAATGATAACATCTCACAATGATATTACACACATTCAACAATGAACATTATGAAAAAACATATGTAGTATTAATAATTTGTATTAATAAGACAAGAATGTTTTTTAGATAACGAGTACCTACCTATTTATTGATATGATGTGAACTTTTCTACGTCTATGAACATCTCATTAATAATGTCGTTCGTGCAGATTTGTCTAAAAACGTCCGTACTCTGCTTATGACCGATGTAGATTTAATGACCCATTGAATGTAACCGATCCCAAATCAAGTATAGGAAGGTGAAATTTGTCTGTATTTGAGGATTAATTGAATGCGTGGTTATAAACCAGTCAAATTCCTTTTTTGGCGCATTTCGTATGAAAGTAAAAGTTATTTACCTGATGTCCAAACTGCAAATAACCAACTTGAGCATAGGCTAAGAAAACGATGAGAAACATAAATGTGAAGCCACACATTTCTTTACAACTCTGAAATAAAATTACCATTATTAAATTCAAGAACATTCTGCAAAACACAAAGGGAAAATATTATTAAAATTATATCATGGAATGTGAAAAATAATATATTTTATTTAACAAGCATATAATATAAGCTATATTACTTATGTTTGTATATTAGGCTCATCCTATTTAAATATAGTATTATTATTATATTACACGAGGATGAAAGTAATCACACGAGCCGTCGTCGAGGTTCGTAATCATCCGTTTGTAAGTCATTTATGTGCGGTCAAATACAATATTTTGCAACTATACAGGGTGTTTGTTTCAAACGTCGCATCTCGATAACTCCTTTTTTTAAGAGATATAAAAAAATCTTCACAAAAAGTTAAACGTTAAAGGACTATAATAAGAATTCTGCATCACTTCCGGTTTCAGCGGAAATTGTTTCAACTTTTTATCTAGCATAGAAAATCGGTGCTTTAATTTTTTGTTTTCTTGAAAGTACATTAAATCTGCTTTACAAGGATATCAAAATATTATGCTTTAATTGTAACCATTTCAAAATGGCAACCATTTATTTACAAAATAATAAATAACAAAAATCGTAGAAACTAAGTTATAAAAAGATATAACATTATGTAGGGGAACAGTGAGACACGGGGAACAGTGAGACAAATGAATTTAAATTGAGTACAATATAATTTGAGAGATGCTGTTTTAGGGGTAGAATCGAGTATAATAAGCATATCAGCCAATCCAAAATAAAAATAGCTGCAACATAAATATCGTTGTTTATGTGTGATATTTTTGAATTTGATGTAAAGTAATATTTATTTATTTTATATTTTGTGTTGTTACTTTAAAAATAAGTTATCATTTGTTTATTTTACCATTTTTGTGTGTAGTGCTAATTCTTAACTATCTTTTGACATATTCAATTTTGGTATAAACATTGTAGGTTAGAAGCACATGACCCCTACAGGTAAAATAAACATATGGGTAATACTGAGACGATTTCAGTTGGGGAACACTAAGACAATATCTCACGGTTACAAAGTCATTCATTAAATATACCATATGCTACCAGGTTTATCAGACCAGAAGATATTAGAAGATATCCTAAATCGAAATCCCGAAGTGGAGTAAGAAAAAGAAGAAGAAAGGGAAAGTCTATGATTGCTACAGACACACCAGAAAAAAACAGGAATCGAAGAAAGAAGTAAAAAGAAAAAGGACACAACTAAAGCAATACTGAAACAAAAGAAAAAATCAGAAAAAATACTTTTTGAAGAGAAAGAAGATACAGAAGAAGAGATATCTATGGAAGAAAAACTTTCTGAAACGGATGATATTGACTGGCCACCCCAACTTGATCCAAGTGGATTTGAAGAATTTGAGAGAGAACCTGATTAGAACGATTATGTTCTTGTGGAATATAAGAAAGAAAAGTCTAAAGATCTCACATATTATATAGGCCGTATAATAAAAGGAAAAGATAACTCTGGAGACTATGAAATCAGTTTTCTAAGAAAATGTTCTAAACTAGCAGATAAATTCACAACGCCAAATGTGCCAGACAGTGCTTCTGTTCCTGAAAACCAGGTTAAGTTTATTTTGCCACGCCCGAAATTATCTAGAGAGACAAAAAGGCAAAAATCTTATTATTACTTTGAAATCAAGTTCTCTTTGACCGATCTGCAATAAATTGTGTATTTTTACATTAATTTTATTACTGTCTCTTTGTTTCCCTGTTCATGTCTCAATGTTCCACAGAGTTGGGGTACAGTAAGACAAATGCAGGAGTTCTATTTATATTTTTGTAATTCTTATTCACTCAAATTTTTTTTATTTTTATCATTGTAATTATTTAGTATATATATTATTGGGTATATACCAAAAATAGCATTATTATACTTTGAAAAAAATAAGTGTCTCACTGTTACTCACCTTCCCCTAACTAGGAAAAACAATAAAATAAAATATGACTAAAGTTAGTAATAAACTAAGCAAAATTTACAAATGTTCAATATGATCGCCGTTGTTATCCACACAATTTTCCCATAAGTAGGTAATAAAAACTCTTCCATTACATTTAGAACGGTATACTCTTGAATTTCCCTGACGGCTGTTCTTACCCTATGTTCTAAGTCTTGTAACCTTTACCTTCAGGATACCTTTCTTGGTAGAGTTGATGGGCTCTAACAGAATTTATTTGACATTCCCCGAATATCAGAACCATATCTGTCATTTCTTCATTTGAATAACGTACGGAAGACATAATTACAAACGATTTGATGTTATCACCTTTAATATCAAACTCGTACTAACAAGCAAGAAAATTTGCAGGTATTATTTGTTTTTTTTTTGTGTAACAAAATCATTTTCAAAGCTTGGTATGTTTAACTTTGTACGATATACGTTATTTATTATTTTGTAAATAAATGGTCACCATTTTGAAATGGTTAAAAATAAAGTATGATATTTTGATATCTTTCTAAAGCTGTCAAGAAAAAAAATTAAAGTACCGATTCCCTATGCTAGATAAAAAGTTGCAACAATTACCGCTGAAGCCAGAAGTGATGCAGAATTTTTATTTAAGTCTTTAATTGGGCCCTTTTGTCTAGTTTAACTTTTTTGCTGAAGAATTTTTTGTATCTCTTAAAATAAAGTTATTCGAGATGCGGCGTTTCAAACGAACACCCTGTAGTGTTTTATCATTATCAAAATAGTAAATTTAACTTAAAAACACAAAAATTCTGCGCGTCCATTGTAAAGTTTCAGAACTGACATCATCAAGATGGCTACCGAACTACCACCTGATACGAACTGTTACCTAAAACCAGGGCTTCGAACCGTTATTTTTTTCGTTTCGGGTTTTGTTCCAGTCCAATTAAAAAAATATATATCAGTTCGGTTCTGGTTTTCGTTCCGGCAAAAATAACGTTTTTTTTTTTCGGTTTTCGGTTCAGTTCCGAATGACAAATGTTTTAAATGTTTTTATTTGTATTAGAAATTTATTTTCTACTATAATTTAGGAGAACATTTTATTTCTTATTTTGTAATAATCATACCAAGACCGCAGCCGGGGGGGGGGCGCTGGTCGTGTCTCCCCCCCCCTGAAGTTATAGAATCTGATTTTTTTTTACTTATCAGTTAAAAAAATACGATTTTTTTCTGCTCATCAGTTTAATAATAATCTTAAATAAAATATATTTTATATTTTGGTTCACTCCCATAAACATTATCTGAACCGAAATTAACCAATATTTTTTTCGGTTTTCGGTTCAGTTCCGGTTCGAAGCCCTGCCTAAAACAACGTATGCATGGTTAAGTTAAAGAACGTAAGATTTGCTGACAAAAATAACAATATGTATTGACACAAAACTATTGTAACCAAAGTACAAATATTGTTTTCGAGGTGCGGTGAAACCTCACGGAATCGGGGGATTCCCCGTCAAATTTAATTATTGTATCTGAGCCCCCATAGCCTAGGGTCAGTTAGTTTTTGCTCAATTTGTCTCGAACTAAGGGGACCAGATAAAATAACTGAGAAGTTCTATTGAACAAATTTACGAAAAGACTAGTGATGTGTGTGAAACTCTAAACCTAGAAAACGAATATAAAGAAAAACGAAAGAGAAAAGTATAAAGAATGATTTCTGAGCAATCTGAAGACGAAAGCACTAATGTGTCTGAAAAAAGATATTTAAAATTATATGCATAGAAATACTTTATCTTATATATACAGTAATACCCCGCCTCTCGACTGGCTTTTAGCTCGACGTTTTCGCCTTTCGACGTAAATGTCGAGCATTGCTATCCGACGCGTGATCGAGTACCGATCACGTTATACATATTTTGGTAAAGAAAACGAAATTAACGCATGGCCAGCAGTTCGTGCCTAGATATCTTGACGAAAACAAGTCAGAATTAGTGTTGCTATGAACTTTTTGTTTTTTGCTAAAATAAGTGATTTATATTTATAACTATGGGCCAAAAAATAGCCAAATATGAAAGTGGTATTCATGTGACTGAGTTGTCTTTTCCCTTTATTTGACCTCCCTTTATTTCTTATGGGGAAATTCGACTCGCCACTCGACAAAATCGCTATTCGACGCTTTTTCAGAACGAATTAACGTTGAGTGGCGAGGCATTACTCTAATCAACTGGATTTCATAAACTATCAAAGTTCTGTGATGACTTCGAATTCCTTTCTGGACAATCGAGCATCAGCATGACAGAAGCAGATTTAGTGAAATATAGTCCAGATTTAGCTCTTAAATATCATGTTGACTTGAATGCTGCTGAATTAGTTTAGTTAGTTAGTTAGTTAAAATTTTTGGCGCACAGCAACAAAGGCTATTTGCGCCTAACGCAGCCCATTTAAATGACTAGACTATATATTAAAAACAATATATTAGACAATAAATAAATAGATAAAATCATAAAAAATACACATACTCAATAAAAGAAATCTTGCACTGACAAACACAAATAAATAATATAAAAAGTCTGTTCGAAAATTTGAACAGACTCAGTGTGATGGTAAGAGGCTGTAAAGGGGCCAATTACCATCGAATATCACAGACAATAACTAGAAACACACTAAAATAAGGTGCAAGACTTCACACATAAAACAATAAGTTCGATTCTCTCAGGAAGAATATCAGCCTGTCCATGAGTACCCTGTCGTCACCTAAAGCAACTGACAGGTCATAGCACAGGCCTAACCTCTCCCTGACATCCTCGAACTGCATACACTCAGTTAAAAAGTGTAACACAGACAAATCTGTGTTACACGTCTCACAGACAGGGGACTCTTCACCTCGAAGGAGGTGTCCATGGGTCCACCAACAGTGACCTATACGGAGGCGTGTGATGGCGGTTTCCTCCCTGCGGTTAATCCTGCAGAAAGAACCCCATGGTTTAACGTCTCCCTTAATCTGTCGTAACTTAACGTTCTGTGTGCGGCTCCACTCATGTTGTCACATGTCTAAATCCAGATGTTTCAGATGACTCTTTGCGTCATCTGGAAAAACGAAACTAAACTCACACCTATGATTGCATAGGTCTGTGAGAGGCGGCTTTTGCAGCTGCATCTGCCGCTTCGTTGCCTTTAATACCAACATGTCCCGGTATCCAAAACAGCTCTACCCTCACATTCTGAGCATTCAGATTGTAGAGTAGCAACCGGATCTTTAGTACAAGAGGATGCACTGGATCTGGATCTTGGATACTGTTCAGAGCGCTCAGCGAGTCCGTCAAGATAACACTTGACCGACTTTGCTCTGATGAAACAAAACACAGAGCCTTGAAAATAGCGTACAGCTCAGCACTGTAGACACTCGTTATGGAGTGCAGACGGTACTGAAACTGTTGGCGTGGATTCAAAACAACGAACGCACACCCAACCCTGGTTCCGGATTTTGATCCGTCAGTAAAAATGACAGTATCCTCGAACCTAGGGACCAGTGTTCTTTGTAACTCATGTTGGTATTCGATAGGCAACGTAGTATCTTTATCAAACCTAGTTAATGTGAGGTTCACAAGTGGACGCGGTAGCGTCCATGCTGGAACAGCACACAAAACGAAACTTGCCAGTTCAGGCATATTAAAGAGACAACTGGTTAGTGATATTGGTCTATAGCTAGAGGGCAAGTGTTTATCTTTCCCGACTTTGGGGATAGGAATTATATGAGATTCCTTCCACTTGGTCGGACACTTGCCCTCAGTCCATATCCTATTATAGACATTCAAAAGCCTAGACTTTGATGATTCCGGAAGATTTCGGATATTTCAGGCATATTAAAATCAATATCACCCAAAATGTCGAACGTCCTCAGACCAAAAGGCCTATTGCCTCTTGGTTTTCTGTCATAAATCCCTGTATGCCTATTTTGTAGAATAGGGTCATACGCGGGATGATCTGGCTTGGCACTGAGTGCAGCCATATACCGCAAGTATAGAATTTTACGACGATTGTACAGTGACGGTTCGCCTGCTTCACACAGCAGGCTTAGTATTGGACTGGTGCGAAATGCACCTGTGGCCAATCTAACCCCAGTGTGATGTACAGTGTCAAGAATTCTTATCTCTTGGTGTTTAGCTGACCCATAAGCTAGACATCCATAGTCCAGCTTAGAGCGCACCAGAGAACGATATAAACGCAACATGACAGTGCGGTCTGCACCCCATGTTTTGTTACTGAGAACCCGCAACAAATTGAGCGACTTTTGGCATTTTTTCTTGACGGACAAAAAATGTGCCCGCCAAGTTAGACGACTATCGAAAACGAGACCTAGAAATCTGGCAGTATCGGCAAATGGTAACTGTGCTCCATTTAGTGTGGGTGTAGGATTGGGATGTACACCCCTTTTCCTACTAAAATGAACACATACAGTTTTGCTGGTCGAGAATTTAAAGCCATTTTCGGTTGCCCATGTATCGAGACGATTGATAGTCAGCTGAAGCTGACGTTCGATTGTACTAGTCTTTTGTCCGGCGACAAAGATACCAATGTCGTCGACAAATATCGAACTCTGTACAGGTAATCGAATACATGAAGCTGCACCGTTAATGGCAAATAAAAATAGCGTAACGCTCAGTATGGAGCCCTGTGGGACCCCATTGTCCAGTGCGAACATTTGTGACAGGGTATTTCCGATCCGCACCCTGAAGCGCCGGTTCGACATGAAGTCTTTTATAAAGAACATCAAGCGTCCCCGGAGACCCCAGGAATGCAGAGTACGGAGAATACCATAAATCCATGCAGTGTCATAGGCTTTCTCAATATCGAAAAACACAGCTACCAGGTGTTTGTTTTCAACGAAAGCATTCATGATAGCTGTCTCTAGTCTGACCAGATGATCTGCTGTTGAGCGGTGACGGCGAAAGCCGCACTGTGTGTTGGCCAGCAAGTCGTTTGATTCTAAAAACCAAATCAGACGCTTGCTGATCATTCGCTCCATGAGCTTGCAGAGACAACTGGTCAGCGATATAGGTCTATAGCTAGAAGGCAAGTGTTTATCTTTCCCGACTTTGGGGATAGGAATTATATGAGATTCCTTCCACTTGGTCGGGCACTTGCCCTCAATCCATATCCTATTATAGACATTCAAAAGCCTAGACTTAGATGATTCCGGAAGATTTCGGATCATACGATAATGTATCGCATCAGGACCAGGAGAGCTATCCTTACACTTTGACATCGCGCTATCTCGCTCTTCACGAGAGAAAAGCAGGTTGTATACCTCGTCATTCCTAGAAAAGAAATTTAGAGGTATAGATTCGAGGCCTGCTTTACGAGTTAAAAACTCGGGTGAATAATGTTCAGAGCTAGAATTGAACGCAAAATTAGATGCCAAAGTGTTAGCAATTTCGACCGCTGAGGTAACTACGTTACCATTTACCGATAGACCAGCAATGGCTGTAGCTGTATTTAGACCGGATATTTTCCGGATCTTCTCCCAAACTTTGGCCACTGGAGTAGCAACTGTAACGGTGGACACGTATTTGCGCCAAGATTCGCGCTTGCTTTCTTTCACAATCCTCTTAGCACGAGCTTTCGCTCGTTGGAAAGCTATCATGTTTTCCTCTGTTGGACAACGACGGAATGTATTGAAGAGGTGTCTCCTTTCACGTAGCGCTAAGTCGCATACCTCGTTCCACCAGGGAACGGGAACTCTACGGGGCTGAGTGGATGACAGCGGTATGCTGTTTTTAGCCGCGCTTGTGATGGAGTCCGTGAAATGATTCACCTCTTCGTCTACGGTCAAGCTCGGAATATCCTCATGCGAGAATGATTCCGCAAACTTGGTCCAATCTGCTTTCCGAAGAACCCACTGTGGCCAGCGGGATTCGGTAACAGTATTAAACAGAGGCTTTAAGAGGATTGGAAAGTGATCACTACCGCACAGGTCGTGATGCACATCCCATTTGAACAACGGAGCGATGGCTCCTGAAACAACGCTAAAATCTATAGCACTAAATGTACCCGTTGCTGCACAAAAGTGCGTGGGTCTGCCGTCGTTCAGAAAGCTCCAATTCAATTCGTTCAACATATTTTCCAGGTGACGTCCCCGTCGATCGTTCCGCACCGATCCCCAACACACATTGTAGGCGTTAAAATCGCCTAGTAGTATGAAGGGTGGTGGGAGTTGATCGATGATGTTCACGACATCTCGGATGTCAGTTCGAACACCAGGGGGAAGGTAGATAGAACAAATCGTCACCTGGAGGGGAAGTGCAACACGAACTGCTACGACACATGAAGGCGCAAAATCTGACAATAATAGTCGTAGTTCTTCGTAGCGCTGGTATACACCGTTACAGTTCCACTGGATTAGTGGACCATTCATTTCTGTTTAGGGGAGTACCCCGCAACCTAAAGATTTTTGGTTTACCCTTAGGTTGCGGGTCTACAGCCATTTTCTCGCCTACACTTTCATTTGGTAGTCCAGGTGTTTTGATGGACACACTGGACTCCTTTTTTGATTGTTTGGCTCTTACTGGTATCCAGTGAGAACCAACGGATCCCTTATCAGTTTCCTTTTCAGGAGTAACTGATGAGGGTTTTGTAGAAGTGACCATTCTCTGGTCGCTTCTCGTTTGTGGAGAAGACTGTGGAGTCTTCTCCTTAGGTGGTTGAGAGAACTGAGGTTGAGTGCGTTCTCCTTTAGGGGAGGGGGATTTATTCAGACCCGATCCCCCATGTTGTGGGGTCTGTATTTTGGTCTCTGGGACCAATACCACCTTTTCTCTAGTAGTATTTGTTGACACTGTCACTGGTGCTGCAGTTGCCGGACGAGGCACTATCTCTGTCTGGGTTTGGACACTTGCAGTTCGCTTTGCAGCTACTTGAGCGAAAGATTTCGCAAAGGTAACCGGAGCGCTCTCTTTATACTTCCTCTTGGCGTCGAAATACGGTATCTTGTCTTGCGTTTTGATGACCTTCTCCTCCAAGTACGTTGGGCAATGGCGTGATGTAGATGCATGAGCACCTTTACAGTTCACGCAGTGTGCCGCGTTTAGACAGGTATCAACTTCATGTTGGTCCTGTCCGCAGTTGGCACAGATGGATTGTTTGCCACAACGAACTGAGGTGTGACCGTAACGCTGGCACTTATAGCATCGCATCGGATTGGGGTAGTAGGGACGAACGTTACAAACGTTATACCCCACCCTTACCGATGTTAGACACCTGGTACCAGCGAAGGACACCACCATGGAGATCAAAGGCTTGCCGTTCCGGGGTTTGAGCTTCCTGCATTCAATGACACCTTGCGATGCCATTTCCTGCACGAACTCTTCCTCCGTAACATATGCAAAGGCACGATCCATCACGACGCCTTTAGAACTATTCAGTGCCTTGTGCGGCTGAACTGAAATGCCAAACTCATCAAACTTTACACATTTCTGTAAAGTTGACGACGCCTCTGTTTCTGCTTCGATAAGCAGTGTACCGTCCGATAACTTACGCACCGACTTTATACCAGTAGAGCACGTATTTCTCAACGTTCGGGCAACAAAAAAGGGGGACATCTCCTTGAAAGACTTACCCTCTTCTTGTACCTTTGCGACGAGAAATCGTGGTACTGGCGCACAAAACTCAACAATCCTTTTACCTTCTACCTTTTTGGCAGCTGGCCTAACACATCCCTCATCGGATGACTGAGCATCACGACGAGGTCTCTTGTTTGATTTTTTACAGAGTTTACTCTCAACCTTGGCGGAACTTAAAAAGTTTGTATCCTTCCGGGTAGTCGCCATACCCGTATAAAAAGTTTCATCACCCTGCCATGCCCACCCACTAGGGAGCCCCACACCGGGGACGTTGGCCGCAAACCGGCTCATTGCGCCAGGCATGTCAGGATGATATAGCATCGGAGGAAGTAGTCACGGGCTGCTCGACCCGCTCGAGAACAAGTAGTCGCCAACTCTGGAACCTTGCGAGCTGCAGCCGCTCCCACAGGCCCCCGAATACTTGTCTAGTGGCACGGCATTACCCCGGCATCCACGATCCAGTAGTGGAGCTACTCTATTCATGAACCGTGACACCAGCCGATTGACTGAGCTGACCAGACTCAGCCTCCCGTTTTACCGAATCCGAGGCCAAAGAAGGCGTGTTGGGATCGTACTGTCCGCGGGCAGCAGTCTCCCTCAACCGACCAGGATCCTCTTCTCCGGCGTTACGGGTCTCTACGCACGGCAAACACGTGGGTAGGAATTTAAGTGGGAGATAAAAGAGACAACAGATAAGCCTATTCCTACAATCGGCTTCTCTGAACTGTCTCCTCCCAAATGATATGTGATTCAGGGTACGTGGGATCATCAGGCCCAAAAGCTCTATATGGTCAGGTGATGCGACCATTATGAACTTCCTTTGCGTGATTGAGGGTACGCGGGATCATCAGGCCCGAAAGCTCGACAAATGGCCAGGTGTTATGGCCATTATGAACTTCCCCTGCGGGATGAATTAGTATCAGAAGTAATAATTGCGAAGCACTCGCTACAAGCGATAAATGAAAATGTTAGAAAATTATCACGTCTAGAGATACTGCAAATATTTCATGATTTCGGATTAGTGGGAAGCTACCTAAACATGGAGATAGCGCATAGAATTTTTTTAACAATTCCCGTAACCCCACCTTCTTGTGAAAGGACGTTCAGTAAATTGAAGCTCGTAAAGCATTATTTACGATCTTCAATGAGTCAGGAACGGCTTACGAATTTGGCGCTAATTTCGATAGAAATATCAATAGCAAAAGGTTTAAATTACGAAGATTTAATTAACAAGTTTGCTTGTTGAAAGCTAGAAAAGTGACGTTAACATAGTCATAGTTAACCTTCCTTGTATTTTCTTTACGTTTTTTTTTTTTTCTGTAAGTTTTCCTTACTGTGGCTCTGATAAATGCATTATGTGTCCAACTGTAAATACATAAAAGCAGCTTATATTGCACGCCGTGTATAATATGAGGCACATGGGTGCTGATCCGTGAATAAGCGAAGTGTTGATTAAAATCTAGTTAATTAAAACGATATTCTCAATGTTTTTTAAATATTTGAGACCAAGCGTATTTAAAAATATGCAATTTATTTGCATTTACGAAAACAGATAACGACTAACGGTGCACACTAGTTACAGATAGTTAAAGATCTCGTTCGTTTTATCAATGAAGTTGCACCCTCCAAAACTGCCATTCGCGGGCTATTTTAAAATTCTCAACATTTTATGAACACCCTCTCATATTTAGGGTCTCACTATTATTATTATTTTTGGATATTCTTTAAAGTAACGAAAATCTTCGGAAGTACTCAGAGTGTTTTTGAAGAGGCTGTATTTTGTAAAAAATGAATAAATTTAAAATATGTTGTATAATTATTACTGTTGTTGTTGTATTGTTGATGTTATAATTTACATAGTATATTAGAAGACAGAGACAAGAAAGAACTAAAATCTAATATTATATACTGCATACCCTGTAAAAATTGTGAAGCCAAATATGTTGGTCAAAGTTAGGGTGACCATTTTCTTAAGAAGGCAATGCGGGACGGAGCAAAAATAAGGTCCTCATCTCCCAAGTCCAAGTGAAGAGCAAAAATAAGGTCCTCTTCTCCCAAGTCCAAGTGAAGAGCAAAAAAAAGGTTCTCATCTCCCAAATCCAAGTAAAGAGCAAAAAAAAGGTCCTCATTTCAAGTTACAAGTTACAAAATGCGGGACAAAATGTTAAAATGCGGAACTTTTGCGGGACGCATCTTAATGCGGGACAGTCCCGCAAAAAGCGGGACGAATGGTCACCCTACCTATATGTGAACCGCGGCTGATTGAAGGTGGCGGAGAAAATAGCTCGCCAAGTACGATAACGATATCTAAGTTTTACGACGAAGCACAATAGTCAAAGACATATTTGTAGAATGGAACTAGCTACAATTTGCTGCATCGTACGTTATATGTATTACAATATACCAGCCATAATTAATCCAACGACCCAAAAAAGGTATTTCTGAAATGTCTAATGAATTTCGTATGAAACGGATCGTATTTAATCTCGTAGATTTTCAAGCCGGTCTCACTTAAAAACTCTCTAAAAAAAAAAAAAAATTGTAATTTTTATTCATTTTTAGGTTTTTGTAGGTATGACCAAAAAACCCGTATACCGTCATTTTGTCGTCTGTCTGTCTGTCTGTTCGGTAAAAATTGTAGCCAAACGGCTAAACCTAGAGAGTTGAAATTTGGCATGCTTATACAACTCTTTGACCCGCACATAGGAAAAATATTAAAACATCTAAAAAACATATCCCCCTAAAAATATAAACAAATATGTGCTCATCGTAATAAAAATATTTTTTTATAATTCTGAGTAGGGTATCAAATGAAAGCCCTTGGTACGTGGATTAACGATCAAATTTTTATTTTTGCAAAATAAATTATTTTGAAGCGATTTTTGCCAAAATTGTGCAAAAAAAAATTTGTCCCACACCCTGTAGCGCAGATGGTTTAAACTAAAAATCTGAAAAAATTCTAAGTAATGTACATTGGTGTGAATCGGAATAGTACAACAGGAATTTTTGATCAGATTATGTTTTTGGAAAAAAACGAATTTTTTGTGTTTTTTTGCTAATAATGTACACAAGTTACAGCTTTGTAACACGCTCGAATGGAAGGCTTACTCCTGGTGTAGTGGTACTTGCGCTGGCTTTTTCACCCAAGTAAATCAGTTCGATCTCCACGAGAAGAGACAATATTTTTTTTGCTTTTTTTTTGCATTTTCATGTTTAAATTACTTTTTCAAAATTCTAGTTATATTTTGGCAAATATTGCATTTAATTTTTAAAAGCGTAAATTTAATAACCAGTGGAAATTGTTGAAATTATAATTAAATTCTGTTTCAATGTACACGAAATCAGAGGGGCGGAGCTTATAACAACCAATGAAAGCCATAGGCGCAATTTTCAAAATCTTAAAGAACCTTGCTATATATATAAAAAAAAAAAAATACTGCACATATTTAGAAACCTAAGTAATGGTATTAGGCGTTCGAATTAAACTTAACAAAACAAAAATTTTAATATAAAATTTGTTTTGGAATCCCAAATAATCATCATTCACTTACTAAATACCTGCAAAACCCTGAAATGTGTGAAAATTCACACTTCACATCAATTTTTTTTTATGCATCAATTTGCTTTATCATGTATTATATAAATTTACTTAAAACAATAACAAGAGGGTAATGTAGCGACGCACACTTACTGCATAAATAATAATAAATATAAATATAAAATTGAACATTGTTAGACTTACTTGCAAGAAAACATTTATAAAAATGCAGAATTAAAATTATTACAATATAATTTGAAACATATTAAAATTTTTACATGTTAATTTAACGGATAAATTTTTTTCTTATCTCCTACAGGTTGCGTCATCGTTAAGTTACATGTCACCTAAGTTGAAAAAGATTTTTTTTTTAAATAGAAGTACCGTAATTTCTAATTGAAGTTAGTTATACTTGTAACAGATGGAGCTATTTAATTTTTTTATAAGATTATAATAATGTTTGCTTAAATTATCTATGTCAGTTTTAGCATTAATATTACGATTGTCTTTTCTAATATAAACCATTTATAATAATAATCGCTCAGTTAGATTTTGTTCAACATTCAGTATAATTGTATTAGGAAAGTCAAATTGATGTTTTAGATTGTTGGCATGTTCTACAATTGAGTTATTACTTTTGTTATTGTCGATTTTGTTTTTGATAATGTTGTTCTCATGTTCTTTTAATCTTGTTTTTAAATAACATTTACTAGGGTGACCATTCGTCCCGCATTTAGCGGGATTGTCCCGCATTTTAACATTTTGTCTCGCATTACGATACGTCCCGCAAAAGTCCCGCATTTTAACATTTTGTCCCGCATTTGGATTTGGGAGGTGAGGACCTTCTTGTTTGCTCTTCACTTGGATTTGGGAGGTGAAGACCTTTTTGTTTTGCTCTTCACTTGGATTTGGGAGGTGGTGAGGACTTTTTTTTTGCTCTTCACTTGGATTTGGGAGATGAGAACCTTTTTTTTGCTCCGTCCCGCATTGCCTTCTTAAGAAAATGGTCACCCTACATATAGGTGGTGCGGGTCAAAATGATTTAGTTTTCATAAACAAGAAAATGGCATTTCATTGCCATCAAGTATCGGAGAACAATATCTGATTTAGCCACTACTAGTAAAATGTTAAACAATTCAATAGACTACCCAGAATTACTGCAGAGGCTGTGTATTTCTGTACCGAACCGTAACCTAATAAATTAGAAGTTATTTTGCGAAAGACATGTTCGAACAAACATAATGCAAAATTCCCCAATAAATCGGTTCGCTAAAACCATAAATAATTTCGGCAATATTATTGATGTTTTCTCTAATACTGCAAAAAATATTAAATCTAGGCTTCATAAGCACTTTTCTAATAGTTACTAAAGAACTAGAATAAACTTATCTTACACTTACTCTCAGATCAATTCTGTAAAAAGTTACTATAATAGTTACCGTGTAGTAACGTTACTACAAGATAACTTTTATAGTGACTTTGATAGTAACTTTAACATTTTACGTATTCTTTAATATCCAACTGTAGTGACGTCGCTATGCAAGTTATATCTTAGTGACAGTTACTGAGAAAAGAATGAAATTAGTTACAGAAGCGCAACAAGCATGCGCATTGGTGGTTTACAGATGACAGTTGAGGTAAAAAATGTCAAAATATTGTATTGTTTACATTATTTTGTTGTTATATAATATATATTATATTATATACATTTATAAAATATTAAAAAAAAAAAAAAATGAGTGTAGAAATTAAAAAAAAATAATAATAATAAAATAATGCAAAGACAAATTCTCTACAACCAAAATCTAACCAGTGGTGCAGGCGGGTGGGATTTGGGGGTTAGAACCTTCTTTTTTTTTATATATTTAGTTTATTACTGGTTCAACAAATATTATTTGTTATTCACAGTTGTGATGGTTTTACATATACATAATTGAATTACCTAGCTATAGAGATTACATAACTTCCCTAGTAAATAATGTTTCCATTTTTATTGCATTACATAAAATATAATTTAATTCATAATTAATCACTATTATCACTATTATAAATATCTTGCGGTAAGAGTCTTTTAAGTCTGCTGTGTATTCTTTTTTTGCCTAAATTATTGATGAGCTCACTGTCACTGTTTTTAGCGTTTTCTAGATATCGTCGGGTCAGATGTTTAATGAATGTAGTGAGGGGTGGTACTAGTAATTCACTTTGCAATTGTTCATTACGGATGAACCAGGGGGAGTTCACTGCAATTCGCAACACTTTATTTTGAAATACCTGGATTTTCTGTATGTTTGTTTTTGATGTGTTACCCCACACTTCACATGCGTATGTCACTAGGGGTCTCAGGAGTGATTTATACAGTAGGACTGCACATGTCGCTTGGAGACTAGATTTTCGATTTAGCAATGGATAGAGCTGTTGTAGTCTTCTATATGCAAGTTGCAGTTTAGCGTTAACATGAGCACTCCAGGTTAGTCGAGTATCGAGATGGACGCCTAGGTATTTGACTGATTTGTCTTTCGGATTCCATTTAATTTGTTGGTGGTTAATTGAAATGTTTTTAGGACTCCAAATTCGCCTTAGAGTAAATATTTTGCACTCACATTTAGTAGCGTTAAGTTTAACATTCCATTTACTAAACCAGTTGATAATTATATTTGTAGCACTTTGGAGTTCATCAATGCCGGTATTCAAATCAGTGTTTTGGGTTATTATGGCTGTGTCGTCTGCAAACATAGCTAGTGTGGTAGTTGATGGAATGTCTCGCACAAAGATCAGGAACAGAATTGGGCCTAGAATGCTTCCCTGTGGTACTCCTGCTTTTATGTTTTTCCAGGTCGATATATCATTGTTAATTTTGACAGAGAATGTTCTGTCTTCAAGAAATGAAAATATAACTGCTGATATATATTGTGGCAAACCGAGTTGTAGTAATTTGTATTTTAATCCTTCGATCCAGACTCTGTCAAAGGCTTGCGCTATATCAAGAAAAGCAATTGTTGTATATAGTTTGTTTTCAAATCCTTCTTCTATGAGTTCTGATATCCTGGATAACTGTTGAATGGTGCTGTGTCCTTTTCTAAAACCAAATTGGAAGTTCGGCAATGCTCCCAATGCGTCCAGTTCTGTTCCTAGTCTTTTATAGATTACCTTTTCAAGAAGTTTAGAGAAAGTGTTTAATAAACTTATTGGTCTGTAGCTAGCAAGTTGGTGTTTGTCTTTTCCAGGTTTGTGGAACAATAAAATATGCGCAATTTTCCACTGTTTTGGAAAATATCCGTTCATAAGACAAGCATTAAAGAGCGATGCAATATAGGCTAAGAATTTTCGTGATAGATTTTTAAGTACAATATTAGGTATAAGGTCAGGGCCGGGTGACTTTTTTAGGGGCAGCGTAAAAATAAGGTCTTTTAATTCTGAGGGCGTGGTTGGTTGGATATTTTCTGGATGTAGAACGTGTGTTTCGATATATCTAAGTATCCTGTTTTGGTGTGCTGGGTTTGTGATATTTGCTGGTGTGAATACATTTTCCAGGTGTTCAGAAAATATTTTGTATTTGTCCATATCAGTGAAGTATGTTTTATTATTTGTTGTTATTGGCGCTATAGAGTTTTGCTGCTTCAGAATTATTTTCGTAGTTTTCCACATCCCTGGGTCGTTTGGTTGAAGTTCTTCTATGTGTCTATTATACGACTCTATTCTTAGTTGGTCTAACTCTCGTTTTATACGGTGAGTAAGGTTATTTATCTGGTTTTTTAGTCTTGTATTATTTCTGTTACGTTGATATTCTCGTCTAAGGTGACTCTTGGTTGCTATTAGTTCTAATATAAAAGATGGTGTTTTGTGAGGCGTGTGCTGGTATTTAGTGTTTTTGCTATGCTTTGTTGCTTTTTTTATGCTGTCTATAATATTTGTCGTGTAGCTTGTGACTTGTGCTTCGATTTCGTCTGAGCTTGAAGTATTTGGGGGTTGGATTTCTGTATCTAGTGTATTTCTAAAAATATTCCTGTCTATTTTGCCATTAATAAGGCGTTCTGGTGGTGGAGTAAATTTTAGTGCACTATTGAAATTTATGAGAACCGGTAGGTGGTCGGAGTTTAGTTCTGGAATGACTTCTTGCTTCATTGGTTTCTTAAAGTTTTTGGACACTATAATGTCTAGTATATCGGGTTTATGGTTTGGTCTGTAAGGGTAGTATGTATATTCAGTCGGTGCTAATATATTTAGGTTATTTTCCGAACAAATTTTATTTAGTAAGACTCCAGCAGGATTGTTACATCTGCATCCGCAATATGTATTTTTGCTATTGAAATCGCCGATTAATAGGGTGGGTTCAGTCCTTGAGTTGTTTGTAAATACTTATGATATTAATGGCAGTTGTATTATTAAGGTAGATTTGAATACCTGTTGTCTCCAGTTTTTCGCAATTAAAATCGGGCAGATGATTGTAGCGTATTGTCCTTTTAATAGCTATGGCAACTCCTCCTGATGCAAACTCTGTCTCTCGGTCGTATCTGAATACAACGTATCCGGGGAGTTTCAAAACTTAATTTTTGACCAGGTGCGTTTCTGATATACAGGCTACTGTAATTTGGTATCTGGACAGAAAGTCGATGAGTTGTGATCTCTGGCGTTTGATTCCATCTGCATTCCAATTGAGAATGGTGATATTTTGCAAAACATTATAATTATATGGAGCCATTGAAAAATCTAGGTAAAATATTGTTTAGGACGTAGTTTTTTATTGTTTCTATATGCGGTGCGATTAGTATGTAAATGAAGTTTATGACTTGTTATATTATTGGGTAATTTATGTCGGAGATAGGCGATGAGTTATTTGAAGGATTTGGACGATTTCTTGTTGCATTTGCATACGTGAGGTTTGGGTTGGGTGTTGGAAATTGGTTTGAAGAATAGTTAGCAGGTTCAGGATTAGTACTATTTGGTCTATTTGACAAATTCCTTAGTGTTCGGCCAGTATTATTATCTTTTCTTCGCTGAAACTCTAAGAAGTATTTACAGCCTCTATAATTAGCTGGGTGCGCTTCGTTGCAATTAATACAGGTGGGTGGAGTATTAAGTGTTTTTTTACACTCCCTAGTAGAATGATTTTCTAGGCACTTGACACATCTGGGTTCCATTTGGCAATAATTTTTTGTGTGACCAAATCTCTGGCATCTAAAACATTGTGGTATATTTTGGGTGTTTTTCCTAGGTTCAATTTTAACTATAGCGTAGCATAACTTTTCTATTTTAAATATGTTTTTTGCTTTTTCATTGTTTATTAAATCTACAGCTACTACTAAGCTTGGTTTCCTGGCCTTGTTCAATAATCTTGTTGTTTTTAAAATTGGTAAGCCGTGATTCTCAAGTTCGTTTTTAATATCATCCTCAGTTAGTGATGCTGGGATGCTTTTGATGACTACAGATAGAGGTTTAGTTGTAGGGTCTCGATATGTAAAAAAAATAATTTTATTTTCAGTATAGTATTTAGTCATTGTTCTGTAATCTTCTATCTCTGTGAGATTTATTCTGATACGTCCGTGTGTTGTAGAAGTTATAAAGGTATTTTTCACCAATTTCTTAATATCCGATAATATTGTCACGTGGGTGGTTTGATTCAGACACAACTCCTGGTTTCAACATAACAAATTTATTAAATAATTATATAACAATTACAAAATAATGTTGGAATTGGTCCATGGAGTTGGGGAAGTCTTCGGTCCACCCCGTGTTGGCCAGGATCGGCTTGGACCTATCTCCGAGGCGGGGGCTACCCATCCGGGAGTCGAGGAGCCTGGAGAAGTCTTCTCCCACTCACATGGTCACTACTTGCTTTGGCGTCACTCTCGATACTAGGATCCGGCGTCGGTGTCGTGGTCGTCACCTTCGGGACTAATACGTGCAGTAGAGTTGGCTATGTTCTACTACCTCAATATTCTCGACATCCATCTATTAAGTACCGAAAGTTAACCCAGTTCCAATATTCATTTGTCATGACAAATATTTCCTCATTATGAAATTGTGATGATCTGCAATTTCTTAATCAGATCACATACGTCAGACGCTGACGAATAGTTTTTAATCAGACAGCTGACCGTCACAATGTCTAGATGTCGTAATCCTGACCTAGGATTACCTATGTGACAATATTTCTTTGTAGTTCAGTGCGGTAATGTTTATTGGGGGAACTTTTGGTTTATTTTCATTGTCAGGATTAGGTTGGGATGTCTGGGACGTTGATTGGGATGTTGACGGGATTGCATCGCTTACCTTTTTTTCGCTTGTTTGTCGTAAGGGATAGAATTTGTTCACCCTGAGCAGATCTTCTGGATTCCAGTTGTAGCGTTTTTGGACCTCATTCAGTGTTGGTGAAAGATGGTCCGCATTCCGCTTGTTATTGACGTCTTTTTGCATGGTTTATTCGCGTGGCGCCCCGTGGGGGCACGCTAATTATTTATTTTTCGCACTTTTTTTTTAGTTAAAGTTAATTTAAAAAATTCGTATAAAACACATGTATTTTACAATAGCATGTGGTTGTTTAACAGGTTTAAACTGAGTATGTAGCACTGATAAGGGACCGCTCTAACACGTCCGTAGTCTTTCACTGCTCAAACTCGACTCTAGAACCTTCTATGAAGCTGGATTTTTTATTACTTCGATGCATTTTCCTTGTTTGGTCATTACTTCCATACGTCTCATTTTATAACCCTCTCCCCCCCCATTTTAATTAATGTTTTTTTAAATGAATTTTTTTTAAAAACAATAACTATTTTTTTAATAATTTAAAAAAGACTCATTAAAAACGAGGAATTGGAAAAGACTTTTTGATCTTCAATATATTTCATCACCTGCAATATAATCATTTACCTACACTCTGAATTTATATAATTTTCTTTACTAATCTTCTTCATTTTCTAAAATATCTAAAAATTACACTTAAAATCAAATGTCCGCCATTTTTATCTTCATAAGAACTAAGTTATTACTTATAAACACCAGCATTTGGTAGTTACTGTGATATGAACTTTTATAGTAACATGTTACTAAATATTGTAGTAATTTTTGTCTTACGAAATAAGAAATACCCTAATGTTACTATGAAAGTAACTGACCTTGCACACAGTGAAAAATTTAGTTATTATGATCATAGTAAATGAGTTACAGAATTGAAGGAATTTAAATCAAGGAATTTTTCCTTGATTTGATCGTTAGCTTGAAGATCAATAATTTCCATTTGAAACTGGCTTGAAACGTCGGCAACGTTGCAGTCAAATCGATTTTGAAACATCCGAATTTCCTTTGAATTCATGTCAAGATCAAAAAATCGCTTTTGAAATTCTTGTTTTAAATCCGCGATAACTTTTACTGCAAATCTGATCAGTTTCTCTATTAAATTCTTCACAGCACGGGAAATGGGTAAAACTACATTCATTCATCTGACTTTCGAGCAATATCAGCTTTACTCTGAATGCTTTGATTTGCGCGAATAAATCACAAATTAAGTCGTTTTTACCTTGGAGTTTTAAGTTCAAGTTATTCACGTGTGTCAGGACATTTACAAAAAAGGCCAACTTCTAGAGCCACTCGGCATCCGATAAAAGTGGTTCATCAGTGGTTCAGTCCGATCAGTGGTTCAGTGCCGTGCATACTGTTAATAGAGGCTAATTCTTGTGTGACATTAAGTTCGTCGTCAACTTCAAAAACTTTAAAAGTTGTGAGGTGTCACTACATCAGTTGATTCTTATCTAGTCTTTCGTTTTCCTCCTTACCGAACAATAGCAGCAAAACAATATTTTAACGATTGTAAATTTAAGTAAAATTTTATATTTATATTTTTTCATTTTTATTATTTTTAAAAGTTAAAAATCCTGTTTTATCAATG
This sequence comes from Liopterus haemorrhoidalis, assembly GCA_963971575.1. Classification (NCBI taxonomy): domain Eukaryota; kingdom Metazoa; phylum Arthropoda; class Insecta; order Coleoptera; family Dytiscidae; genus Liopterus; species Liopterus haemorrhoidalis. Next base: position 19,991,150 of record OZ020623.1, read on the forward strand.
TGTTTTTCGCATTTTCTTAATTTTCGATATACCCCCGCGGGCCTCTGGACGTAGTTTGGACACCTCTGCACTAGACTATAAGTGGCATTCTATTGTCATCATGTGCCATATCTTTTGATATAGACCCTGGACTATTAGTGTTGCCCTTAACTGTTTTTTCTGTTGTACGACGAAAGTATGGAGGGAAATAAAATTATAATTAGTTAAACTTATATAGCGTCTGTTATATTTATACCTCTATTGAATGATTTCAATATTATATATAAATTTACATCGTTAAATATAAATATGTAAATTAGTCTTAATAAAAGTGTTGCTAGTGAAAATAAAAGAATAAAATACCCTGGAGAGAGTCAGGTTGAGTTGGCCCAATGTACGGCTAATGTGCAGATATTGAAACAGTTTTATCCAGACGAAGAACACCAGTACGGCCATAACATTGTTAAACTGCCTATGCCAGTATCCGAGCCGTTCAAAGGAATGATATCCCAAAGGTTTCTTTTTGATTTCCTCTGCTTTCGTCTGCAGGGCAAAGGGTCTGTATATACTATACCCAATACAGAATAAACCAAGCTGCAAAGAAAAAACAAATATTACAATGTAACTAAGTAAATAGTCGTCCTTTACATTTAATAAAAATAGGATAGCGAATCCTTGTTTTGACGCATCAACTGCAGAAAGAAGAGACAGAAAGAGAGAGTGGGAGGGAGAGAGAGGTAAACACAATTAAAAATCTTTGCATAGATCTTGAACAGCTCGTTCGAGAAAAGCAATTTATTTACGTTGTGGCAAATATTAAATTATGCCATACATTTTAAGTAAGTGTATGCAGTTAAAGAAGGCCAATGAAGGATGGTTATGTATTGTCTGCCAGGGCTGATAGTCCGTAAACCTAATTTCCCCTTTCCTGTTTTTGACTAGCTTTTTACTAGCCACGTGCTCATGTTTTGTTGATTAATACAGTTATTGCGGATGCTTGGTGCTACGTGACAATTTAAAAACTGTAGCAACATTGTCAGAAAGAATTAAATTTTAATGTAAAATAATATTACAGTTAAGCCGCAGTGCTAAAAACAGTTTTGTTTTTAACCTCAAAATTGAATTTAACGATGGCGTGTCCGCTTGAAGTTTCCACATTAGTTGAACAACGTTCAGTGATCTGGTTTTTGCTTTCTGAAGGTGAAAAACCAGCTAAAATCTTTTTTCGAGTGATTTTAAAGTATGGTGAAAGTTGAGATAGATCTTAGGGGTAGATAGAACAACACCAGGGTATATTGTAAGAGCGGAACTGAAAAGGGATAAGATGAAAGTGGGTACGGGATGGAGGGCAGTTAAGTACGAGGAGAAAGTTAGAATAGAAACAGACAAAAGAATAATGAAGGAATACTGGGAGGAAAGAGCCAGAAAGGAAGATGGTACGCATGGGGGGAGATGAGAAAGGAGTATTACTGGAGAAGCGGAGTGGATGCGACAGAGGTGGAAAGGAGAAGAAAAGACGGGATAAGCGTGATTGAGGAATTGTGGAGGAGGGATAAGGAAGTGGGGGAGCAAGAAAAGATAGTCAGAATAGACAATTCAAGGAGCGCAGGGAGATATAAGGAGGTCAGAACTATAGGGGTACCAAGCTACTTGGAGGGAGAAAGAGGAAGGTCAGGAGGGAGGATTAGGAGGATTGCGAGGCTAAGGTGCGGGAATGAAGAGAGAGGAAATAGATATTGGAGGAAACAGCAGGAGAAGATGTGCAGGATGTGCGGGGAGGAGGAAGAAGATATAGAGCACCTCGCGAAAAGGTGTAGAGAGATGACAGTATGGTCGGGGAGCACATTTGACCTGTTGCACGAAGATGGAAGGGGGGAGAGGTGGGCGAGAGAATTAGAGGCAAGAAGGATAGAGATTGGGGAAGGATAACAGGAAGGGGTAAAGGAAGGAAGGAAAGGGGCTGAGGTTACCTGGAAATGGGGAGGAACGGAGATAGGAGGAGGGGTGAATAAATGGTTGGAAGGGAAGAGAATGGAATAAAATAAATTAAAGATGGGCGAGAGAACTGGAAGCAAGAAGGAAGGAGATCGGAGAGGGAAACCAAAATGAGAATAGGAAGAAAGAGAGGGACACTGGAGTAAGAAGAAAGAAATGAGAGAAAAAAATATTGTAAATTGAATTGTATTGTACGTTATTTATTTTTGATTGTTTTATTTCTATTTGTAATGGTTAATACCCTGAACGCCGCAAAGCCTTGGGAATAAAGAATATATATACTACTCAGACATGCTGATGAACAAAGCCAGCAATGAGAGAAAAACGTCGCTCAAAGAAAAGGCGTGATATTGCTCTAAGACAATGTTCGCCCTAATAACGCCAAGCCGACCCAAGAAACCATTGACAAAATGGAGTGGGAGATACAACATCATCCTCCCTACAGTCCAGATTTGGCTCTCTCTGATTTTCATTTGTTTGGTCCACTCAAGGAGGCATTATGTGGAAAAAAGTTCAGCGACAACGAGGAAATCAAAGAATTTGTGGGAAACTGGCTCAAACAACAAGACAAAGATTTCTTTATATCAGGTATAAAAAAACTAGTTCATCTTTGGGACAAGTGTATTAATATTCGTGGGGATTATGTTTAGAAGTAGTAAAAGTCTAATTTTGTAAAAATACACATTTTTTTTTTTTTCTACATCAATTTGTCTCTTTCATTATTGAATGTCCCTCGTATATAAATTGTTTAGTGTTTCAAGCATGTTAATTTGTAGTCCATTAAATTTTTTTGCCTCAATCGTGATTAATAAACCTTGTGTTCTACAACAGTTTTCTTTGTGTTCTACAACAGTTTTCTACAACCACTTCCCAACAGGTTATGGGCCCAGTATAACAGCAAAAAAATCGGTAAGTGAAAATGAAAGTTTGAAAAGCGTGTGTCGCGTTTATAAATCAGAGAAAAGTTATAAAAACATTTTAAAATTGTGATACATTTGTTGTTTACTAGCATTCGTTGTAAAAATTACTACTAATGATAATAATTGGATTGAGAAGCTAAAAGGAAGTGAAAACTATCATACATGAAAACCATGTTAGATTTTCACGGGCTGGATAAGTGTATTGAAACATAGGGTGACCATTCGTCCCGCATTTCGCGGGACGTCCCGCATTTTGGTTTGGTGTCCCCAGGGCCGAATTTTGCTCTGTACTTATATTTGGGAGGTGAAGACCTTTTTTTGCTCTTTACTTATATTTGGGAGGTGAGGACCTTTTTTTGTTTGCTCTTCACTTATATTTCGGAAGTGACGACCTTTTTCCGTCCCGCATTGCGTCTCCAAGAAAATGGTCACCCTATTGAAACACCATGTATGTGATAGATGCAGACAAATTGAAATAGGCAAAAGCACGTATAATATTGTATAACGCAGTGTTCTTCAACCCGTGGTCCGCGAAATATTTCGACCGAATCATGTAGAAGCACACTTCTAAAGTTCATTTACCGTAAATTTGAAATGACGTCACAGTTGAAAAACTCACCTTGTTGCCAATTCGTAAAGTGTCAAAAAAGTTAGGTTTTATCGAACAACTTCTAAAAATATATTGAAAACCAATAACCAATATTTCCTATGGAGGAAAAAAATTAATGTAAATTATGATGCACAGCAGTTCTTTCTAACCGATTTGTCGCGAAATTTATGGTTTATATTATATTAACTGTGTAATGTAGTATTTAAAAAAAAATAAATAAATTTCAGCGTATAAGAATCATCAGAAATATTTGTTTTTAGAAATGTGCCGTGTTCTTTTAATAATTTTTCTACAATTTACTTTAATTTTTCGCCTGGTGTCACATTGACACAGCGGGTTCGGAAAGCAAACGCGGAGTATTCCGAGTCACACTGTTTAACTCCAGACCGCTCGAATAAACGCGTTTACACCTTTTCTCGAACACTCTGAGCTTGCTTTCTGAACTCAATAAATGATATCGGAAAGCAATGATAAAGAGTCAAATTTTTTATTATTCGAATAGAAATTTTTGAATTTCAGATGTTAGATACAATTTTGTTTCGAATAATGAATATTCAAATATTATATCCAGTCGAACAGTTTATTGCCGTTAGCTGCAACCGTAAATTTCATGAGTATGCTAAAATTACTTGATGATAATAAACCGTTCTACGTAACAGACCTTTAGGTTAAAATTACAAAAAAAAGAACGTAACAAATCTAAATAGAACAGATTTTATTAATCATATATAATATTTGTTTATCGACCAAGATACAAAATTAAATATTGTTTTTGTTCACTTACATTACAAATTATAAAACCTTTTAAAATATACAAACACAATATACAGATAAAAGTACGTTATAGAAATATCACCCATCATATTTGATACCTAATACTCTTTTATGAGTTTTTGATTTTCTTGGATTATAAATCCATTTGAAAACGACACAAGCAATATTGATTTTTCGCTACAAAAAGAATTGATTGAATTGATAATTTGGAACATTAAATCAATTTTCAAGCAAGTGGTTATGCCAAATTTTGAAATTGTAAAGATATTCGCAAAAAAAACGTCAAATTAATTCATATCACCGAACCATTATTTTTAGCTTTTCCTAGTTCTTACTTGGTTGAGACAGGATTTAGGCACGTTAACAGTTTATTAAGATAAACTAGAAATCGATTAAATATTACAGAACGCGGTGATTTACGATTATTATTAACTAATTTTACACCTAACATAAAAAGTATTATGAAAAAGCATCAACCACAACCATCGCATTAAATAAAAAAAAATATATATATTATAATTAATTCATATTTCAGTAAAATTATAAAATTGTTTAATAAAATATATATATTTATATTTGTCTTGTTCGTTACTGGATTGTCCTTACAATTTCAACTTGATACATAGCGCTACATATTTATGCATTATAATAAAAAAATTTAGGAGGTCTATTGAAAAAAAAAAATGTTGCTAAGGGGGTCTCAGAAAAAAGGTTGGGAATCCCTGCTTTAAATCATCAGTAAAACGACATATTCATGGCAGAATGCATGTCATATTGAACTATGAAAGTGTTAACAATCAAACACCAACCATTTCAGAATTTCGAATGCGTATTTTGGAAGACATTGCTAATGTGGCAATTCAAGAGATTTCACAACAACATCTTCTTGGATATGCAAACCATTTTGAACGATATTATGCTGCATCATTGCGTGAAGAAGACCTTATTGAAATGTAATATAATTATAAAGTATATTTAATATTATATATAATTTAGCTCTGCAGGCCCAGTTGGCCCATGGCTTGGTTTACAATTTTCCTCCATCCTTTTTTATCCTTCGTCTTCTCCTTCCAGTTGCTGATGTTGCATTCATTTATGTCCTTTAAAACTTCTACCTTCCATCTCGTCCTTGGCCTACCTTGTCTCATTTTGCCTCCTATGGTACTTTCTAATATCTTCCTTGGTGTTCTATTACTGTCCATTCGCATTATGTGCCCCATCCATCTAAGTCTGTTACTTTTCACTACTCCTACTATGTTCGGCTCCTTGTATAACTCTTGTAATTCTCTATTTGTTCGTCTTTCCCATCCGTTTTGAGTCATTTTTCCTCCGAATATTTTTCTTAGGACCTTCCTTTCCCACACTTTTATCCTTGTTAGTTCCTTTTTATTCAGCGTCCATATCTCACTTCCGTACACAACTATCGGTCTTATTATTGTTTTATAGATTCTAATTTTTAATCTTTTGGATAAATTTTTGTTATACAAAAATTTTCTCAAACCAAATAGGCTACGATTTGCTGACATAATCCTTCTTTGTATTTCCATTAAGCTGTCCGGTTTTCTATAGAATTCTACTCCTAGGTATACAAAATGATCCACTTCCTCAAACGTATATTTTTTTCCTGTCATTGTTATTTCCAAATTCTTACCCACTTCGCTTTCTGTCCATTGCATATACTTGCTTTTATTCTCATTTATTATAAGTCCTATTTTCGCAGCTGCTTCGCTCAGTCTCTTAGTTGTATTTTGTAGTTCGTGCCTCGTTCTTGAAAGTATAGCGATGTCATCTGCAAACGCCAGGCATTGATGACGTTTATGGTACAGCAATCCGGATCTATTTATATTTGCCTTTCTTATTACGGATTCTAATGCAGCGCAAAATAATAGTGATGACAGCGGGTCTCCCTGTCTTAAGCCTTCGTGCACTTCAAATTTCTCTGATGCAATTCCATTTACTCTCACTCTGTTATTTGTTTGTTCGAATGTTAGTTTTATTAAATTGAGCAGTTTTCCTCTTATTCCTATTTCTTTTAACGCTTGGTATAGTTCTTTTCTTTTCACTCTGTCGTATGCTTGCTTAAAATCAACGAAAAGTATATGTGTTTCTTTTTTGTACTGGTAACTCTCTGCCTGAATTTCTCGTAGTGTAAATATTTGATCCGTTACTGCTCTTCCTCTCCTAAATCCGCATTGATATTCTCCAAGTTCTTTTTCAATCAAAGTTGTTAACCTGTTCTTTAAGGACGTTGCTAATACTTTATACGCTATATTTAGAAGCGCAATGCCTCTATAATTTTGGCAGTTGGTCTTGTCACCCTTTTTGAAAATCGGTAGTAGGATTGCTTCGTTCCATTCTTGCGGCATCTTCTCCTGCACCCATATTTCTTCTATTAGTCTGTGGATCAATTTTACTATTATTTCACCTCCTTGTTTAAACAATTCAGCTGTTAATTGGTCGCTTCCTGGACTTTTGTTATTTTTTTATTTTTTATTATTGTCTCAATTTCTAGTAGTGTTGGAGGCTCCTCTGTTACTTGGTTATCTAATTCGTACCCTTCTTCCTCTATTTCTTCTTCAGCTTCTTCTGTTGTTTCGTTTAGCAATTCTTTAAAGTGGTCGCTCCATAGCTCTATTATTTCTTCTTCCTTCCCTACTAACTGCCCTTGTTTGTTCTTCATAAATATGTTTTTTGTCTGGAACCCTACTCTCTCTTTTTTTAGTCCTTGATACATGTTTCTAATTTCCCTATTTTGGTACTTCTCTTCAATGTCTTTTATAATATTTTCGTGGAATATCCTTTTCTTTTTTCTGATAATTTTCTTACATTTTACTCTTTGTTTATTGTAGTCTTCCTTTGTTTTTCCTGTTTTTGTTCCTAGCATTTTCAGTCTGAGGTCATTTTTCTTGTTTATTTCTATCTCGCATTCTTCATCCCACCATTCAGTCTTTTTGTCTGGTTTATGATGTATACTTTCCCTAGCCCCTTGTTCTACGCCTTTTCTAATGTGCAGCCATAATTTTTCAATATCTTCTGTACCTTGTATTTTTCCTAAATTGTCCGTTAAGTTCTTTATGTATTCCGTTTTTTCTTCTTCTGTTGTTAATCTCCATATTCTATTGTTTGCTTGATTCTCTTTTCTTCTATTTCTTTCATGTGGGATTATCTGTTTAAGTTTGATTCCTACTACAAAGTGGTCTGAATCTAAGTTTGGTCCTCTGTAACTTTTTACATTTGTTATGCATTTTTCTTGATCTTTGTCGATTATCACATGGTCTATTTGATTTACGTAAGATCCGTCGGGAGATACCCATGTCCCTTTATGTATCTCTTTCCTTTGTAAGTACGTACTCTTTATTATTATATTTTTCTCTTTTGTAAAGTCGATTATTAGTTGTCCATTCTCATTTGATATTTCATGTAAACTATATTTACCTATTGTTGGTCGAAATGTTTCCTCTCTTCCTATTTTTGCATTTAAGTCTCCTAGAATTATTTTTAAATCATATCTTGGCAGGGCGCTATATACTCTATCCAACAAGTTGTAGAAATCTTCCTTTAATTCTATATCTGCGTCCTCTATTGGAGCATGTACATTGATAAAAGTTATTTTTTGATATTTCCCATTTAATCTTACGTAGCACATCCTCTCCGATATCGGTTGATAATCAATGATAGTCGGTTTAAGTTTTTTGTTTATGATAAATCCTGTTCCTAATCTTCTGTTTTGTCCTCCGCTATTGAAAAAAATATAGTCTTCCAATTCTACTATTTCCTTTCCTAACTGTTTTGTTTCTTGTAAGGCCATTATTTCAAACTCATAGTTTTTTATTTCTCGGGTTAGTTCTTTCAATAGTCCTTCTTCGTACGTCCCCCGTACATTCCATGTACCTACTTTTAATGTGCTTTTTATTTTACTGTAGTGATTTCTTATTGCTTTTTGTTTTTCGTTGTAGTTTTCCTTATTCATGTCCGTTAGACTTTGCTCGGTCATTCCTCTATTCCTTACTATCTGTCGTTCGTTTAGATTTCCCCGTTTTTTGAATATCCTGGATCCCTTTCATTTTTATTGTTCGTTATGACCATTGGCACGAGTACTCCTTCTTGGGTCCACTTTTTCCATTCTCCATTTATTCTGATTTTTTGGTATCCAACTGTTGCTATATGTCCTTTTTCTCTTTCTTCCTTAGCTATTTGTCTTAATTTTTCTGTGTTTCTGCTTCTTTTACTGTTAATTCCGTATCTATATATATTTTTGTACCTTTTAATTTGCTCTTCTGTTTCAGAATTTCTTGCTTTTGTTTGAAATTTGCTATTTTTATGATTGATAAGGGTTGTTTACCTTCATTCATTTTGATATTTATTACCTCTGTTATTTCCACATCTACTCCTAGATTCTTATTAATAAACTCCTTTACTTCTTCCTCCGGATTATCTTGTACGTTCAACCCTCTAATAGTTAGATTCATTTTCTTTGACTCTTTTTCCATTATTTCTGTTCTATTCTCTAATATTTGTATCTTGTTCTTTAAGATTTCATTTTCATTCTTTAATATTTTTATTTCATCTTGATATTCCTTCTGATCCTTTCTAATGGCTTTTATTTCGATCATCATATCTTTCATCATCATTGTTAGTTGATCCATCTCAATAGTTTCTTGTTTCGGGTTTTTAAGCAATTTTTGGGGTGATCTTATTACTTTTTTACTTTTTCTAAATGCTTCTCCTTCTTCCTCTTCTCTTTTCCTTCTTCTATTATTTTCTCCGGCTGAAGAACTTTCGCTGTCCGATCGATATCTACTACTATATTTAATATTATAAGGAATAAAAAAACCTTTGAATCTGATTCATTTGTTGAAATTAATTTCACACCAGATAAATTAATTTTCTTATGTGTGAATTCAGTTTTCATTCGTGTGAAATCAGTTTTGGTTAATGTGAAATTATATTTCATTTGTGTGAAATCAGTTTTCGTTAATGTAAAATTATATTTCATTTGTGAGAAATCTGTTTTCGTTAATGTGAAATCATATTTCATAAGTGTGAAATCATACTGTAAAAGGTATAGATGTATATGATCTAGTCGATGTCCCATTCCTACCCACTGTCCCCTTAACAAGTACTTTGTGATGGCGGTCGGTCCTGTGGTGGCCACAGCTGATTTTTTATATTTTATGCCGTCATCTAAAACAAATTCAGTGCCACAGAGTTTATAGGGTATTTTATGTTAGCTTCACTGAAATTTCTACATGTATAATGATAATCTCAGTTATTGCAAAGGCGCAGTTGTGGCGTTTTTAACAACATATATTCATAGATACTAATGTTCATTTCTAATAAGACCTATTTGATGATGCACCCAAAATTTTTAACTCTGTATACTTACAAAGATTATAGTCAAATCAACATAACTCCAAAATCTTCTAAAATACTGCCTCTTCAATATGACCATTTCAATTATCTCTTGAATTATGTAGAATATTAAGAAACACACAAACATCACCTCAAATGCCAGTACAGCATAGTCTTTAGTGAAACGGTAGCGAAGTAAATTAACCGTATTAAAAGAATAAGAGGTGAGAATACCACCTGTCGCTGGGAATTCAAACAACAATCTGAAAACAAAGTATGTAATAAGACATGTAAGCACTGTTTTAATTCATAAATAATATCCGCCCTTGCGAGAAAATTACAATGACTTTTAAGTTATTCAACCAATGCAACATAACTGAGAACTTTTACCTGATTGTACGAGGGTCGTCTCAAAAGTAAGTTACACTTTTTTTTTCATCCGTGTGGTTGGCGGGAAAAGTTTGAGAATGTCAGAGAATTTTCCCTGGGTGTAGTGGCAGCACTGTAAAATTTCTATGCGCGTGCGTCGATCGTTCCGGCAGTCAGGCTCCAGCCACTATGGAGACTCCACTTGCAAAAATAAAAATGCTACTGAAATTCATCACGAGTTGTGTATTGTTTATGATGAAGACTTTATGTCAAGGCCAATAGTTTTTCGTGACGACAACGCTCGCCCACACGCTGATCGTCAGACTCAAGACTTGCTTGAGGAGTTTCAATGGGATGTTTTCAGACACCCGCCTTACTCCCCTGACCTTGCACCAAGTGACTTCCACCTGTTTCCGCAGCTGAAGCAACATCTCGGGGGAAGACGCTTCACAAACGAGGATAATTTGAAACAAGAAGTTGAAAGATGGCTAACCAGTATGGCGGCAGAATGGTATGACACTAGATTGAAAAAACGTTTACCACGGTACCAAAAATGTATTGAAAAACAGGGCGATTATGTAGAACAATAAGTTTAATGTGTTCTTTTCGAAAATACTTTTAAAAAAACATACTTTTATTTATTAAAAAAAAAAAAAAAAAACAGTGTAACTTACTTTTGAGATGACCCTCGTAGTAAGCAAGTATGCCTTGGATTTATTACAAAAAACCACAGGGGAAATTATTAATCGTCACAACACCTAATCGTGTTGATCTTTTGGGCCTGATGATCCAGCTTACTCAGGGCCAAACTTGTGTACGCTTAAGCCCTAGACAATTTTTATATCGTGCTGCCTGTAAGGTAGAAATTGGGGTGAAATGGTTAGATTTAGAGAGTTGGAATTTGGCATGCATATACAGCTCTTTGACTAACATATAGACAAAAATACGTAGAGTAAATAAAACACAATGCCCGAAATATAGATCACCCGATCTGAAAATAAATCTCAACAATGGACATTGTTAAGAACCGAAATATTTCAACAGGATTTTTTATAAGATTAGTTTCTCGAAAATATAGAATTTTTCGTTTTATTTTTTAACATTTATTCAGGTCTATTCTGTCTTATCGGGTATCTTTTGTGTTTATAAAAAATTGGTTAAAAATTATGATTAAAAAGTAACATATTAACTAGGCGGAAGTTCTTATTCTGTATTTGAGGTTATAACCCAAGCGTTAAGTTCTAACTTTTTAACCTTATTGTTAAAATTGTGTTGTGAAATTATCTACGAGGGACGAATTTTGCTAGTGTAAGTGTGGATTTAATGTAAACAAGTTTTATGGTTGAATCGTGAATGAACAACAATATAATAAATTTACATTGCGGAAATGTACAATACCTATTTATATATAAATAATTATGGGTGCAGAAAGTAAATAATATATTACCGTAACATGCCAATGTATAAATATTTTTTCTGTCTATTCTTTCTTCTATATTAAGATACTTTTATTTTCAGGTTATACTTACCTTATTTTTATTTTTAAACAAGCAGAAATCAAAATTTATAAGTGTAACATAATTTTAAAGTTTTAAATGTTTACTTGTAATATATCGGGAAATCTTTTGGGTTTTCTCTGGTTGTGAAAAAAAAAAAACATCTGTAAAACGAGGTATTTTGTAAAAGTTTTAAACAAGTGAAAATATTTTAAAATGTTTCTTCAATTAAATTAATAGGATCACTCATATCACGCAGTACTTTTGTATAATTCGAACTGATCTCCTGAAAAGCATTTGTATATATTTTTATTCACCTATATTAATTTTTTACTTATTAACTTCTTTATGTTCAATTTGTTCTAGTAATAATTAATTTAAAATAAACAGACTTGCCATGATTAATTGTAAAAATGGATTTATTCTGGCTATTTGATGTTCAGAGGTTCGAATTACAGATGGTTAAAATGTTAACGCCATGTATTTGGCTGGAGTTAAAATTCCCAATATAACCTACTGAATTAACTACACCGAGGTTAAAATTTTAACTCCATAGAGTTATAGAATAACTAAATATTTTAAAGCGTGGTTAAAATTTTTTAACTTCGACCCTGAGGTTAATTTTTAACTTTTTCAAATTGTTGCTTAACTTCAAAAGAGAGCTCTTAAGGCGTAGATTTTTTATTTTAACACCATATTTGCCAAAAACATGCAAGAAAGCTTTTTTCCCACAACTTATAACCTTATGTAAGAGGGTTATCTAAAATTCTGCAAAAAATCTTAGCAATGCTTATTGATGTGAACCGAAATATTTCAAAAGGAATTTTTGATCTGATTATTTTTTCGAAAGTTATCAAGTTTTTTTTGCAATACCGTGATACCGTCTAACTGCCTAACTATACAACAATTGATTGTTCAGCTAAATTTAGTTGTTTTATTACTGTTCGGGGAATGATAAAAGAAGATACATGGACGAAATACTAAAAATGACAGAAAAAGTAGCAAGAGAAAATGATTTAAAAACACAATACAGCATTATTCGAAGGATAACCGGGAAAAAAAATCTGATTAGTAAACATGTAAGAAATAAGAAGGAAGACAAACTAAAATCAGATAAGGACATAACTGCACGATGGATTGAACATTTTATGGAAATATATGAGAAGAGTGATATAGACACATTAGAAATGAATAAAGAAAAACCAATACATACAGAGTTGAAACTAGAGATGGAAGAATTTTCAAAAAAAGAAATAACAGATGCAATTAAACAATTAAAAAACGGAAAAGCATCAGGAATAGACAACATACCAGCTGAATTACTAAAAGTCGATATAGAACAATCTGTAGATATTCTGTATATACTGATGAAGAAAATATGGGAGGAGGAAAAAATACCAAAGGATTGGAAGGAAGGCATAATTATTAAATTACCAAAAAAGGGGGATCTAACGAAGTGTGGTAACTGGAGAGCTATTACATTACTAAGCGTGACGTCAAAAATAATGTGCAGAATATTACTAGAAAGGATGAAAATTGATATTGATAAAACCCTTAGAAAAAAACAAGCTGGATTTAGAGTGAAACGTTCTTGTATGCATCATATCTGCACTCTGCGTATAATCTTAGAACAGGCAAATAAATGGCAAAAAGAAATATATACTACCTTTGTCGATTTCGAAAAAGCCTTTGATCGTGTAAACAGAGATAAGATGTGGTTAATTTTGGGAAAATATGGAATACCAGAGAAATATATATCTATAATAAAGTTATTATACGAAGGATATGTAGCAAGAATCGAGCACGGAGGTAAATTAACACAAGAAATCGACATAAATAGCGGAGTGAGACAGGGCTGCATACTTTCCCCAACTTTGTTTGTCATAGTCATTGATTGGGTGATGAGAAAGGTCGTAGATGGCAAAACAGGCATAACATGGAATATCTACAATCAACTGGAAGATTTGGAATATGCGAATGACGTTCGTTTATTAACAGAGAATAGTGGACATATGCAGAAGAAACTGGAAAAATTATCAGAAGCGGCAAGCGGTATAGGACTCAAAATAAATGTTGAGAAAACTCATATTTTACGAGGAAATAAAATGAAAGACAGGAAGATATATGTACAAGAAAAAGAAGGAAAAACTTTTGATAAATTTTGTTATCTAGGCAGCACGGTAGAAGGAAACGACGGGTGCACTACAGACATACAGACAAGAATAGGAGAAGCACAAAATGCACTTAACATGTTAAGGAAGGTATGGGAGGCAAAAGGAATAACAAGGAAAACTAAAATAAAATTATACAACAGTAACGTGAAAAGTATCCTGCTGCATGGAGCCGAAACGTGGAAAGGAGACAAGAAGGACATACAACGTATACAAACTTTTATAAACAGATGTTTAAGGAAAATCTTGGGAATATTCTGGCCCGAAAAAATAACAAATGAAAAATTATGGGAAATAACAGAACAAGAACCAGTTAGGATGACTATAAAAAATAAGAAATGGAAATGGATAGGACACACGTTAAGAAAACCAATGGAAAACATAGCAAAACAAGCAATAGAATATAATCCAAAAGGGAAACGGAAAACTGGAAGACCGACAGAGACAAGGAAAAGAAGCATAAACAGGGAATATGCAGAAATTGGAATGACTTGGAATGAAATTAAAAGGAAAGCAAAGGATAGAGAAAAGTGGAGATTGTTCAAAAATATGTGTAAATGAGAATAAATGAAACACCAACTAAAAAGAACATAAGAAGTGAAGTGCGTTGGTCTAGCCAACCAACCACTTTTTTCTACCGGCTATAGAAACGCGTTTACGTACCCTATGCTCCACTTGGGAGCTAAAGGGACAAAGAGAGAGAGATTACTGTTCGAAAGCCGTACAACTCCTACCACATTTACATATTTACTGTAATACCGCCTAATTTCTTTGCACCCGTCAAAATATCTTAAAGGAAATTATTACTTACTTGACAACACAAAACAGATTTAAATTCGGATTGTAGAGAGTGAAATCAATGAAGACAGCTCTCGTGGCCCTGGCGATCCATTTATACTTTTTTAAGGTGGTTAGCTCCGTCAGAGCTAGGTCATACATTGGAGGGAAATCCAAAATGAAACCTCCAGCGTCATAATAGGAGATTCTGCCGGTGTAGCTCATACTTCCAGATTTCTTCGCTTGACGATAAGCCCATCTAAATAAATCATTTGCATACTGAAGATTCTAGTTGGCAATGGAACAGTGTTTTCTAATTTTATTTGTGCACGTATATCTTTTAAGATTTGTGAAACGCAATTGTCGCATGAGTGGTTTCATGCATGTAGTGCATAATCCACTCACGATGTATCCAATGGGAATAGAACACGCTAAAATGGCATTTTTGTTGGTAACCACGAAATATAACTAGACATGTGAAAATAATAAAATCGAATAATTTTAATTGCACAATAACATCAAATGGCATTCTTTAAAAATATTCATTCGGCAACTTTTTAAGATACAAGGTAAGGTCAAATGTATTACAAACTAATTACATTGGATTCTTGAGCTAGCTTGTT
The DNA here is from genome assembly GCA_963971575.1 of Liopterus haemorrhoidalis. Lineage (NCBI taxonomy): Eukaryota > Metazoa > Arthropoda > Insecta > Coleoptera > Dytiscidae > Liopterus > Liopterus haemorrhoidalis. The sequence continues at coordinate 20,006,216 of OZ020623.1, forward strand.
TTTATCGTTTTTTAGAGTTTTGTAGGTATGACCAAAAAACCCTTATACCGTCATTTTGTTGTCTGTCTGCCTGTCTGTTAAAAAAAAAATTGTAACCAAACAGCTAAACCTACTGAGTTGAAATTTGGCATGCTTATACAACTCTTTTGCCCGCACATAGGAAAAATACTAAAACATCTAAAAAACATATCCCCTAAAAATATAAACAAATATGTGCTTATTGAAAAAAAAAATTTTTTAAGTTCTGAGTAGGGTATCAAATGAAATCCCTCAGTACATAGATTAACGACCAAAATTTTATTTTTGCAAAATAAATTATTTTGATGCGATTTTTACCCAAATTGTGCAACAGAAAATTTGTCCCACACTCTAGGCCTGTAGCCCAGAAGGTTTAAACTAAAAATCTGAAAAAATTCTAATTAATGTACATTGGTGTGAACCGGAATAGTACAACAGGAATTTTTGATCAGATTATATTTTCGGAAAATAACGCATTTTTTGTGTTTTTTTGTTGGCGATATACATAAATTATGGTTATGTAACACACTAGACTGGAAGGCGTATCTTGGTCTAATGGTTAGCATGCTGACCTGCTACGCAACAAACTAAGGTTCGCTCCCAGACAGAGGAGACAATTTTATTTTTTTGTTTTTTTCCATTTTTATTTTGTTTAAATTATTTTGTCAAAGTTCTAGTTATGTTTTGGCAAATGTTGCATTTAATTTTTAAGAGCGTAAATTTAGTAACCAGTTGGAATGTTGGAATTATATTTTCATTCTATGTGTCATGTATACGAAACCAAAGGGGTGGAGCACATGACAAACAATGAAAGCCATAGGCGCAATTTTCCAAATCTTAATGAACCTTGCTATATAAAAAAATACTGCACATATTTAGAAACCTAAATTATGGTATTAGGTATTCTAATTAAAATTAACAAAAAAATATTTTAACTTGAAATTTGTTTTTAAAGCTTTTAGATTAACAGACGATAAATTATATTAAAAATGTCGTTCATTTTGCCGTGATTACTACAAGGCAAAATTTGTCCTACATGCTCAGCATGCCGCCTTTACTTATTGTACACCTGCGAAACCATGAAATGTGTGAAAATTCACACTTCACATTATTTTTTTCTGTTATCATTAAATTGATATTCGGTTTAACATTATAATATCCAATTTAGTATAGTTTAGCAAGCGGTCTGCGGAACTCATGCTCAGTTTATCAATAGATCTATCTTTAACTAAAAACCTGTTATATAATATTGTCCTTTTATGCAGATGCAATCCTATAATATAATACGCCTGTTTGTATGTTCGTATGTTCGACCGGTCGTTTCTTCATTCCCCGATAGAGGCGTGCATATGTTAATAATAGATTCGTTTCATAGCCTGTTCGACCGGTCGTTTCTTCATTCCACGATAGAGGCGCGCATATGTTAATTATTTATGTCAAAATTGTTTAAAATATATTGTTGATGCAATAATAGTGAATTTTCTACGAACACTTTTTATAATTATTATAAGATGCAATAATAGTGAATATTCTACGAACACTTTTTATAATAATTGATAGAATTGTAAGAAATTATTGTTTATTATAAGATTATAAGATTGTTGTAAAACAAGTTAACTGTGAGGTTAGAAAATTCAATTTTACCTTAATTTACTATTGTTATCTGTTTATTTACTAACGAAAATTACCTTTTAATTAGAATAAGAAAATATGAAGAACGAAAGAGAACGAAGTAGGAGGCGCAGAGAAAATTTTACGCCAGAACAGTTAGATGAGTCAAGACTTATGGCAAGAGAAAGAATTCAAAGGCGTAGACAAAATTTAACCGCAGAACAATTAGATGAGTCAAGACGTTCAGCCAGAGAAAGAATTCAGAGGCATCAAGAAAATTTAACGCAAGAACAGTTAGACGAGTCAAGACGCATTGCACGAGAAAGGATACATGAAACAAGAAGGGGTTTAAGTAATGTCAATATGCCATTAAATAATATAGAAACACATAATTGTGGAGCCTTAAATATGACCTGTGAATTTTGTGGAGCTGTTCATTTTGCTGGAGAGATTGGAAATGATAGAAAATTTTCGAGCTGTTGTCATAGGGGTAAGGTGCGTTTTCCAGAAAATCACTATCCACAAGAATTTATAGATCTTTAGACTAATACTACAAATCCATTTTATGCCAATTTTAAAGACAAAATAAGATCTTACAATAGTGCTTTTGCTTTTGCATCCATGGGCGCAGCTATACCTGATAATGCCATTGATTCTACGCGTGGTCCTTATTGTTTCAAAGTACATGGGCAAATTTATCACGTTACATCGCATTTACATCCTGCAGAAGGTCAAAGAAGAAAATTTTGTCAACTTTATGTAATTGATGCACAGGAGGCTTTAGAGACAAGGTTAGAACAGACACCTAATGAAGGATGTTTATTAGAAGTGATGAACATTATAGACAATATAGTAAGAACATACAATGTTTACGCACATGTCTATAAAACGATGAGAGAGGTAGAAGAAGAAGAAAACCAACGAACCCTAAACGAAGGTCGCTCAATTTCTAAATTAAACTTAATATTTAAGAGAGATCGAATGCATGACCGTCGAAGATATAATGATCCGACTGTTGATGAAGTCGCAATGATATTTACGGATGATGACGGTGAACCTCCATTTGAGAGAGATATTACGGTATACCCTAGAGTAGAAGGAAATCAATTAATTTCTTTAAATATTTTAACTTAGACCCGATGATATATCCCTTATTGTTTCCTCGAGGAGAACCTGGATGGCAACCCAATATGGTTTCAGAAGCTTTTGAAAATCGTGCGCGAAACAAAATAAGCATGTTACAATTTAAATCCTGGCATTTAGCTATAAGACCAAATTGTTTCAATCCCATTCATTATGGTGGCAAACTAGCACAACAGTATATAGTTGATTCTTATTTGCAAGTGGAAGCAAATAATTTAAATTATATAAAATATAACCAAAAAAAATTAAGAGTAGAACTATACGATGGTTTGGTGGATTATGTAAGGAATCAAATCGAAATAGGAGGGCATCAAATTGGAAGGACAGTTATTCTTCCATCAACATTTCAAGGATCGCCCAGAAACATGAAAAAAAATATATAATGATGCCATGGCTATAGTGCAGAAATATGGACCACCTGATATTTTTCTTACTATGACATGCAATCCTTTATGGTCAGAAATTTCCGAAAATTTATACGAAGGACAGAATGCTTCTGATAGACCAGATTTGGTTGCTAGGGTGTTCAATTTAAAATTAAAAGTACACACATCAAGATACGGTACATTATGATGAAATTACAAACTACATAAATGCGCGTTATGTTTCTGCACCTGAAGGCCACATTGCTTCAGATTTACTAGAATTTAAAATGCATAATAGGTCACATGTCGTGTATAAATTACCAGTTCATTTGGAAAATCAACAGTCTATAATTTTTGTAGCAGGAGAAGAACAAGAAGCACTACAAGCAGCCAGCAGGAAAAAATCAAAATTAATTGCTTGGTTTTTGTTAAATGAAACAGACCCTGATTCACAGGAAATATTATATTGTGACATACCATATCATTATACGTGGGATGGAAAATTATCTAAGTGAAAGAAAAGACAACGAGGTGCTAAAAAAATTATCACCCGTATGTATACGGTCAATCCACGAGCAGAAGAAAGATTTTATCTAAGGCTATTGTTATTACATGTTCCTGGAGCAATATCATTCTTGGACTTAAAAACAGTTGATAATGTTATCTATCCAACTTTTAAAGAAGCTGTTATAAAAAGACAACTAATTTCAGACGATTCAGAATGGACACGTACCTTGGAAGAGGCTGCTAGGCAAAACATGCCTCATCAACTAAGACAGCTTTTTGCATTGATATGTATTTTTTGCAATCCTCAACAGCCAAGAGTTTTATGGGATCAATTTCGAAATCAAATGATTGAAGATTATTTACAAACTTACGATGAAAACATTGCCATACAAAAATCAATATTTGATATTGACACATATTTAAAAGCAGCCGGTTTAAATTATAAAAATTTCAACTTACCTGAATTAAATGTAACATTTAATGAAACAACAAGATACAACTGTTTACAAGAAAGAGAGGAAGCTATTTCCAACATCCAGAAATTAAATGTGCAACAGAGAGATGCATTTGATAATATTATTCGAGCTGTTGATGATGAACATATTATGCAAAGAACTTTCTTTTTAGACGGGCCAGGTGGTTCTGGAAAAACGTTTCTGTATAACACCATAATAAGTTATATTAGAGGTCGAGAAGATTCTGTTCTTGCATTTGCTACAACAGGTATTGCACCCATTCTTTTAAAAGGAGGTAGAACAATGCATAGCGGTTTCAAATTACCAATACCAACCTTAGAAACATCTGTTTCATCAATGTTGTTAAATTCTTTTGAAGCGCATTTGTTGAGAGAATCGATATTACTAATAATAGATGAAGCATCAATGATGACCAAAGAACACCTAAAATGCATCGACTTGCTTTTAAAAGAAATTCATGAAAATGATAAAATTTTCGGGGGCAAGGTTATACTTCTTGGAGGAGATTTTAGGCAAACTTTACCAGTTGTGCCCAAAGGATCCAAATTAGAAATAATTCAAAATTCTCTCAAATGAAGTAATCTTTGGAAACATTTCCATCATTTTAATTTAATTCAAAATATGAGAACCAATGCTGCCAGCAATGGTATAATGAGTGGCTTCTTCAAATTGGTGAAGGAAAATGCGAACTATCATCTGTAGATTTACCTGCAGATTCTATTAAAATACCAAGATCTATGACCATTAATAATGAAGAAGATATTATCATGAATATATACGGCAACCAAATTAATTCAGAATCGGACTATTGAAATAAAATTATCCTGACTACCAAAATGAAATGGTTATAAAAATTAACAATGATATTTTGAATCTTTTGCCTGGCGAAATAAAAACTTACTATAGCGCCGATTCTGTTTTATCTGATAATCCGGATGACTTTATTAATAACCAGTCAGAATATTTAAACAGTTTGATGCCTTCAGGACTGCCACTTCATAAATTAAATTTAAAAGTTGGATCTATGATAATGCTGCTGAGAAATTTAAATACAAGAATGGGTTTATGCAACGGTACGAGGCTTTTGGTAAAAGCAATGCACGAAAATTTTATTGATGCAGAAATAATAAATAATAATAAAATAAGAATATATAGTCCTCGCATGAAGCTTGCTCCCAGTGAAAATCAACTTCCAATTAAATTTCAACGAATTCAGTTCCCTGTTATCCCAGCTTTTGCCATGACGATAAACAAAAGTCAAGGACAAACATTCCAAAATGTTGGTTTATATTTGCCCGAACCAGTATTTAGTCATGGGCAATTGTATGTGCCGTTTTCACGGTGTACATCTGCCATTAACATGAAAGTTGAAATACTTCCTACTTACACTCAAGGAACACTTTCAAATGGTGACAGTTTTACTACCAATGTGGTATACAAAGAAATGTTAACTAAAAGTTAATTTTTATATTAATTTTGTATATTTTGTTATATAAATCAAAAATGAAAATAAATGTAATATATAATAAATTTAAATCAACCATTGAATTCTTAGAATAAATATAATTTAATATTAGTAAAAAGGATGTTTGCTGGGAACTGGTGCCCACGAGTTGTACTAGTTATTAAATAATTTGTATAGAAATTAGTGATGGGCACGTACCGTGAAATTTCCGTGTCACTTCGTGACACGGCCGTTCACGGTAAAATCGTGAGTGAACGTGATTAATATTTTCCTTTCGTGCGTGATTGTGCGTGATTTAAAATTTGTCGTGACACGTCGTGCGTGCAATCACGGCATGTTACGACTCACGAAGTTTAAATTTTAGTAAATAGAAGGAATAAGAAGAAAGAATTGTCTATTTTGTATTATTATCTATGCTGTGTTTTGTATCTCTTTCTACGACGAAGCAACATGTCTCCGTTGTATGCAGGAGTTGAAATTATTTTTTGTGTAATTTTGAGTGAATCTGACTGGATATGGATAACTCAAAACAATCTCATTCTAACTAGTTTGCGCTTTTTCTCTAACCAGTTGGATGTTGTTGCCTCTCTCATCCTTCCTGTTATCAGTTCTGCCTTACCTCTCCGCATTCATTCCTTCTTTTCTCGAGTACTCTCGCTCATCTTTCTCCCTTTCCTTTTTCGATCAACAGCTCCTTTATCTCTTCCTCCCATTTTATCATCTTTCCACACCTTTTTGTTAGATGTTCCAAGGATTCTTCCTCCTCCCTACACATTATGCATAGCCTATCCTCTGGTTTTGCCCAATACTTGTTGCTCCGTTATTCATTTCCACATCTTAATATGTATCTCATTGCCAGATACATATTTTCAGTAAACTCCTAGCAGCCGTAGGTCCACACCATGATAACAACGCGTTTGAACAATTAATCCTCTTAACATGCTTTGTTTGATAATGTGCCCAATGACACCACCTTATTCAGGGGTTGTTCTGATAAGGGAGTTAAATAGGATAATGATTGTTCGACAATTACGAAAGCCTTTTGTTAAGCAAACTATAAATCCATTTTGTTTACAGCAGAGTTTATAATAATTTGATATGTCAAAGAACACCCCAATGTCTTTAAAATTTTCTAGTTGCATTTATGTTATAATTATACTTTATAACATTTCGCTTTCTGATGTAAGACATTGCCTTACAATTTTCTGTATTGAAGTATAAACCAGTAGCTTTATTCCACTTCCAGATTTTATGCAAGTCACCCTGTAGTTCGTCGCAGTGAGATAAGATTCAATGATTTTGCGATATATTTTTATATCATCATTTCACAATGATGTTGCTCACGACTTCTAGGATGACAGTGCTAACAAGGAGAAATAGGAGAGGAACAAGGTTAGAGCCCTATGGAATTCCACTCAGAAATATGTATACTATTTGAATTGGCACTATTATTCTCTACATATTATAAACGATTTCGCAAATACGAATCGAACCAGGTACATATTATTGGCGCTACTCTGAAATTCTTGACAGTCAATCTTTGTGGCATAAATCTATTTTGCTTTTTACTTATATTGGGAGACACGTGCTGCAAAAGATATTTATACAAGAAATATAACTTTGAATCAGTTTTTGAAAACAATTTATTTAGAGAACAATACAATAAAAGTAAATGATATTTCATGTAAAACTACTAGTAACTGACAGCTAACTAATAACTGACTAACTGAGTTTTAAGATATTTTATAGTATGTAAAAGTGTTTATCTGTTAGTGTATCTTGTATTACATTTGAGTGTTGTGTTTCTGTGTGTGAATGTATTTTGTGTAGTGTCAGCTGAAATTGGTCATGTAATTTACATAATTATTAATTAATTTGCGCATAAATTGCCGGGAAAGGCAAAATAGACACAGGTCTATAATTTTTGACATCTTTTTTATCTCCGCTCGTGTATTGAACAGTTTCCACCTCATAGGAAAAGTATTTTAATCAATAGATTTTTCTTTGTCCTGGAGTCTCTGAAATATTATGTTCCATGTTTTGAACATGCTTATAATAATTAGTATTAAATAACCGTTTCCGCGATTTCCTACTTTCAGAAAACATATTCCTATGATAGTCTACACCTCGCAAAGGAAGTTCATAAGGGTCATAACGCCAGACCATTTGTCGAGCTTTCGGGCCTGATGATCCCGTGTATCCTGAACCACGCATGGGAAATTCATGATGACCGTAATACCTGGTCATATAAAAATGTCGGGCCTAATAATCCCGCGTATCCTGATTAACGTATGCTCTCGCAAAGGAAGTTCATAATAGTCGCAACACCTGACTATATCGAGCTTTCGGGCATGATGATTCCGCGTAACCATAATCACGCATGGGAAGTTCATAATGATCGCAACACTTGATCATGCCGAGCATTCGGGCCTGATTATTCTGCGTACCCTAAATCGTTAGGAAGGAGGCAATTCATAGAAGAGATTTGTAAGAATAAGCTTAACTGTTGTCTCTTTTGTCTCTCACTTAAATTCCTACCCGCGTGTTTGACGTGCGTGGAGACCCGTAACGCCGTAAAAAATGATCCTGGTCGGTTGAGGGAAACTGCTTTCGCGATCAGTATGTTCCCAACAGATCTTCCTTGGCCTCCGAATTGGCAAAAAAAGGGACGCTGAATCAATCGGCTGGTACTGCAGCATGGATAGAGGGGCTCCACTATTGTATCATGGATGCCAGGGTAATGCTGTGCCACTGGACAAGAATTCGGGGGTCTATGGCCGCGGATGGAGCTCAAAAGGTTCTAGAGTTGGCTACTGCTGGTTCTCGACCGGGTGGAACATACATCTTCTTCTCTTGGTGCTATATCACTCTATTCTGTCTGGTGCAATGAGCCAGTTTGCAACCAACGTCCTCGGTGCAGGCTCTCTCGTGGGTATGGTTTGGGAGGGTGATGAATCTTTTTATACGGGAATAACGACAACCCAGATTATCGAAAGTAATTTAATTTACACTATAGTTTAAAGCATACTCTGTAAAAAATCAAAAAAGAGACCACGCCGTGATGCTTAATTATCCAACGTGGAATGTGAAAGGTCTTCTGCCAAGAAGGTAGATCTCTGTAAACCCGTTCCATGATTTATCGTCGTGAAGATTGAAGAGGAAAGTGAGTCTTTTAACAGGATGTCACTTTTATTTGTTGCCCGAACGATAAGAACGATTAGCCAAAGTGGAATATGGACAGTACGTAAGATGTCAGACGGTACGCTCTTAATTGGGGCTGAGGCAGAGGATTCGTTGACAATGATAAAACGCGAGGCGTTTGGTGCACATCGTATTTCAGTTCAACCTCTCCCGCTCTGAATATAACAAAAAAATCCTAACAGACCGCGACCTAATTTACGTTACGGAAAAGAAGACCGTGCAGGAAATGGCATCGCAAGGTGTCATTGAATGCAGGAACTCAAACACCGTGATGGTTAACCTACTGGTGTCCAGCATCGGTTTGTGTGGGGTACAACGTGTGTAAGGTCCGTCCCTAATATCTCAATCCGCTGCGATGCTACAAGTGCCAGCATTACGGTCATGTCTAGTCTTTGTGGCGAACAGTTCATCTGTTTTGAAACCTGTCTAAACGCGACTCGTTGCGAGAACTGTAAAGGTGCGCATGCATACACGTCTCTCCACTATCCAACGTACCTTGAAGAGAAAGCTATCCAGGTCAACAAGACAAACGACAGGATACCGTATTACGATACCAAATGGAAGTACAAAGAAAGTACATCAATTACTATAGCGAACTCCTTCGCACAAGTTGACGCAAAACAAACAACAAGCGCCAGGACTCGGAATGAGACAGTGTCTCGTCCATCCATTTCAACGTCAAAGGCAGTTTCACCCAAAAAATCCGGAACGTTAAAGGCGGCGGAATCGGTCGAAGTAACCAATGTTCAGATCTCAAAATCAAGGGAATTGCCCTAAAAGAGAATGCACTCCACCATCAGATTTCCGCACCACCTAAGAAGAACACCCCACAGTCTTCTCAAAAAACGAGAGTCGAGACTAATAAGGTAACTTTCGGTTCCCGTTGAATACTGAAAAAGAGTCCAGTGTGTCCACCAAAACACCTGAACGAAATTGTGTCCGATAAAATGGCTGTAGACCTAAAGACAAACCAAATTATTAGGTTGCACGAGTTAGTTAGTTAAAATTTTTGGCGCACAGCAACAAAGGCTATTTGCGCCTAACGCAGCCAATTTAAATGACTACACTACATATTAAAAACAATAAATTAAACAATAAATAAATAGATAAAATTAATAAAATTACACATACTCAATAAAAGAAATCTTGCACAGACAAATACAAATAAATAAGATAAAGAGGTCTGTTCGAAAATTTGAACAGAATCAGGGTGATAGTAAGAGGCTGTAAAGGGGCCAATAACCATCGAATATCACAGTTTAAAAACAGAACACATTAAAATAAGGTGCAAGACTTTACACATAAAACAATAAGTTCGATTCTCTCAGGAAGAGTATCAGTCTGTCCATGAGTACCCTGTCGTCACCTAAGGCAACTGACAGGTCATAGCACAGGCCTAACCTCTCCCTGACATCCTCGAACTGTAAACACTCAGTTAAAAAGTGTAACACAGACAAATCTGTGTTACACGTCTCACAGATAGCGGGCTCTTCACCTCGAAGGAGGTGATCATGGGTCCACCAACAGTGACCTATACGGAGGCGTGTGATGGCGGTTTCCTCCCTGCGGTTAATCCTGCAGGAAGAACCCCATGGTTTAACTTCTCCCTTAATCTGTCGCAACTTAACGTTCTGTGTGCGGCTCCACTCATGTTGTCACATGTCTAAAACCAGGTGTTTCAGATGACTCTTTGCGTCATCTGGAAAAATGAAACTCACATCAATCATAGGTCTGTGGGAGGCGGCTTTTGCAGCTGCATCTGCCGCTTCGTTGTCTTTAATACCAACATGTTCCGGTATCCAAAACAGCTCTACCCTCACATTCTGAGCATTCAGATTGTGGAGTAGCAACTGGATCTTCAGTACAAGAGGATGCACTGGATCTGGATCTTGGATACTGTTCAGAGCGCTCAGCGAGTCCGTCAAGATAACACTTGACCGACTTTGCTCTGACGAAACAAAACACAGGGCCTTGAAAATAGCATACAGCTCAGCAGTGTACACACTCGTTATGGAGTGCAGACGGTACTGAAACTGTTGGCGTGGATTCAAAACAACGAACGCACAACCAACCCTGGTTCCGGATTTTGATCCGTCAGTAAAAATGACAGTATCCTCGAACCTAGGGACCAGCGTTCTTTGTAACTCATGTTGGTATTCGATAGGCAACGTAGTATCTTTTTAAACCTAGTTAATGTGAGATTCACAACCGGACGCGGCAGCGTCCATGGTGGAACAGCACACAAAACGAAACTTGCCATTTCGGGTATATTAAAGTCAATATCACCCAAAATGTCGAAAGTCCTCAGACCAAAAGGCCTATTGGCTCTTGGTTTTCTGTCATAGGTCTCTGTATGCCTATTTTGTAGAATAGGATCATAAGCAGGATGATTTGGCTTGGCACTGAGTGCAGCCATATATCGCAGGGATAGAATTTTACGACGAATGTACAGTGACGGTTCGCCTGCTTCACACAGCAGGCTTGGTATTGGGCTGGTGCGAAATACACCTGTGGCCAATCTAACCCCAGTGTGATGTACAGTGTCAAGAATTCGTATCTCTTAGTGTTTAGCTGACCCATAAGCTAGACATCCATAGTCTAGCTTAGAGCGCACTAAAGAACGATATAAACGCAACATGACAGTGCGGTCTGCACCCCATGTCTTATGACTGAGGACCCGCAATAAATTGAGCGACTTTTGGCATTTTTTCTTGACGGACAAAAAATGTGCCCGCCAAGTTAGACGACTGTCAAAAACGAGACCCAGAAATCTGGCAGTATCGGTAAATGGTAACTGTGTTCCATATAGCGTGAGTGTAGGGTTGGGATGGACACCCCTTTTCCTACAAAAATGGACACACACAGTTTTGCTGGTCGAGAATTTGAAGCCATTTTCGGTTGCCCATGTATCGAGACGATTGAAGGTCAGCTGGAGCTGACGTTCGATTGTACTAGTCTTTTGTCCGGCGACAAAGATACCAATGTCGTCGACAAATATCGAACTCTGTACAGGCAATCGAATACATGAAGCTGCACCGTTAATAGCAATAAAAAATAGCGTAACGCTCAGTATGGAGCCCTGTGGAACCCCATTGTCCAGTGCGAACATTTGTGACAGGGTATTTCCGATCCGCACCCTGAAGCGCCGGTTCGACATGAAGTCTTTTATAAAGAACATCAAGCGTCCCCGGAAACCCCATGAATGCAGAGTACGGAGAATACCATAAATCCATGCAGTGTCATAGGCTTTCTCTATATCGAAAAACACAGCTACCAGGTGTTTGTTTTCAACGAAAGCATTCCTGATAGCTGTCTCTAGTCTGACCAGATGATCTGCTGTTGAGCAGTGACGGCGAAAGCCGCACTGTGTGTTGGCCAGCAAGTCGTTTGATTCTAAAAACCAAATCAGACGCTTGCCGATCATTCGCTCCATGAGCTTGCAGAGACAACTGGTCAGTGATATTGGTCTATAGCTAGAGGGCAAGTGTTTATCTTTCCCGACTTTGGGGATAGGAACTATATGAGATTCCTTCCACTTGGTCGAGCACTTGCCCTCAGTCCATAACCTATTATAGACATTCAAAAGACTTAGATGATTCTGGAAGATTTCGGATCATACGATAATGTATCGCATCTGGACCAAAAGAGCTATACTTACATTTTAACATCGCGCTATCTAGCTCTTCACGAGAGAAAAGCAGATTGTATACCTCGTCATTCCTAGAAAATAAATTTAGAGGTATAGATTCGAGGCCTGCTTTACGAGTTAGAAACTCGGGTGGATAATGTTCAGAGCTAGAATTGAACGCAAAATTAGATGCCAAAGTGTTAGCAATTTCGACCGCTGAGGTAACTACGTTACCATTTACCGACAGACCAGCAATGGCTGTAGCTGTATTTAGACCGGAGATTTTCCGGACCTTCTCCCAAACTTTGGCCACTGGAGTGGCAACTGTAACGGTGCATACGTATTTGCGCCATGATTCGCGCTTGCTTTCTTTCACAATCCTCTTAGCACGAGCTTTCGCTCGTTAGAAGACTATCATGTTTTCTTCTGTTGGACAACGACGGAATGTATTGAAGAGGTGTCTTCTTTCACGTAGCGCCAAGTCGCATTCCTCGTTCCACCAAGGAACGGGAACTCGACGGGGCTAAGTGGATGACAGCGGTATGCTGCTTTCAGCCGCGCTCGTGATGGAATCCGTGAAATGATTCACCTCCTCGTCTACGCTCAAGTTCGGAATATCCTCGTGAGAGAATGATTCTGCGAACTTGGTCCAATCTGCTTTCCGAAGAACCCACTGTGGCCAGCGGGATTCTGTAACAGTATTGAACAGAGGCCTTAAGAGGAGTGGAAAGTGATCACTACCGCACAGGTCGTGATGCACGTCCCATTTGAACAACGGAGCGATGGCTCCTGAAACGACGCTAAGATCTATGGCACTGAATGTTCCCGTTGCTGCACAGAAGTGCGTGGGTCTGCCGTCGTTCAAAAAGCTCAAACTCAAATCGTTCAACATATTCTCCAGGTGACGTCCCCGTCGATCGTTCCGCACCGATCCGCAACATACATTGTAGGCGTTAAAATCGCCTAGTAGTATGAAGGGTGGTGGGAGTTGATCGATGATGTTCACGACATCTCGGATGTCAGTTCGAACACCAGGGGGAAGGTAGATAGAACAAATCGTCACCTGGAGGGGAAGTGCATCACGAACTGCTACGATCTGCAACTCGGTGTCAATGTCTACAGGATCGTGGTACAATGTGTCTCTAACGAGAATTGCCACGCCGTCACATGCTCTTAACCCAGTGAGGAAATCCGTGCGAAACACGGAGTATCCCCGAGGAGAGAATGTGTCGGTTTCCTTGAAATTTGTTTCCTGTAGACAAACACACGAAGGCGCAAAATCCGACAGTAAAAGTCGCAGTTCTTCGTAGCGCTGATATACACCGTTACAGTTCCACTGTAGTAGTGGGCCATTCATTTCTGTTTAGGGGAGTTACCCGGCAACCTAATGATTTTTGGTTTACCCTTAGGTTGCGAGTCCACAGCCATTTTCTCGGCTACACTTTCATTTGGTAGTCCAGGTGTTTTGATGGACACACTGGACTCCTTTTTTGATTGCTTTGTTCTCACTGGTATCCAGTGAGAACCTACGGGTCCCTTATCAGTCTCCTTTTCAGGAGTGACTGATGAGGGCTTTGTAGAAGTGACCATTGTTTGATCGCTTTTAATTTGTGGAGAAGACTGTGGGGTCTTCTCCTTAGGTGGTTGGGAGAACTGAGGTTGAGTGCGTTCTCCTTTAGGGGAGAGGGATTTATTCAGACCCGATCCCCCAGGTTGTGGGTCTGAATTTTGGTCTCTGGGACCAATACCACCGTTTCTATAGCAGTATTTGTACAAACTGTCACTGCTGCTGCAGTTGTCGGGCGAGACACTTACTCTGTCAGAAAGGTAGTTACTTGTGCGAAAGATTTCGCAAAAGTAACCGGCGCACTCTCTTTGTATTTCCTTTTGCCGTCGAAATACGGTATCTTGTCCTGCGTTCTTATTACCTGTATTGCCTTCTCCTCTAAGTACGTTGGGCAATGGCGTGAAGTAGATGCATGAGCACCTTTACAGTACACGCAGCGTGCCGCGTTTGAACAGGTATCAACATCATGTTGGTCCTGTCCGCAGTTGGCACAGATGGACTGTTTGCCACAACGAACTGAGGTGTGACCGTAACGCTAGCACTTGTAGCATCGCATTGGATTGGGGTAGTAGGAGCGAACGTTACAAACGCTGTACCCCACCCTTACCGATGTTGGACACCTTGTGCCAGCGAAGGACACCACCATAGAGATCGAAGGCTTGCCGTTCCGGGGGTTGAGCTTCCTGCATTCGACGACACCTTGCGATGTCATTTCCTGCACAAACTCTTCCTCCGTAACATAAGCAAGGTCGCGATCCGTTACGACGCCTTTCGAGGTATTCAGGGCCTTATGCGGCTGAACTGAAATTCCAAACTCACCAAACTTGACACATTCCTGTTATGTTGACGACGCCTCAGTCTCTGCTTCGACAAGCAGTGTACCGTCCGACAACTTTCGCACCGATTTTATTCCAGTAGGGCACGTATTTCTCAATGTTCGGGCAACAAAGAAGGGGGACATCTCTTTGAAAGACTTACCCTCTTCTTGAACCTTTACGACGAGAAATCGTGGTACTGGCGCACAAAACTCAACATCTTTTTTACCTTCTACCTTCTTGGCAGCTGGCCTAACACATCCCTTGTCGGATGACTGAGCATCACGACGAGGTCTCTTGTTTGATTTTTTACGGAGTTTACTCTCACTATTGGAATTTAAGAAATTTTTATCCCTCCGGGTAGTCTCCATACCCGTATACTAAGTTTCATCACCCTGCCATGCCCACCCACCAGGGAGCCCCACACAGGGGACGTTGGCCGCAAACCGGCTCATTGCGCCAGACATGTCAGGATGATATAGCATCGGAGGAAGTAGTCACGGGCTGCTCGACCCGCTCGAGAACCAGTAGTCGCCAACTCTGGAACCTTGCGAGCTGCAGCCGCTCCCACAGACCCCCGAATACTCGTCTAGTGGCACGGCATTACCCCGGCATCCACGATACAGTAGTGGAGCCACTCTATTCATGAACCGTGACACCAGCCGATTGACTGAGCTGACCAGACTCAGCCTCCCGTTTTACCGAATCCGAGGCCAAAGAAGGCGTGTTGGGATCGTACTGTCCGCGGGCAGCAGTCTCCCTCAACCGACCAGGATCCTCTTCTCCGGCGTTACGGGTCTCCACGCACGGCAAACACGTGGGTAGGAATTTAAGTGGGAGATAAAAGAGACAACAGATAAGCCTATTCCTACAATCGGCTCCTCTGAACTGTCTCCTCCCAAATGATATGTGATTCAGGGTACGTGGGATCATCAGGCCCAAAAGCTCTATATGGTCAGGTGATGCGACCATTATGAACTTCCCTTGCGTGATTGAGGGTACGCGGGATCATCAGACCCGAAAGCTCGACAAATGGCCAGGTGTTATGGCCATTATGAACTTCCCCTGCGGGGTTAGGTTGTACGAAAAGTCTCCTAAACAAAAATAAGTGGCTCATTATTACAGTGGAACTATCATGGCGGAGCCAGTGGGGGGGGGATAGGGGCGATCGCCCCCTCCCTGGAAAAGTTATTTATTAAATATATATATATATATATTAGCGAAAATATAATTATGCAACATTTACACTTATTAACGATCGTAGGGTGCTATATCGTTGCTAAGGCATATTGTTTTATGTAAATAGAATAGTAGAAAATATATCATATGATATGTGAGACGTATTAGTTGATCAATAAAATCATGTCTTATTATTCATAAAATACCTTTTTTTATTAATATCAGAAGTGCGATTGGCCTATCACCCACAAGGAAATTAAAATAGAAGACTATAAGTGCAATATTAAAAATATTTTTTTAATGCAACAATACATTGGTGTAAAGAAATTGTCGTATAATATTGCAAAGGCTAATGTAAAGGTTTAAGTTAAAGGTGACGATTGAGAATCATATAAAGGTAGTATGAATTATGAACTAGATAATAAATTGGCAAATTTCAAGTTATTTTGTCAAAAAAAAATTTCAAGTGGTTTCTAAGGAAATGACACTTATTGGAATAAATATGAAATGTGACATTTGTTTGAAAAATGCAGAATCTTAACAAAGATCCCTAAAAATTGTCAGGATGAACGAGCGTTGCTTTGTTACTAACAAACACATTGTATGAAGGTAACTAATTAGATTGTTGACGACAATGGTAAGAGGTAAGAGGTTGTTTTGGTTAAATCATATAGCACGTGTTAGCCATAATGAGTAAAAACTAGATTTGAGATTTGATGTTTGAGATTTGATAATTAAGATCTGAGTTTCGAGATTTTAGTTTTGAATTTGAGCGTTTATTGGAAAAGATAAATGACAGATCACTGGGATCGGATTGGCAGAATAAACTGATAAATGTAATTGCTAATGAGTTGAGAGAAAAGGTTGTCGAGTACCGCAAGACATGCCGCTGCCAGTGGCATCAGTCCGGTAATAGCTCTGTAACCATGGTGGCAGATGGTGAGCTATGGCGACGGGCTGATGATGTTGATGATAAAGCACTGTGTGTGCAGAAACAAATAAACGGTCTCTGAGCTTGTTGTACTGTAGACAATCTGTAATGAAGGAAACTAATAGATAGTTATTGAGTATCTGAGCTTGCTGATCTAGTCACTGAGTTCGTGGTAGAGAAATGAAATGATAACAAAAAGTCTCTAAACTTTCAGATCACAATTTATAATTTATTTCTGGAAGGTGTTGTTTTAAGCAAATATTTATTTTAACTAATTGATATTGGTGCATGGTTGATTTTGTGAAAGATCAATTCTGCGCCCAATTTTGCTCTATTTACAGATTATGAATTAGGTGAAGACTTTCAAGATGCAGTAGAAGATGAATGGTGGACCAGCTCAAGAATGGAGTTCCTGGTATGCAGGATGCTGTCACTGGTATGCAAGATGCAGGATGCTGTTGTTGGTATGGAGCAGACCACTGGTGATATGCAGGCTGCTGTTGCTGATAGCAACAATGCTGTTAATGGTGTGAAAAATGCAGTTGCGTCCCGAGAACGTTCCGCACGTCAGTCTGGCCGTGTTAGCGAAAATATAATTATGCAACATTTACACTTATTAACGATCGTAGGGTGCTATATCGTTGCTAAGGCATATTGTTTTATGTAAATAGAATAGTAGAAAATATATCATATGATATGTGAGACGTATTAGTTGATCAATAAAATCATGTCTTATTATTCATAAAATACCTTTTTTATTAATATATATATATATATATATCTATAAATATAAAAGGCAGTGTCCTGACTGACTGACTGACTGACTGACTCACTCATCACCGCCCAGCCCGAACCCCTGGGCCTAGAAACTTGAAATTCGGAGAGTACATTCCCTTCATGATGTAAGCACCCAATAAGAAGGGATTTTTCGAAATTCCACTCCTAAGGGATGAAAAGGGGTGAAATGTGATTTCACGAATTACTTAATATCTCTTAGGGCCGATGGGATATCGACTTAGTTTTTGCTTACAAGTATTACCCATACAAATGCCGAAAAAACAATTTCGGGATATTGCCCTAATCAACCCCTAAAGGGGTGAACCTACAATCGGGGTGGATTATACATCCCGTTGTATTTCCTGTGTTCGTTTAGTTGCAAGATTACTTTTTGGCACATAGGTGTCTTTTTAAAATATCTCGAAATGGTATTGACAGTTTTTTGAAATTTCACCCCTAAAGGGTGAAAAGGGGTGAATTGTGATTTTAAGGATTCTTTAATATCTCTTAGGACCAATAAGATATCGACTTGCTTTTTGCTTACAAAGATTACCTATACAAATACCGAATCACCAATTTCAGGATTTTGTCCTAATCAACCCCTAAAGGGGTGGATCTACAATCAGGGTGAATTATACATCCCGTCGTAATTCCTGTTTTCGTTTCGTTGCAACATTACTTTTTGGCACATATGTGTCTTTTTAAAATATCTCGAAATCGGTTTGACAGTTTTTTAAAATTCCATCCCTAAGGGTTGAAAAGGGGTGAATTGTGATTTCAAGGATGCCTTAATATCTCTTAGGATCAATAAGATATCGATTTACTGTTTGCTTGCAAAGATTATCCATACAATTACCGAAAAAATTATTTCAGGAATTTGTTCTAATCATCCCCTAAAGGGGTGGATGTACAATCGGGGTGAGTTATACATTCCGTTATATTTCCTGTGTTCGTTTAGTTGCAATATTACTTTTTGGCACATAGGTGTCTTTTTAAAATATCTCGAAATGGTATTGACAGTTTTTTGAAATTTCACCCCTAAAGGGTGAAAAGGGGTGAATTGTGATTTTAAGGATTCTTTAATATCTCTTAGGACCAATAAGATATCGACTTGCTTTTTGCTTACAAAGATTACCCATACAAATACCGAATCACCAATTTCAGGATTTTGTCCTAATCAACCCCTAAAGGGGTGGTTCTACAATCGAGGTGAATTATACATCCCGTCGTAATTCCTGTGTTCGTTTCGTTGCAACATTACTTTTTGGCACATAGGTGTCTTTTTAAAATATCTCGAAATGGGTTTGACAGTTTTGTAAAATTCCACCCCTAAGGGCTGAAAAGGGGTGTATTATGATTTCAAGGATTCCTTAATATCTCTTAGGATCAATAAGATATCGATTTACTGTTTGCTTGCAAAGATTGTCCATACAATTACCGAAAAACTTATCTCAGGAATTTGTCTCAATCAACCCCTAAAGGGGTGGATCTACAGTCGGGGTGAGTTATACATTCCGTCGAATTTCCTGTGTTCGTTTGGTTGCAACATTACTTTTTAGCACATAGGTGTCTTTATAAAATATCCCGAAAAGGCTTTGGTAGTTTTTTAAAATTTCACCCCTAAAGGGTGAAAAGGGGTGAATTGTGATTTCGATGATTCCTAAATATCTTTTAGGACTTAGTACCAATAAAATATCGACTTGGTTTTTTCTTACAATGATTACTCATACAAATGCCGAAAAACTTATTTTAGTATTTTGTCCTAATCAACCCCTAAATGGGTGAATTTACAATCGGGGTGAATTATACATGCCATCGTATTTCCTGTGTTTGTTGACTTATAACATACCTTTTTCGCACATAGGTGTCTTTTTAAAATATCTCGAAATGGTTTTGACAGTTTTTTTTTTACCCCTAAAGGTTGAAAAGGGGTGAAAAGTGTTTTTATAGATTCCTTAAATATATCTTAAGACCCATAACATATCGGCTTGGATTTTGCTTATAAAGTTTACTCATATAATTAATTAAAAACATATTTCAGGATTTTGCCCTTATCAACCCCTAAAGGGGTGAATTTACATTCGAGGTGAATTATAGAATCTTGCGTATCCCCTGTGTTTGTAAAGCTATAATTTTCCTTTTTTGTATATAGGATAGGTGCATTTTTAAAATATTTAGAAAACGTTTTGATCATCTTTTAAATTTCTACCCCTAAGGGGGGTAAACTGGTATTTTTCATTCGACAAAACGTCCCTTCGAACTAAAAACCTTATATTCGAGGAGTATATTCGTACCATGGCGTAAGCGACCACTAAGAAAGGATTTTTCGAAATTCGGCCCCTAAGGGTTGAAAAGGGGTGAAATGTGTTTTTATGGATACCTTAATATTTCTTAAGACCCATAAGATATCGGCTTGGATTTTGCATACAAAGTTTACTCAAATAATTGTTTAAAAACATATTTCAGGATTTTGTCCTTATCAACCCCTAAAGGGGTGAATTTACATTCGAGATGAATTATAGAATTCTGCGTATCTCCTGTACTTGTAAGGCTATAATTTTCCTTTTTGGTATATAGGTGTCTTTTTAAAATATTAAGAAAGCGTTTTTACCCTTTTTTTTAAATTCCACTCCTAAGGGAGTAAATTGCTATTTTTTTTATTCGACAGAACGTCCCTTGGATCTGAAAACATGATATTTGAAGAGTATATTCCTGCCATGACGTAAGCGCCCACTAAGGAAGGATTTTTAGAAATTCGATCCCTAAGGATAGAAAAAGGAAGAAATGTCTTTTTATGAATTCCCCAATATCTCTTAAGACCGATAAGATATCTACTTGGTTTTTTCATACAAAGTTTACTCATATAATTGTTTAAAAACAAGTTTCAAGATTTTGCCCTAATCTACACCTAGAGGGGCGAATCTAGATTCCGGGTGTATTATAGAACCCTTCGTATAACCTGTGTATTTTAAATTATAACATTGCTTTTTGGCATATAGGTGACTAAAATATTTAGAGAGTATGGTGACCGTTTTTTTTTAAATTTCACCCTTAAGAGGGCAAATTTATTATATATTTTTTTAATCAATAAGACGTCTCCCCGATTATTTCCTTACAGTTTTTTTAGACAGCTTATATATAAAAACTAATGTCTGTTTGTCTGTTCACTATACATTCCTAGACCCTAAATTAAATTAACATTTAAAAGACGATTTTTCTTTATTTTAAACTCTACTAATATTAAAATAATTTATTATTTCGATATATCTTGAATTATAGGAAAGAAACATTCAAATACCTCGAATTCGCAGTATTTATTAATGCGCGCTCACGATTCAAATTCTGCCCTCTAATTGGTGGGAGCCATTCTACAGTAAGACACTCATACGTACGTATGTTTGCCCACAGATGGCATCGCCGGAGTCTTTATATTTCTCCCTACTTTAATATATGTTAGTCTTAGTGACTACAATGTTTTAACAGTAATTTAAAGTTGTGGATAGGAATTTATTTCGTATTCACTGTTTGTTTGAATTCGTATTAGGTGTTTGTTCTAGAGCATTTTCGCATATTCAATTTCTTCAGGTCTTTTCTTGGTTGTTATTTCGTATTTTTTGTTTGTTAAATATTGTATCTTGTGATTTTTTGTTAGAATGTCTTCATATTCTAAATTTCTTCAGATCTTTTGAGATCTTTCCCTGATATTTCGTGTTTAT
This sequence comes from Liopterus haemorrhoidalis, assembly GCA_963971575.1. NCBI lineage: Eukaryota > Metazoa > Arthropoda > Insecta > Coleoptera > Dytiscidae > Liopterus > Liopterus haemorrhoidalis. The sequence continues at coordinate 20,027,615 of OZ020623.1, forward strand.
TCTTTGTTAAATTTTCTATCAGCTGTGTGTTCTAGAGTAGTATCTTCTTATAATTAATTTCTTCAGGTCTTTTATTAACCATCTTTTCTTGGTTCATATTTCGAATTTATTGTTTGCTAAACTTTTATCACGTCTTTGGCTAAATCCGTGGATAAAATTTTCTGTGTATAATTATTTGTTTTTTTAGTCTTATTCTTTTCTTAGTTATTTAATTAATTAGTTCGTGTTTCAGTCATATTTCCATACTACTGTTCGTTTTCGTCACATATGAGCGAAAGACTGTGAAAAATTAAAAAAACATTTTTTTTTTCTTATTTTGTATATTCACTTTAGAGCCTTTTAGTTTTGCACCCTTTGTTTTTCTAAGGTCGCTATGGTAACTGAGTTTTTAAATATTAATGGGGAGTTGGTGCAATACAGTGTTGTCCCCATTACAGGAGACGGAGCCTGCCTGTTTCGGTCCCTCTCTTTTCTTATGTATGGTACTCAACTAATGGCTAGAGAGGTGCGTGAGGTAATCGTGAGACACGTAGTGGACAACTGGGAGGAGTTCTCCATCATGTCCCACGACAACGAGGGCAACAACTACAGCAGCTCTGCTGAATATCTTGCTCACATGTCCCGACCATTTACTTATGGTGGTTTATGTGAGCTGGTGGCAGCTAGCCAACTGTTCGAATTCGTTTTCGAGGTTTACCGTAATGGCGAGCTCTATGAGAGTTTCGGTGCTGCAGGTCACCCCGTGGAGAGGCTACGCTTTACGCAGGAACTTTCTAGGGGCCATTTCGATGCGTATCTACCACTTGAACCTGAAGAAGTATACACCACGCTTTTACGCGCTGAGCCTGATTCCGCCTCACACGTCTCACAGTCATCACCTGTTCAAAAGAAGACTCCTGCCAAACATCGTGCCAGAGTCACAAACGCTAAAAGGAGACAACCACTTAAGGATGCTGCCAGGAAATATACGCAGAGAAATCCTGAAGTGAACCGTGCAGCTGTGGTCAAGTACCAACAAAATAAGCCCCAGTTGCACAGAGCAGCTGTGGCCAGGTATCAACAAGATTACCCGGAGGTGCACAAAGCAGCTGTGGCCAGGTATCAACAAGATTGCCCCGAGGTGCACAGAGCAGCTGTGGCCAGGTATCAACAAGATTACCCGGAGGTGCACAGAGCAGCTGTGGCCAGGTATCAACAAGATTACCCCGAGGTGCACAGAGCAGCTGTGGTCAAGTATCAACAAGATCACCCCGAGGTGCACAGAGCGGCTGAGTCCCGATATGAGCAAAGAAATCCTGGAAGACGAGTAGAAAGGCGAGAACTTCCATGGAAGATCAAGGCTCACTCAGGCATGGCATATGATCCTGACGTGGCTTACGAGACAGACAGCACTGTAGCTCTGGGTGCCATGAGACACAAGTGTCAGTACTGCAATGCCCTTAAGTGGAAGGAGGAAGCTCCTGGCATGTGTTGTAGCGGTGGCAAAGTGCAGCTTCCACCCTTAGAACCTCTGCCCGAGCCTCTGTACAGCCTGGTATTAGGCAGTCACCCCGAACACGTCCACTTTATGAACCGAGTTCGTAAATACAATGGATGCTTTAGCATGACGTCATTCGGGGCCCAGCAGGTTTTACAAGACGGCTTCATGCCGACTTTCAAAGTTCAGGGGCAGGTTTATCACTTGATAGGAAGTCTGCTGCCAGCACCTCAACGGGAAGCTCAATTTATGCAAATTTATTTTGTGGGGGAGGACGAAAGGGAAGTGCGCTTGAGGTGTAGTAACTTTCCTGACGTCAAACAGGGGTTGGTCAAACAACTGCAGAGGATGCTGCACTATGTCAACAAGTACGTGAAGGACCTGAAGACCGCCCTGGATAAGGTGCCTTCAACTTGCAAGAAGTTCGAAGTTGTCATCCATGCAGATAGAAAGCCCATTGACGCACATGGGGGTCGCTTCAATGCACCAACAACAAATGAGGTAGCTATGGTGATTGTTGGTCAACAATTTGAACAGCGGGACATCGTTCTGCACAGTCACGACAACACACTGAAGCGCATCAGTGAAATTCATCGATCATACGACGCCCTGCAGTATCCTCTTTTATTCTGTAGAGGCGAAGATGGGTACTCTATTGCCCTGCCTCTGCGTGATCCCGAGACCAAGTTGCCCCTCAAAAAGACGCACCATGATCAGACAAGGAGAGGTGAACCACTTGCTGTACTTCCGCTCCCTTCTCAGTCAATTTTTGGTTGATATGTACGCCAAAATAGAGACTGAGAGATTAAACTATATTAGGAATAATCAAGCGCAGCTGAGGTCAGACAGCTACATACACCTAAAAGATGCCGTGGGAAGACAGGATGCTGATGCTGCTCACCTAGGTCGAATGGTGGTGCTCCCATCATCCTTCACTGGAGGACCCCGCTATATGCATGAACGAACACAAGACGCCATGACATATGTCCGCCATTACGGCCGTCCGGATCTGTTTATCACTTTCACCTGTAACCCCAGGTGGAAGGATATCACAGATGCACTATTACCTGGGCAAAAGTCTCACGATCGTCACGACATAATAGCCAGGGTTTTCCATCTCAAAGTGAAGAAGATGATGTCTCTTTTGAACAAGGGCAGTCTGTTTGGGAAAGTGCGGTGTTTTATTTACTCGGTAGAATGGCAAAAACGGGGTCTGCCTCATGTCCACATCTTGCTGTGGCTAGAGCAGCGCATCTTCCCTGAAATAATTGACAAAGTCATCTGTTCCGAAATACCCGACCCTGAGCAAGACCCTCTCCTCCACAACATCGTCAAGGCCAACATGATTCATGGGCCTTGTGGCAACTTGAACCGAAATTCGCCCTGTATGAAAGGAGGCAGCTGCAGCAAGAGATATCCCCGGTCACTTCTCAATGACACTCAGACAGGAGACGATGGATACCCGCAGTATCGCAGGAGGTCTCCAGCTGACGGTGGCTTTACTGTAGAAATCAACGGGATAGAGCTGGACAACCGCTGGGTGGTACCCTACAACCCTGTCCTGTTACGTGTTTTTGATGCCCACATCAATGTGGAATTTTGTAATTCAGTGAAGTCCATCAAGTACATTTGCAAGTACGTAAACAAGGGTAGTGACCAGGCAGCTTTTGCCCTTGAGAATGAGAAGGACGAGGTGAAATTGTACGAGAGTGGGCGATACATAAGCAGCTCGGAGGCGATGTGGAGGATCTTGGGGTTCCCCATTCATGAGAGATACCACCCTGTAATCCACCTTGCTGTTCACCTCGAAAATGGTCAGCGCGTGTACTTCACGTCCAACAACTTGGCCGAGAAGCTCAGCAACCCTCCTCAGACAACACTCTTGGCTTTCTTCGAACTATGCAAAACGGATGATTTTGCAAAAACCCTCTTGTATTCTGAGGTCCCTGCTTTCTTTGTGTGGGAAAAAAATAAGTTCGCGAGAAGAAAGCAGGGAAAGGATATCTATGGCTGGCCAGGAGTTAAGAAGGATCACGTGCTAGGAAGAGTGTACACCATCCACCCAAACAACGCCGAGTGTTATCATCTACGCCTGCTGCTACATGAAGTTCGAGGCCCAACGTCCTTTTCAGAGCTGAAGACTGTAAATGATGTCCTTCATCCCACCTTCCAGTCTGCATGCAATGCATTAGGTTTGTTGGAAGATGACAAGCACTGGGACACTACTTTGGAGGAAGCTGCTCTATGTGATTCTCCCTTTAAGCTGCGGGAGCTCTTTACAGTGATGCTGGTGTTCTGTCAACTCTCCGATCCTTTGAGTCTTTGGGAGAAGTACAAGGACAGTCTCTCACAGGACATCACACGGCAGGTTGAGAGGTTGTTGCAAGGGAGTGTGCAGCAGGTAATGGGCGAGGTGTATAATAGGTGCCTGGTGCTGATTGAGGACGCAGTGTTAACTTTGGGAGGACAGTATTTGATACAGTACGGCCTGCCTCAACCAGCAAAGTCTGGAGTAGTCGAGTTAATGAACAGAGACTATCTGAGGGAGACCAGTTATGACACGAACGCGTTGGCTCAAATAGTGACGAATAACGAGGGTTTACTGACGAATGAGCAGCTCGCTGTCTATCGTCAGGTCCTAAGCAGCGTTGAGTCAGGTGCTGGGCAGGTCTTTTTCCTAGATGCTCCTGGTGGTACTGGGAAGACCTTCCTCATCAATTTGCTTTTGGCGAAGGTTAGGTGTGATCGTGGTATAGCTTTGGCTGTCGCTTCCTCTGGCATCGCTGCTACGCTGCTGCAGGGAGGCAAGACGGCCCACTCTGCCTTCAAACTGCCTTTTAACCTCATTCATGCAGAAAGACCTCTCTGCAATATCTCAAAACAAAGCAACATGGCCCAAGTGCTGCGGGACTGTAAGCTCATTGTTTGGGATGAGAGCACCATGGCGCACAAGGGCGGTCTTGAAGCATTAAATATAACTCTCAAAGACATAAGGAGCAATAATAAAGTGATGGGGGGAGTCACCGTTCTGCTAGCTGGAGACTTCCGTCAGACTTTGCCAGTGGTGCCAAGGGGAACTCCAACTGACGAGGTTAAAGCGTGCGTCAAGGCTTCATATCTATGGCCCCTCATCTGGAAACTCTCTCTCAGGAAGAACATGAGGGTTCACTTGAAAGGCGATGTATCCGCTGGGCAATTCTCAGAACTCTTACTGAAAATAGGAAACGGAGAGTATCCCGAGTCTGAAGGAAAGGTGACCATCCCTGCAGGTCTAGGGTCAGTTCTGACGAGCCTAGCGGATCTCACAGCCAGGATATATCCTGATATCGCCGAAATCAGGGAGAAATTTATGGACTGGCTATGTGAGCGTGCCATTCTGACCCCCAAGAATGACAAGGCGGCCGACATTAATGACACTTTACTTAAATCATTCGAAGGGGTAGAAATGGAATATAGGTCTGTGGACTCAGTGGTGCGAACGGATAACGCGGTCCTCTACCCCGTGGAGTTTCTTAACACCCTCAACCCTTCTGGCTTACCAGCCCACAAGCTTTTACTCAAGGTGGGGGCTCCAGTGATGTTGCTTCGGAACCTCAACCCACCCAAACTCTGCAACGGCACCAGGCTGCAAGTGAAGGCACTCCATAGGAATGTCATCGAGGCTACAGTGTTCACCGGCTGTGCACGGGGGGAATCGGTATTCATACCACGCATACCACTCATACCATCAGACTATTCCTTCGAGTTCAAGAGACTGCAGTTCCCCCTCAAGGTCTGCTTTGCTATGACTATCAATAAATCCCAGGGGCAGTCGCTGAAGGTAGCAGGGATTGACTTGAGGGAGGACTGCTTCTCACATGGACAATTCTACGTGGCCTGCTCCAGAGTGAGCTCACCTAGCAGCCTGGTGATCCTAGCACCTCAGGGGAGAACCACCAATGTGGTCTACAAAGAGGTCCTTAAGTAGTGACAAAAAGGTCGTCGGTATTTTTTTGTGTCTGTTTTTCTTTCTTTTGAAAGTCTTTGTTATAGTTCGAAATTCACTTCATCGTTTTTCTGCATCAACACGCTTTGCTTTATTCAAATTATATTTACTTTTTCCAACACCTCTGTGCGGAACACAAAGTTGTTTAAGATTGTTTTTAAATAACAAATATCTATAAAATTAGAATTCTATATATAAAAATGTCTAAAAATAGCATCTAAAATTTCAAATTAATGACAAATGCAACTTGAACATGAACGTAGTGTAGTGTCATGTCATTCGGACCATAACTTTTAATAATTGCAGGATGTAAGCAGACATGGGGTAGTTGGGCTAAACTTAAATTGTTCATTGTTCATTAGTAAAATGTTTTTTCACGGATTCCTCAATATCTCTTAAGACAGATGAGATATTAACTAGGTTTTGTCTCCATAAGGTACCCATACACAAGTTTAAAAACAAACTGCTGATTTTACGCCAATGAGACCATCAATATACCGTAGCGAAGCACGGGTATTCAGCTAGCTTCAACTATCAATAAGATATAGACTTGGTTTTTGCTTATAAAGATTACCCATACAAATGCCGAAAAATGTATTTCAGGATTTTATCTTAATCAACCCCTAAAGGGGTGAATCTAAATTCGGGGTGAATTATAGAACCCTTTGTATTTCCAGCGGTTGTTGAGTTATAACATTCGATTTTGGCATATATGAGTTTTGACAGTTTTCTTTCACTCCTAAAGCGTAAATTAGTATTTTTTTCTTAAAAATAAAAAATTCGGAGAGTACATTTTTCAGTATGAAGTAAGAACCCACTAAGAAAGGATTTTTTCAAGTTCGACCCCTATCTGGTGAAAAGGAGTAAAATGTTTTTACACGGGTTCCTCAATATCTCTTAGGACAGATGAGATATCGACTAGATTTTTTGTTACAAAGGTTACCCATACACAAGTTTAAAAACAAACTGCGGATTTTATGCCAATGAGACCATCAATATACCGTAGCGAAGCACGGGTTTTCAGCTAGTATATATATAAAAGGCAGTGTCCTGACTGACTGACTGACTGACTGACTCACTCATCACCGCCCAGCCCGAACCCCTGGGCCTAGAAACTTGAAATTCGGAGAGTATATTCCCTTCATGACGTAAGCACCCACTAAGAAGGGATTTTTCGAAATTCCACTCCTAAGGGATGAAAAGGGGTGAAATGTGATTTCACGAATTCCTTAATATCTCTTAGGGCCGATGGGATATCGACTTAGTTTTTGCTTACAAGTATTACCCATACAAATACCTAAAAACGAATTTCGGGATTTTGCCCTAATCAACCCCTAAAGGGGTGAACCTACAATCGGGGTGGGTTATACATCCCGTTATATTTCCTGTGTTCGTTTAGTTGCAAGATTACTTTCTGGCACGTAGGTGTCTTTTTAAAATATCTCGAAATGGTATTGACAGTTTTTTGAAATTTCACCCCTAAAGGGTGAAAAGGGGTGAATTGTGATTTTAAGGATTCTTTAATATCTCTTAGGACCAATAAGATATCGACTTGCTTTTTGCTTACAAAGATTACCCATACAAATACCGAATCACCAATTTCAGGATTTTGTCCTAATCAACCCCTAAAGGGGTGGATCTACAATCGGGGTGAATTATACATCCCGTCGTAATTCCTGTGTTCGTTTAGTTGCAACATTACTTTTTGGCACATAGGTGTCTTTTTAAAATATCTCGAAATGGGTTTGACAGTTTTTTAAAATTCCATCCCTAAGGGTTGAAAAGGGGTGAATTGTGATTTCAAGGATTCCTTAATATCTTTTAGGATCAATAAGATATCGACTTACTGTTTGCTTGCAAAGATTATCCATACAATTACCGAAAAATTTATTTCAGGAATTTATCCTAAACAACCCCTAAAGGGGTGGATCTACAATCGGGGTGAGTTATACTTTCCGTCGTATTTCCTGTGTTCGTTTGGTTGCAACATTACTTTTTAGCACATAGGTGTCTTTATAAAATATCTCGAAAAAGTTTTGGTAGTTTTTTAAAATTTCACCCCTAAAGGGTGAAAAGGGGTGAATTGTGATTTCGAGGATTCCTAAATATCTTTTAGGACTTAGTACCAATAAAATATCGACTTGGTTTTTTCTTACAATGATTACTCAAACAAATGCCGAAAAACTTATTTTAGTATTTTGTCCTAATCAACCCCTAAATGGGTGAATCTACAATCGGGGTGAATTAAACATGCCATCGTATTTCCTGTGTTTGTTGATTTATAACATACCTTTTTCGCACATAGGTGTCTTTTTAAAATATCTCGAAATGGTTTTGACAGTTTTTTTTTTTACCCCTAAAGGTTGAAAAGGGGTGAAAAGTGTTTTTATAGATTGCTTAAATATATCTTAAGACCCATAACATATCGGCTTGGATTTTGCATATAAAGTTTACTCATATAATTGATTAAAAATATATTTCAGGATTTTGCCCTTATCAACCCCTAAAGGGGTGAATTTACATTCGAGGTGAATTATAGAATCCTGCGTATCCCCTGTGTTTGTAAAGCTATAATTTTCCTTTTTTGTATATAGGATAGGTGCATTTTTAAAATATTTAGAAAACGTTTTGATCATCTTTTAAATTTCTACCCCTAAGGGGGGTAAACTGGTATTTTTCATTCGACAGAATGTCCCTTCGAACTTAAAACGTTATATTCGAGGAGTATATCCATACCATGGCGTAAGCGACCACTAAGAAAGGATTTTTCGAAATTCGGCCCCTAAGGGTTGAAAAGGGGTGAAATGTGTTTTTATGGATACGTTAATATTTCTTAAGACCCATAAGATATCGGCTTGGATTTTGCATACAAAGTTTACTCAAATCATTGTTTAAAAACATATTTCAGGATTTTGTCCTTATCAACCCCTAAAGGGGTGAATTTACATTCGAGATGAATTATAGAATTCTGCGTATCTCCTGTACTTGTAAGGCTATAATTTTCCTTTTTGGTATATAGGTGTCTTTTTAAAATATTAAGATTTTTTTAAATTCCACTCCTAAGGGAGTAAATTGGTATTTTTTTATTCGACAGAACGTCCCTTGGATCTGAAAACGTGATATTTGAAGAGTATATTCCTGCCATGACGTAAGCGCCCACTAAGGAAGGATTTTTAGAAATTCGATCCCTAAGGGTAGAAAAGGGAAGAAATGTCTTTTTATGGATTCTCCAATATCTTTTAAGACCGATTAGATATCTACTTGGTTTTTTCATACAAAGTTTACTCATATAATTGTTTAAAAACAAGTTTCAAGATTTTGCCCTAATCTACACCTAGAGGGGCGAATCTAGATTCCGGGTGTATTATAGAACCCTTCGTATAACATGTGTATTTTAAATTATAACATTTCTTTTTGGCATATAGGTGACTAAAATATTTAGAGAGTATGGTGACAGTTTTTTTAAAATTTCACCCTTAAGAGGGCAAATTTATTAAATATTTTTTTAATCAATAAGACGTCTCCCCGATTATTTCCTTACAGTTTTTTTTAGACAGCTTATATATAAAAACTAATGTCTGTTTGTCTGTTCACTATACATTCCGAGACCCTAAATTAAATTAACATTTAAAAGACGATTTTTCTTTATTTTCAACTCTACTAATATTAAAATAATTTATTATTTTGACATATCTTGAATTATAGGCAAGAAACATTCAAATACCTCGAATTCGCAGTATTTATTACTGCGCGCTCACGATTCAAATTCTGCTCTCTAATAGACCATATTAGTAACTACGTCACAAAATGGGATTCAGTGCTGCCGTCTCGCGGCTGGATTCCTTTTATTTGAATTTAGCATGTTGTTTTTTTGTTAAATTGTATTTTAGAAATATAAATTAAGTTTTCAAAGTAAGAGAATGCTTCACATCAAAACTACAAGTCAATATTTATTTATTAAAATTCTTATTTTATACATTATAATTTAATATGTCATTATTTTTGCAGAACAATATTATTTTGCAGGTTAATTTTGAAAATTTTACGTTAATAATCGTGATTATGGCAAGTAACATAGTAATAAGTGTGTATGCCATATCTAAATGGTTTAAAGGAATAATATGTTGTTTTTAATTTTCCATTATTGTTTTTCATTTTCATCTGTCAAAAAACGAAAAAATTTACAATTAATAACGTAGCTGTAAAGGTTAGAATTTGGAGCAAAACAATACACCAATATGCATTCTAAAACAAAATATTAATGATTACTTAGTGTTAATTAAATAAATACTAAAGATACTTCGATTTTCATATTATTTAAAAACGTAACCTATAAATATATCTTCGAATCCTTATTTATATATTTATAAAATCATTATTCTATAATATAAAGTATCTGGACTGTATATATTGCTATATATTTATCAATTATACATATTTTTTGCTACGAAATTGAATATATTCATAAAATTAAGGTAACAAAAATAATGTCACATGTATTTTAAACTTCCAAAGGACTCAGCTCCCAGACGGCAGCACATGTATGTGACGACACACTAATATGATCTATTGGTGGGAGCCATTCTACAGTAAGACACTCATACTTACGTATGTTTGCCCATAGATGGCATCGCCGGAGTCTTTATATTTCTCCCTACTTTAATATATGTTAGTCTTAATGACTACAATGTTTTAACAATAATTTAAAGTTGTGGATAGGAATTTATTTCGTATTCATTGTTTGTTTGAATTCGTATTAGGTGTTTGTTCTAGAGCATTTTCGCATATTCAATTTCTTCAGGTCTTTTCCTGGTTGTTAATTCGTATTTGTTGTTTGTTAAATATTGTATCTTGTGATTTTTTGTAGAGTGTCTTAATATTCTAAATTTCTTCAGATCTTTTGAGATCTTTTCCTGGTATTTCGTGTTTATTCTTTGTTAAATTTTCTATCAGCTGTTTGTTCTAGAGTATCTTCTTATAATTAATTTCTTCAGGTCTTTTATTAACCATCTTTTCTTGGTTCTTATTTCGAATTTATTGTTTGCTAAACTTTTATCGCGTATTTGGCTAAATCCTTGGATAAAATATTCTGTGTATAATTATTTGTTTTCTTAGTCTTGTTCTTTTCTTAGTTATTTAATTAATTAGTTCGTGTTTCAGTCATATTTCCATACTACTGTTCGTTTTCGTCACATATGAGCGAAAGACTGTGAAAATTAAAAAAAAAAAAAAAAATTTCTTATTTTGTATATTCACTTTATAGCCTTTTAGTTTTGCACCCTTTGTTTTTCTAAGGTCGCTATGGTAACTGAGTTTTTAAATATAAATGGGGAGTTGGTGCAATACAGTGTTGTCCCCATTATAGGAGACGGAGCCTGCCTGTTTCGGTCCCTCTCTTTTCTTATGTATGGTACTCAACTAATGGCTAGAGAGGTGCGTGAGGTAATCGTGAGACACGTAGTGGACAACTGGGAGGAGTTCTCCATCATGTCCCACGACAACGAGGGCAACAACTACAGCAGCTCTGCTGAATATCTCGCTCACATGTCCCGACCATTTACTTATGGTGGTTTATGTGACCTGGTGGCAGCTAGCCAACTGTTCGAGTTCGTTTTCGAGGTTTACCGTAATGGCGAGCTCTATGAGAGTTTCGGTGCTGAAGGTCACCCCGTGGAGAGGCTACGCTTTACGCAGGAACTTTCTAGGGGCCATTTCGAAGCGTATCTACCACTTGAACCTGAAGAAGTATACACCACGCATTTACGCGCTGAGCCTGATTCCGCCTCACACGTCTCACAGTCATCACCTCTTCCTGTTCAAAAGAAGACTCCTGCCAAACATCGTGCCAGATTCACAAACGCCAAAAGGAGACAACAACTTAAGGATGCTGCCAGGAAATATGCGCAGAAAAATCCTGAAGTGAACCGTGCAGCTGTGGTCAAGTACCAACAAAATAAGCCCCAGGTGCACAGAGCAGCTGTGGTCAGGTATCAACAAGATTACCCCGAGGTGCACAGAGCAGCTGTGGCCAGGTATCAACAAGATTACCCGGAGGTGCACAGAGCAGCTGTGGCCAGGTATCAACAAGATTACCCCGAGGTGCACAGAGTAGCTGTGGTCAAGTATCAACAAGATTACCCCGAGGTGCACAGAGCAGCTGTGGTCAAGTATCAACAAGATTACCCCGAGGTGCACAGAGCGGCTGAGTCCCGATATGAGCGGAGAAATCCTGGAAGACGAGTAGAAAGGCGAGAACTTCCATGGAAGATCAAGGCTCACTCAGGCATGGCATATGATCCTGACGTGGCTTACGAGACAGACAGCACTGTAGCTCTGGGTACCATGAGCCACAAGTGCCAGCACTGCAATGCCCTTAAGTGGAAGGAGGAAGCTCCTGGCATGTGTTGTAGCGGTGGCAAAGTGCAGCTTCCACCCTTAGAACCTCTGCCCGAGCCTCTGTACAGCCTGGTATTAGGCAGTCACCCCGAACACGTCCACTTCATGAACCGAGTTCGTAAATACAATGGATGCTTTAGCATGACGTCATTCGGGGCCAAGCAGGTTTTACAAGACGGCTTCATGCCGACTTTCAAAGTTTAGGGGCAGGTTTATCACTTGGTAGGAAGTCTGCTGCCAGCACCTCAACAGGAAGCTCAATTTATGCAAATTTATTTTGTGGGGGAGGACGAAAGGGAAGTGCGCTTGAGGTGTAGTAACTTTCCTGACGTCAAACAGGGGTTGGTCAAACAACTGCAGAAGATGCTGCACTATATCAACAGGTACGTGAAGGACCTGAAGACCGCCCTGGATAAGGTGCCTCCAACTTGCAAGAAGTTCGAAGTTGTCATTCATGCAGATAGAAAGCCCATTGACGCACATGGGGGTCGCTTCAATGCACCAACAACAAATGAGGTAGCTATGGTGATTGTTGGTCAACAATTTGAACAGCGGGACATCGTTCTGCACAGTCACGACAACACACTGAAGCGCATCAGTGAAATTCATCGATCATACGACGCCCTGCAGTATCCTCTTTTATTCTGTAGAGGCGAAGATGGGTACTCTACTGCCCTGCCTCTGCGTGATCCCGAGACCAAGTTGCCCCTCAAAAAGACTGTTTCCGCAGCGAACTTTTATTCCTACCGCACCATGATCAGACAAGGAGAGGTGAACCACTTGCTGTACTTCCGCTCCCTTCTCAGTCAATTTTTGGTTGATATGTACGCCAAAATAGAGACTGAGAGATTAAACTATATTAGGAATAATCAAGCGCAGCTGAGGTCAGACAGGTACATACACCTAAAAGATGCCGTGGGAAGGCAGGATGCTGATGCTGCTCACCTAGGTCGAATGGTGGTGCTCCCATCATCCTTCACTGGAGGACCCCGCTATATGCATGAACGAACACAAGACGCCATGACATATGTCCGCCATTACGGCCGTCCGGATCTGTTTATCACTTTCACCTGTAACCCCAGGTGGAAGGATATCACAGATGCACTATTACCTGGGCAAAAGTCTCACGATCGTCACGATATAATAGCCAGGGTTTTCCATCTCAAAGTGAACAAGATGATGTCTCTTTTGAACAAGGGCAGTCTGTTTGGGAAAGTGCGGTGTTTCATGTACTCTGTAGAATGGCAAAAACGGGGTCTGCCTCATGTCCACATCTTGCTGTGGCTAGAGCAGCGCATCTTCCCTGAAATAATTGACAAAGTCATCTGTTCCGAAATACCCGACCCTGAGCAAGACCCTCTCCTCCACAACATCGTCAAGGCCAACATGATTCATGGGCCTTGTGGCAACTTGAACCGAAATTCGCCCTGTATGAAAGGAGGCAGCTGCAGCAAGAGGTATCCCCGGTCACTTCTCAAGGACACTCAGACAGGAGACGATGGATACCCGCAGTATCGCAGGAGGTCTCCAGCTGATGGTGGCTTTACTGTAGAAATCAACGGGATAGAGCTGGACAACCGCTGGGTGGTACCCTACAACCCTGTCCTGTTACGTGTTTTTGATGCCCACATCAATGTGGAATTTTGTAATTCAGTGAAGTCCATCAAGTACATTTGCAAGTACGTAAACAAGGGTAGTGACCAGGCAGCTTTTGCCCTTGAGAATGAGAAGGACGAGGTGAAATTGTTCGAGAGTGGGCGATACATAAGCAGCTCGGAGGCGATGTGGAGGATCTTGGGGTTCCCCATTCATGAGAGATACCCCCCTGTAATCCACCTTGCTGTTCACCTCGAAAATGGTCAACGCGTGTACTTCACGTCCAAAAACTTGGCCGAGAAGCTCAGCAACCCTCCTCAGACAACACTCTTGGCTTTCTTCGAACTATGCAAAACTGATGATTTTGCAAAAACCCTCCTGTACTCTGAGGTCCCTGCTTTCTTTGTGTGGGGAAAAAATAAGTTCGCGAGAAGAAAGCAGGGAAAGGATATCTATGGCTGGCCAGGAGTTAAGAAGGATCACGTGCTAGGAAGAGTGTACACCATCCACCCAAACAACGCCAAGTGTTATCATCTGCGCCTGCTGCTACATGAAGTTCGAGGCCCAACGTCCTTTTCAGAGCTGAAGACTGTAAATGATGTCCTTCATCCCACCTTCCAGTCAGCATGCAATGCATTAGGTTTGTTGGAAGATGACAAGCACTGGGACACTACTTTGGAGGAAGCTGCTCTATGTGATTCTCCCTTTAAGCTGCGGGAGCTCTTTACAGTGATGCTGGTGTTCTGTCAACTCTCCGATCCTTTGAGTCTTTGGGAGAAGTACAAGGACAGTCTCTCACAGGACATCACGCGGCAGGTTGAGAGGTTGTTGCAAGGGAGTGTGCAGCAGGTGATGGGCGAGGTGTATAATAGGTGCCTGGTGCTGATTGAGGACGCAGTGTTGACTTTGGGAGGACAGTATTTGATACAGTACGGCCTGCCTCAACCAGCAAAGTCTAGAGTAGTCGAGTTAATGAACCGAGAATATCTGAGGGAGACCAGTTATGACACGAACGCGTTGGCTCAAATAGTGTCGAATAATGAGGGTTTACTGACGAATGAGCAGCTCGCTGCCTATCGTCAGGTCCTAAGCAGCGTTGAGTCAGGTGCTGGGCAGGTCTTTTTCCTAGATGCTCCTGGTGGTACTGGGAAGACCTTCCTCATCAATTTGCTTTTGGCGAAGGTTAGGTGTGATCGTGGTATAGCTTTGGCTGTCGCTTCCTCTGGCATCGCTGCTACGCTGCTGCAGGGAGGCAAGACGGCCCACTCTGCCTTCAAACTGCCTTTTAACCTCAGTCATGCAGAAAGACCTCTCTGCAATATCTCAAAACAAAGCAACATGGCCCAAGTGCTGCGGGACTGTAAGCTCATTGTTTGGGATGAGAGCACCATGGCGCACAAGGGCGGTCTTGAAGCACTAAATATAAGTCTCAAAGACATAAGGAGCAATAATAAAGTGATGGGGGGAGTCACCGTTCTGCTAGCTGGAGACTTCCGTCAGACTCTGCCAGTGGTGCCGAGGGGAACTCGAGCTGACGAGGTTAAAGCGTGCGTCAAGGCTTCATATCTATGGCCCCTCATCTGGAAACCCTCTCTCAGGAAGAACATGCGGGATCACTTGAAAGGCGATGTATCCGCTGGGCAATTCTCAGAACTCTTACTGAAAATAGGAAACGGAGAGTATCCCGAGTCTGAAGGAAAGGTGACCATCCCTGCAGGCCTAGGGTCAGTTGTGACGAGCCTAGCGGACCTCACAGCCAGGATATATCCTGATATCGCCGAAATCAGGGAGAAATTTATGGACTGGCTATGTGAACGTGCCATTCTGACCCCCAAGAATGACAAGGCGGCCGACATTAATGACACTTTACTTAAATCATTCGAAGGGGTAGAAATGGAATATAGGTCTGTGGACTCAGTGGTGCGAACGGATAACGCGGTCCTCTACCCCGTGGAGTTCCTTAACACCCTCAACCCTTCTGGCTTACCAGCCCACAAGCTTTTACTCAAGGTGGGGGCTCCAGTGATGTTGCTTCGGAACCTCAACCCACCCAAACTCTGCAACGGCACCAGGCTGCAAGTGAAGGCACTCCATAGGAATGTCATCGAGGCTACAGTGTTCACCGGCTATGCACGGGGGGAATCGGTATTCATACCACGCATACCACTCATACCATCAGACTATTCCTTCGAGTTCAAGAGACTGCAGTTCCCCCTCAAGGTCTGCTTTGCTATGACTATCAATAAATCTCAGGGGCAGTCGCTGAAGGTAGCAGGGATTGACTTGAGGGAGGACTGCTTCTCACATGGACAATTCTACGTGGCCTGCTCCAGAGTGAGCTCACCTAGCAGCCTGGTGATCCTAGCACCTCAGGGGAGAACCACCAATGTGGTCTACAAAGAGGTCCTTAAGTAGTGACAAAAAGGTCGTCGGTATTTTTTTGTGTCTTTTTTTCTCTCTTTCGAAAGTCTTTGTTATAGTTCGAAATTCACTTCATCGTTTTTCTGCATCAACACGCTTTGCTTTATTCAAATTATATTTACTTTTTCCAACACCTCTGTGCGGAACACAAAGTTGTTTAAGATTGTTTTTAAATAACAAATATCTATAAAATTAGAATTCTGTATATAAAAATGTCTAAAAATAGCATCTAAAATTTCAAATTAATGACAATTGCAACTTGAACATGAACGTAGTGTAGTGTCATGTCATTCGGACCATAACTTTTAATAATTGCAGGATGTAGGCAGACAGGGATAGTTTGGCTAAACTTAAATTGTTCATTGTTCATTAGTAAAATGTTTTTTCACGGATTCCTCAATATCTCTTAAGATAGATGAGATATCAACTAGGTTTTGTCTACATAAGGTACCCATACACAAGTTTAAAAACAAACTGCTGATTTTACGCCAATGAGACCATCAATATACCGTAGCGAAGCACGGGTATTCAGCTAGTATATAGTGCGTGCGTGCGTGCGTGCGTGCGTGCGTGTGTGTGTGCGTGTGTGTGTGTGTGTGTGTGTGTGTGTGTGTGTCAGTCGTCTGTCTTAGTTGGCTCTGGTTGAGACATATATGCGGGAATATATAAAAATCCCACAACTCGGCCATCCTGCTTGTCATACGCCTCGGATGACGCCTTGCCGTCAAACGAAACATCTTCATCTTCCCTCGTTTTCTTGCTGTCTTCTTGGATTCTGCCTTCTTCTTAACTGGAGACTGTCTCGTAGTAGCTTTCGCTTTCCTCGGA
The DNA here is from genome assembly GCA_963971575.1 of Liopterus haemorrhoidalis. Taxonomy (NCBI): domain Eukaryota; kingdom Metazoa; phylum Arthropoda; class Insecta; order Coleoptera; family Dytiscidae; genus Liopterus; species Liopterus haemorrhoidalis. Next base: position 20,044,318 of record OZ020623.1, read on the forward strand.
GATGGTCTTCCCTTTCCACTCTTTCTACTCTTGGCTAACGGTCTTCCCTCATAGAATTCCTCTGATGGGTTAAATTTGCTCATAAACTCATCTTTTATGCTCATTCTTTTTCCTTTAACTTTATTCGATTTCGAGGTTTTCTTTAAATCTTCATGGCTAACATTCTTATCATGCCTAGAGGAATACACTGTGATATTAGCCCTTACAGCAGCAGTCCTTTTAGGCATACCAACACGTTTACCAAAAACATTAGATTTCAAAAAGAATTTGCAAATCTTACTCATATCTACTTTCATTCCATGCTTCTGCAAGTGAAGCATTTCAGAAAAGCTTTTCAACTCTCCTAGCTCCATTTTTACTTCAGTAGTGGTTTTGTTTTCCTCGTTCGTCGTTTTACTGTCATCTTTCGGATTATTTGGTTTAGGTTTTTCTTCTTTTTCTGTTGTCGCTGCTACTTTCTTACTTTCTACTATTTTCTTGATCTCGTTTGCTTTTACTTCTTTATCATTTACTTTTATCGTCCTTTTCTTAGTCATTTCGGTGCTTTTTTCAGTTTTCTGTACAGTATTCTCCAATTGGTCATCTTCAGTTTCTTCCATAACTTCATCGTTTTTTAGTGTTTCAGTCACATCTACGAGCGTTTCGTTAATTTCACTTGATTCCTTCTTAGCTTCTTTACTAATGTCTGACTCTACTTCTTTATTATCGACGTCAATCTTCATTAGACACGTTTCATCAGCTTGACTGCGGAGTTCATTTCCACTTCTTCCATCTTTTTTCATTACTTTATTGGAAGCATTTTTTATGATGTTATTTATCTTAAGTGATACTATCTCTTTATGGTCCTTTTCTTCCTGATGGCAGTCAAAGCTTTTGTGACCAAACTGATCGCATTTAAAGCATTTACAACCAAGATCTTTTAAATTGCATGCAGCTGACTTATGCCCTACCAATCCACAGTTAAAATATCGTACCTGCTTATCTGTCTTGATATACTTTGCGTTGTTTCTTGGTCTAGTCGTACTTCTTGTATGCACTTCTCTGGTATTAGTTGGTTGTTCTTTTTCTTCACATTTAGCCTTAAAATCGTTGTAAACCTTTAATTTCTTCTTAAAATCTTCCAAACTTGTTGCACCAAATAAAATAATTTTATTACTATATTCATCTTGTATACCATCTATAACGTATTCTATTAGAGATTCAGATTCAATATTGCCTCGGCTGGCCAACTCTTTCATAATTAAATAATACTCGTAAACTGATTCATTTCGAGTCATTTTTCTTTTCGATAACATCTTATGTAACTGAGCACTATTTAATTTTGACGAAAATTCTTGAAGTAATGCCTTCTTTAGTGAAATCCAAGAATATATTCCTGATTCACTCTGAACAAACAGTTTGGCTAAACCAGTTAATGATTTTTTTTGCGAATATAAAAGAATGCAACGTACTGAAACCAAATAATTTAGACATATCTTCAAAATCTGATATCCACTTCTCAATAGTATAGGTGCTTGTACCATCAAAAGTAGGAATTGCGTCTTCTATGTCTCGAAAACTTATAGAAAACATCGATGCTTCATTTAGCGCCGTCATATTGTTGGTTTTATTTTACAAATAAATAAGTCTTCACAGAATATTTCAAAATTCAACTGTATTTCGTCTTTATTTGTTAATAATTTGTCATTAATTGTTATTAACCCGTCGTTAAATATTATTAAATCATTTTTATATCTATTGTCAGCTTCTTTTAACGTCGTTTATCCACTTCTATAGATCTTTGTAGACATCTTCAGAACACCACTGGTTTACAAATAATTACGTCTATTTCAATCAATCCCGGTCGAGCCCCCAAATCTGTAGGATTTCCGTCTTAAAATGAAACACTACACGTCTTTAACACAAAAATTATATTGAAAACCAGTAAAAATACAAATTATATTAACAGAAGTGAATACACTCAAAACTCTATCAACAATAACAAAACAATAATCAACAGCGTCCCTAGTTACTGTCGTCATTTGTCTGTCTCTGTCAGTCGTCTGTCTTAGTTGGCTCTGGTTGAGACATATATGCGGGAATATATAAAAATCCCACATATATATTCTTGCGAAATTATAAAAAAGATTTTTTTTTTTAAATATACTTGTGATTTTAATTTAAACCATACCAACCATAACTTTTAAAATGCTTTATTATGGTTAGTTTATTGCTTTAAAAATCTACTGCACAGATGTTATGTTTTGTTTCTCTTCTATATAGACACGAACTGCAAATCTCGTGACATGAACTGCAATATAAACATAGCACAATTCTGTAAAAGTAATGTATTGTAACAACTTTTACAAAACCAGATGCTGGATGGTAGTATAAATATTTATATTTTTCTTATCAGTATGTCAAATCGCTCTCCTTGAAAAAAATGCTGGAACCGCCTATGGGAACTATACGGTATATATCAGCGCTATGAAGAGCTACAGCAATTAATGTATGAGTTTGTACGATGTGTTTGTCTGCAGGAGACTAATTTATTTATTTAATACATTTGCCCCAACAGCATAACCAAAATTGGACAGGAACATAATTAACAATATTAAGAATTAAAAATAAAAAACTATACAACTTAAGAAAATACAATACACAAGAATAAGATATTACTAGAACAGTTCAATTATTGTATTCTGATCATAATATGAACACATCTTGTTCAATGGGGATTTAAGTAATAGATTAGTGATAAAAAAAGTGAGGAATGCCTTGTACGGAAAGATGGGATGTGAAAATGAAATTGTTGAAAGGAAAGTAGATCATCAATTAGATTTGATTTTATTTTTTCAGATATTTTATGGGTCATTCCACATCAAGTGGTCTAGGGCAGTGTTTCTCAACCAAAAACGCACCGCGGACCAGTAAAATACATAATTTTCTAACGCGGAGCACTAATAATAATTGTTGGTTAATTTTTTGCACGAAAACAAATATATTTAATGTGCTACTAAATATATTTATTTTATTTGTAGAAAATCACAAAAAGGTTACAGAAAATAAATAAAATATAAATTATTTACATAAAAATGTGCATAAAAATAACAAAATAACTTCAAAAGACATATACAAAAACTTTCGCGGACCACTAAAATTTTTCTGCGGACCAGGGGTGGTCCGCGGACCACCTGTTGAGAAACGCTGGTCTAGAGTTCCCCACCTCACCATCACAGATTTTGATGAAACTTTTTACCCTGAATCTTACATTACCCAAGTGAATTTTGGTAAAGTTTAAGATCCACCAGTGGAAAACTTGTGGAGTTATAGCTCATTGTTTGATACCATACTGCGACCATGTACAGTATTCCTGTGAAATTTTTGCAATTTCGAGTTAAAATATTTCCTTGGGTATATAAGCAAAACAATTGAAACTTTGCGATCTAACAATTTATGAATGGAACAAACTATTGAATGGAACAAATGCGGAGGTTTATGTTTTTAAACTGGCATAGTTAGCCTCAAAGTGGGACAAAAAATTAATGTACTAGGAAAATTTCCAAGTTTAGTCTTTTGTAGCTCTTGTAATAATGAAGTCTATCAGAAAGAGCATATTTCAGACCCCCTTTAACAGTTGGTCGCGTTTTTCAACGCGAGCAAACAGTGCCTGAAAATAAGGGTTAAAGGTCATAGTGATGATAAAGTTTATGTGATAATTGAATACATTAACAGCCAAATATGACCAGATCTTCAAGTTCTACTTGTTATATGATTGTTCTTTTGCAATTTTATGAGGAAAATACTTGATTGCGTTGGTCAATGGTGACCTTGCCACTACCAGTTCAAAAAAATGGACCAGAAATCTCATCGTCATAGAGATCACGCCCGATAACTGTGCAATACCAGCTACGGGTGGGTCTGTTGTTTCTGGTTCCCAAGCCAATGGTTGGGCAGCTTACTTTAGGTTCCCAAGCCTACAGTGGGTATATTCTGTTGGTTCCCAAGCTGGAAGTTCTCAAGTTTATTATTTCTTCATTGAATTTTATTGAATTTATACGCAACCTTTGCCAAAGTAGTTTCTGTAAACTAATACTGTAACCCTGATGATGTAATATGCAGCAGACAGCACGGAAAGGAGGTGTTGTTCTGGTACCCAACAAACGTCTTGTCTTTCAGGCCAATAAAATAAATGAGCAGGGCCGTTTGGTGCATAAACTTTATCAAGATATCATTTTCTGCCATTGATACTTCAACAACATTGCTCACCTATCATGAGCCCACTTTATCATGATAACGATATCATAATAAAGTTTATACAAACACATGGCCTTACTCATTCATTTAATTAGCTTGAAAGTTAAGATGTTTGTTGGGTTTCAGAACAATACCTCCTTTCCGTGCTGTCATGTCTTGTTGCCATTCTCTTTTCAAATGCTGATGAACAAGATTTATTAGATCACAAAGTACTGCTTTGTAGAAATGTCTCATAGAGTTTGCTGGTACCATGTTGGAAGCGGTTTTGGCAAGTTGGTCAGCTATGTCATTTCCGGAAGATATTTCTTTATGTGATTTAATCCATACAAATGTTATTTTATTAGTTTTTAATGCGATATAAAGAGAGCACATAAGTTTTTGAATATTATAAGGATGTTTTCTTGAATTTTTAATGGTTTGTAGAGCGCAATCAATAATTATTAAAAAAATTTGGTTTTGTTTATTGTGTTCTAATATAAATTTCACAGCTTCTAAGATTGCAATTAACTCCGCAGGAAAAGTGGAGAAAATGGAGGTAGAGAAAAATAACTTTCGGTTTGTAGATTAGGACAGTAAAAGGATACACCAACCAGGTTATTTATACGATTTTTCGAGCCATCTATGTAAATATGAATGTAGTTCGATTCGTATATAGCCATTAGTTTTTTAAATATGATCTTGTTTACTGCTGGGTGAGTGGTATATGATGGAAAATATATATCGATTGTTGAAAAAGTAGTGTCATAAGGATATCGATAGATTAATATTGATAGATAAGTTTACCAAAAGCATTTAAAATTTCTGGAGCCTTGTGAGTAAGGCCACGGGTTGAAGAAATGTCCTGAATTTGCATCCATCGTATTATATATATTCTTAATTCCCTAGGCCTTGCAGCGTTCAGGGTATTAACCATTACGAATAGAAATAAAACAATCAAAAATAAATAACGTACAATACAGTAGAATTTACAATATTTTTTCTCATTTCTTTCTTCTTGCTATCAGTGTCCCTCTCTTTCTTCCTATTCTCAATCTGATTTCCTTATCCGATCTCGTCCCTTCTTGCTTCCAGTTTTCTCGACCATCTTTAATTTATTTTATTCCATTCTCTTCCCTTCCAACCGTTTGTTCACCCCTCCTCCTATCTCCCTTCCTTCTTCCCCATTTCCAGGTAACCTCAGCCTCCTTCTTTCCTTCCATTTCTTCCCTTCTGCTTCCCACCGGGCCTCTTCCTTCCTTCCTTTACCCCTTCCTGTTATCCTTCCTCAAACTCAATCTTCTTGCCTCTAATTCCCTCGCCCACCTCTCTCCCCCTTCCATTCTTGTGCAACAGGTCTAATGTGCTCCCCGACCATACTGTCATCATTTTACACATCTTCGCGAGATGCTCTATATCTTCTTCCTCCTCCCCGCACATCCTGCACATCTTATCCTCCTGTTTCCTCCAATATCTATTTCCTCTCTCTTCGATCTTAGCCTCGCCATCCTCCTAACCCTCCCTCCTGACCTGCCTCTTTCTCCTTTTAAGTAGCTTGGTACCCCTATAGTTCTGACCTCCTTATATCTCCCTGCGCTTCTTGATTTGTCTATTCAGACTGTCCTTTCTTGCTCCCCCACTTCCTTATCCCTCCTACACAACTTCTCAATCACGCTTATCCCGGCTTTTCTTCTCCTTTCCACCTCTGTCGCATCCACTCCGCATCTCCAATATAGTCGGATTGCTGATAGGTGACTGTTACATGTATGTATCAAGTAATGCATTCATATAATAATCTAGTTACCATTTTTCAGCGATTTTAAAAATGCGTTTTGTTATTTGTCTTAACTGTCAGTGTCTGGTAATAAATATTAATTAAAATATGGCTTGCGGCCAATTATTAAATTCATAAACTTTAATTTTTAATCTGCTGGAATAAACAACAAATTATAATCCAAAATTTACGTATGAATATAAATTTTTCCTTATGTATAATTATTATCTTAAAATTAATAATTTTGTTTGTTTGAGTACTGCTGTAAATTTATTTTCGCGCTCTAATTAGTAAAGATATCTACGAATAACGCTGTTTCTTTCTGATGCATTGTTTTTTATTCAAATAATTTTGAAGGTGAGTTGTCAACTTGAGTCACTATACGTTACCATGGGTATGCAAATAATTATAATGATATAGACAGAGAAACCATATAGTATTGAATATCGATACTTGTAGCAACGAACAGTCACTTATCAGCAATCTGACTATAATACTCCTTTCTCATATCTCCCCATGCGTACCATATTCCTTTCTGTCCCTCTCTGGCTTTTTCCTCCCAGCATTCTCTAATTATTCTTTTGTCTGTTTCCATTCTAACTTTCTCCTCGTATTTAACCGCTCTCCTTCCTGTACCCACTTTCATCTTATCCCTTTTCAGTTCCTCTCTTACAATATACCTTGGTGTTGTTCTATCTACCCCTAAGATCCATCTCAAATACCTCTCCTGTACTCGATCTACCTTCTCCCATTCCTTCCATCCCCAAATTTCCACCCCATATAGCAGGAAGTTCTTCAGGTTTGACGCCGTGGTGAACCACGGCGTCAAACAACCTCAATCTCTATCTAATATCGTCATTAAACTTCCTCTCTTCTGTACTCCGCAGCTTCCCCATGACTATTCTTGCCTTCTTTACTCTTTCCCTTATGTGTAGTTCAGCCCCATTGTTCCTCGCTAGTACATAACCCAGGTATTTTAAAGTCTTCACCTCTTCTATTTCTCTGCCTCCCCATTCCCATTTTATCTTCTTCTCCCTCCTCCTTTACCGAATACCATTACCTTCGTCTTGTCCCTGTTTACTTCTAGTGACGAAAATGGCCGAAAGTAAAAGAATCACAAAAAGTGCTAAGTGTGAAAAATGGGACAAAATCATTAATAATGATGAAATATTTATTGCATGTTCTGGCTCATGTGGCTATAACTACGAGAGTCTCGCGACAGGACGAATCGTCAAAACTAAGCGAGCAGGTTGCATACATTCCATCATATATGTTCTAAAATGTCAGTGACAAATATCATGCGTTCGTAACTTAAGGTTAGCAAACAAAATGAATAAAGCGAAAAAATGTGCACAAAAGTGTTTGAATTTAAAACAGATAAAAGTATTTGTATAAACTGTTATCAGATATTGTTCAATAAATCACATAAAACGGTATTTTAATAAGTAAAATATAAAAAAAAAACCTTTTGGAGTTAAATTGTTCCATCACGGGGAAACTGCTGAAATGATTTTGTATTTATCTGCTCTATACTTCCACTTAATATATAGCCTATAATATAACAACTTATGATCAATTCAACTCAGTAAAGATTTGTAAAAATCTTTGGGGCACAATCTAGCACATAATGTGAAAAAGTCTTTTTTTTCATATCCTTCTTTTCAGTTTTCAAAATATGAAATTCACAGTGCAGGTTACAAAACGCTCTTCTTTACTTTACAGTTAATAAAAACTTATCCTGAAGGCAATCAAATTTCAAGTTAAGGCATTTTCATTTAGTTCTATAAACTTGTTTAATATGATTCCTCAATTTTATAAAATTAACAAATTGTACGTCACAGGACATTTAATTCTAATTTTCTTTTTTAAATTTGTTATATTAAAAATACTGTGCACATTTGCAATGTGCCTTTTCAACAAAGATTTATTACAAAGTATTTTATTTCTTACAGTATAAACAAATCTTTATTAGTTTCTGTTTTATTCATTTTGGTTACATTATATACACGATATTACTGACATTTTACCGAACATACGCGATGGAATGTAGACAACCAGCTGAACATAAATTAGAAGGTTCGTCCTGTCGCGAGACTCTCGTCTATAACTACCATATAAAGTGTTTAAAATTTGGTAAGCGTGAATATACTGCAATATCAAATTTTACAAATAATATTAAATTTGTGTGCGATTCCTGCGACTGCGCATACTACAATATCAATGGTAAAATCAACATTAACTTACCTAAAGAAATAAAAGGTGACTGCCTTATAAGCAAAACCCTTATGGAAAAAATTCTATTGAGAATGGAGGTGATGAACAATACAATCAGCAAATTGGCGGATGAAATCGTTCACTTAAAAACCAACACCACAACAACCGGCAAAACTGACAAGTCATCACACAAGAAAATTGGCGGGAACACTTCACCAGCAAAGAATGATAACGATAAAAAATCTTCTCGTTCATTAAAAGGTACATTATCTTCCAATATTAATAATAATTACACTCCCGATAATACGAAAACTACACATGTTTTATATGACAGCAATTTACAAACTAGATCAGCTGATACGCCTGACAAAATTGCAAATCCATACCTTGAAAATGACATTACGTCACAAAATAAAGAAGCAATAGATGCAACCAACATTACAAGCTTGCTGTGCGGTACACCTAACAACATGCATAATATTCAGAGCTACTCCGAAATAGCAGCACAGCCCCCTAAAAAACCTGATGCAACCAACATTACAAACTTGCTGTGCGGCACACCTAACAACATGCATAATATGCAGAGCTACTCTGAAATAGCAGCACAGCCTCCAAAAAAACCTATGAAGAAATATAATACAAATAAATTCAATAAAGGAATAATCAGAACTGCCAACAACCAACCAACTGGCACATTAACATCAGCACCTCGTCTAGCCTGGATCCACATCTGGAACGCTGCTGAAAACACAGACGAAAATGCAGTCATCAATTATATCAGAAGCAAAACCCCATCCGAAAAAATTACTTGTGAAAAATTAACACCAAAGGGTAAATACACATCCTTCAAAGTTGGAATAGAGGAAAATCTACTCAAAACATGGATGTCACCTACATCCTGGCCAGTAGGAATAAGGGTTAATCGTTTTATCCACCTGCGACCGAAGAAAGAAACACCTCGCTAGACAAACCACTAATTCAAGTAATGTATCTAAATGCACAGAGCATACGTAATAAGGTCGGTGAGCTGGAGATAATTTAAAAGTCTAATTCCGACATCAAAATTATATGTATAACTGAACATTGGATTTTAGATGTTGAAATTCAGACACTTATAATTGATAATTTCTATTTAGCTAACTGTTTTTGTAGAACTAATAAAAGTGGCGGTGTGGCCATATATGTTAAAAAGTATTTTCAAGATATTGTGAGAATAAATTCACAATCAATTGAAGTACATTATGAGTCCACATTCAGAATGCTTCCTCAAATAAAAATAATAATAGGCTGTATTTACAAATCTCCTTCCGGCGACTTAGATACTTATTTTAATAATCTAACTAACTTTATGGATCATAATCTCAACAAGAATTATAATATCATATTAACCGGAGATTTCAATATAGATTTTCTTAGTCACAACGCCAACTCACAAATCTTGAAAATATCATGTCATCTTACGGCATGCACAAATGTATTAACGAGCCGACTAGAGTAACTGCTACATCGGCAACATGTATTGACAATGTTTTCTGTACCTTTGACAAAAATAATTACTCTAGTTATGTCAAAGAATTTTACTTATCTGACCATAGTTCTATTATATTTCGATACGACCAAAAAACTAATTAACAAAACAATGAATTAAATCACGTAAGAATCTTTAGTAAGAAAAATATTGACCGTAAATATATGACCTTACCAAATACATAATATCCGCCTTTGAAAGAGGAGAATATGTATCTACTAAATTACTCGACCTGAGGAAGGCATTTGACTGTGTACCTCACAAATATCTCCTTAACAAATTAGAATGGTACGGAATAAGAGGTACACCTTTGCGACTTATTGAGTCATATTTAAGCGACAGATCACAAGTAGTTTACAGCAATGGAACCTACTCTAATTGCCTACCAACATATGGTGTTGGACAAGGATCCAACATTGCAGCTCTTCTTTTTTTAATATACCAGGTCTACAAGTATGAAATGCGGACTAGAGCTCGCACAGCTCGAGCCGTTACTAGTGTGTGTGACCACGAAAGACATGTGGGACAATCTATGCCAGATACATGAACAGAAATCTGCAGAAAACAAACTTTTGATGTTACAAAGATTTCACCAGTACCGTATGACGTCGAGTGATTCCGTCGTGCAACATATCGCTAAAGTTCGCAACATGGCCGCGCAACTCGAGATCATGGGTGAAGGAGTGTCGGAATTGACTGTGATAGCCAAGATACTTGGAAGTTTGTCATCTAAGTATAGTACACTCCAGACCGCGTGGGACAGTGTCGATCCGTCGCGTCAGACGCTGAACAACCTAGAAGCAAGGCTGATACGAGAGGCAGCGCGATTAGGCGCCGATCGGGAGGACGGAGCGTTCGCTGCGTCCAAACATGAGAGAAAGAAACGTGGAAACACCAAGAAGCCGAAAAAGGAAATCGAGTGCTACAGATGTCACGAGAAAGGACATTTCGCGCGCGAGTTTTCGAACAAAAAGGGCGGAAAAGTAAGTGATGACATACAGCCACGTGATTGTGCGTTCGTTGTCGAGAAAACGCGAAATGATACGTCGGGTGAATTCGGATCGCGGGGTTTGAACCTATTACAAATGGTTCTTGCCATAGACAAGATAGATATGACACTGGTATAGTATTTTTTTTACATTAGTACTAGCGCCAGAAACGGATTGATGCCTAATTAATTGTATTTTCAATCGATAATGTAGATCTATATATTTCCAATCCGGCGCCAGTATTTGAAATTTAAAATTAATGCTATTATTCTTAGCTAAATAAAACAGGTATAATAGGTAAATAAAATAGTACATTTTGTAAATACATTTTATTTTTTATATCTTAACTTAAATAAACTACATTCACAATAAACGTGAGATGACGTCACACTTGGTTTATTTAAGTACCAACGTTATGATATGTTTTAATCAACATCAATCCATAACTCAGTTAGTACATTTATTTATTTTATGTTGGTAATTTTATACAATGTTGTCGGTTTTAAATTGGATAGTTCAATCGTTATTTTGACGTCAGGTTGACGTTTAGTGAGAAATTAAGTGAGGTTATATTTTATACTTTTTAAATATATTTGTAATTTAAAAGTAAAAATGCCCAAAGCTCTTAGTAGCCGTGCTCAAAGGATGGTTTTGTCTCTTATTCATTATTTTGAAAGAGAGCGAGACAATGGTGGACCTTTAATGGATGTGAAATGTGTCAGAGATGTGAGTAAATATAAAATTTAGTTTATATGTATGGTCTTTTCACTTGAATATATTTCTACAAATAATTGTTAATTAACTTTTTAGAGAGTTGTAGCTGCTTTAGATGTCAGTATTTCTAAAATAAATAAAATGGCAGTACAACAAGCAAGAAATGAAACTGTCAGTAGCCCGAAAAAGAAACGAACACGTACTAAATCTGTTGTAGAATTAGACAATTTTACAACAGTTGGGATACGTAATGTAATTTATGAGATGTACCGTAATAGTAAGGACATAACATCTCTACGTGAGGACTCTTAATAAATTAATTTTATTTTAGGAGAGCATGTTACTGTCGACACTATTAATATAAAATTACATGAAAGGAGACTGTATGATGGTGGAAAGACTTCCCTTTGGAAGATTTTAAGAAATATAGGTTTTAAATATAAAAAGGACGATCCAAGACGTGGTCTAATGGAACTTCCCCAAATTGTTCAATCAATATCAAATTTTAGCTTGATTGTAGCAACAGTTTTCGAGATATTGGTTGTTAATTTTTAAAAATTGCAATGGTACCTTAGTAAACTACCATTTCTAACAGAGCGATTGAAACCAAAATTTAAGTGTTTTTTAAAACTCATACAAGAGTTGTAGATATCAAATTTTAGCTTGATCGTACCAACAGTTTTCGAGATATTGGTAGAGTAAATTTTTAAAAATTGCAATGGTACCTTAGTAAACTACCATTTCTAACAGAGCGTTTGAGTCCAAAATTTAAGTGTTTTTTAAAACTCATAAAAGAGTTGTAGATATCAAATTTTAGCTTGATCGTACCAACAGTTTTCGAGATATTGGTAGAGTAAATTTTTAAAAATTGCAATGGTACCTTAGTAAACTACCATTTCTAACAGAGCGTTTGAGTCCAAAATTTAAGTGTTTTTTAAAACTCATAAAAGAGTTGTAGATATCAAATTTTAGCTTGATCGTACCAACAGTTTTCGAGATATTGGTAGAGTAAATTTTTAAAAATTGCAATGGTACCTTAATAAACTACCATTTCTAACAGAGCGTTTGAGTCCAAAATTTAAGGGTTTTTTAAAACTCATAAAAGAGTATTAGATATAAAATTTTAGCTTGATCGTAGCAACAGTTTTCGAGATATTGGTAGTTAATTTTTTAAAACTGCAATGGTACCTTAGTAAACTACCAACCATTTCTTACAGAGCGATTCAGACCAAACTTTAAGGGTTTTTTAAAACTTATAAAAGAGTAATAGATATCAAATATGATGGGTGATATTTCTATAACGTACTTTTATCTGTATATTGTGTTTGTATATTTTAAAAGGTTTTATAATTTGTAATGTAAGTGAACAAAAACAATATTTAATTTTGTATCTTGGTCGATAAACAAATATTATATATGATTAATAAAATATGTTCTATTTACATTTGTTACGATCTGTTTTTTTGTAATTTTAACCTACAGGTCTGTTACGTAGAACGGTTTATTATCATCGAAAATTAATTTTAGCATACTCATGAAATTTACACTTGCAGCTAGCGGCAATAAACTGTTTGACTGGAAATAATATTTGAATATTCATTATTCGAAACAAAATTGTATCTAACATCTGAAATTCAAAAATTTCTATTCGAATAATAAAACATTTGACTATCATTGCTTTCCGATATCATTTAGTGGGTTCAGGAAGCAAGCTCGGAGCGTTCGAGAAAAGGTCTAAAAGGGTTTATTCGAGCGGTCTGGAGTTAAACAGTGTGACTCGGAACACTCCGCGTTTGCTTCCCGAACCCGCTGTGTCAATGTGATACCAGGCGAAAAATTAAAGTAAATTGTATTAACAGAACACGACACATTTCTAAAAACAAATACTTCTGATGATTCTTATACATTGAAATTTATTTATTTTTTTTTAAATACTACATTACACACTTAATATAATATAAACCATAAATTTCGCGACAAATCGGGTAGAAAGAACTGCTGTGCATCATAATTTACATTAATTCTTTTCCTCCATAGGAAATATTGGTTTTCAATATATTTTCACAAGTTGTTCGATATAACCTAACTTTTTTTGACACTTTACGAATTAGCAACAAGGTGAGTTTTTCAAATGTGACGTCATTTCAGAGTTACGGTAAATGGAGTTTACATTTTTCTTGCATCTTTAAAATATTTCGATGCATTATCATTTACTCTAAGGTTATTGCCAATAATTACTTGATTGTTTTTTTTTATTTAGTTGTTTAATTGTTTTACATAATTAAATAGTATAATTTTTATAAAATGCTTTGAAATATTAGTTAATAATTTACAATAAAAAAACAGTACAAGTTTTACAATCAATAAAAAAAATTTAATGCGATAGTTTTGATTTTTATTATTTAATTCTTAAATAACTTCTCATATGAGCCACAACAAATTATTAGACGCTATCAACGTAAATGTTAAAAACATAACCTAAAACTAGTTGAAAATTGAGTGATTTACAATACACATTTCTCAAACACCACTAATTCTCAATACTATAAACTGCTATTGTTTGACAACACACTTTATTTGCACAGTAAAACACTTCACTTAAACTTGGATTTGTTAAAATTCTTTGTCATGAAAAACACAACAAACAATAACACTGAATAATATCGAATTGGTATGACGTTAACTGCATAGAAAACACAGACAGAAAAGGATAGTTAGCTGTCGCTTGCTTTATCTAGCCAACTACAGCGCCACTACCGAATCGATGACAAACTAAAACCGGTGACGTCACGGTAGGATTTATCGCCCATAAGAGTGCCAGGGGTATACTTCTTGCGGCCAAACAGTGCGAGGTCTGGATTACCGACAGCGGTGCATCTAGGCACATGACCAATCGACGTGAATGGATCACAAATTACCGACCGGTCAACCATGGCGCGAAAGTGTCTTTCGGTAACGGCGTAGAGTGCGATATTATCGGCGAAGATATAGTGCTTATACAAAATTTTGCAAATGGTTTGTGGCGCGATGCCCGAATTGAAGACGTGCTATACGTCCCTAGTTTAAAGAAAAACTTGTTTTCCGTGGGTGCCTGCACGAAAAAAGGTTTTGAGGTGAACTTTAAAGACAAGGTTGTGAACATAGTGCGCGAGAAAGAAGTGGTCGCATCGGGCGTGAGGCAAGACAATGACATTTACCGAATGTTCTTCCGCTTTATAAAATCCCGTGCTGTAGAGGCAAATGTGTCGGCATACAACCTACGCGTGTGGCACGCGAGACTCGGATATGTCAACAAACGTGCGATCCGCGAGCTCTCGAAAAAGGGACTTGTTCACGGTGTATCTATGACTGATGTCAGTGACATTGTGTGTGAGATGTGCCATATCGGGAACGCGCATCGATTTCCGTTCAAGAAACGCGAGAAAGTGTCAACCAAGCTAGGTGAAGTTATGCATACTGCCGTGTGTGGTCCTATGTCCGTTGAAACGCCGGGCGGTTCAAAGTACTTTCTGACATTTAAGGTATGACGCGTCCGGATATAGACATGTGTATTTCTTGCGGGATAAGTCGGATGTGTTCGAGAATTTTAAAATCTTCGAGAAGGAAGTGGCAAACAAGTTCGGGCGTCGAATAAAAGTCCTGCGATCGGATAACGGTCCCGTGGAATTAAAAAAGAAAATACGGCCCCGTATACTCCGCAGCAGAACGGCAAGGCCGAAAGAGACAATAGAACAATCGTTGAGAGTGCGCGAACAATGATTCACGCGAAATCTCTTCCACTGAGCTTGTGGGCAGAGGCGGTGAACACAGCGATCTATGTGTTAAACCGAACCGTGTCGTCGGGCGGCAGCGCTACACCGTACGTGATGTGGGTTTACAAGAAGCCAACAATGAGTCATCTGCGTATCTTCGGATCTGTGGCCTACGTGTTAATCCCGAAGCAGTTTACCAAAAAAATTGACCTACGAGGAAGAAAAATGATTTTCGTGGGCTATGAAGGCGACTTAACAAACTACAGAGTGTACGATCCGATGACGAAGCGTGTAAGCGTCACTAGAGACGCGACCTTTTAAAGTCGGTTTACGGTAACTATGAAATGATGTCACACTTGGTTAATTTAAGTACCAACGTTATGATATGTTTTAATCAACATCAATCCATAACTCAGTTAGTACATTTATTTATTTAATTTTGGTACATTTTTTCAATGTTGCCGGTTTGAAATTGGATTGTTCAATCGTTATTTGTCAGGTTGACATTTAGGTGTTTAGAAGTTGTTCGATATAACCTAACTTTTTTTGACAGTTTACGAATTGGCAACAAGGTGAGTTTTTCAACTGTGACGTCATTTCATAGTTACGGAAAATGGAGTTTATGTGCAAGTCGGGAAGGTGAAAGCTGAGGAGTCAGACCCGATCGATGAGATCGTGACGTTCCCAAATGTCCAAGACCAAGTAAGAGAAGAAGTAGTCGAAGCTGGAGTTCGACTCAAAAAAGTTCGGCAGCAAGAGGTTGACGACGAAGGTCAAGTTGCGAGAAATGCGCAGCAACCCTTAGAAATGACTGGCGTGGAGGGGCGTGTACTCCGAGATCGAGGCACAATACACCGTCCAGCAAGGTACGACGCTGAAGTTGACAGTTTATCGCGTCCGTTACAATAACCATTCAAATGAGTTGTGATGGTGCGCGCGCAGTAGGAATAGGTGGTGTGTTGAGTACTGTCTGCGTGCAGTTAAGTAGTCAGTAGACAGCAGTCTAGCTGTGAACATGTATGTGAGCTGGTGCGATGTGTATAATTGTTCTGTATGCTAAATTAAATAAAAACGCCTTGTGCAATCAGCAGATGTGATTTTTGTTGATACCTCTCTCACTGAATCCTTTGTCACACTAACACAAGAAGTGATTTCTCGCTCTGCTTCAACAGTGAATGTGACTTGCACGTGGCGTGTTTAATATTCTGTGGTGCAAAGAATTTTAAGTGATCAATAATATATTAATTAGGAAATATTGGCCCATCAGCTGAAATCAAACTTATATGTATTGTTTATTTTACTTTTTTTTTGATATGTTCGATATTTGATATTCGATATTTGAAATATTTGATATCAATAACATATTAATTAGGAAAAATTGGCCCATCAGCTGAAATCAGACTTATATTATCGTATATTTTATTTATTTTTTTATTATGTTCGATATTTGTAATGTTTGATATCAATAATATATTCATTATATTTGTTGCAAATATTGGCCCATCAGCTGAAATCAGACTTTTCGTTTTATATAAAATTTTATTACAATTTCGAATTGTATTAAAATTTTATGTTAAACGAAAATGCATTCATGTTTTATCAGTTCTAATTTTTTTGGAATAATAAATATGAGTACAATAAAATTTCGCGGTTTCATTCAATTTAGTACGTGGTGGATCTCTAGTTAGTGTTAGTTTTGCTGAACAAAATTTTGATACAGAGATGGCACTTCTGTTAATATGTTCTATGGTGACTAGCAGGTGGTCAAGTTAGCGCGTAGCGACCTGTTAGGCTGTGTATCAAAAAAGATTGAGTTTTACATAATTTTGGTGACTGCGTTTTTCCGGGTTGTGAGAGTCGGTGGAAGGCCATTGTTGGCGTCGAGTACCACTGTTGAGAAAGTGTCAGAAGGTCCACTGTAAGAGCCTTATAGTTCTGATAAACGGATACGACCGACGGACAGCGGCATTGTTACGTTCCGGAACACGTGGAGATACGGTGTAAAGAGGGGTCATCCGACCTCCACGGAAAAGAATCCACTTCAGACGGGTCATCCGACCTCCACGGTATATCCACGGAGGAGAATCCACTTCAGAGGGGTCATCCGACCTCCACGGTTAATCCACGGAGGAGAAGCCACTATAGAGGGGTCATCCGACCTCCACGGAGGAAAAGTCAATTCAGAGGGATCATCCGACCTCCACGGAGGAGCAGCCACTGCCGAGTACAACTGCCCCAGAGTCGTGTGTGCTCTCTATTCCTAAATTTAGTTACATGAGGCATCTTGGTGTTGAGGCAGACGTGAGTACGATAACTATACTTAGCGATTATTTTTCTGTTTTACCGTATCAGAGTCGGGAGCTCTGTGTTACTATTGTCGACTCGCTGGTTTTTCATGCGAAGTGGAAACCTATACCGATGTGCAAAACCTATCTACTTCCTGTCCTGGTCGTGAATGAGTGAGTGTTTGTGTATTAATCCTCTCCACCGTAGGCACGGGGGTTCCATGGAACAAGGAAGGTGGTTCACAAATACTAATTTATTGTCTTTGTACGAGATTAGGTGTCTCATAGATCGCTTGTGGGATAGATATAGTTTATTTAGTGCTAATTATATTTTCAATTAATTTAGCGTCGGCGTTTTGATTTATGTTCACGTCCTACCACGAAAGTCAATCTCTGTCTAGGAGCGTAGGTCGTTCAGGGACACTCCTCTTTTCTTTCAGGATACGAAGCCGAGAGGTAGGTGACCGATTTCGTGTATTTTTGTGTAGCCGCAGACGAAAACAATTTCGTATTGTTGTTAAGCGCCGTGTACACTCCAAGGGCTGGGGACAGAACAGGTAGATATGTTCTGCCCCAGGTATTGTTAAATAGTGGGGATATTTACTGGCGCTCTAGATAAATGTTTACTCCCCCCCCCCTACTCTCCGACTCTGAGCTAGTTCGCGGTTGAGATTCCTTGGAGGGACCAGTTTATGGCGTATCCCGGATAGGCTACCAGGGGGAAACGTGATAATGTGTACCTAAACGAATTTCTTGGGCAGCAAAAGTTAATCTTTTACGTGTAAAGAAAACAATGGTTGATTTAGAGTCGGATACTGTTAGTCCGTTATAGCCGAGCCATAGATCATTTCCGAAAAAGGCGTGTTTCAGTTCTTGTATACACTTAGTTAATTTGGGATTTTTGTATAATATGAGAATATCGTCAGCATATTACACGGTTGTTAAATAATCAGGTATACAATCATTTGTATACAAATTGAAGAGTAACGGACTCAGAATAGAGCCTTGCGCTATTCCAGAAAATATAGTTCGGGGATAGCTAAATTTTCCTTTGAATTTTACTACAATTTTACGGAGGTGAAACATTCTTGCGATTTTTTCAATAAAATTTTCCAGGATATTGAAACTTGAACGTTGTCGAAAGCACTAGAGAGATCCAAGAAAACTGTGCTGGCTATGCTCTTTTCTTCGAAAGTCCAATGTATTTCATTAGTCAGTACATTAAAGGCATCCGAAGTTTTCATCAAATTTTAGTGGATTGAGTATTTAAATTTATCGAGGCACAGAATTCTTTCCATACCGTTCGTTTACGATTTTTTATAAATTTTTTATACTAATGGTGCGATTATGTATTTTTAACCGTACCGCCGTAAACTCGTACGCCTGAAGCGTACAGGCAGATTGAAAGTGGCAAAGTTACAGAACGTTACAATTTGCAATTATAATATGAACGAACTCCTGTATCTCGGCGCGCTACGAACCAGTGTTACAGATAGCCGCTAACTTCACTACTGTTATCACAACACTTATGACAAGCTATCAAGTATTAATAATATATTAAAAGTGTTTTATTTTTATAAATCTATAGCTGTTGTTAAAATGAGGTAAGATATGAGGTATTTTAGGATGACATTTTTGCATTTTTACATATTTTATCATAAAACCAGAAATATGTCACCTCACTTTTTCTTGAAATTTTTTAGTGTTGAAAATTTAGAATACTCGGCGATGAAAAATAGAAAGTGAACTAAAAGTACTACCAATGAACCATATAATGTGTACCTCTATTACCTTGAAAATGATTTAGTACAGGAAATGAAGCATTTTGGCTCGCAATTTTTTCGTCCAGCATGGAATTACGTGAAATTTTCACAGAAGGTAGGGAATAGCCCAAGGATCATTTTCTACATCATGCCGGTGTACGCTAAAACCTTGGGAGTGGCTGCCACCCCATCTCGGGGGTGGAAATTTTTTACTACATTTTAACTACAGGAATCGATGGGAAAAGTAATTCTAAGAAAAAAATGTTCTTTACGTTTTCTTCGTAAAACTAATATTTTTTGAGTTATTCGCGGTTGAAAGTAACAGTTTTTCGACGAAAAAATCGATGTTTTTAAAAAGTTTTTTGCGAATAACTCGAAAAATATGCATTTTTTAAAAAAAGCTGTAGAAAGCAAAATTGTAGCTTTTAAAAAAACAAACAAAATTCTTTTTTTATTATTTTTCTACGACCAATACGAACCGAGATACGGCATGTTAATGGTTAACTTTTTTTCGCCAAATGCATAATTTGAAAGATTCAAAGTCAAATAACAGGAAAAATTTGCATTTTTCGAGGAAAACTCATTGAATCTTTTTTAAAGTATTTGATTAGACCTTTCAAACAAAAAAACAAAAAAGTCTCTAGCATAAAAATTAAGCGACTTATGATCAAAATAAGGTCGGTACCTACTTTTTTCTACGAAAAAATCAGTGAAAACAACCCCCTATTTACCCCCCTAATTAAAATTGATCCTCACCCTTCTGTGGTTCTCTTCTTATATGTATTTTCAGTACACCCAAGAAGTTTGACCAATTTAAAATGCCTAATTTTGGAAAAATTGGAGTTTAAAAAAAAAACGATTTTTTGCGATTTCGTATTTTTCACCCTTTTCTTCAAAATATCTCCGAAATTACTGGAGATACGAAAAAAATGATAGAGCACTAAATTGTAGCTTTTTTAATGATTTAAATTTACTTGTGCATATATTTTCTGTACAGTGAATATTTGGCGAGATATAGCCGTTTAAAACCTCTATTTACAAGCGAACACCACCTTATTCGAGCTCTTCAAACTCACCCAATTTAAAAACTAAGGGATCTTAAGGAATTTAATTTATATAGTCTTATAGCTCTTGAAAAGCCCTACAAAATCGTTTTTAAAAAAACTTTCTATCACTAAAAATGAAGGAGCTATGTTTAAAAAACCAATATAATTTTTTTCGAAACATTGGAATAGCACGGTTCGGAGCGATTTTTTTTATATCAAGCTCTAACAAGGGTGGGTTTTTAAGGGTTGAAAAATTTGAAATTGTATTCCAAAGCATGAAACAATCATTATTCAACTAATCCAAACCAAATTTTACCCATCTATAATAATAATAATAATAATAAGTTTATTGACTTAATTACATATTATATCATGTTTTAGGTCAGTCATACAGGATTATAGTTACAAATAATATCAGAATTGATACATAAGAAATTCCTCTGTGGAGTAAAATGCAATTTCAGCAAAGAATTTTTTTATTGTAGATTTAAAATTGATGTAATCTAAATTCTTTATATTGCTTGGAAGTTTATTCATAAATTTAATTCCGAAATAGTTCTCACAATTTCTTGATTTACTCAGTCTTAAAAAATTCGGATATATGTTGGAATTATTTCTTGTGTGATAGTTATGAACACTACTGTAAGTGGGAAGATTGCTTATTTGTTTTTTGTGCATATGTAGCAGAGAGTTATAAATATATAAAGATGGTAGCGTCATAATATTAAGTATTTTAAATTGGTGTCGACAGTCTGTTCTGTAAGGAGTCGAAGTCAGAACTCTAATGGCTCGCCTTTGTAGAGCGAATATTCTGTCAGCAGCTGGAGAATGTCCCCATGCTAAGAGTGCGTAGGATATGTGAGAGTGAAATAATGCATAATACGCCACCATTAGAACATCCCTGGTTACAGACTGTACTAAGTTTCGGAATAGGAATATAACTGAGCACAGTCTGCTTGATAAGCAGGTTACATGCTGATGCCAAGTTAGGTTGGGATCAACATGCAAACCTAGGAATTTTACGTGGTCCTGGTTAGCGAAATCATTTCTGCGTAGTGTTATTAATATTTGTTGGGTCTTATCTAGGTTTAGTGATAGTTTATTGGTATCAAACCAGTATTTAGCTTTATCTAACGTAGATACACTGCGTGACAAGGCGTTAGTCAGGGAGCGTGATTTGAAAACCAACGTTGTGTCGTCGGCATAGAGTATACTGGTTTGATCCGTATAAGTCGGGAAGTCGTTGATATATATGAGGAACAGTAAGGGACCAAGAATGGAACCCTGTGGGACCCCTATATTA
Source organism: Liopterus haemorrhoidalis (assembly GCA_963971575.1). NCBI lineage: Eukaryota > Metazoa > Arthropoda > Insecta > Coleoptera > Dytiscidae > Liopterus > Liopterus haemorrhoidalis. The sequence continues at coordinate 20,065,898 of OZ020623.1, forward strand.
ACGGTCAGGAAATCTGATTTATGGTCTTTAGCTAACACTTGCTGTTTCCTTTCCCGTAGGTAGGATTCCACTAGTTTGCAACTGCGATCATCAAAGCCATAATATGCAAGTTTTTTTAATAGAATCTGGTGAGATACACAGTCGAAAGCTTTCGTTAGGTCTAAAAAAGTTGACAAACAAAACTCACCAGATTCGATACCGTTTGATATTTCATCAAGAAAAGATAGAATGGCGCAAGTAGTAGACCTGTTGAATCTGAATCCGTACTGTCTGTCGTGGAATAGGCTATTATTTTCAAAATAGAAAATTTGTTTGGACAGGATTTTTTCAAAAATTTTTGAGAACACGGGTAATAAGGATATGGGCCGATAATTTCCCGGATCATTATTATCACCTTTTTTATGGATAGGGGTAATAGTGGCTATTTTTAGTGCATCAGGGAATTTATTGGAGGAAATACTGCCATTAATGATTTTTGTTAAGGGTCTAATAATGGTGTCCTTTACCGATTTTAGTACCTGGGTATTAATTCCAAGATAATCTTTTGCTTTGCTATTATTAAGACCATCAATTGCATCCCTGACCGCTATGCAGGACACATGGGTAAAGGAAAAGATTGATTCTAAATTTGGAAAAAGCATTAGATCTATGGGATTGGTATTAGATGGGGTTATCTTATTCAAGATGTCATGAGGTGTATTGGTAAAGAAAATATTCAAGTCATTGGCTGTTAGTGATGATGATGATAGAGGGGAATGATGTTTTGGTCTGTTGGAGTTTATTACTTCCCAGGAAGTTTTCGAAATATTTTTAGAAGTTCTTATAAGGTGAGAGTTGGCTGTCAGTTTAGCTTTGCAAATTTCTTGTCGGTATTAATTTCTAAAAGTATTTCGACGAGACTTGGATGCTGAGGAGGGATGGTCTTTGTAGTGTCTGTCAAGTTCAGTAAGGTATTGTCGCATTCTTTTAAGATTTTCGCTAAACCAAGGAGCACGTTTTAGCTGTTTAGCGCGAAATCTTTTCAGCGGGAAACTAGATTCAAAAGCTTTTGTGAATATAGCTGAGAATGTATTAAAAGCTTCGTTGCCATCTGTTATGTTCTCCAGAGAAGACCAATTTTGTTGGTCCAGGATGTTATACATTGCATTCATTCCACCCTCTGTAATGGGTCTCACTAAGACAGGTATATGGGGTTTCACAGCGCAATCAGTCTCATTGAACTTAAATGAGAAATTGATTCCGCTGTGATCTGACAGAAAACTCTCTCTACTAGCATTAATACTGGTAAGGTCAACGTTTTGTAGTCTGTAGTAAACATTGTCTAGTCTGTTACTACCTCTTGTATTGAAGTTCACACAGGAAATAAAACCAAATGAATTAAGTAAATCAACCAATTGCGCAGTTTGTTGTGTGACTTGATTGAAATGTACATTAAAATCTCCGAAGAGGATGACATTTTTAGAAATTCTGCAGGAAGATAACATATTATTTATGATTCGTATAAAGATAGAGAAGTCCCCTGAAGGTGGACGATACAGGTTTATAATTATGGTGTTTACATTATTGACAAGAATGGCCGATATTTCGCATTGGTTTTCGACATTGAAATCATTGATTAAAGTTAAAGGGTTGTAGCTAAGATTTTCTTTTATTAAGGTCATAACACCGCCACCACGCTTAAGTTTTCTGGTAGAGTGATGTGCAAGAATATAATTATGCAGCGAGAATTCCAGAATTTCATATTCGCGCAGCCAGTGTTCGGATAGACAAAGAATATTAAATTGCTTTTTCTTGTAAGAATGCTTCCATTGCATTAATTTTATTTCTGATTGACTGTGTGTTTAAGCATAGCAGCTTATAAGTATTAGACTTAACTATATTTCTTTCAATCATTTCTTCTTGGGGGACGAAAAAAATTTGTTGATGAACTGTCCCGATTTTGATGACCTGAGGATGACTGGATGCTATCATAATTTAGAGAAGTGGATTGGTTTTTTAACGGTGTCGTCCTATCATGATGTAACCCTTGATTGGTGGAATATCTACTCTGGTTTTTTAGGCATGTTGCTAGATATGTTAGCAATTTCATTTTACCGTTGACGTTTAGATGTAGTCCTTGGCGGGTAAAATCAGATTTAGATATTATTTTATTTGGGTCAACAAGAAGAGCAGAGTTCTTTAGGGTAGATATAATGTTGATGTTGTTTTGTGTGACAACGCTATTAAAATGAATTTGATTATGCCAGAAGGGAGTCAAAACAACGATAATATTAGTGTGACTTAATGACTCACCTAGAATATTTAAAAAACACTTATCGATGTACTTGGTACCTATGGCATTATTTGAGCCAGCTAAAATTATAACATAATCAGATTTAGAGTAGTTTTTACAAAGTTTAGTAGCATCCTCCACTACTTGTTCATAACATGCATTCGGTTTCATGATGCAAAGTGAGTCGAAATATTTTTTATCAAAAACTTCCCTCATGATTTTCCCATAATTCCTACCTTGGCTATCCGATAATAACAAGATTTTGCTCTTAGTTTCAGGCATTCTCAAAAAATTATTCTCAATGACTCTATTTACTATCTTGTTTGTTTTGTTTTTATTCATATGATCTTCCAGGTTACAAATTTGATTTTTTAAGGTTTTCATCTTTTCTTCTAGGTCTATAATCTCAATATTTTTCAGTTGGGTTGAATTTTGTATGGCAGCAATGTGTTCCTGTAGTATTTCACAGTTGTCGCAAGAGGACGCCTGGAATTTTAAGCTAGTTATTTCGGCTTTTAATGTATTTATCAGCTCAAGTTGTTCAATAATTTTACTATTTGCGGCTTCATCCGCATCTAGAGCTAGTGTCTGATAGCTTTCGGAACTCCGTTTCAGACGCTTAATGTCCATATCTTTGTTTTTGATTTCTTGCTGTAGTATGCCGATTTCTTCATGTAGTACGTCATTTTTTTCTTGTAGGGAAATAATTTCATCAGAGAGTTCACGGTTGTGAAATTTTATATTTCCTTTGTCCATTTGTTGCAGGAGAATGGTTAGGTACGATTTCCTCAGGTTTTTTGTAAAGACACCCTTATTGTTGAGACGTTGTTGTAAGTCTTCTAGTTTCAATTCGGCATTCGACTGCATTTTGTCAGTGTATTATTATATTTGGTTTTTTATAAGCTATTAGGGCTGTCAAGAAAATTTAAAATAAATATAGATCAAATTTTAAAAAAAGTGTTTAAAAAATATATAAAAAATAGGAAAATTATGAAAATATTTGTCAATGATTTAAAATATTTAAAATATTTAATTTAAAGTCTTTCAGAAGTTAAAAAATAAATAATAAATAAAATAAAAATAAATAATAAATAAAATAAAAATAAATAAAAATAAATAAATAAGTACAATAAATAGATATCAGTAAATGTAAAATAACGTGTAAGACGGGGACACACACTTCACCTCTTACGGTTCATCAAGAGGACTTTCATAAGACATACATGAGAACCACGGGTGGAAATAGGATTAATGGTTATCGAAACAAAGGATTAGGAGTTTACAAAGTTACAGTAAGAAATCTTTATATAATAATAATAACAAATAATAATGAAAAATAATGTATTTGCAAAACTGTTTTATTATTATTTTTAATTGCCCAGAAGATTAAGATACTAAAAAAAAAAATAATAATAATAATAATAAAATTATATAGGATCTGGCAGGTGTCGAACCACCAACTCTGTGATTGGAAAGCCTTTACTAAAACCACAGGACCATTTGTACTATGCTTGTGTCAATTAACTTGTTTAGATCTGGTTAATGGTTTGTTTGTACTTGATCAGCTGTTTATTAATCACCTGATCAATGGCAGACAATATTAACCCTTATTGTCAGTTGAACAATAAAAATAAATTACAGAATACAGACGTTAATGTAGCTCTTTTATGATTTCTTACTCAGTATTTCCAATTTATGTTGAATATGAAAGATAAACATATTATATAAATAATTTAATTTTGTGAATACATAGATATTTCTAACAAAAATGTAGGAGCACTTAACAAATCACTGACACGTTCAATAGAAAAAACTAGACCTCTAAGGTTTAGAACCGTCTTAAGGTTTACAACGTTATTTTATAATTTTTGACAATTAGGGGTAGTTTTCACCCTTAAAAAATAAACAGTGCCCATGAGCATGATATAAAATTTGAAGTAGAGGGTGAGAAGAACCTAATTTCAAATTTTGGTGCAAATCGATGCAAGATGAAATCATTTTTTAATCCAACAAGGGTTGATTTTTAAGGGTTGAAACATTATGAAATTGTATTCTATAGCATAAAACGATCCATATTTACCTAATCCAAACCAAATTTTACCCATATTAAGGTTTAAATGTTATTTTATAATTTTTTACAATTAGCGGTAGTTTTCACCCTTAAAAAACAAAACGCGTACAACGGCACAATGTAGAAAATGAACTAGAGGGTGAAATGAGCCTAATTCCCAATTTTTATACAAATCGATGCTGGACGAAAAAATTGCGAGGTTTTGTCATTTTTTGAGCTTCATTTCCTGTACTAATTATTACTTCAAGAGTAACACAATAAATCCTACTTTAGGGGATAATTATTTAGAGAATAAATGGAAAGAGTTAAAAAATAAACTGAATGCTGTAGGCGACGGACCACAGTTGAGTTCAGAAGAATAGAAAAAAGTAAGTTTTATTTACAATAATCGTTCATTTTACATATAAATGTTTTCCGCAGAGATTTACTGATTGGAAATATGCTGTTCGCATGCGTTACCGCAAATTGATGGAACATCGTAGCCGTACAGGTTCCGGACCCCCTAGCGAAATCAAGTAAACAGATTTAGAGGAGAGGGCATTATCCGCCTGGGCGAAGGTTACGGTAACTGGGGCTCCAGCGATAACGAGTTACGATGGTTTGAATGCAGATGTGCTTGTCGAAGCTAGCACTTCAAATACCGTACAGGCCAGTGCTCAAGAAAGTGGTATTAACATCAGTGAAAATAACTCCCAACCACGTGAAAATAGCTCCCAACCACAAATTATAATAGAAATAGATCCAGACATTAATAAAGTAGTTTTAGGTAATTCAGCAGGTACCGCAAAAGTTACTAAAAAACTAAAAGTAATCCAAAACCGTTATCTTTCCTAACTGAAAAACTATTAGAAACTCAAAAAGACTTCAAACTCCAAAGAATTAAATAATATATTAAAAGAATTATTGATGAATACAGTAAAAATAATAAAGAAAAATTAAAATTTGAAATTGAAAAATACAAATTCGAACACCCAAACTTTTATTATGATTATTAAATTATAGTTGTGGCGCCCGTTGCGCTGGTTTCGTAGGAGAGACGCAGGCGTCGCGGCGTCACATAGGTCTACGACTAAGATCGTAGGACCCGCCACACGTGGTGACCAATAAACGGTTCTGCTGAGAAATTTGTGATGTGCGGATTTAACCTGCAGCAGAATTGCAGGTAAATCGTTGAAAAAAGGGGGCGCGTTACTTCAGAGCAGAGTTATACTCACAAACAAAAAAAAGGACAGGCAGGGTTCAGACGTATTTCACTCCAAGGGGTTATGCTTGGAGACTTATTACATGTGGTTTGGTTTTCCCTGGGAGTAGAGGTATTCGAAGAGGCCCACACAGTGGTTCTGGAGGAGTAATAACACAATTCTGTCCTCTTGAATCCCTAATCAGTCGTTGATATCGTAGAACTGCTCTGAGTAACACGAAAAATTATTTTGAATAATTTTTATAACAAACAAAAATTAATTGGGGAAAATGTAGCGGAAATTAGTAGAAATAATGGATCACCTGGTAGACGGTTGATGAAAGTTTTACAAATATATGTTTCTCCCCGACACAACCAAATACATTGGGGTGAGAAACTATACACAAATTAATATTCAATTTACAATTTACAGAATCTAAATTAACAAGTGGCAAAATTAACAATGTGCGCACGCACAGGTACTGAACTGTGCGGCGCGTCAAAATACAATGAAAAAATAAGAATTGAAATGTGTACTCACGCGTTCCGTATGAAAATACGGAAAAATACTTAGCGTGGAGTACAGATACAGAAGTTGGCTTCAGTTATCCACAATCGGACTCTACAATATCCTGGTGGAATCGCCGATGTCGGTTGATTACTGGCACAACTTCTGGAGTGGTCTAGGTTCTCCTGGTTCTCGTCTGGATATTTGGTAGTTCCAAATAGACGCTACTTGAGAACTTTAGATAGATATCCTTTTGGTGAAAAATATCAAAATAAATCTTCTTGACGCGATCCAAAACGGGGGTTTTTTTCCTTGCAAAAAACGTAGATCCCGAATGTGGTCAAGCGCAAATTCTAGTTTACCAAATAGCTCGCAGCCTGGTCTTGGTAAACTAAAAACACAGTATATTAGATATTATGCGAAAAAACTCAAAAGACGTCTGTTCTCGATGAAAGACAATCGAGTTGTCACCGTCTCAGACAAAATTATACAAGATTCTAGAGGTTCATACAATGAACGCTAGAATTTTATATGAAAAATAAGAATTCATAAAAAATACCAAAAGCGGTAATTTTGAATAGTTTTGCGACCCAAGTGGTCGCAACATACCGCCGGCCAAAACGTATGTTTTTAGCTCAGGGCAGCAAAATGGTTAACAACAAGGATCGACACAGGTTCATTGCAACGCTTGAACCGGGTCAATCGGTAAAGGAGCCAGTTTCACGACTGGTCTTACAAGTTCGCCTCGATTGGTTTTTACAGTGGCCACTCGTACCACGTTGTCTTTCCCGGGTGATACCTTTATAATTCGGCCCAACTTCCACTGCAATGGAGGTAGAAAGTTGTCTTTGATCAAGACAAGTTGGCCGACTTCTAAATTCCGGGCTGGTTTGTGCCATTTTGAGCGTAACTGGAGAGTGTTCAGATATTCTTGTGATCAACGACGCTAGAATTCTTGAGATACCCTCTGGACCCGTTTCCATCGAATAAAGTGAGCTTGGGGATCGGTCTCCATGCTGGGTTCGGGTAGTGTTACTCCTGGTTCCATGGTGAGGAAGTGACTTGGTGTAAGAACGCTGCAGTCATCAGTTCTTGAAGACATTGGAGTCAGCGGTCTAGAGTTCAGGATAGCTTCGATCTGGCAGAGCACAGTAATCATCTCTTCATAGGTGAGAACCTGTTCGCCGATGACTCTGGCCAAGTGGAACTTCACTGATTTGATTGCTGCTTCCCACAATCCTCCAAAATGAGGTGCAGAGGGAGGATTAATGTGCCACTGAATACCGTGTCTTCAGCTAATTGATTTATTAAGAATTCATTAAATCCCGATGACGCGACAAACTTTTGTAATTCGGAGAAGTGTGATTTTGCTCCTATGTAGTTTGTGCCGCCGTCGCTGTAGACGTGAGACACGCGGCCTCTTCTTGATATAAACCGCCGAAAAGCTTGTAGAAATGTCTGTGTGGATAAATCTGACACCAGCTCCAAATGGACGGCCTTGGTAGCAAAGCAAATGAATAGACATAGATAAACTTTGTGACAGCGGTATCCTCTGCCTGCATATGGTGTTATCATAAATGGACCACCATAGTCCGTCCCAGTGACCTCAAATGGTTTTTGCGGTGTGACTCGATGCTGCGGTAAATCTCCCATCATGGGATTCTGGAAAGTGGGTCTATTTCTGAAGCAGGTAACGCATTTTCTGCACAAGCTTCTAATCATGTTCCGCGCCCCTATAATCCAGAAGGTGAGTTCCACAATAGACTGGACTGTTCTGGGGGAAGCGTGCAGGTACTTCTCATGGTAGTGTCTTACCATGAGACTTGTGAATGAATGTTTTAATGGTAACAGACAGGGGGTGATTGTGGGTGAACGGACGTTCAGAATGTCTTATCCGTCCACCAACTCTAATAATACGGGACCGGTCCAGGAACGGGTCTAACTGCCTCAGAGAGGAGCTGACCGACTTATTATCAGTAAGTTTTGCCAAAAGGTCTGGAAATGTCTCCTGCTGCACCAATTTGATCAGTTGTACTCTGGCGTGTTGCATTTCGTCAACAGTACAGACTCCTGTTTTCCTGTGAGCACCAGGACGACAGTTTGCAGAAAATCTGATGCAAAGAGCTGTCACTCTTATCAGCTTAGGGTATGATGAAAATCTACTAAATACCTCGTCTTCTTCCGGGGTCGCCTGAACTAGGGAAACAACAATCTTTGCTTCGGCACTCACAGGCTCCTCTAACGTGGAGGTGTCAGTTATAGAATGCAGGGGCCAGTCTGAGGTGGGCATCTGCAGCCAACTGGGCCCTGACCACCACAATGGATGAGACGGGAGTTCGTGAGGCCATAATCCACGAGACGCACAATCAGCAGGGTTGTCTTGCGAACGTATGTGGTACCAATCTGAGACCTGAGTGTGTTCGTTAATTTCTGACACTCGGTTTGCCACGAATGTTTTCCAGCGATGTGGAGGGGACTGGATCCATGCAAGAGCAACGGTGGAATCCGTCCATAAAAATGTACGGCTCACAGCAAGGTTCAGTGAGTCGTTGACAAAGCTCACAAGTTGAGCAAGCAATAGAGCTGCGCAGAGCTCGAGCTTAGGTAATGACACTTGCTTCACAGGAGCTACTTTAGACTTGGCCATAACCAAGGATATTTTGATTTCGTCACTAGCCTGACTGCGTATATAGACAACGGCAGCATATCCCTTTTCGGATGCATCACAGAAACCTAATAAATCGTTGGTGACTTGCCTGGTTGGGATCCATCGGGGAATTTGGACTTCACTGATACTGGGCAAATGAGATTTGAACTCTATCCATCTGTTTCCAACTGATGGCGGGAGTGGTACATCCCAATCTAGTCCACGCTTCCAGAGTTCTTGAATCAGCATTTTCGGCACAATAGTGATGGGTGATAGCCATCCTAAAGGGTCGAAAATTCTGGCAGCTTCAGACAGAAGTTGCCTTTTAGAAATGGTTGACTCCGGCAAGTTGATTTGGTACCTGAATGAATCTGAGGTGGGGTTCCACATCAGCCCTAAAATCTTGATGGTGTGATCCCGATCGAGATTTAATGAGTGACCAGTAAGTTTATGATCATCAGGGACGTCTTGGAGGACTTCACCTGAGTTGCTGGACCATTTGCGCAGATCCATACCTACCTTGGCTAACAGACTGACTAGCTGAGCCTTTAGATGGAGTGCACCTTGAATGCTTTGAGCCCCAGTGATAATATCGTCAACGAACGTATCATCTGTTAAGGCGATTGCGGCTAGAGGGAAGGTCTCACCTTCATCTTTAAGTAGCTGGCGTAGCGTTCTGATAGCTAGGTAGGGTGCGCTTGTGGTTCCATACGTTACCGTGTTAAGTCGGTAGACTCGAGGTGTCGTCGACAGGTTGAAATCCCATAAAATACGTTGATACTGGCAGTGATTGGGTTGAACAAGTACCTGGCGAAACATCTAACGGATGTCAGGATGATAGGATGCAGGCGTTGTCGCATTACAACTTGAGCCAAGTCAGATTGTAAAAGGGGCTTGTAATAGGGTATCGTTTAGAGATACTCCATTCGATGAAGGCTTGGACGCGTTGAACACTACACGTAGTTTCAACTCAGGTCCAACATACTTTATTACCGGGTGATGAGGTATAAAGTAACCATCTTCTCTCAGGATGGGTTTGTATTTTAATTGTGTCATATGCCCGGATTCAAGATAATCCTGCATGAATGTCATGTACTCTTCACAAAGAGTAGGATTGTTGTTGAGTCTGGTGCGCAGCGACTGATAGCAGGCATTAGCGGATCCAAAGGATCGGCCTAACTCAACGGTCTCGTTCTTGAACAGGAGCGGTACTACATAGCGGCCATCAGGAGTGCGTGAATGCTGTTCATCAAACAACCTCTCCGCTTGTAGTTCCTCCAGTGTCTGAACGGGTTTATACGGAATTTCCTCTAGCTCCCAGAACCGTCGTAGCGTTTGAGACAGTTCGTCGTCCACCGAAATGTGGAGAGAGTTGAGATTCCGGTTTGGGCCCTTCATAGGGCCCGAAATGACATAGCCTAGTCCAGTGTCAACTACATAGGGCCCCTCTGGTAGTTTAATCGACTTGTGTTTTACCAGAGAGAAGTAGTCAGTAGAAGATGTCAGCGCCCAACAATATTTCAATTGGACCTGGCTCGTTGTAGTGTGGATCAGCTAAGTAGACCCCATTTAGTTGCTTGGAAGTAAATGGACGAAACTTCTGACCTGGTAAGTAATCTGCAATGTTCTTGACTACAAGTGCAGCCACTTCGTAACGTCCTAAACTTTTGCGCGAGCGGAAAGGGCATGTAACGACTCCCGACACCGCCTTAACTTGAACGTTGAACACGCCACTGATGGAGAGGGTTGTTGGCTGCAGATCCAAATCTAATTTGACACTACAACATTCAGACATCAAACTAGCTTGGCTACCACTGTCCAAAAGGGCTCTGTTTGGTCTCCATTTCCCACAAGACTCTTGTACGTGGATAAGCGCAGTACTCAACAGAACCCGTGAAACATTAGAGCTACGATTGGTTCTGACGTTATGCGTTATCAACACTTGCGAATTGGAGGAAACATTATGATTCCGACTGGATCCAGGTTGCGCTGGCTGATGACTGGAATTTTTTATAGTACCGTCGGGTTCGTCTAGATGGATCAGTGTATGATACTGATGCGCTGATGACAGAGTCTACAACTCCCTTTAGACAGGCAATTCGCTGAGGAATGACTGGAGCCTAAACAATTGTAACAATGGTTGTTACTTTTAATCAGTTGGTGCCGCTGTAAAGGGTTTAGGTTCCGAAACTGAGGACATGAATACAAAGGATGCTGTTCCTTGCATTTTATACACGGAGGTGTATATGTTTGAGTGCTGAAAGCAGCCGCGTACTTTCTTACTGATTTTGGTATAGAGGGTTTCCGTGTAATTTGTGTTGAATTAATGGATGAGTTCCCTACTGAACGGAGGGTCTGCCATTGCTGAGAATTAACGAACTCTTCCAGAAACGTAAGCAATGTCTCGACGTCGGGTAACTTGTCGTTGTCAAGCCGTTTCTCGAATCGGTTGCGTACATTGGTGTCTAATTTGAAAGAGAGTAAGACGGCAAGAATCTTACTCCACTGTTCTACTGGTTCATCAATAGCTCGTAGAGAAGCTAATGTCCCCTTACTTTAGAAACAAAGGTATTTACACTGTCGTAAGATGTGCTGTCGAGTTTGGGTGTGTTGATAATACCTTCTACATGGAGCATCGCAATGAGACGTCTGCGTTTATACTTTTGAGTGAGAGTGGCTAACGCCGCCGCGTAGTTCGCGTCAGTCAACTTAAAGTCCTTGATGGCAGCAAGGACTGGGCCAAGTAGGAAAGATTTAAGGTATTGTAACTTTTGCACGGGTGTTAGCGTTTCCATGGAGTCAACTGAACTCATGAAAAGGTCATAAAACGACTGCCAGTTGGCGAGATCTCCATCGAAGGGCTGAATGTTGAATTCAGGGAGTTTAGTCTGATTCATAGCCGTTTGATTCAGGACTTGGAATGCAGTATCATGGGTGTCAGAGACGTTCATAAGATGCCTCTCCTCTTTTACAAATGGCGGCTGCTTACTAGTAACTATAAGGCGATCAAATTGGGTCATAACTTCATCGTACTCACTGAGCAAGGCTTCTTGCATTCTCTCGTTCTCGGGTAAGGCTAGCAATTTCATTTGACATTCTTCAAACGCTTCAATTTTCGATGTTAAATGTTCAAATTGGGCTTGTACTAGAGGAATGTCATCTGGGGCGCTTGAAGCTTGTGATATCGATTTATTTAACCGAGTAATGAACCTCGTACACAGCAATTTCTTCGAGTTTAATTGGTTAATGTTTGCCATGGTGAGCTGTGTTGACAATCTGGATAGGTACGATAGAGTTGTAGGCTCAATCGTAAAGGCGATTTAGTAATATGTACGTTAATAATTGCGGGCCTTGTAGAATACGCCGCCGGCCGTGGCGGGCAGTATAAGTGCTCGGAGGAGGTTACAACGTAACTAGACTAACGGTAATCGAAATTCAGTATACTTAAAATCCTAAACGAGGATTAGCGGACGTCCTGAGGGCACGTAGTAAATTTGAATAGCAATACGTCACTCAGGCGATGACAAAGAATTCAAAAATCAAAATTTCAAAAATCGGACTTCGAAAAAAATCGGAAAATCAAGAAATTTGACTATCAAAAAGTCAGTGCAGACCGAGAGCGCACTATATAGTAGAGCCGTTCAAAATCAAAAATTTCAAAAATGCCAACAATCGGACTTCAAGAAAAGTCGGACAATTGTGATCGGAATATAAAATTCGCGAAATATAAATATATATTGCGTTAAGCAAATCTGAAAATGAAGCTTAAATGCGATTCTGAAAAACCGCGTTAAGCGAATTCCTAAAATCCGCGTTATGTGAATCCAACAAAAACTCGTTAATTTGATCAGAAAAAGCTCGTAATTGGATCCGGCTACTTGGTGGATCATAAACTGTGGATTCGGCACGCTGATTCGGCCAAAATAAATCCGACTAACGAAGGACCAGAAAATGTGGCGCCCGTTGCGCTAGTTTCGTAAGAGAGACGCAGGCGTCGCGGCGTTACATAGGTCTACGACTAAGATTGTAGGACGCGCCACACGTGGTGACCAATAAACGGTTCTGCTGAGAAATTTGTGATGTGCGGATTTAACCTGCAGCAGAATTGCAGGTTAATCGTTGAAAAAAGGGAGCGCGTTACTTCAGAGCAGAGTTATACTCACAAACAAAAAAAAGGACAGGCAGGGTTCAGACGTATTTCACTCCAAGGGGTTATGCTTGGAGACTTATTACATGTGGTTTGGTTTTTCCTGGGAGTAGAGGTATTCGAAGGGGCCCACACAGTGGTTCTGGAGGAGTAATAACACAATTCTGTCCTCTTGAATCCCTAATCAGCCGTTGATATCGTAGAACTGCTCTGAGTAACACGAAAAATTATTTTGAATAATTTTTATAACAAACAGAAATTAATTGGGGAAAATGTAGCGGAAATTAGTAGAAATAATGGATCACCTGGTAGACGAGTGATGAAAGTTTTACAAATATATGTTTCTCCCCGACACAACCAAATACATTGGGGTGAGAAACTATACACAAATTAATATTCAATTTACAATTTACAGAATCTAAATTAACAAGTGGCAAAATTAACAATGTGCGCACGCACAGGTACTGAGCTGTGCGGCGCGTCAAAATACAATGAAAAAATAAGAATTGAAATGTGTACTCACGCGTTCCGTATGAAAATACGGAAAAATACTTAGCGTGGAGTACAGATACAGAAGTTGGCTTCAATTATCCACAATCGGACTCTACAATATCCTAGTAGAATCGCCGATGTCGGTTGATTACTGGCACAACTTCTGGAGTGGTCTAGGTTATCATGGTTCTCGTCTGGATATTTGGTAGTTCCAAATAGACGCTACTTGAGAACTTTAGATAGATATCCTTTTAGTGAAAAATATCAAAATAAATCTTCTTGACGCGATCCAAAACGGGGTTTTTTTCCTTGTAAAAAACGTAGATCCCGAATGTGGTCAAGCGCAAATTCTAGTTTACCAAATAGCTCGCAGCCTGGTCTTGGTAAACTCGAAACACAGTATATTAGATATTATGCAAAAAAACTCAAAAGACGTCTGTTCTCGATGAAAGACAATCGAGTAGTCACCGTCTCAGACAGAATTATACAAGATTCTAGAGGTTCATACAATGAACGCTAGAATTGTATATGAAAAATAAGAATTCATAAAAAATACCAAAAGCGGTAATTTTGAATAGTTTTGCGACTCAAGTGGTCGCAACAATAGTCATATTATTATTATTATTAAAATATTTAATGTTCTTACATTTGATATTGTTTTTGTTGACTTACTTAATAATTTTAATTCATAAGTTTATTACTATCTATATTAGTATTACATATGGAGGGTAAATATAATGTTTAAGAATTATTTTTAAGTAGGTAGTAGATTTTAATTAAAATCAAGGTATTCTAAAGAACCTATACATCAAATTAATTTATATTTAATGTGTAACATTAAACTCCTGAAATTTATTTTCCTAATAGGAAATTTGTTTTTACTTAATTATTAATAAATTATTCTTAAGCATTCTATGAACACACAAGCTTACACACGACTGTGATTTTTTTATGGTGTAAACCCCTTGTGTATATTTATATTATTTAACAAACTATACTTTGTTTTATTTACTATTCTATGTTCTGCAATATGTAAGTTAAAAAGCATAATTTCTCCAAAGATTTGTTTTTGTTTAATTATGTTTCTTGAATATAATTTATTATATATAAATAAAAATATATTGACAAATGCAAATTTTTATTTCTCGTACATTTCTAAAATTACTTAACTTTAAGTTTGAACTTAACTTTAAATTTAAATATTAAATAAAAAATAACTATTAAATATTTGAATTAAAGATGAAGCTGTAGAGCGAATTCAAATCTGGTGCTGAACATGAACCTGTCAAACCAATATTAAATATTTAATAGTTAATAACTATTAAAAATTCTGTACAATGTTATTATTTCTAACTGCTCTTCCTTGTTGTAATATATCAATTCCTAACTGAAAATTTGAATTTAACTGATCCTCATCTTGACGGTCCCTATATTCTATTTCATCTTCTTGAAGTAATAAATTTGCATCCAGTACCATATTATGTAGAATGCAACAAGCATAAATAATATTGGCTGCCTTGGCAGGATGATACATAAGCATACGTTGTTTAGATAAACACCTAAATCGACCTTGTAAAATCCCATTTGTGCGCTCAATCACATTTCTGACTGATGTCAATTCACGATTGAACAAAACTTCTGGAGAACCTGGCTCTGGGTTTGCAATCGGAGTGAATAAACAAGGTTCTAACGGATATCCACTGTCACCAACTAAATGGGATGTCCTGTCTCCATTTTCAAATTGATTTCTTAAATACCTCCTTATGTTGCTAACTTGCCAAATAGCTGCATCATGCACAGAGCCAGGGTATCAGGCATTACATGCAACAATTTTAGCATTGCTGTCGGATATAAGCATAACATTAATAGAATGTTTCCCTTTTCTATTAATGTAGACAAAGGGAGGATGTATCTCATCAGTGGTTGGTGGTGCCAGGATATCGACATGTGTACCTTATATAACACCTATTACACCTCTAGCTCCCCACTTGTCATAGAATCCTTGCTTAATACCAGATTTATCCTCCAATGATGTAGGATATTTGATCCAAGTTTGTAGTAAGTGTGCCGTCATCAAACTACATATTTCAGTAATAATTATACTCATTGCAGGTTGACTCAATGATAACCAGTGATTATGTCCTACTGAATTTTGATAGGATCCTGATGAAAGAAAATTTAGGGTTGCCATAATTTTTAAATGAATTGGTATGCTAGTAGGAGTAACAAAATTTTGAAGAGAATCAATTAAATTTTGTACACGAATTTTATCCAATCTAAACATTTGTTTAAAATGTGAAATTTATATTATTATTCATTTCTTTTTGCACGCAAAAACTGTTCAAATAAATTGAGATGACAATTCTGTAACGTCTAACAGGCACGTCAAAGCTGACCGTAATATTTATCAGAAACTGTAAATGTTTTCAGATTTCTGTTAGCTACAGAACCGTTCATAATACCATTTTCAAATTATGGACTATACGGCGTTACAGATTTATTTACAGGAACTACAGATCGAGTCATAATCGCACCAAAAGTTATCTATAGGATAATTTATTCACACCGTGCAGGTACTGATAAATGTTATTAATGTAAATAAATAAAAATTTAATAAAAATGACAGATTTTGACAGATAGGTGTCAATAAACATTTTATTGATAAATATATGTACATAATATAAGCTGTAACCGACACATTCAAATGTCCCGCCGCTTGCGCGCCAACGTCCAAACTACTAGTTCCGCCACTTGCCACCAACGCGGAGGGGACAGTCAGAAACGGTTTCACAACGTAAAATGTCGCTCACATTATTGTTCTCGAATAATATAAGATGTAATCAGTTTATTTTTAATAAATTTAATTTGTATAATAACCAAGTGTTATAAAGCATATATACGTAAAATATATAATATAACATGTATTATGTACATATTAGATATACCTACACTTTATATACATATTACATACACCTGTTTCCATTATGTGTACTATTTTATTGTGTAATTACCTATATTAAATTAAATTCAAAATAATTTAATAATCTACTTTAATTTATAATGAAATTTAAAAAAATATTGTCGATTATTTTTAGATAATTTACATTTATTTTTAAAGAAGGAAATCATGGATTCTGATTTAGAAGATTTGCTAGCAAACGACGATGAAGAAATTTTAGAGTATTTAGAACGTCCATACATAGTTCGTATTAGACAAATCATATGATCCAGTGGAATAAAAAAGAATTTATTAATCGATTTCGATTAGCGAAAAATGCATTTAATATCCTGCTCCACCAAATACTACAACAATTAAAAAAAAAATAAACGGTCGTATTTAATTTTCAGTGTTTTTGCATTTCTATTTTGTCTGCAGAATGCATTGAACATAATACAATTTTTTTCTCAGGCCCCTTGTTTATCTGTTAGATTTACAGCGTCAGTTGCTTTATTTTTATACCATTTTTACATTTTAACACAAGTTTTACAAGTTGCTTTGTTTTGGAAATATTGAAATTTGCGCTTCTTGGGCGTTTATCGCACCTTTTTCTGTACAAAATTTTGACAGTTGTCATTTATTTTGACAGTTGTGTCTATCTCTCTTTTATTCGTGCGAGTCGCGTATATGTCTCACTTTGTTTAACATAACGCTACTAATACCAACATAAAAAAAAAACTCGTAAAACATTATTATCGATCAGAATAGTTTATCTAGGGGATAATTGGAGTTGGAAATACAGAAAGCAATTTATCCTAGTAAATATCAAGAATAATATTATCCCATTGATAGTTATTTTTATAGATAACAGCAAGGCGCAAATACCCGGCCTTAGTTCGAATAGTGACTTCAGACTGGTCACCAACCGACAAGTTGATAATGATATGATTTGCCTTACCGTCTTGAGATTGTGTTTGTATATTAGACTGTTTTATATGTATGGCATCAAATACGTCTTCGCCTGACCTTTAGTAACCCTGAGATGGTTGTGCTGTGAAATCTGTGTCCATGTGTTCTGGATTGATGTTGTTGGGCACGTTAAATGCGTCATGTATGATTGTCGTGGTGCTTGTAAATTGACCCGTATCTGACGGAAGCTCCGTGCTTTTTAAAACTTGTTTTTAGCTTATCACTAACTATATAACTTATTTTAAAAATTGAAGTTTATTTTAATAATGTTAAGAATGCTGATTGTTGATCTTCACAGGATGAAGATTGTACAATAATTGTCCGATGTATATGAAAACCTTGCTACGTCTGAAGTTTTTCTTCTTCTCATATCTCCTCTTGTCCGCTGTCGGCCGCTCATGGGTTGTAGAGTAGCACCATCAACATCACTAACGCGGGAAGAACAAACACTCAACACTACAGTTCCAATATTCTATAATGGAACAAATATTGCATTTATTACAGTACTTGCAATTCGTTCATATTCACTGTTCACTGAGTGCTCTCGGATTCTGTAACACTGTTCTGAACTTACAAAGTTAACCCGTTGTTACACATTTACAGAAAACACTAATTTTGTTGATTATATTGTTTATAATAATTTACTAAATTAGTTTTATTAATCTGTATGCAGAAATATGTCAGCTGTCGTGATTTGCAGTTCCTTAAGTCCTCTGTGTAGTATCTTGTCAGATGTTCTAACGTTTCTTCTCCTCTTTAAAATATTCTGCACTTGTTCTCTTGGTCTTGTTTCCAGTACATATTTCCATTTTGTTCATTTCCTACTCCATAACGAGCTTTCGTCTTCTTATTTTTGTCATGTTTCATTAGGTATTCTGCCGTTTCTATGTGATCAACTGTGCGGTAGTGATCACTTTCAAATCCTCTTAAGGCCTCTGTTTAATACTGTTACCAAATATCGCTGGCCACAGTGGGTTCTTCGGAAAGCATATTGGACCAAGTTCGCAGAATCAGTCTCTTATGAAGATATTCTGAACTTGACCGTAAACAAGGAGGTAAATCATTTCACGGATTCCATCACGATCGCGGCTAGAACCAGCATACCGCTGTCATCCACTCAGCCCCGTCGAGTTCCCATTCCCTGGTGACACGAGGAATGTGGCATGTCGCTACGTGAAAGAAGACACCTCTTCAATACATTCCGTTGTTGTTCAACAGAGGAAAACATGATAGTCTTGTCTTTCAGCGAGCAAAAGCTCGTGCTAAAAGGCTTGTGAAAGGAAACAAGCGCATTATGGTGCAAATATGTGTCCACCCTTACAGTTGCCACTCCAGTGGCCAAAGTTTAGGAGGAGAAAATGTCCGGTGGAAATACAGCTACAACCATTGCTGGTCTTTGGGTAAATGGTAACGTAGTTACATCAGCGGTCGAAATTGTTAACATTTTGGCATCTAATTTTGCGTTCAATTCTAGCTCTGAACACTATCCACCTGAGTTTCTAGCTCGTAAAGCAGGTTTAGAATCTATACTTTTTAATTTCTTCTCCAAGATTGATGAGGTATACAACCTGCTTTTCTCTCATGAAGAGCTTGGTGGCGCGATGTGAAAGTGCAAGGATAGCTCTCCTAGTCCAGATACGATACATTATCATATGATTCGCAATCTTCCGGAATCATCTAATTCTAGGTTTTTGAATGTATGTAATAGGATATGGACTAAGGGCAAGTGCTCTTCCAACTGGAAGGAATCTCATATAATTCCTGTCCCCAAAGTCGGGAAAGATAAACACTTGCCCTATAGCTATAGACCTATATCACTGACTAGTTGTCTCTGCTAACTCATAGACCGAATGATCAGCAAGCGCCTGATTAAGTTTTTAGAATCAAACGTCTTGCTGTTTTAGAATCAAACACATAGTGCGGCTTTCGCCGTCACCGCTCAACAGCAGATCATCTGGTCAGGCTAGAGACAGCTATCAGGAATGCTTTCGTAGAAAACAAACACCTGGTTGCTGTGTTTTTCGATATTAAGAAAGCCTATGACACTGCATGGATATATGTTATTCTCCGTATTCTGCATTACTGGGATCTCCGGGGACGCTTGTTGCTTTATATAAAAGACTTCATGTCGAACCGGCGCTTCATGGTGCTAATCGGCGCTTCAGATCGGAAATACTCTGTCACAAATGTTCGCATTTGACAATGGGGTCCCACAGGACTCCATACTGGCCATTACGCTATTTTTGATTGCCATTAACCCATTAGAGCCCCTCGGCAACTAAAGTTGCCAACGTTTTTATAACCTAAAACTCTGATGATTTGAGTCATAGGGCAATGCGCATGTAAACACTTATTATATGTACCTTTATTTATGACCCATAAATTAAATAAACCACTTCAAGTGCATACAAACAAAATTGTCTCAGTTTAAAGAAAGCAGCGTCACGTTCAATATTTACCATCGGTGCATTATGGAAGAATTGTAAGTATAATTTTTTTTCTATGCATGAACATATTTTGTTATATGTTAAAATATAAAGAAAAACGTTCATTTAGAATGTTGTTTGAAAAAGTTTTTAAAGATTTTGGTTCTGAAATGTTCAAAATTGAACCTAAAAGTGCGTGGCAACTAAAGTTGCCGGCGGGCACTTACATAATTTATTTAATAAGCGCTTATGTTATACTGAGAAAATTATGTTATGGACGACTTTAGTTATTTATTATTATTATTTTTTCTTTAAGTTAGCATAGAGCCAAAGATGGGAAAGGACTTTTTCTTCATGAAATTCTGGCAGTTATTGAACAAGATAAAGTAATTCCAGAGTCAATTACAGTATGCCCACCTGAAGAATATGGCATTGACACGGATCAAGACTCAGATAAATCTGACAATGAAGTGGAAGGCAGTTTTAATCATCTACCAAGTCGTATTCTAAGTAGTGAACTTGGACAAGGAGGAGATGTTGATCTAGGATTAGTTGAGCCTATGACCTTTCCTGCTGGGGTAATATTATATTTTGACAATTTGTTTACTTCGGTAAATTTACTACAAGAACTAACTTTAAGAGGTTTAGGCGGGAATGGAACATTGCGCCAAAATCGTATATATCCATCAATGAAACTTGAAGATGAAAAAAAATTGGAATAATAATACACGTGGCGAAATGATGCATGCGATGATTTACTGGCTGTTCGATGGAAGGATAATAGTGTTTTCACTGTTTTGACAAACTGTCATTCTATAAATCCAATGAAAACAGCATCACGATACTCTCGGGCAGAAAAGAAGACCATATCTGTGTCAGTTCCAGGTCCGATTGCTAAATATAATACTAATGTGAGCGGTGTAGACATATAGGATCAATTTGTATCTACTTATGGATGTAGTATAAGAACTAAAAAATAGTGGTGGCCATACTTTTTTGGGTAGTTGGCATATCCTGCGTTCAATGATGGTTATTATACTGCCGTTTAGGCAATGAAATACCACTTTTAAAATTTAGACGGCAATGTGCTGTTTTAATTCTTAAATATTTTGGTACTCCAAAAGTACAACCTGGAAATAAGCCATCAATGGAGTTTTCTCCTGTGCTAAATGAACTACGAACAGACCGTACTGACCATATTGTTGAACGTGGGGAATCAAAATATCGTCGGTGTCATGTATGTAATAAAAGAACAATATTTATTTGCCGAAAATGTGATTCACCGCTTCATCCAGATGCTTGTTTTAAAACTTTTCATTCTTAAAAACATAAAATAAATGTAAAAACAATGTTAGTTTCATAGTAAAATAAAATTTTGTATTTCTTAAAAACTTGTTTGTTTTTCATTTTTTTACATCTATCTGCCCGTCGGAAACTATAGTTGCCAGCTAATATCTCGTAAGGGGTATATTTTTTTTAAATGAAATTGTCTTTACTAGCTTTATACTGATATTTTCGAATGATTTTGATATAAATATCTTGAAAATAACATCCACAGAATTACGGGCTCTAATGGGTTAACGGAGCAACTTCATGTATTCTATGACCTGTAAAGAGTTCGATCTTTGTAGACGACATTGGCATCTTTGTCGACGACATTGGTATCTTTGTCGGCGACATTGGTATCTTTGTCGAGACATTGGGTTCTTTGTCGCCAGACAAAAGATAAGTTCAATCGAACGTCAGCTTCAACGGACTATCAATCGTCTCTATACAAGGAAAAC
Source organism: Liopterus haemorrhoidalis (assembly GCA_963971575.1). Lineage (NCBI taxonomy): Eukaryota > Metazoa > Arthropoda > Insecta > Coleoptera > Dytiscidae > Liopterus > Liopterus haemorrhoidalis. The sequence goes on from OZ020623.1 coordinate 20,087,332, forward strand.
TGAAAATAGCTCTAAATTTTTTGGTTAATTGGATTTCAATTATGGGGTTCCGCAAAAGATTTATTATATTTAAATGTTATTTAGTAATTCCATAATAAATCTCTGTGCTTATTGACTAAAACCAAGAACTGAAAGAAAAATGTATTAAAGTAGAAATTCGAATACAAGACCACAAATATAAATCACAACTATTTTTTTATCTAAAAGAAGTCATTCAAAATTAGAAAAATTAAGACATCAGTGTAAGTAATAAAGAGAAAAAAAATAAATCATGAAATATTATATTAACAGTAACAAACTAGTCACCTAGTCATGATAGCGTATGACCTTGGAGTGTTACTAATGAGTGATATCTTCCCTCATGTTTAAAATCTCTCATCAAATTTAATCGTTGGCCCTTTATAATGAGCCAGTTGTAGATATAATAAGAAATTAAAAAAGAAAAGAACTTACGGTCCAGTTGCTCTCGGAATATTTGTTGAATAGCTTTTCGTAGTCTTCGTGGCTTTAGGTGTTGTGACATTAGGTGTTGTGGCTTTAAGTGTTGTGGCATGAAGTGTGGTGGCTGTAGGTGTTGTGGCTTTAGGTGTTGTAGCTTTAGGTGTTGTGGATTTAGATGTTGTAGCTTTGAGTGTTGTGGCATGAAATGTTGTGGATTGAGATGTTGTGGCTTTAGGTGTTGTAGCTTTAGGTGTTGTGGATTTAGATTTTGTTTCTTTACTGCTGGTTTTTGGCGTTGTGGTACTAGAGCTAGATGTTTGTTCTCTTCTGTATTGTTGTCTGCGTGCCAGGACTTGTTCATAATATTCAGCATTAGTGTAATGATCATTGAAGCTCATAACTTGTTCCGGACGATTTGTCGTCGTTGTCTCAATCGGTACTAATACATCGTTTAGGTTGTTTAAACTGCTCCAAATATCTCCCCAGTCACTGTTTAACAAGAGAAATATTATTAATAAAATACTTGCGAAAATACATCATTCCACACAAAGTATCAGACACCATCCTAAATAATGCAAACATTCAGTAAGTGTAGCTTTTTTTGTTGATTTCATTGAGACTATTAGTTTGTCTGTTTGTACTGTTATAATACTTGACAATGTAGGTGATTGACATCGTAGTATGTTACAATTAGTTATATGCAATATTTCTATACTCAATATATATTGTCAGCAATTATTCAATATATAGAACAAGACAATAAGTAACATGCGGCAGTAGTTAGACATTAGTAATTAGTGTAGTTATTAAAGATAAGTAAATAACATTTCAACTCTAATTAATACTTATTATTTCTTGAACCTAACCGGACATTACATGCCGATGCAGTCAGTGGAAATAAAATAATAGTGTTAAAATGGCAGTGTTGCCAGATGTACGATTTAAATCGTATTTGTACGATTATTTTTGCATGTGTACGATGTACGACTTCTTGGTATCAGATGTACGATTTTTTTGATGTTTTCATTGATGAAACATATTTATTTATATACATTTTTAGTAAGTTAAATATTAATATTATATAATGCGATATATTGAATATTTTAGCCTTCATTTCAGATTTCAAATCGACGCGCTCTTAAATAGAATGGTTAATCTCCCTAAGATCGGGTATGCTCGGGCATATTCGAATATTCAAAAATATAAAGCTCACTCCTCATTAGTTATACCCTTTTCACACTAGAACTTCAAGACGAGTGAACTTAAAGTTCACCGATGTTTTACATCAGTTTGCTTTCACACTAATATTTAAATCTCCGGTGCTGTCATCAGCTACAGTAATTTTGTCCTTAAGTTACCGTCAGGAAATTACCAGTTTTGAACTGTCTGCGCAGACGCACATTTTGAATTATTATAAACAAATATGGTTATTTCATTTCCTTCTACAATAAAGAATATATTACAACTGTATTAACATGTAAGTCGATACATTTTATCTCAATTATTGTAACTCTGTATTTTATTAAACACATTATTAAATTAAATAATTTTATTATAACAATAAGTATAAACTTCTTATAACGTCGATATAACACAGTATTCTTGTTTATGATAATACAAAATGTTGACAGCACAAATTCAAAGAGTATTTTTTTATAATAGAAATTATGTTGGCAATGCGGACGATGTTTAAGACGCAGATCTCTGTCTTCAACATCGCTTGTATTTACACGAGGTCATACGTTTTCACATTAGTGTTTAAAGACACATTCACTTTAACATCCGATCTTAAAGTTCTAGTGTGAAAAGGGGTATAAGAGTACTGTACTCAGTGGCGCACCCAGGGGGAGCCCCCTCCAAGAAGGATGGAAATACCAAATTTTTTAATTAGCAATATGGATCTTAGGTAAATATATAGATATGGATTTAAAAGTAGAGATGAGGACCTTTTTTGTATTTTAGGAGTGAGGACCTTTTTTTTGCACTCTCACCAGGGTGCCACCAGTTTGAAAAATTATTTCAACGTTAAATTGCTCAGAACTTCCTGTTTGTTATAGGCTAATGATAATAATAATAATAATTTTTGCTGACGTTTCGTGGATGTACCGCTGGCGCGTCACTTCGATAACCACGTGACAGGCAAATTTTATAATCGGCATTGCGGCAAAATGCCTTATTATATTAAAACGAGTCGCGAAGCGACGAGTTTTGTCAACGTAGGGGGAGAGTAGCCGGGCTGAGGCCCCTAGTTATCTAAGTATTTTGTTAATTCAATAAAAATTTATAAAAAGGACTTTGCTGTATTATACATTTTTTATCCTTTTCTGCTACTATGATTGTGCAATAGAAAAATATATACCTAATAATTTTAAAATTAATTACACAAAAAAAATTTTGTACGATTATTTTTTAAAAAATACGATTCTTTGTACGATTTTTTTCTTGAAAATACGATCATTTTGAAGTGCTGGTACGATTTTTTCTTTTTCACCATCTGGCAACACTGTAAAATGGGGAATATAACTTTTACTTAAACATATTTTAAATATCTCTTACAGTTTACGTAAAATTGTGTTCTCTACAGAGACTTGAAAGTATGTAAAGTATTTTTTATTGACAAGTATTCAAAATGTCTTTTATTTTGTTAAATAACATTTTTGCATATTTAGATAAACGCATACATGTAGCTCGGAGCATAATAAAAATAATAATAAGAGAAAAATATTTCACTTCCAAGTCGTGTCTACTTGAAAGTAGAGTTTGAAAGTGAATAATTTTGTGCTCTAGGCTACAGGTAGTTCAAAATAGCTGTTTAAATCCAAATGGAAGACACTTTGATCATTTGTAAATAAAAATGCTTTACTTCCAAGTCGTTACGGAAAATAATTTTTTTTAAACCATAAAAGATATTGTCACATATGTAATCCTAGGTCAGGATTACGACATCTATACATTGTGATGTTACGTAATTTATTTTACATAAATTTACGTTTAATATATTCTCTATTTATAACCAATTATTGTACTAAATATAAATTGTATTTCAGAAGAAAGCATCTATTAGCAAAATTTGGAACTATATTTTTTTCGTTTAAATCGTGAATCTACCTGTACTGGTTTATGGGAAGACATTTGTTATTCCTTTTCCGTTTGACCATTGTACCAGTTAGACGTGCAGAACATCTATCCGTTCTCATCCTTTCAAAATGAGTTAATTTCATCAAATTTACGACAAATTTGTACACAAATACTGTTGTGTGGTGTTTCAATTACATTAGTTTTGTTAGAAAAAGGATAATCGGACGATTATGTAAGTAAACAAACTTTGTTGTTAAACACCGCATGGAACTACATTTTGTATCGTGATTTTTTAGTCTTTATTGTGTGGTTGGAAAACGCTTTGTTGACATCCGTATTATAGAAATCCACTACGTATAACGATGTTATTTTTAAAGTAACCGTTTTTGGATATTTCGTGAAAGTTGGGTGTACCTAACCTAAAAACACCGTCGGAAACTACGCAGTTCTAGAACAACTTGGACGAATGCCACCTATTTCTGATATTTAAGAACTGGATTCCGGTGTCTGATGTCCACCCCCGGCCAGAAATAATTTCCAAGTCAGCCGTGTAATTGTTTTGTAATACTTTAAGCTAGAAAGACAATGTTTTACGTTGATTGAGTTGTTTGTGAACAAGCGTTCTGTTAAAGATAAGTATAAAATATTATTGCTGACGTGTGTACATGAGGTCCGGTGGAATTCAGTTACGCATGTATAGCTTTTGGTTTGTAAAATGTCGAAATATCGTAATTGTATTACGTAACTGATTTCGCTACTCTTATACACACGGTAACAGTCATGTTTAGTATTGTAAACGATTCTTTGTGCACAATGAACGGTTAGGACGTTTATATTTTGTTTGACAGTCCGCTTACGTAATATTCTTATCTATTGTTAGAAATTTGACATTGTCATACGTGATGCATATTTATTGTTGAGAACATTTGGTTTGTGGACGATCGATTAAACTTAAATTTTGTTAAATAGTTTTTTATACTCTGATCGTTAGAAATTTAACTGACATGCTTAGTACATATTTGTTATTGAGAACATATGTTGTTCGTAAACGATTTAACCCTATATTTTGGTAAATAGTTTGGACTTAGTAATGAACCATTAGAAGTTTAATTAACGTACATGGTACAAATTTGTTGTTGAGAACATTTGTTGTTGGTAAACGATTTAACCCTATATTTTGGTAAATATTTTGACTTAGTAATGAACCATTAGAAGTTTAACTGTCATACGTAGTGCATATTAGTTGTTGAGAACATTTGTTGTTCGTAAACGATTTAACCCTATATTTTGGTAAATATTTTGACTTAGTAATGAACCATTAGAAGTTTAATTGTCGTACATATTTGTTGTTGAGAACTTTTGTTGTTTGTAAACGATTTAACCCTAGACTTTGGGTAAATATTTTGATGTTGTAATGAACCATTCGAAGTTTAATTAACGTACGTGGTACGTGTTTGTTAAGTCTAGATTTTGTTAACCTATTTTGTGTAATATTTGACCGATAGATTTTAACTATTATTCATGATCACGTGTTGTAGAATCTTGTTATTTGTGAACGACTTCTGTAGTCGAATTGCCTATTCACTGAGAGCGTATAGAGAGACTTCGGGATATTTTCCCCTTGATTTATGTTTGACGAGGATACATCGAATATTCCTCCACTCGAAAGGTTATTGACCTGCCACTGTCACTTGGTCAATTTGTTAACCAGTTTAAAACGCACCAGATCGGGTAGAAACTCTTTTTCTTTCTCCTTCGTCTACTTCTCTTCAGTGCAAGGGCTTTAGTTCTCCCATAGTCGAATAATAGTTTATTACTCGAAAAGCCTGAACACGACATGTTTGTAAATAGAATTTTTGAAATGTGTCAAGTAGATTACATGTTAGGTTACGTTATTTAGATATAACTGGTTTTGAATTTGTTACAATAGTTGTAGTTAAGTTGTAAAATCATTCTCGCCGACATTTCTGTGAAGAGATGTTATAGAATAGCTGTAGTCATGTTGAAAAATTATTTTCGCTGATAGTCTTAGTGAAGAGATATTATTTGAATTAAATCCATTAGTTATAGTAATTGATGAGTTTTATTGAAGTACTAGCTGAAAACCCGTGCTTCGCTACGGTATATTGATGGTCTCATTGGCATAAAATCCGCAGTTTGTTTTTAAACTTGCGTATGGGTAACCTTTGTAACAAAAAATCTAGTCGATATCTCATCCGTCCTAAGAGATATTGAGGAACCCGTGAAAAAACATTTTACTCCTTTTCACCAGATAGGGGTCGAACTTGAAATAATTCTTTCTTAGTGGGTTCTTACGTCATACTGAAAAATGTACTCTCCGAATATTTTACTTCTAACAAAAAAATACTAATTTACCCTTTAGGAGTGAAAGAAAACTGTCAAAAATCCTGAAATACATTTTTCGGCATTTGTATGGATAATCTTTTCACCCTTTAAGGGTGATATTTGTTAAAGGTAAAAAACTGTTAAAACCATTTCGAGACATTTTAAAGACTCCTATGTGCCAAAAAGAAACGTTATAACTCAACAAACACAGGAAATACGACGCGATGTATAATCTACCCCGTTTGTAGAATCACCCCTTTAGGTGTTGATTAGCACGAAATCCTGAAATAAATTTTTCGGCATTTGTGTGGATAATTTTTGTAAGCAAACACCAAGTCGATATCTTATTGGTCTTAAAAGAATTAAGAAATTACTGAAATCACATTTCACCCCTTTTCACCCTTAAAGGGTGAAATTAAAAAAAATGTCAAAATCATTTCGAGATATTAAAAAAAATCACCTATGTGCCAAAAAGTAATGTTGCAACTAAACGAACACAGGAAATACGACGGGATGTATAATTCATCACGATTGTAGATCCACCCCTTAAGGGGTTGATTAGGACAAAATCCAAAAATAGTTTTTTCGGTATTTGTATGGGTAGTTTTTGTAAGCAAAAACCAAGTCGATATCTTATTGGTCCTAAAAAATGTTAAACAATCCTTGAAATCACATTTTACCCCTTTTTACCCTTTAGGGGTGAAATTTTAAAAAACTGTCAAAACCGCTGTCAAAAACTGATGATCCCGCGTACCCTCAATCACGCAAGGGAAGTTCATAATGGTCGCATCACCTGACCATAAAGAGCTTTTGGGCCTGATGATCCCACGTACCCTGAATCACATATCATTTGGGAGGAGACAGTTCAGAGAAGCCGATTGTGGGAATAGGCTTATCTGTTGTCTCTTTGATCTCCCACTTAAATTCCTACCCACGTGTTTGCCGTGCGTGGAGACCCGTAACGCCGGAGAAGAGGGTCCTGGTCGGTTGAGGGAGACTGCTGCCCGCGGACAGTACGATCCCAACACGCCTTCTTTGGCCTCGGATTCGGTAAAACGGGAGGCTGAGTCTGGTCAGCTCAGTCAATCGGCTGGTGTCACGGTTCATGAATAGAGTGGCTCCACTACTGTATCGTGGATGCCGGGGTAATGCCGTGCCACTAGACAAGTCTTCGGGGGTCTGTGGGAGCGGCTGCAGCTCGCCCGGTTCCAGAGTTGGCTACTACTGGTTCTCGAGCGGGTCGAGCAGCCCGTGACTACTTCCCCCGATGCTATATCATCCTGACATGCCTGGCGCAATGAGCCGGTTTGCGGCCAACGTCCCCTGTGTGGGGCTCCCTGGTGGGTGGGCATGGCAGGGTGATGAAACTTAGTATACGGGTATGGCGACTACCCGGAGGGATAATTTTTCTTTAAATTCCGCCAAAGTTGAGAGTAAACTCAACTAAGAGACCTCAAAAATCAAACAAGAGACCTCGTCGTGATGCTCAGTCATCCGATGAGGGATGTGCAAGGCCTTCTGCAAAGAAGGTTGACAGAACTGTGGAGTTTTGTGCGCCAGTGCCTCGTTTTCTTGTTGTGAAGGTGCAAGAAGAGGGAAAGTCTTTTAAAGAGATGTCCTCCTTCTTTGTTGCCCGAACGCTGGGAAAAACGTGTGCAACTGGTATAAGATCGGTGCGAAAACTGTCGGACGGTACATTGCTTATTGAATGCGAAACTGAGGCTTCTTCCACGCTTCAGAAATGTGAAAAGTTTGGTGAGTTTCGTATTTCAGTACAGCCACATAAGGCACTGAATACTTCCAAAGGCGTCGTAACGGATCGTGACCTTGCGTATGTTACGGAGGAAGAGTTTGTGCAGGAAATGGCATCGCAAGGTGTCGTGGAATGCAAGAAGCTCAACCCCCGGAACGGCAAGCCTTCGATCTCAATGGTGGTGTCCTTCGCTGGCACCAAGTGTCCAACATCGGTAAGGGTGGGGTACAACGTTTGTAACGTTCGCCCCTACTACCCAAACCCGATGCGATGCTATAAGTGCCAGCGTTACGGTCACACCTCTAGTCGTTGTGGCAAATCTTCTATATGTGCCAACTGCGGACAGGACCAACATGATGTTGAAACCTGTCCAAACGCGGCACACTGCGTAAATTGCAAAGGGGCGCATGCCTCTACTTCACGCCACTGCCCAACGTACTTAGAGGAGAAGGCTATACAGGTAATCAAGACGCACGATAGGATACCGTATTTTGACGCCAAGAGGAAGTATAAAGAGACTGCGCCGGTCACTTTTGCGAAATCCTTCGCACAAGTGGCAGCAAAGAAGACAGCAAGCGTCCAGACACAGACTGAATCAGTGCCTCGTCCGACAGTTAAAGCGGTAGGATTAGCTGCGAAGAATTCCAAAACAGAAAAGGTGGCGGAATCGGTCCAAGAGACCAGTATTCAGACCCCACAACCTGGGGGATCGGGTCTGAATAAATCCCCCTCGCCTAAAGGAGAACGCACTCAACCTCAGTTCTCCCAACCACCTAAGGAGAAGACCCCACAGTCTTCTCCACAAACGAGAAGCGACCAGAGAATGGTCGCTTCTACAAAACCCTCATCAGTTACTCCTGAAAAGGAAACTGATAAGGGATCCGTTGGTTCTCACTGGATACCAGTGAGAGCCAAACAATCAAAAAAGGAGTCCAGTGTGTCCATCAAAACACCTGGACTACCAAATGAAAGTGTAGCCGAGAAAATGGCTGTAGACCCGCAACCTAAGGGTAAACCAAAAATCATTAGGTTGCGGGGTAACTCCCCTAAACAAAAATGAATGGTCCACTAATCCAGTGGAACTGTAACGGTGTATACCAGCGCTACGAAGAACTGCGACTTTTATTGTCAGATTTTGCCCCTTCGTGTGTTTGTCTGCAGGAAACAAACTTCAACGAAACCGACACATTCTCTCCTCGGGGATACTCCGTGTTTCGCACGGATTTCCTTACGGGGTTAAGAGCATGTGACGGCGTGGCAATTCTCGTTAGAGACACATTGTACCACGATCCTGTAGACATTGACACTGAGTTGCAGGTCGTAGCAGTTCGTGTTGCACTTCCCCTCCAGGTGACGATTTGTTCTATCTACCTTCCCCCTGGTGTTCGAACTGACATCCGAGATGTCGTGAACATCATCGATCAACTTCCACCACCCTTCATACTACTAGGCGATTTTAACGCCTACAATGTGTGTTGGGGATCGGTGCGGAACGATCGACGGGGACGTCACCTGGAAAATATGTTGAACGAATTGAATTTGAGCTTTCTGAACGACGGCAGACCCACGCACTTTTGTGCAGCAACGGGTACATTCAGTGCCATAGATCTTAGCGTCGTTTCAGGAGCCATCGCTCCGTTGTTCAAATGGGACGTGCATCACGACCTGTGCGGTAGTGATCACTTTCCAATCCTCTTAAGGCCTCTGTTCAATACTGTTACCAAATCCCGCTGGCCACAGTGAGTTCTTCGGAAAGCAGATTGGACCAAGTTCGCAGAATCATTCTCTCACGAGGATATTCCGAACTTGAGCGTAGACGAAGAGGTGAATCATTTCACGGATTCCATCACGAGCGCAGCTGAAAGCAGCATACCGCTGTCATGCACTCAGCCACGTCGAGTTCCCGTTCCCTGGTGGAACGAGGAATGCGACTTGGCGCTACGTGAAAGGAGACACCTCTTCAATACATTCCGTCGTTGTCCAACAGAGGCAAACATGATAGCCTTCCAACGAGCGAAAGCTCGTGCTAAGAGGATTGTGAAAGAAAGCAAGCGCGAATCATGGCGCAAATACGTATGCACCGTTACAGTTGCCACTCCAGTGGCCAAAGTTTGGGAGAAGGTCCGGAAAATCTCCGGTCTAAATACAGCTACAGCCATTGCTGGTCTATCGGTAAATGGTAACGTAGTTACCTCAGCGGTCGAAATTGCTAACACTTTGGCATCTAATTTTGCGTTCAATTCTAGCTCTGAACATTATCCACCCGAGTTTCTAACTCGTAAAGCAGGTCTCGAATCTATACCTCTAAATTTCTTTTCTAGGAATGACGAGGTATACAACCTGCTTTTCTCTCGTGAAGAGCTAGATAGCGCGATGTCAAAGTGTAAGGATAGCTCTCCTGGTCCAGATGCGATACATTATCGTATGATCCGAAATCTTTCGGAATCATCTAAGTCTAGGCTTTTGAATGTCTATAATAGGATATGGACTGAGGGCAAGTGCCCGACCAAGTGGAAGGAATCTCATGTAATTCCTATCCCCAAAGTCGGGAAAGATAAACACTTGCCTTCTAGCTATAGACCTATATCACTGACCAGTTGTCTCTGCAAGCTCATGGAGCGAATGATCAGCAAGCGTCTGATTTGGTTTTTAGAATCAAACGACTTGCTGGCCAATACACAGTGCGGTTTTCGCCGTCACCGCTCAACAGCAGATCATCTGGTCAGACTAGAGACATCTATCAGGAATGCTTTCGTTGAAAACAAACACCTGGTAGCTGTGTTTTTCGATATTGATAAAGCCTATGACACTGCATGGATTTATGGGATTCTCCGTACTCTGCATTCCTGGGGTCTCCGGGGACGCTTGATGTTCTTTATAAAAGACTTCATGTCGAACCGGCGCTTCAGGGTGCGGATCGGAAATACCCTGTCACAAATGTTCGCACTGGACAATGGGGTCCCACAGGGCTCCATACTGAGCGTTACGTTATTTTTGATTGCCATTAACGGTGCAGCTTCATGTATTCGATTACCTGTACAGAGTTCGATTTTTGTCGACGACATTGGTATCTTTGTCGCCGGACAAAAGACTAGTACAATCGAACGTCAGCTCCAGCTGACCATCAATCGTCTCGATACATGGGCAACCGAAAATGGCTTCAAATTCTCGACCAGCAAAACTGTGTGTGTCCATTTTTGTAGGAAAAGGGGTGTCCATCCCAACCCTACACTCACGCTAAATGGAGCACAGTTACCATTTACCGATACTGCCAGATTTCTGGGTCTCGTTTTTGACAGTCGTCTAACTTGGCGGGCACATTTTTTGTCCGTCAAGAAAAAATGCCAAAAGTCGCTCAATTTGTTGCGGGTCCTCAGTCACAAGACATGGGGTGCAGACCGCACTGTCATGTTGCGTTTATATCGTTCTCTAGTGCGCTCTAAGCTGGACTATGGATGTCTAGCTTATGGGTCAGCTAAACACCAAGAGATAAGAATTCTTGACACTGTACATCACACTGGGGTTAGATTGGCCACTGGTGCATTTCGCACCAGCCCAATACCAAGCCTGCTGTGTGAAGCAGGTGAACCGTCACTGTACAATCGTCGTAAAATTCTATCCCTGCGGTATATGGCTGCACTCAGTGCCAAGCCAGATCATCCCGCGTATGACCCTATTCTACAAAATAGGCATACAGAGATTTATGACAGAAAACCAAGAACCAATAGGCCCTTTGGTTTGAGGACTTTCGACATTTTGGGCGATATTGATTTTAATATGCCCGAAATGGCAAGTTTCGTTTTGTGTGCTGTTCCACCATGGACGCTACCGCGTCCACTTGTGAACCTCACATTAACTAGGTTTGATAAAGATACTACGTTGCCTATCGAATACCAACATGAGTTACAAAGAACACTGGTCCCTAGGTTCGAGGATACTGTCATTTTTACTGACGGATCAAAATCCGGAACCAGGGTTGGGTGTGCGTTCGTTGTTTTGAATCCACGCCAACAGTTTCAGTACCGTCTGCACTCCATAACGAGTGTGTACACTGCTGAGCTGTACGCTATTTTCAAGGCCCTGTGTTTTGTTTCGTCAGAGCAAAGTCGGTCAAGTGTTATCTTGACGGACTCGCTGAGCGCTCTGAACAGTATCCAAGATCCAGATCCAGTGCATCCTCTTGTACTAAAGATCCGGTTGCTACTCCACAATCTGAATGCTCAGAATGTGAGGGTAGAGCTGTTTTGGATACCGGGACATGTTGGTATTAAAGGCAACGAAGCGGCAGATGCAGCTGCAAAAGCCGCCTCTCACAGACCTATGATTGATGTGAGTTTCGTTTTTCCAGATGACGCAAAGAGTCATCTGACACATCTGGTTTTAGACATGTGGCAACATGAGTGGAGCCGCACACAGAACGTTAAGTTACGACAGATTAAGGGAGACGTTAAACCATGGGGTTCTTCCTGCAGGATTAACCGCAGGGAGGAAACCGCCATCACACGCCTTCGTATAGGTCACTGTTGGTGGACCCATGGACACCTCCTTCGAGGTGAAGAGTCCCCTGTTTGTGAGACGTGTAACACAGATTTGTCTGTGTTACACATTTTAACCGAATGTGTACAGTTCGAGGATGTCAGGGAGAGGTTAGGCCTGTGCTATGACCTGTCAGTTGCCTTAGGTGACTACAGAGTACTCATGGACAGGCTGATACTCTTCCTGAGAGAATCGAACTTACTGTTTTATGTGTGAAATCTTGCACCTTATTTTAATGTGTTTCTAGTTATTGACTGTGATATTCGATGGTAATTGGCCCCTTTACAGCCTCTTACCATCACCCTGAGTCTGTTCAAATTTTCGAACAGACTTTTTATATTATTTATTTGTGTTTGTCAGTGCAAGATTTCTTTTATTGAGTATGCGTATTTTTAATGATTTTATTTATTTATTTATTTATTGTCTAAATTTTTGTTTTTAATATATAGTCTAGTCATTTAGATGGGCTGCGTTAGGCGCAAATAGCCTTTGTTGCTGTGCGCCAAAAATTTCAACTAACTAACTAACTAACCTTTAGGGGTTAAATTTAAAAAAATTGTCAAAACCATTTCGAGATATTTTAAAAATACGCCTATGAGCCAAAAAGAAACCTTATAACCCAACAAACACAGGGAATACGACGGGATGTATAATTCACCCCAATTGTAGATCCACCGTTTAGGGGTTGATTAGGACAAAATCCTGAAATATATTTTTCCGTATTTGTATGGGTAATCTTTGTAAGCAAAAAGCAAGTCGATATCTTATTGGTCATAAGAGATATTAAGGAATCCTTAAAATCACAATTCACCCCTTTTCACCCTTTAGGGGTAAAATTAAAAAAACTGTCAATACCATTTCGAGATATTTTAATAAGACACCTATGTGCCAAAAATTAATGTTGCAACTAAACGAACAGAGGAAATACGACGGGATGTATAATTCAACTTGATTGTAGATCCATCCCTTTAGGGGTTGATTAGGACCAAATCCTGAAATAAGTTTTCGGTATTTGTATGGGTAATCTTCGTAAGCAAAAAGCAAGTCGATATCTTATTGACCCTAAGAGATATTAAGGAATCCTTGAAATCACAATTCATCCCTTTTCACCCTTTAGGGGGTAATTTTAAAAAAATGTCAAAACTATTTCGAGATATTTTAAAAAGATACCTATGTGCCAAAAAGTAATGTTGCAACTAAACGAACACAGGAAATATGGCGGGATGTATAATTCACCCCGATTGTAGATCCACCCCTTAAGGGGTTGATTAGGACAAAATCCAAAAATTAGTTTTTCGGCATTTGCAAGGGTAGTTTTTGTAAGTAAAAACCAAGTCGAAATTTTATTGGTGTTAAAAAATAATAACAATCCTTGAAATCACATTTCACCCCTTTTCACCCTTTAGGGGTTAAATTAAAAAAAGTTGTCAAAACCATTTCGAGATATTTTAAAAAGACGCCTATGTGCCAAAAAGAAACCTTATATCTCAATAAACACAGGGAATACGACGGGATGTATAATTCACCCCGATTGTAGATCCATCCTTTAGGGGTTGATTAGGACAAAATCCTAAAATATATTTTTCCGTATTTGTATGGGTAATCTTTGTCAGCAAAAAGCAAGGCAATATCTTATTGGCCCTAAGAGATTTAAGGAATCCTTGAAATCACAATTCACCCCTTTTCACCCTTTAGGGGTGAAATTTTAAAAAACTATCAAAATCTTTTCGAGATATTTTAAAAAGACACCTATGTGCTAAAAAGTAATATTGCAACTAAAAGTACACAGGAAATACGACGGGATGTATAATTCACCCCGATTGTAGATGCACCCCTTTAGGAGTTGATTGGGACAAAAACCTGAAATATGTTTTTCGGTATTTGTATGGGTAATCTTTGTAAGCAAAAAGCAAGTCGATATCTTATTGGTTCTAAGAGATATTAAGGAATACTTGAAATCATGATTCACCCCTTTTCACCCTATAGGGGTGAATTTTTAAAAAACTACCAAAACCATTTCGAGATATTTTAAAAATACTCCTATGTGCTAAAAAGTAATGTTGCAATTAAACGAACACAGGAAATACGACGGAATGTATAACTCACCCCGATTGTAGATCCACCCCTTTAGGGGTTGATTAGGACAAATTCCTGAAATAAGTTTTTCGGTAATTGTATGGATAATCTTTGCAAGCAAACAGGAAGTCGATATCTTATTGATCCTAAAAGATATTAAGGCGTCCTTGACATCACAATTCACCCCTTTTGAACCCTTAGGGATGGAATTTTAAAAAACTGTCAAACCCATTTCGAGATATTTTAAAAAGACACCTATGTGCCAAAAAGTAATGTTGCAACTAAACGAACACAGGAATTACGACGAGATGTATAATTCACCCCGATTGTAGATCCACCCCTTTAGGGGTTGATTAGGACAAAATCCTGAAATTGGTGATTCGGTATTTGTATGGGTAATCTTTGTAAGCAAAAAGCAAGTCGATATCTTATTGGTCCTAAGAGATATTAAAGAATCCTTAAAATCACAATTCACCCCTTTTCACCCTTTAGGGGTGAAATTTCAAAAAACTGTCAATACCATTTCGAGATATTTTAGAAAGACACCTATGTGCCAAAAAGTAATCTTTTAACTAAACGAACACAGGAAATACAACGGTATGTATAATCCACCCCGATTGTAGGTTCACCCCGTTAGGGGTTGATTAGGGCAAAATCCCGAAATTGGTTTTTCGGCATTTGTATGGGTAATACTTGTAAGCAAAAACTAAGTCGATATCCCATCGGCCCTAAGAGATATTAAGGAATTCGTGAAATCACATTTCACTCCTTTTCATCCCTTAGGAGTGGAATTTCGAAAAATCCCTTCTTAGTGGGTGCTTACGTCATGAAGGGAATATACTCTCCGAATTTCAAGTTTCTAGGCCCAGGGGTTCGGGCTGGGCGGTGATGAGTGAGTCAGTCAGTCAGTCAGTCAGTCAGTCAGGACACTGCCTTTTATATATATAGATTGAATGAGTCAACATTCCTTCTTTCTCTCCTTAGGAACCTACATGCGAACCGACATCTTTGCGACTTTCTGGAAAATAGTTCTGGATTTCTACTGAACAAACCGGTGCTAACCCTAAATTATGTGGCGCCTATTTTATCTCTTTTTGGCTGTTTATTTTGCAGATGCATCCCAGCCCCTAGAGATTAGTCTCATATCTACCAGCTAGCCGATTTGTTTGTTTCCAGAAGCCGCACAAACGTTGTATTCACTGAATCTGATAGATTATTTCTTTTTATATTTAAACTTAGTCAGTTACAGCCATTTTTGTATTCTCATTTAAATTTTATAACAATTTGGTACACCGTTCAGTTTTCAAAATTATAATCTGTTGTCTTATTTTGTTATTTATTATGTTACAATTTGGCACCCAACGTAGTATATATTTTTTTTATTTATATTTTCTTATTCTCATTTAAAATTTAGTTACAGTGATGCTCAGGTGTCTGATTCAAAAACTATTTGTCAGCGTCTGACGTATGTGGCCTGATTACGAAATGCATATGACGCATTTTCGTAATGAGGAAATATTTGTCATGACGAATGAATATTGGAACTGGCTTAAGCTTCGGTACAAATAGATGGATGTCAGAGTATTGAAGCAGAGGAACGTAGCCAACTCCTCTCTACACGTACTAGTCCACACGGTGACGACCAAGACACCGACGCCAGATACTTGTACCGCTGGTGAGCCAAGCAAGTAGTCACCGTGTGAGTGGGAGAAGACTTCTCCAGGCTCCTCGACTCCCTGATGGGTAGCCCCCGCCTCGGAGATAGGTCCAAGCCGATCCTGGCCAACACGGGGTGGACCGAAGACTTCAACTCCAACTCCATGGATAAATTCAAATCATATGTTGTAAATGTGATATACATATTTAATAAATTGTATTGTTAAAACCAGGAGTTGTCTTTCAATCAAGCCACCCACGTCACAATATTAAGAAAATGTTTATGTACAAGTTGTTTCTTTCAAAACACTCTATCCTTAGATACCCATCACAACATACGGTCCTATTTAAGATTCACATATCACATTATAGTTTATACATGTGAGGTGTACTCAAAAGTTCGTGCAGTTTTTGTAATTACCGCACCACATTTGTCGAAATGATAAACTTTTTGTTATCATGTTGGTTAACCTACCTTTGAGGACTGTCTCAATTGGCAGCCATATTGAATGTGTATTTTCAATTTGACAGTTAATTAAACAAGTTTGGTTTCTGTATATTCGGCGATTTTTTATTTTTCAAAAGGTTAACAATATGCATCAAGTTTTGAGTGAAAAATGAAATTTATAAAGTGCTGTAAAGGAGTAGAAATATTGAGGAAGTCATTTAGTGAGTCAAGTATGAATTAATGAGTATTCACGATATGTCCCATTTTCAAGAAAGGCGACAAAAGCGGGTGTCAGAATTATAGGGGAATAGCGTTTTTAAATGTAGCATATAAAATATAAGCACAAAATATTAAGAACAGATTAATTAAAAACATGGACAACATCATCGGCGAATATCAAAGCGGCTTTAGACAAGGGAGAAGCACAACAGACCAGATATACTTGTTACGAGAAATTCAAGTCGAAAGTTACGAATTTGTGAAAGAAACATATGTCCTCTTCAACGACTTCAAGCAGGCTTATAAGACCCTAAGAGAATTGGGAATTAGCCAGAAACTAATAAATATGGTACAATTAACATTGCAAAAAACGGTGAATAGAGTACGCATAAAACTTAATACATCTGAAAAATGTGAGTTTAATGAGGGAGACAGACAGGGCGACCCATGTCATCAGTACTATTCAACTTCATTCTGCACAAAATAATAAGAAATGCGAGAATTAATAGAACGGGACTACTATACCAAATGAGACACCTATGCTGACGATCTAGTACAGTGTTCTCAACAGGTGGTCCGTGGACCGGCAGTGGTCTCCAGAAAAATTTTAGTGGTCCGCGAAAGTTTTCGGAGTTGTTTTAATTTTTTTTTATGCACTGTTTTTATGTAAATAATTTACATTTTCTGTAAACTTTCTGTGATTTTCTACAAATAAAATAAATGTATTTAGTAGCATATATATATTATAGTTAAATATATTTGTTTTCTTGCAAAAAATAAACAATTAGTATTAGTGGTCCGCGTTAGAAAATTATATATTATACTGGTCCGCTGTGCGTTTTTGGTTGAGAAACAAGAAGAAGCAAATAAAATGGGATTACAGATAAATGAGACAAAGACGAAGTTTATTTCATGGACAGATCAGGAATTCAGAAAAGGGCAATACTTTAACATATACACGAAAAGAGGAAAGATATATAATTTTGGAGAAGTAGAAAGTTTCACGTACCTAGGAACAGTATTTACACGTAATCCAGATATAAGGACTGAGATACAGACAAGATAAATGGCAGGAAATAAATGTATCCACGCACTAGAACTACTAAGAAGTAAGAATATTTCAGGAAAAACAAAGGTGAGAATCTTTAAGACAGTGATACGACCAATAGTGGGCATATGGAAGAGAGGCGTGCACTCTAAACATATCAGAACAAAACAGTGTTAAAATATGGGAAAGAAAAGTGTTACGTAAGATTTTTTGAAGAAAAATGGTGGATGGGATATGGCTACGAAGGACAAACCAAGAAGTAGAAGAAATGTATAGAAAAGCTAATATCGTAGCAGTCATAAAATCTCAACGTCTCCGCTGACATGTGGAGAGAATGCCAGAAACTAGATTACCAAAGTCCGTGATGCAGAGAACAATTGGTGGCAAGAAAAGGAGAGGCAGACCGAGGACGAGATGGTGGAAGGAGGTGGAGAAAGATCTAGAACAGCTGAAGATCACTAAATGGAAAGAAAGAACTTTAAATAAAAACGAGTGAAGAAGAACAATCAATCAAGCCATGGGCCTACTAGGCACGCACTGCCAATTTATTATTATTATAAACGCTTTCAAAATGGCCTTGAGTCAGTTGAAAATGATGATAGGGTTGGGAAACCCAGCACTTAAATCACAGGAAAAAAACATGGAAGAAGTTAGGAAAAAAAATCTTTATTACTGTCGAATTACAATTAGAGAGGTAAATAAGTTGGAATAACGTATGGTTCATGCGAAGAAATTTTCTCTATGTTTTGGACATGGGACGAGTGGTAGCAAAATTTATTCCGATACTGTTAAATTTTGAACAGAAAATGTGTCGTAAAGAAGTAACTCACGAAATGAGAAGATTCTAGCTCTTATAGTTATGGCCCCAGTTGTCAAAAGCCCCAATTGTGAACGGGCCGAATTGTACATCGCCCCAGTTGTTAATAGCCCCAGTTGTGAAAAGCCCAAATTGCGTACGGCACGAATTGTCCATCGCCCCAGTTGTGAAAAGCCCCAATTGTGAACGTCCCGAATTGTCTTACGGCCCCAGTTGTCTGGTTACCATTAAAAACAATAAATTAGACAGTAAATAAATAAATAGAATCATTAAAAATACGCATACTCAATAAAAGAAATCTTGCACGAACAAAAACAAATAAATAATATAAAAAGTCTGTTCGAAAAAATGAACAGACGCAGGGTGATGGTAAGAGGCTGTAAGAGGCGGTAAGAGGCTGACCAATTACCATCGAATAACACAGTCAATAACTACAAACACATGAAAATAAGATGCAAGACTTCAAACATAAAACAATAAGTTTAATTCTCTCAGGAAGAGTATCAGCCCTGTCCATGAGTACCCTGTCGTCACCTAAAGCAACTGACAGGTCATAGCACAGGCCTAACCTCTCCCTGACATCCTCGAACTGTAAACACTCAGATAAAAAGTGTAACACACACAAATCTGTGTTACACGTCTCACAGATAGGGGACTCTTCACCTCGAAGGAGGTGACCATGGGTCCACCAACAGTGACCTATACGGAGGCGTGTGATGGCGGTTTCCCCTTTGCGGTTAATCTTGCAGGAAGAACACCATGGTTTAACGTCTCCCTTAATCTGTCGCAACTTAACGTTCTGTGTGCGGCTCCACTCATGTTTCCACATGTCTAAAACCAGTTGTTTCAGATGACTCTTTGCGTCATCTGGAAAAACTCACATCAATCATAAGTCTGTAGGAGGCGGCTTTTGCAGCTGTATCTGTCGCTTCGTTGCCTTTAATACCAACATGTCCCGGTATCCAAAACAGCTCTATCCTCACATTCTGAGCATTTAGATTGTGGAGTAGCAACCGGCTCTTTAGTACAAGAGGATGCACTGGGTCTGAATCTTAGATACTGTTCAGAGCGCTCAACGAGTCCGTCAAGATAACACTTGACCGCCTTTGCTCTGACAAAACAAAACACAGGGCCTTGAAAATAGCGTACAGCTCAGCAGTGTACACACTCGTTATGAAGTGCAGACGGTACTGAAACTGTTGACGTCGGTTCAGGACAACGAACGCACACCCAACCCTGGTTCCGGATTTGTATCCGTCAGTAAAAATGACAGTATCCTCGAACCTAGGGACCATTGTTCTTTGTAATTCATGTTGGTATTCGATAGGCAACGGATTATCTTTATCAAATCTAGTTAATGTAAGATTCACAAGCGGACGCGGCAGCTTCTATGGTGGAACAGCACACAAAATGAAACTTGCCATTTCGGGCATATTAAAATAAATATCGCCCAAAATGTCGACGGCCCTCAGACCAAAAGGCTTATTGGCTCTTGGTTTTCTGTCAGGTCGCTGTATGCTTTACTTGTAAAATAGGATCATACGCAGGATGATTTGACTTGGCACTGAGTGCAGCCATGTATCGCAAAGATAGAATTTTCCGACAAATGTACAGGGATGGTTCGCCTGCTTCACACAGCAGGCTTGGTATTGGGCTGGTGCGAAATGCACCTGTGGCCAATCTAACCCCAGTGTGATGTACAATATCAAGAATCTCTTGGTGTTTAGCTGACCCATAAGCACCCCATGTCTTGTGACTGAGGACCCGCAACAAATTGAGCGACTTTTGGCATTTTTTCTGGACGGACAAAAAATGTGCCCGCCAAGTTAGACAACTGTCAAAAACGAGACCCAGAAATCTGGCAGTATCGGTAAATAATAAGTGTGCTCCATTTAGCGTGAGTGTAGGGTTGGAATGGACACCCCTTTTCCTACAAAAATGGACACACACAGTTTTGCTGGTCGAGAATTTGAAGCTATTTTCGGTTGCCCATGTATCGAGACGATTGATGGTCAGCTGGAGCTAACGTTTGGTTGTACTAGTCTTTTGTCCGGCGACAAAGATACCAATGTCGTCGACATATATCGAACTCTGTACAGGTAGTCGAATACATGGAGCTGCACCGTTAATGGCAATCAAAATAGCGTAACGTTCAGTATGGAGCCTTGTGGGACCCCATTGTCCATTGCGAATATTTTTGACAAGTTATTTCCGATCCGCACCCTGAAACGCTAGTACGACATGAAGTCTTTTAAAAAGAACATCAAACGTCCCCGGATACCCCAAGAATGCAGAGTACGGAGAATACCATATATCCATGCAGTGTCATAGGCTTTCTCAATATCGAAAAACACAGCTACCAGGTGTTTGTTTTCAACGAAAGCATTCCTGATAGCTGTCTCTAGTCTGACCAGATGATCTGCTGTTGAGCGGTGACGGCGAAAACCGCACTGTGTGTTGGCCAGCAAGTCGTTTGATTCTAAAAACCAAATCAGACGCTTGCTGATCATTCGCTCCATGAGTTTGCAGAGACAATTGGTTAGCGATATAGGTCTATAGCTAGAAGGCAAGTGTTTATCTTTTAACTATATGAGATTCCTTCCACTTGGTCGATCACTCACCCTCAATCCATATTTTATTATAGAAATTCAGAAACCTAGACTTAGATGATTCCGGAAGATTGTGGATCATACGATAATGTACCGCATCTGGACCAGGAGAGTTATCCTTACACTTTGACATCGCGCTATCTAGCTCTACACGAGAGAAAAGCAGGTTGTATACCTCGTCATTCCTAGAAAATAAATTTAGAGGTATAGATTCGAGGCCTGCTTTACGAGTTAGAAACTCGGGTGGATAATGTTCAGAGCTAGAATTGATCGCAAAATTAGATGCCAAAGTGTTAGCAATTTTGACCACTGAGGTAACTACGGTACCATTTACCGACAGACCAGCAATGGCTGTAGCTGTATTAAGACCGGAGATTTTCCGGACTTTCTCCCAAACTTTGGCTACTGGAGTGGCAACTGTAACGGTGCATACGTATTTGTGCCATGATTCGCGCTTGCTTTCGTTCACAATCCTCTTAGAACGAGCTTTCGCTCGTTGGAAGGCTATCATGTTTTCCTCTGTTGGACAACGACGGAATGTATTGAAGAGGTGTCTCCTTTCACGTAGCGCCAAGCCGCATTCTTCGTTCCACCAGGGAACGGGCACTCGACGGGGCTGATTGGATGACAGCGGTATGCTGCTTTTAGCCGCGCTCGTGATGGAATCCGTGAAATAATTCACCTCCTCGTCTACGGTCAAGTTCGGAATATCCTCATGAGAGAATGATTCTCCGAACTTGGTCCAATCTGCTTTCCGAAGAACCCACTGTGGCCAGCGGGATTCGGTAACATTATTAAACAGAGGCTTTAAGAGGATTGGAAAGTGATCACTACCGCAAAGGTCGTGGTGCACATCCCATTTGAACAAAGGAGCTATGGCTCCTGAAACGACGCTCAGATCTATGGCACTGAATGTACCCGTTGCTGCACAAAAGTGCGTGGGTCTTCCGTCATTAAAAAAGCTCAAATTCATATCATTGAACATATTCTCCAGGTGACGTCCCCGTCGATCATTCCGCACGGATCCCCGACACACATTATAGGCGTTGAAATCGCCTAGTAGTATGTAAGGTGGTGGTGGCAGTTGATCGATGACATTCATGACATCTCGGATGTCAATTCGAACACCATAGGGAAGGTTGATGGAACAAAACGTCACCTGGAGGAGAAGTGCAACTCGAACTGCTAAGACCTTCAACTCAGTGTCAATGTCTACAGGATCGTGGTACAATGTGTCTCTAACGAGAATTGCCAGGCGTGTACCGTCCGACAACTTACGCACCGACTTTATACAAGGGGGATCTCCTTAAAAGACTTACCCTCTTCTTGTACCTTCACGACGAGAAATCGTGATACTGGTACACAATACTGAACACTCTTTTTACCTTCTGCCTTCTTGGCAGCTGGCTTAACACATCTCTCATCGGATGACAGAGCATCACGACAAGGTCTCTTGTTTGATTTTTTATGGAGTCTACTCTCAACTTTGGTGGAACTTAAAAAGTTTGTATCCCTCCGGATAGTCGCCCTACCCGTATAAAAAGTTTCATCACCCTGCCATGCCCGCCCACCAGGGAGCCCCACACAGGTGACTTTGGCCGCAAACCGGCTCATTGCGCCAGGCATGTCAGGATGATATAGCATCGGGGGAAGTAGTCACGGGCTGTTCCACCCGCTTGAGAACCAAGAGTAGCCAGCTCTGAAACCTTGCGAGCTGCAGCCGCTCCCACAGACCCCCGAAAACTTGTCTAGTGGCACAGCATCACCCCGGCATCCACAATGCAGTAGTGGAGCTACTCTATTCATGAACTGTGACACCAGCCGATTGACTGAGCTGACCAGACTCAGCCTCCCGTTTTACCGAATTCGAGGCCAAAGAAGGCATATTAGGATCATACTGCTTGCGGGCAGCAATCTCCCTCAACCGACCAGGTTCCTCTTCTCCAGCGTTACGGGTCTCTACGCACGGCAAACACGTGGCTAGGAATTTAAGTGGGAGATAAAAGAGACAACAGATAAGCCTATTCCCACAATCGGCTTCCAGGAACTGTCTCTTCCCAAATGATATATGATTCAGGGACGTGAGATCATCAGGCCCAAAAGCTCTATATGGTCAGGTGATGCGATCATTATGAACTTCCTTTGCGTGATTGAGGGTACGCGGGATCATCAGGCCCGAAATCTCGCCAAATGGCCAGGTGTTATGGCCATATTAACCTTCCCGTGCGGGGTATTTTGAAGGGGACGATATAAACATTGATGAATAAATAAATATTGTTTTGTAAATTACGCACCTCGCATAGATGCAAATGGGTCATATTAAAAATAAATTCATAAGTTTCTATTTATTTCGCGTTTATGAATATTCATAATTATTTTTCCTGAGTGTCTTGTGGGCACGGTGGTTAAGTACAGGCGTGTCTCAAAAGTGATCATATGTGTTGAGAGTAAAGATTTCGTTTTGTGAATTAAAATCGTGTGAAAAACTAATTAATAACATATTTAAAACAAGTTAAAATCCGGCAGTTCTGAATAGTGAACGTAGCTTTGCCCCCATGCGGCGCTCCAAGGACTTTAAAATATTAACTATTAGCTCGTAAATAGTAACTTAATAAATATATAGATAGATAATAATAATAATAATAACTTTATTTACATTTTTTACATTCACCTATGTTACAAATATAAATAAGAAAATATATTTCTAAAACCTATTATAATTTCTTCGACCTAATTTTTATACTTATTGACAATTTTATTTATATAAACTATTTTTTATCATTCTGTCCAGCATCACTAAGCTGAAGATTGTCGCAATGTCTGGACAGAATAATGAACAAATTAAGGTAACACATTCTTTTAGGTAATCTAGGTGTCTTATTTTTATTTTGATGTTGACAGCGACCTGGTTTTTAGCACGCAATCATCAAGTATTGTATAAATTATGCAATAAATGTTGTCAACTCCTGCATCAGCATTTTCGGTATTGTGGTTTGTTAGTTCCGCATTCCAATCAGTTGTAATAAGTGTCCTATATAATTTTTCAAAGTCAGCAATTTTGAAGTTGTATTTGTAATTGTTACGTGTTAGTTTTTCTTGTGAAATACTAAACTTAATTTTGAAATGAAGGGCCGGATGAGACTTATCTTCACATATTAATGGGTCCAATGAGTGATGTGTCCGGGTTTCCAAATTCAATCCAATTAAAAATCTTTCCAACTTTTATAAACTGAACACTCGGAGCTCCAGACGGGGTGGTTGACATCAAGTCTCATCTTTAATTTTTTAACTACATATACGCAGTTACTGCACTTTATTTCTGCATCTTCACAACGATAGTTGGACAATTCATGATTACCAGTACGCTTCGGGCATGATGTATCACTTCTGCAAACCTGGGCTTTTAGACCGAGAGCTCATGACATTTTTGGTCTCCGATTTCACACAGCATGCCTTGTGGAGGAGAGAATATTTACCCTGTGACAACAAAAAAGGGATGGTACTAAACCCCTGCACGCTTTCCGGTCATAGGGAAAATTGCATTTCCAATTAAACACAAAATTTTTGTGTTTTTCTCTGACTTAATATTGCTTGCCCTTTTGTCAAAACAAAGTTATAACAAATTTAAAGTCTTTTAATTATAGGCATGCTGTATGAAAACGCGGAAAATCATATTTTTTTATTACAAGATCACATGACCGTTTGAGCCCTTTGGGACCCTCCGAATCGCATGCATATATTTAAAAGACTTTAAATTTGTTATAACTTTCTTTTGACAAAGGGGCAAGCAATATTAAATCAGAGAAAAGCACAAAAATTTTGAAAAACACAAAAAAAAGCACAAGTTAATTGACACAAGCATAGTACCAATGGTCCTGTGGTTTTAGTAAAGGCTTTCCAATCACAGAGTTGGTGGTTCGACACCTGCCAGATCCTATATAATTTTATTATTATTATTATTATTTTTTTAGTATCTTAATTTTCTGGGCAATTAAAAATAATAATAAAACAGTTTTGCAAATACATTATTTTTCATTATTATTTGTTATTATTATATAAAGATTTCTTACTGTAACTCTGTAAACTCCTAATCCTTTGTTTCGATAACCATTAATCCTATTTCCACCCGTGGTTCTCATGTATGTCTTATGAAAGTCCTCTTGATGAACCGTAAGAGGTGAAGTGTGTGTCCCCGTCTTACACGTTATTTTACATTTACTGATATCTATTTATTGTACTTTTATTTTTATTTATTTTTATTTTATTTATTATTTATTTTTTAACTTCTGAAAGACTTTAAATTAAATATTTTAAATATTTTAAATCATTGACAAATATTTTCATAATTTTCCTATTTTTTATATATTTTTTTAACACTTTTTTTAAAATTTGATCTATATTTATTTTAATTTTTCTTGACAGCCCTAATAGCTTATAAAAAACCAAATATAATAACACACTGACAAAATGCAGTCGAATACCGAATTGAAACTAGAAGACTTACAACAACGTCTCAACAATAAGGGTGTCTTTCCAAAAAACCTGAGGAAATCGTACCTAACCATTCTCCTGCAACAAATGGACAAAGGAAATATAAAATTTCACAACCGTGAACTCTCTGAAGAAATTATTTCCCTACAAGAAAAAAATGACGTACTACATGAAGAAATCGGCATACTACAGCAAGAAATCAAAAACAAAGATATGGCCATTAAGCGTCTGAAACGGAGTTCCGAGAGCTATCAGACACTAGCTCTAGATGCGGATGAAGCCGCAAATAGTAAAATTATTGTAATAATAGTAAAAAACAACATGAGCTGATAAATACATTAAAAGCCGAAATAACTAGCTTAAAATTCCAGGCGTCCTCTTGCGACAACTGTGAAATATTACAAGAACACATTGCTGCCATACAAAATTCAACCCAACTGAAAAATATTGAGATTATGGACCTAGAAGAAAAGATGAAAACCTTAAAAAATCAAATTTGTAACCTGGAAGATCATATGAATAAAAACAAAACAAACAAGATAGTAAATAGAGTCATTGAGAATAATTTTTTGAGAATGCCTGAAACTAAGAGCAAAATCTTGTTATTATCGGATAGCCAAGGTAGGAATTATGGGAAAATCATGAGGGAAGTTTTTGATAAAAAATATTTCGACTCACTTTGCATCATGAAACCGAATGCATGTTATGAACAAGTAGTGGAGGATGCTACTAAACTTTGTAAAAACTACTCTAAATCTGATTATGTTATAATTTTAGCTGGCTCAAATAATGCCATAGGTACCAAGTACATCGATACGTGTTTTTTAAATATTCTAGGTGAGTCATTAAGTCACACTAATATTATCGTTGTTTTGACTCCCTTCTGGCATAATCAAATTCATTTTAATAGCGTTGTCACACAAAACAACATCAACATTATATCTACCCTAAAGAACTCTGCTCTTCTTGTTGACCCAAATAAAATAATATCTAAATCTGATTTTACCCGCCAAGGACTACATCTAAACGTCAACGGTAAAATGAAATTGCTAACATATCTAGCAACATGCCTAAAAAACCAGAGTAGATATTCCACCAATCAAGGGTTACATCATGATAGGACGACACCGTTAAAAAACCAATCCACTTCTCTAAATTATGATAGCATCCAGTCATCCTCAGGTCATCAAAATCGGGACAGTTCATCAACAACTTTTTTTCGTCCCCCAAGAAGAAATGATTGAAAGAAATATAGTTAAGTCTAATACTTATAATCTGCTATGCTTAAACACACAGTCAATCAGAAATAAAATTAATGCAATGGAAGCATTCTTACAAGAAAAACAATTTAATATTCTTTGTCTATCCGAACACTGGCTGCGCGAATATGAAATTCTGGAATTCTCGCTGCATAATTATATTCTTGCACATCACTCTACCAGAAAACTTAAGCGTGGTGGCGGTGTTATGACCTTAATAAAAGAAAATCTTAGCTACAACCCTTTAACTTTAATCAATGGTTTCAATAACGAAAACCAATGCGAAATATCGGCCATTCTTGTCAATGATGTAAACACCATAATTATAAACCTGTATCGTCCACCTTCAGGGGACTTTTCTATTTTTATACGAATCATAAATACTATGTTATCTTCCTGCAGAATTTCTAAAAATGTCATCCTCTGCGGAGATTTTAATGTACATTTCAATCAAGTCACACAACAAACTACGCAATTGGTTGATTTACTTAATTCATTTGGTTTTATTTCCTGTGTGAACTTCAATACAAGAGGAAGTAACAGACTAGACAATGTTTACTACAGACTACAAAACGTTGACCTTACCAGTATTAATGCTAGTAGAGAGAGTTTTCTGTCAGATCACATCGGAATCAATTTCTCATTTAAGTTCAATGAGACTGATTGCGCTGTGAAACCCCATATACCTGTCTTAGTGAGACCCATTACAGAGGGTGGAATGAATGCAATGTATAACATCCTGGACCAACAAAATTGGTCTTCTCTGGAGAACATAACAGATGGCAACGAAGCTTTTAATACATTCTCAGCTATATTCACAAAAGCTTTTGAATCTAGTTTCCCGCTGAAAAGATTTCGCGCTAAACAGCTAAAACGTGCTCCTTGGTTTAGCGAAAATCTTAAAAGAATGCGACAATACCTTACTGAACTTGACAGACACTACAAAGACCATCCCTCCTCAGCATCCAAGTCTCGTCGAAATACTTTTAGAAATCAATACCGACAAGAAATTTGCAAAGCTAAACTGACAGCCAACTCTCACCTTATAAGAACTTCTAAAAATATTTCGAAAACTTCCTGGGAAGTAATAAACTCCAACAGACCAAAACATCATTCCCCTCTATCATCATCATCACTAACAGCCAATGACTTGAATATTTTCTTTACCAATACACCTCATGACATCTTGAATAAGATAACCCCATCTAATACCAATCCCATAGATCTAATGCTTTTTCCAAATTTAGAATCAATCTTTTCCTTTACCCATGTGTCCTGCATAGCGGTCAGGGATGCAATTGA
Source organism: Liopterus haemorrhoidalis (assembly GCA_963971575.1). Taxonomy (NCBI): domain Eukaryota; kingdom Metazoa; phylum Arthropoda; class Insecta; order Coleoptera; family Dytiscidae; genus Liopterus; species Liopterus haemorrhoidalis. The sequence continues at coordinate 20,115,411 of OZ020623.1, forward strand.
TGGTCTTAATAATAGCAAAGCAAAAGATTATCTTGGAATTAATACCCAGGTACTAAAATCGGTAAAGGACACCATTATTAGACCCTTAACAAAAATCATTAATGGCAGTATTTCCTCCAATAAATTCCCTGATGCACTAAAAATAGCCACTATTACCCCTATCCATAAAAAAGGTGATAATAATGATCCGGGAAATTATCGGCCCATATCCTTATTACCCGTGTTCTCAAAAATTTTTGAAAAAATCCTGTCCAAACAAATTTTCTATTTTGAAAATAATAGCCTATTCCACGACAGACAGTACGGATTCAGATTCAACAGGTCTACTACTTGCGCCATTCTATCTTTTCTTGATGAAATATCAAACGGTATCGAATCTGGTGAGTTTTGTTTGTCAACTTTTTTAGACCTAACGAAAGCTTTCGACTGTGTATCTCACCAGATTCTATTAAAAAAACTTGCATATTATGGCTTTGATGATCGCAGTGGCAAACTAGTAGAATCCTACCTACGGGAAAGGAAACAGCAAGTGTTAGCTAAAGACCACAAATCAGATCTCCTGACCGTTAATATAGGGGTCCCACAGGGTTCCATTCTTGGTCCCTTACTGTTCCTCATATATATCAACGACTTCCCGACTTATACGGATCAAACCAGTATACTCTATGCCGACGACACAACGTTGGTTTTCAAATCACGCTCCCTGACTAACGCCCTATCACGCAGTGTATCTACGTTAGATAAAGCTAAATACTGGTTTGATACCAATAAACTATCACTAAACCTAGATAAGACCCAACAAATATTAATAACACTACGCAGAAATGATTTCGCTAACCAGGACCACGTAAAATTCCTAGGTTTGCATGTTGATCCCAACCTAACTTGGCATCAGCATGTAACCTGCTTATCAAGCAGACTGTGCTCAGTTATATTCCTATTCCGAAACTTAGTACAGTCTGTAACCAGGGATGTTCTAATGGTGGCGTATTATGCATTATTTCACTCTCACATATCCTACGCACTCTTAGCATGGGGACATTCTCCAGCTGCTGACAGAATATTCGCTCTACAAAGGCGAGCCATTAGAGTTCTGACTTCGACTCCTTACAGAACAGACTGTCGACACCAATTTAAAATACTTAATATTATGACGCTACCATCTTTATATATTTATAACTCTCTGCTACATATGCACAAAAAACAAATAATCAATCTTCCCACTTACAGTAGTGTTCATAACTATCACACAAGAAATAATTCCAACATATATCCGAATTTTTTAAGACTGAGTAAATCAAGAAATTGTGAGAACTATTTCGGAATTAAATTTATGAATAAACTTCCAAGCAATATAAAGAATTTAGATTACAACAATTTTAAATCTATAATAAAAAAATTCTTTGCTGAAATTGCATTTTACTCCACAGAGGAATTTCTTATGTATCAATTCTGATATTATTTGTAACTATAATCCTGTATGACTGACCTAAAACATGATATACTATGTAATTAAGTCAATAAACTTATTATTATTATTATTATTATTATTATCTATCCCAGCCGATATTCACTCTTCCTTCTTCGGTCAGCCTGAAGTAAGATTCACCATCGACTTCCAAGTACGCCATAAATTTATGATCGTAGTGATAACAACCTTTACCGTAGCTTTATTGTTGAAACAATCATTTTGAGCTAATATTTTGTATTCTATGTCTTCAGGTTCTAGTTTCTCAGATAGGCCGAATATTTTAACCCTTGGAGCTTTCTTCTTTGGCACGGTTGCTACATAGTTTGTGCCTAACTTTTCGGTAACAGATTCTCTCAAGTTGTCTATTGCTTGTTGGTTCTTACATTTAATTGCTATCCCACCCTTGCTGATATTTCTTACACCTAGAACTGAGGCTAATAGAGGGTCAATGTTTTTCCTAATGGCTTCTTTGGTAATATCACTTCTCTGGTCGGATTTTTTCGGTTTGATTACTAGAACAGGATCTGATTTAACTTTAGATTTTAGTTTGTCAGCATATGACACAGCTTCACTTCGCATCTCGTTGTTTGCTAGAACATCTTCAGAAATTTTTGCGATGAGTTTTTCCGTCGCTTCAGTTTTTCTGTCCAAATTCTCCTCGGTCCTCCGTACTTTTCTATCCACAACTTTAAGAACTTCTTCCTCTTGACATATCTTGTCGTGAATTGCTTCCAACAGGTTTTTCATGGACCGTCCCTTACGCTCGATGCAATCTCCGCAGAACCAGCCAATGCACGCATTCGTCGTTATGAACTTCCATTCATTATCTGGAAGACTCGCGCACTTAGAATGAAATGTGCGTTCACATATCCCAGAACAAATCACCAACTTATCAGTTCTCTTCACATCTGCTTTACATTTTACACATGTCGACGTCGACATCTTAAATGTTGTTGCACATGTATAATGCTATTATAATAATTGCATATTTGCCAACTTAGCAATATTATCGCAGGTATTTCAACACGTCCGCATTCTACGAAGGTTCAAACGCTAATTATAGATTTATTTATTGAAAGATTTGATACATATGTATATAATTCCATTCAAACAAAGAGAAAATAATAATATATAATATTAGTACAAAAATAATATAATACCTAATACAAATACAAAAACTAGAATACACCATCTAGATTATGGTTCAGATATTCTCGTATACTATAGAAAGCATTATCGAGGAGGTAAGCTTTCATGATAGATCTAAATTTACGCACAATGTAGTTCCTTACTGCTAACGGCAATTTTTTAAACATGTCAATGCCTACATTATTACAAAAACATGAGGATCTTTAATACTTAAAATGGGGTTTAAGTACATTATGGCGGCGTCTAGTGTTATGTTCATGACCATTGCCACATATCACCATCTCTCCAATGCTTTCTCTGATCAATGTGAGCGCTTCCAGTTTGTACAGGCACGGGAAAGTAAGGATGTTGCTGGATCTAAATAATGGTCTACACGAATCCCGCCAAGCACTATTCGTAATTATTCTAATGGCTCTTTTTTGTAGAATAAAAATCCTTTTCCAATTTACTGAATTTCCCCATAATATGATTCCATATGATATTAGGCTATGAATGCACGCGAAGTAAACCGTTTTGGCCACACTAAGTGACGCATGATTCACCACTTTTCTTAACATAAACAAGCTGGTGTTTTTTTTTTTTTTTTATTTTCAAGAGTATTTATGTGTATTTTCCAGGTTAACTGGGTATACAAATAAAAACCAAGAAATTTAACATTATAGTTTGCATATCGTACAAGTGTCACGGGGGGAAACCCTCGGAGAAGTTCCGCAGGTACACCCGCAGGAGGACGAGACAGTGGTAGTGCAAAACCGTCTCGGTGATGTCCTCACTCGTGCGCACTTTACCCTAGACTAGCTCAGTCGCGGGTTCTGTCACTATGCCGCTCGGTGTGAAGCACCGTTTAAACTTAAGCGCTCTGAAAAGTAAGGGTGACGAAGGTGTTGATAAAGATAGAATGCATGATAATGTTAGACGAGATTTATTTAGACAAGTTAGAATATGGAAAAATGAATTACAAATAGCCAGGTAAAGGATTACCGGCGCGTAGATAAACAATGGTGAAAAACATGAATAAACGGATGACAAATATAAAAAAAACAGACAATGAAATATGAAAACAATAGAATACAATACAAGCGAGTTGAACGATGAGAGAATGAGTCAGAACTTCAGACGTTTGCGAGACGTCTGAGGTAAAGACTGAAGATGAGGATTGATAGGGGAAAAGGAGAAGTTGGAAGCCGGCGAGGTGATAGGTGTCGCCGCGTGTTTCCGCGTCCTCTTCGGTTTGGGCGTCTCGGCGCCGAACAGTTCTACGAAGAGCTGTGCGATGTTTCGTCTTGTAGATGTCGCGGCGCTGGACGTCGTTGTTGGTGCGGCACGTACAGGGGCCGATGTAAATGCAAGGTTGAATGGTGTGAACGGTGTTAAGCGGTAAACCGTCCGGCAGAACGTAGGAGGCGTCCTCGGCGGCGAGAATATTGATGGTGGCCGAATGGAAGTCTCTGGTGGTGGGTACTGGTCGGTGGTGACTCGTTCCCATGGAATCCTCACAAAAAGCTGAGGAATTGAAGGTGCGACAAGCTCGGGTTCGATCGGCGTCGCGACGGCGGGCGTCGGGACGTCGGGCGTCGTTTTAGAGGTGAGCGCCGATTTATATTGACGGCGGGCGTCACTGTGGTTGGACGGCAGGCGTCGCTGTGTTTGGACGGCAGGCGTCGATGTGGTAGGCGTTACGCTGGTAAGCGTCGGGACGTCAGTCGTCGGATTTGTAAGCGCCGGCTTTGCGCATGGAAATAGCCGAGCTCTGGGGTCCGCACGTTGTTAGAGGTACTCCTGTACCCTCTTACTGACGAACGCGTATGGTTTGGAGACGTCGATTGTATGCAGGTGACGTCGGTAGTAGCATCGCTCGATGTAGCGGCGATGAGCCGCCCTGCCTCGATGTCGGATTGGTGCCAGCGTGGGTGGCGTCGGGACGGCGAGCGTCGTGTTACTTGAGCGTCGGAGCGGCGGTCTTCTACGAGCGTCGCGACGGCGGTTTTGAAACGTTGTGGGATGTGATGTAGGAAAATGAAGTTAAATTTTTCAATGCAAAAATGATTCTAAGTGTGAATGGAAATTATAAAAATGATTCTAAGTGCGGAGACAAAATAACAAAAATGATGAAGTTTTTCTATATTTGAGAAAAACGACAAACACAATTACAAAAACATATTACACAAAAATAAAATACAAGTCCCAGAATCGAGACAACATTTAACAATTCTTTCGGCGTATAGCCAGAGGCAGAAAGCCTATTGATGTTTTTCGGCAGATAGCCAGAGGCAGATAGCCTATTGATGATGGTGAGCTTGTTAGAAACTGAAGAAAGATTGAAAATCACTCTTCTTTTATACAATTTTGGAGGTTTGGTAGAGAAAGGGAAAGTAATGCTATTGGTTCAGGAAAACATGGTAGTGGCAGCGGAATGCGCAGTTCAAAGTGCGCAATTCGCGGTGAAAACCGTGAATTACGCGGAATAAAGTTGATCCGCGGGTCTCAATCGATGGCGCGAATCATGACGATTCCAATGATAGGTGATAGTGTGGGGTGGGAGGCACCCTACACGAGATATCTCCTGCAACACAAGATTTTCTGAAAAATTTCTTTCAAAGCCTGGTTAAGGGACGATTCCATAAAGTCTAGAAGTCTCCTGTAGTACACATTTTTTCGCAAACATAAAAGTATGACCATTGCCACATATCGCCATCTCTCCAATGCTTTCTCTGATCAATGTGAGCGCTTCCAGTTTGTACAGGCACGGGAAAGTAAGGATGTTGCTGGATCTAAATAATGGTCTACACGAATCCCGCCAAGCACTATTCGTAATTATTCTAATGGCTCTTTTTTGTAGAATAAAAATCCTTTTCCAATTTACTGAATTTCCCCATAATATGATTCTATATGATATTAGGCTATGAATGCGCGCGAAGTAAACCGTTTTGGCCGCACTAAGTGACGCGTGATTCGCCACTTTTCTTAACATAAACAAGCTGGTGTTTTTTTTTTTTTATTTTCAAGAGTATTTATGTGTATCTTCCAGGTTAACTGGGTATCCAAATAAAAACCAAGAAATTTAACATTATAGTTTGCATATCGTACAAGATTTTCTGAAAAATTTCTTTCAAAGCCTGGTTAAGGGACGATTCCATAAAGTCTAGAAGTCTCCTGTAGTCCACATTTTCCAGCAAACATAAAATTATTGGCGGTAATGAAGTTGGGTAACTCGTTAATGTAAATAAGGAACATTAAAGGTCCCAAAATGGAACCCTGTGGGACTCCATGGGTAATCTTAAGTTTATCTGAAAAACTGTTATTTACATTAACCCTGGTACCTATTTGTGATATAAATGAATAGTGCAACCTCAGCCGAAAAACATGTCTTATCTCAAGAACCAAGTGCACCCCAAGTAAAAGAAACAACAATTTTTCCATTATTTTTCTACGACGCTACCAACTATCAAGATATAGTAATGGACATAAAGGATAATTGTGAACACATATTTACCACGTCGTATATAAAGAATTCAGTAAAATAAACTAACACATATCAGACTTTATGAAAATTACTAGATATTATGATGAAAATAATGTCAAATATTTTACATACCCCAATACAACACACAAAAAATTGCAATTAGTCATACGAGAAATACCACTGTCCTTGACCCCAGAAGAGATTAAATGAGATTTGTTAAGATTTGTAATTCTCACTTACCAAGGTTGTTCGTTTATTAAACAAAAATAAAACACCTATGATACTCTGCGCGGTTGTACTTGGCAATACAGAACGTGCCAAAGATATATTTACTTGTCGCTTGAAGTACTGTATGATTTTACTGTATGCCACCTACTAGACCAGCTTATAAACAAAATCAATCAAATCCTAACAGAAGCTACGCGGACGCTCCCAGAAATAATTCTCCAAAAAATAATGTCAATAATGACATATATAGTCAACAACAGCATGCATCACAGTTATCGGACACCATCTTTATTTAAAATGTAATAAACTCGATAGAAAAAATCAGTCAGTGGGTGTGGTCGAAAGTTTCATCCGTGTCAATATTTTTATTAAAATATATTTATTGTGCCTTCAAAAAAGCCAAAATCCGCGTTATTAGTGTATTAAAATCATTATTTTATAAAAAGCGTTAAATAAGTGTTAAAAATTTGAGTTTATTTAAACAAAAATTGTGAAACTAATCACAAACGGCAATATCTGATTGTGATAGGATTTTATAATTTATAAATTTCAATAATAAGTGCCGATATAAAACTTAAATTTTCAGTTATAAAGTGATTTTTAACTATTATTTAGATTCACTGAACAATTTGTTACATGTATTAGTTTAAAATTTAAAGTTTGTTCTAAATATTAGTTTAAAATTATTCACCAATACATTGACTTTAAAATAATACTTAAGAGACGAAGCTAAGTGGTCGTGGTCGTTAAAGTGACTTTATACTGTCAGAATTCAATGGTTCCAGGTTCAAGTCCATCTCGGTGCTAAAAAGTATTTTTTTATATGTTAATTAATTTTATTTAATTGAACTAAAATAATAATTATAACTTAATGAACATTACAACAATAATATAATAACTTTAATAAAAACAAATTTAAAATTTAACTTAAAAATTTGCGCCTTCTGTCTGGCAAGTGTCTACCTTTTCTAATTGATATCTAACTATTCGCAACGAGTTTTATCGACACGTTAAGCTTGCCATATTAACATGTTTTTGTGCGCACGTTGCAATGAATCACTGCCATTGGACTATGTAGAGTGTTTTGGCAAAAACTGTGGAAACATGCATTTTGCATGTGCCGGAACTACGGAAGCATCTTACAGAAATCTCGCTAAAGCAAAAAAATCCAACTTTAAATGCAGTTATTGTACAAAATCCCGCCTTAGAAGTGGAACCTCTGTTAGTGGACCTTCTGTTGCTACCCCTCCTGTTTCTGCATCTTCCATTACTACGCCGGATCAAATCAATCAAGAAATCTTAAATAAAATAAATAATATGGAACTTATGTTTCTGGAATTAAAAAATCTTAAACGCGAAATTGATGAAATGGTTAAAACTAGGGACTTCATTAGTAGTCAATTTGACACTATAGTTGAAACAACTAAACAAAATAATATTATCATCAATAAAATGGAGTCGGTTGTTAATACGTTAATGGAAGCCAACAAGCGCAAAGATGAAGTTATCAATGTACTGGAAAATAAAATAAACAAATTAGAACAATATTCGAGAAATAAAAATATAGAAATACATAATGTCGAAGAATTTAATAATGAAAATACTGACGATTTAGCTGTGAAAATAGGTCGTCTATTAGATATTAATTTAACGAAAAATAAAATCGAAGTGTCACATAGAATAATCTCTAAGAATATCTCAAAACCAAAACCGATCATAATTCAATTTAATTCTCGTAAACTACGTGATGAGTTTATAGCTAAGCGCAAGAATAGTATCAAAAATTGTGATATCTATTCCAATAATAATACAAATAAAATATTTATTAATGAAAATCTTTCCCCTTTTTATAAAAATCTTCTGTGGTTGGCAAAAAATAAAGCTCAGACAAATAAATACAAATTTGTTTGGTATAGGAAAACGAGACCGATATAGACAGGATTTTTGCATTGTAAATTAATATAATATTTTATTATAATTGGTTAAGCATATTATGGATCTAGATTTAGATTTAGATTTTGTAAATATAGTAACTAAAACCTGTGATACTTTACCAAATTGTAAAAATATGCTGTTCAACTTTGTTAATCACAGTTCACTAAATAACAGTTTAAGTATTTTTCATACTAATATTAGGAGTATAAGTAAAAATTTTACATCTCTAGAAGTTTATATAGACTATTTTGAAAAAAGTTTGGACGTTATCATCTTGTCCGAAACGTGGTTTTGTAAAAATTCTGAGTATTTTAACATTGAAGGTTACAATATTATATACAATGAAGGTCTAATAAATAAAGCTGATGGAGCTATTATGTATGTAAAAAATAGTTTAATTTATAATTATGATGTTATTATGTTAGGTCCATATAAATTTATTAGAACAATAATTATAACAAATACCGAAAAAATCGCCATAACTGCAATTTATAATCCTCCATCCATTAATGTACATGAATTCTTATATTGTTTAAGAACATATTTCAACACTTATTGTAAAACTTATTATGAAATTTTTTGTGGTGACATAAATATTGACATATTATCTAACAAAAACGACAGCAATGACTATATCAACTTATATACAGAATTTGGCTTCAGATCTTGCATAAACGATTATACCAGAGTTGTAGGAGACTCTCGTTCCTGTATAGACCATTTCTTAATTAAGGCAAAAATCTATCCTCAAAATATTCTACCTGTTATCTTAAAAAGTAAAATTAGTGAACATTACCCAGTTAATTTAAAAATAAAATCTAAAAATACACTAACAACAAATCAACTAAATAAAAATTCCCAAAGAAGTGTTATTAAAATTGTAGACTATAATAAATTAATTGACTTATTTAAAAATGAAAATTTCTGTTTCATTAAAGAGGAAAGTAATTTGGACACAGTATTAGATAGTTTCGCTAATTTAATAAATAAAAATGTTAAAAAATGTACTTTTTGCAAAAATACTGGAAAAAATAAAAAAAGAAAAGGCTGGATAACATCTGGAATTATTGAGTCTCTCAAAACGCGTGATTTGTTATACAAACAGTTTAAAATGGACCCTGATAATCTCACATTAAAAAATAATTATAATAAATTCAGAAATAAATTAAATGTTATAAATAAAAAAGCCAAATCCGATTTTTTTAAATAGAAATTACAAGAGGCTGGATTTGATACTAAGAAACTATGGTACATTTCTATGGAAGCCGTAAATCTAAATATAAATAAAAAAAAAAAACAAGAAATTAACAAAATTATCGGATCAAATAATGAGATTATTACAGAAAAACAAGAAATAGCAAATAATTTCAATAATTACTTTCTAAATATTGCAGCAAGAATGGCAGCCAACTTAAATGTTCCTAATATCAATGAAACTAGAATTAAAATGGTCTCTGATTCTTTTTATTGCGGCCCCATAAGGTCCAACGATGTTGAAATAGCTATAGATGCGTTGAAAAATAGTAGCTCAGTAGGACTTGATGGTATTTCCAGTAAAGTACTTAAAAATATCAAACACGCTATAAGTGAACCATTAGCTACATTTTTTGACAGATGCGTCTCAGAAGAATATTTTCCTAATAAAATGAAGGTAGCAATTATCAAAATACTACATAAAGCTGGTCCTAAAGACAACATGGGTAACTATAGGCCAATTTCATTGTTGTCCAATATATCAAAAGTATTTGAAAAAATTATTAAAAAAAGAATGTATACATTTATAGAAAAACATAGCATATTATCTATAAATCAGTTTGGATTTCGAGAAAATATGTCTACTGAAAATGCTATTACCACATTAACTTCAGCTATATATCGAAACCTAGATAAATCTAAGCTTTGTGCGGCTATTTTCTTAGATCTTGCCAAAGCATTCGATACGGTTAACCACTTGAGATTACTAGACAAGCTTGAATTTTATGGTTTCAGAGGAATTTTTCTCAAACTTTTAAATAGTTATTTAAATAATAGGATGCAGTATACTTCCATAGACGACACTCTGAGTGATCCGGAAGTTGTGACATGCGGTATACCGCAGGGCACAGTACTCGGGCCCCTTCTGTTTATACTGTATATCAATGATCTACTATCACTGGAAGTAGATGGTAATTTAATTTCTTTTGCCGATGATACAGTATATTATGTTGAAGGTGATACCTGGGATGATATATTTCGTAATATATCTAAAAACTTTAAATTAATACAAGCATGGTTAAATGCGAACTTATTATCCTTAAATATAAATAAAACAGTTATAGTTCCTTTCGCTTGCCGTAAAGATAAATTACCACCGGATAAGTTTCTTAGTTTACATTCAACAAACTGTACTTTAAACGGCTGTAACTGCAATGACAAAATTTGCATTAATAATTCTATTAAATATTTAGGTATTATATTTGATAGTACCATGACTTGGAAATTGCAAGTGGACTGTTTAAATAATAAATTGAGAAAATTAATCTATTTGTTTAAAAATCTTAAATATTGTTTAAAACTAAATGCGCTTAAAATTATCTACTTCGGTCTAACTCAATCGCTATTGAAGTATGGTATTTTAGCTTGGGGCGGTGCTGCCAAATCGGTTACTGTAAAACTTAAATCTACTCAAAAACTTGTCCTCAAAATTATATTTAATAAACCATTCAGATTTTCCACAGAACAACTATTTAAAGAAGCGAAAGTATTTGATGTATCTAAATTATATTTTCTTTCCTTAGGTCACTACTTGTACAAAACAAAAATATATCTTATTAATCAACTATTTTTTCCTACCCATAACTATAACACAAGAAGTAAAGAAAATAGTTTAAGGAACTTACCTATGGTAAAAAAACGTGTTGCTACTAAAAATTTTGAAGTAATATTACCCAAATTTTATAATAAATTTCCTGTCAATTTAAAATTTTACCTTTTACACCCAATTAAAAATAAATTTATTAAACATTTCAAAATATGGTTAATGGAAATGCCTTACTCAGAGTTCAATAATTTAATAAATTAAAGGACGTTCACTTTTCACCATTTATTAATTTTTTAATTATTCATATTTTTAGTAAATAATGATCTACTGACCGAATTTAGTATAATAATATAGTAACAATATCGTGTCACCACAAGATGCCTTGTATCTTCTGTGACACTTTAATGCAGATTCTGCTTACCTTTCTTTTAGTTAACATTTGTATTTAAATTCGTATGTTATATGTAAAATGTATCATGAATGTATCAGTATTTGAAAATAAAGGTGTATTGTATTGTATTGTATTGTATTGTAATATTGTTGGCACAAATAAAACATTTTACTCAAATCTCATAGTAGCTACCTGGAACGCAGACGGCATAAAACAAAAAAGATCGACTTTTATTGACTTTTTTTGCAGGCATAATGTAGATATCGTCTATGTCACCGAAACTCATTAAATTATTAAGGAAAATTTTAACATTCCTGGATACAACATACTCAGAAGTGACAGATACAACCCTACTGCATCGAGAGGAGCGGCTATAATATATAAAAAGAAAATAGCAATACTAGAACTTCCATTAAAAAAAAATCACACCCTATAAGCAGTAGAAGCCGAACTGACATTACAAAATAACTCAACTCTGAAAATAATTAGTGCATATCAACAACCATCAAAATCTATATTACAGCTAGATATACAAACAGCATTTAACGACAGTAAACCGACACTATTAACGGGGGATCTAAATAGTAAAAATTCTTTAATTTAATGTCGAATCATCGTTTAGTAACAGTGCCCTTAAATGCATTAGATTCCAGCAATGAAATTTCCATAATCAAGACCATGGCAGCAAACAGTGATTACAATCCTCAATTAATTGAGTCACTGTTAGCCAAAAAAAAAAAAAAATTCAAAAAATTAGCCCTGAACAAAATATATCCTAAAACTAACGAATCTAATCCTATCCAATACGCCTCTTTGCCTTACTTGGGTTCTATCAGTAACAAATTAGCTAACAAAATAAACTCTAACAACATCAAAGTTTCATTTAGAACAGTTAACAGTATTAAATAATCTAAAACATACTGGACAAGAGTTGCGTTTACATGTTAACTTGTGACACGTGTGACTCCATTTATTGTGGCCAAACAGGAAGATCTTTTGCTATCCGGATTGAAGAACATACAACCTCCTGGAAGAAATAAAAAACCGATTCCACATTCACTGTACATCTCAACTCAGAAAAATATTTTACAACTTTCGAGCCAGATGTTATTCACTCACAACCAAAAGGTCCCAAATTAAATTTATTGGAGGCACACGAGATTATGAAATTGCACAAGCAAGAAAAAACCCTTAATGAGATGACCGACTTGTCTACCTCCCCTCTCATAGGATTATCATTATTGAATTCTTACCTGTAAATAGTATTTAAGTAGTAATGTTTGTAACTTAGTTCATTCCTTTGAAAATGGCGAAAGCCGAAACTAGTGAGAAATTAATTATTAAAAATACTGAAAATTTACAATGTTTTTTATTTAAACCCTTATTAAATAGTAAAAATACTATTTGGGGCTGTCGAACAATACCAATGGCCATAAACTGAACCAACTCATTTCGCAACTGGCAGTACAAATAATATCCCCAAAAGAGCCAACATACTACCCTCGCCGTTTAGACCATCTACCAGACTACTCCACTCTGCAAACTCCACAAAAACTTCAAAAGACCTATACATTGCGAAGTACTTCAAGAACTAGATTCCGATTATGTACAGATATGGACAAAAAAATAGGACACCTTTTTTTGCGTATATTTTTTCTAAAATTTATTTGTTTAAATCAGGTTTTATAATTCTGACATCTGTCAAACATTAAATTGTCAATATATTGTCAACACTGCAAAACAGGTATGCCCTCCATTAATAATTTTGTTAAGGCTAGCATAATTGCTAAAGCGGACGATGGATGTTCGGTGAATTGCTGGTGAAAAGGTGAAGGGAAGAGGGTAGAATTAAAGGAAATCGTAGATGAGGAGGAGAAAGAATATCTACTCCAGAACAAGATTTAGCATTAACTAATGTAGAAAGAGATCATCCATTTATTACAGTTATTGAAGCCGTCGAAGAACTGAACTTCCCAGGATCAAGTCGAACTGGTCGCCGGTGTGTAAAAGAGTTGGAGCTGTTCTGTCGCTCAGCAGCCCAAAAGATTTTGTTAAAAGCAGAAAATAAAGAAACCCGTATGGGCTTTAGTCTTGAATTTTTCGCTTACGATGAAAACTATTGGAATAACGTGATGTTTACTGATGAAAAAACGTCTACGTATAATGGTCGTATTCGTGTTTATCACCCCCCCCCCCCCCCCAATACTCGATTCGATGAGAAATATATAAACAATGTTGAAAAGAGCGGCAGATTTTCTGTAAACATGTGGGACTGGTTATCGGCACGTGGACCAGGTGTTTTATGGCATATTGAGGAAAGATTTAATAGCGAAATATATATTACGATTTTAGATGATATTATGCCCCCTTCGTGTCACAATTATTTCCAAACAATGCATTTTTATTTCAACAGGATAATTGCCCCGTTCATACCGTTCGCAGGGTAACTAATTAGTTTCAAGAAAATAACATTAATGCTATTAACTGGCCTAGCCGCAATCCCGACCTCAATCCCATGAAAAACGTATGGGGACTAATGGTTTAAAATATTCAATAAACAAACGTCAGACCACGGAATGTCCAAGAATTATTGGTAATAATTGATAATGCATGGGAAAATATTCCTAATGATTTTTGCAGAAAATTATATAGTTTTCTTTCATGAAGATTAACGGAAGTTATAAATCGAAATGGCACGATAACCCAATATTAATTTGTTACACAATTATTTTATTACAATTAAATTACACATTAAATAAATAATTGTTTATTGCAGTCGAGGTTTATTGCAATAGCCTGCATGCTTTTAAGTATATTTTTTTTGTCCATAACTGTACCTGTGTCACATTCATTCCCAAATACGCCTCACATCATTATCCCCCCCCCCCCTCGCTCAGACTAATAAATGGACAAAAAAATTCGAGACTGAAAAGACCATAGATTTCAAGATTAAATTAGTTGACAAATTAAATTTAAATATTTTGAAAAAATAAATCTATTTTGACAATAAATTAGTTAGTAATTTTTTTGAAAAATAAATTCAAATTATGATTAATTCGATAAATATATTTTACACATTTAGTAAAAATAAATATTAATAATTGGTAAAATACAATATTTAAAAGAAATTTTATAACAATATTTGAAAATATTTTGAGTTGAAATATTTGAAATGATCTCACTTATTTTTATTTTGGTGGATATTTTGCAAAAATTATTGTTCATGTATAAATAAAAAATTAAAATGTATATGAGTGTATCCTATCCAAAAGATAGACTGGATCCTCGTTTCTTTGTTAATATCCTGTGTATTCGAATTATTTTTAATAGCCCAAAGTGCCCGATTTTCAAGAATTACTTTTGCAATTTTTTATCTTAGCAAGTTTTTGTGAAATGGGAGTTTTTGTAAAACCTGCTACAGCTCTTACTCCCATGCCTCAAAAAAATTGTAAATTTACCAAGTTAAGTTTTGATGAGCACATTGACCACGTCACACGTAAAGCACTGCAGATGCTGGGGTTTGTAATTCGATCTACGGCTAAATTTCAGTCCATCTCATCTTTAAAATCGTTGTATTTCAGTCAAGTCTTCAGTATTTTAAATTTATGCAGTATTGTATGGAATCCAGTCTATTGCAAATATATTTGTAAACTAAAAAGGATCCAAAAGAAGATGTTGAAATACCTACTCTTTAGAGCCATGTAACATTTACAACATACAACGAAGTGTGTAAGAAATTACAAATTCAGCCTCTCAAAGATCGTCGCACAGTAGGAGACATGATGATACTTTATAAAATTCTAAACAGCGTAATATCATCCGATGGAATTGGATGGAAGTATATTTAGCTACCGTGTACCAACTCATAGTACACGCAATGTCGACCTCCTTTCTGTTCCCATGAGTAGCTCAAATACACGCAAAAATTCGCCAGTTATCTGACTCTCTTTCACGTATAATAACGACTTCTGTGATTTAGATTTATTCAATTGCTCCCATACATAGGCTGTCCCAGTCAAGTGGCTCACCATTGCTATCGTTCTTAATATTAATAATAAAAAATAAATAATCTACTAAAAATGATTCAACAGTTTGATTATTAGGAATTCATTTGGATGAACAGCTTACATGGGATACCCAAATAGATAGTCTATGTAAAAGAACGTCCCAAGAATGTTGGAAAATTAAATTACTAGCAAAATCATGTAGTCAAGTAGTAGAGCGGACATATTATTTTGCTAACATATACTCAGTGCTATCATATGGCCTACTATGCTGGGGCACAAGTTCCGAACTCATTAGATTATTTAGACTGCAAAAACGCATTCTTCGTAATATGTTTGGATGCAGTAATAGAGCATCATGTGTTCCAGTTTTTAAAAATTTACATCTCTTGACATTACCATGTATGTATGTATATCTATCAAGCTTGCCGGCATGTAAGACAAAACTTGTCAGATTTTGAAAGACGACTAGACGTACATACATATAATACAAGAAATAAAAATATTTTGGAAATACCTTTAGTCAGATACGCCAAAACGGCTAACAATCCAACTTTATTATCGAGAAGAATGTGTAATGAACTGCCAAAATACATAAAAGATTGTGAAACTAATCCAATATTTAAAAAAAAACGTTGGCAGATTTTTTTGTAGAAAAATGTTATTATAATCTAAATGAGTATCTCTTACGAAACTAGAAAATAAGATATTTTAATATGACTATTTGTATACATATTTAACAAATGATATTTTAATTTTATTATTGACTGTTATAATAATATTTATTTCAATGTACTGATTGTATTTTAAAAATTGACTTGTCCAATATTATGTATATGATCTACTGGACCAATAAATTGTTATTATTATTATTATTATTATTAAAGAAGGGGGGTTTGTAGTCTCGCCAGTACCGTTCAGGTTTGACCGCAACGCGTTCGGCACAGACGAGACGCTCTTCTCTTACTTTCACGAGAAGGTCAAGAGATTTTTCCCAGCAATCGGTCGCATCCCAAACCCTGGCGATATGCGACCGATGGGCTCACACCAAATCCAGCGTCCGCACAATGCGAAGCGATCCAAGCAGAACTGCTTTTTACTATATGCAGACCAGAGAGGTAGCAGATGGTCTTCAGATGGGAATGATCTCGATTTCCCTCTTGAAAGCAGCTTTAAGGCCACCCAGTACACCCAAAATCAAGACTACGAGCTTCACAGAATAACCCGGGTACATTTTTCTTAGCTCGGACGAGAGGTCCAGGTACTTGGTTCTCTTTTCGTCCTCTTTGAGAGTGATATTTTTCTCAGCTGGACAGGATAATTCGATGACAAAAATGTCTTTTGTCTCGAAATCCAGCAGAACGATGTCCGGTTTATTGGCTGAGAGAAACTTGGTGGTAGAAAAGACATAATTCCAGTAAATACGACATCTGGAATTTTCCACCACTGCTTCAATGTCAATAGGAGCGTAAGGTAAGACAGGTATTGTGTCAATACCATATTTCTGTCTCAAAAAGAAGTAAAAAACTAGAAGAGCAGAATTGTGTCGTGATATATAGCTGGATTGAGCTAAAACGGGACACGCAGAATGTACGTGCATAAGCGTTTCTGGGTGACGTTTACATAGTCTACATTGTGTAGACATCGCCGTATTTGTTATCATGTGGCGATAAACTAACGTGTTCATGACGCCATCCTGGCACGCAAGCACAAAACCTTCCGTCTCAGACTTGAGACCTGCAGACCTGAAAAAAGTAAAGGTTAGTTCCCGTGACAAACCGGTGGTCTCAATATGTTTGAAAAACACGGAGTGTATATTTTTCTGCATGTGTTCTTTAGCGTGCTCTGCTTTTCGTATGCGGGAACACATCCTTTCTATGTCTCCGCATCTGAAGAGTACACCAGAATTGGTTGCCTCAGGACTCAGATCGTGCAGTTCAAGTTTCTCTGCTGCTCTTCGAGCTTCTTGAAACAGAAATGCCCCTGTTCCCGTGAGTTCGTGAAGAGTAACGAACTTCAATAAGGGATCCTGACTTCTCAGCACTTGGTTTGCTGTACCCAGGACGACTCGATCGTGCAAACACTCCAAGCTTAATAATCCCCGACCTCCGAGATGACGAGGGAGGTATATGCGTTGCACAGAGGAGTTCGGATGAAGACTGCGGTTGATATTCTTAATTTTTCTGGTCTTCCTGTCAAGAATCTTGAGATCGTCGACTTTCCCTTTCATAACACCAAATGTATATGAAAGTACTGGACAGCAAGTATATTTGTAGCTTCTACCTTGTTCTTGCCTGATAGACCGGATCTCCATATCTGTGGAAGGCGTGCTAAATACCTGCTGTGAAGGGTCTGACGAACATGGAGTACAACCTGGACGCCCCTCTCACGGACACCCAGAAATGTATAAGACCCTTCGGCATCAAGGTGTTTGACGACGCTTCCGTCGACCAGGTGAACATCATTACCGTCGTTCATACCTTTTCCTCTGCGCACATGAAAAACGGCGCATTTTTTCAACCCGAATTTCATTCCTATAGCGGCAGAGTACTGAGCAATAAGCTCTAATGCTGGTGTCAGGTTTTTATCGTTTGAGGCATAGAGTTTGAGATCATTCATATAAAACAAATGCGTGATCTTACCCAATGCATCAGTAGCACACTGAATTTTGGACACTTCTTGGCGGAACCACGTCATTTTAGATTCTAATTGCTGTATACGCCTCTTGTCCTTAATGGACTTATTTAGGGCGGGGCTCTTGGGTGTTATTACTAAGACCGCGGCGTATACAGCGCAGTTGCTGTCCCAGAGACTGCTCGAGAGAGAGATTTGCTCGTCATTAAGTTCATTAAGTAGAGCGAGGTGTTCGGCTTTGACTTTGAACTTACTGTGTTTTATTGGGGTACGTTCAGAGCGGGACGAGATAGCGTCGAAGAAATCGTTTTGGAGATTTCGTTCCGAAAACATTTCTTCAATCCTGGTTTCGGCTGGAATATGTCCAGGTGACACTGTTTCAGTCACAGCCGCAGTTATTGAACCAGGTGCCGGAGTCACGAGTGGTAATCTCGACTGCCGTCTTCGTGATCGTCTCGCTCTTCGTCGAAGATAGGCTATAAGGTCACGCAGGTTTTGTTGCGTCATAAAGTCCAAGTCGGCATGGGATTCACACCACTGCGAGTGAACTCGGTTCATATAGCCTCTTCGATGGGGTGACGCTGCTTCATATATCTGAATCAGATCCTCATGCTGCTCAGGCGTCCACCTGTGCTTACGCCGTGGTGGGAGGGATGTTGCTTCGCCCAACTCTTTGAGGGTCTCCATCCGAGAGGGACCCGTTGTGGGAATCGATATAATTTCCTGTGGTGTCTGGAACCATTTGTACATTTCATGGAGAGGTTGGCACCATGAAACGGTGGCAGGATTTATCAACCAGATGGTAGGATCGACGTTACCCCCGATTGGTTCCTGCCGTGGTAACTTCGTGCTAGCGAACCGGAGGGAAAGGGCGCTAAGCCTTTTCGGTCGAACGACCGCCGTACCCTTTATTATTATTATTATTATTATAGATATAATTTGATTAAATGGGCAAAGTTCGAGTATTTTACATAGGAAATATCATGACAGATTCGAACATATTTTTATATGGTTCGTTGACCAGATATTTTGAAAATAAATATTTTTTTGTCTTTATAAAAAACTAAACATGTTTATAATGAAATTTTTTTAATACCGGAGATATCAACGTTACAAACTTATAAAAATAGTACGATTAAAAACTTACATATAATAAAAACAAAAGTAAAAATTACCAAGTATTTTGGTTACAAATATTGTTCGTATAAATATCTATTATTGTTTAAACACAATCTTAGTCTTTATTTCATGTTTCGCATTACATTGCGTAACATATTTTTAGAAAAATATTTTTAGATATTTTACGAGAAAATACACATGCTTGGAATTCTATGAAATAGGGCCGTATTTCTATTAAGTAAATTTGACTACTGTAAAGAATTTGGATTTTTTGGAAAATAGTTTTCAAGATTTATTTGACGATGTGCGCATAGCTAACATAATTAATTTGTACATGAATGGTGAAGTATTTTCAACATGATGGTGCACCTGCACATAATGCTTATCTTGTAAATAATTACTCATAAAATAAATATGACGACAAGGTGATTGGTACTAATTGTCTTATTAACTGGCCTCCTAGATATCCTGATTTAACATTTTTTGTTTGGGGATCTGATTTGGGAAAATACAGTCTATAGAGATCCAATTAGCAATCTAGATGAACTAAAAAATAAAATATCTCTTGCTTGCAGCAAAATTTCTAAAAATATGTTACGCAATGTATTGAGAAACATAAAATAAAGAATAAGATTGTGTTTAAACAGTAATGGATATTTATTTGAACAATATTTGTAACTAAAATACTTAATTTTTACTTTTGTTTTTACTATATGTAAGTTTTAAATCGTATTATTTTTATAACGTTGTAACGTTGATATCTCCGTTATTAAAAAAAAATCATTATAAACATGTTTAGATTTTTATAAAGACAAAAAAATCTTTGTTCCAATGGCCTAACAATATACAGGATATTCCATTAAAAAAATATATATATATTTTCAAAATATCTGATCAGCGAAACATAGTTTTGAGTCTGTCAAAATATTTCCAACAAAAAATTTTCTTTGTCCATTTAACCCAATCTCTATCTATAATATTAAGAAAGATAGCAATGGTGAGCCACTTGGCTGGAACACTCTGTATAGTTTTATTAAGTCATGTATTTCCAAAATAAAGCATAAACTGAACTGGCAAATCAATCATTATGAATTAAATCATCACTAATTTGTATCACTAATTTTTAATTTTTAATTTATGGTTTTTAATTTGAAATTGTGAATTTTAAATTTTGAAGCTAAAGTTTTTCATTTTAATTTTCCATTTTTTTTTTAATTTGTATTTTTTTAATAATTTATGTATTTTTTTATCACTAATTTTTTGTTTATAATTTTTTTTTATAATTTTTTTGTCATTATTATTGTTAATTTGAGGTAATTAACTTTACAAAACAAATTTATACATTTTTTTATTTTTAAAATATTATTTTGTTATTCTGCGATATTTTGTACACTGCAAATTAATTTATTGTAACTTAATAGCGTTCACTGTGTTGGGCATGTCCCGTTTGTGAACCCAAATTGTTTAAATAAATAAAACAGATTCATATCATCAAAACAGTGTGTTACGTCAAGCACATAGAAGTGGTTATCCATTCATTACAAAAAAAATCCTAAAATTTGTAAACCGCACTGCGTATTATTATTTGTGCCGTTCACTAAAAGCTAGTAAAATCTGCATACACCGTGAAATTTCGGATAATTCTTTTCAACTTATCTACATACTTGTTTTGGACTTCTTCCTTATTCTGTTTAATATTTTCTTCAGCATAGTCTTCATTATCTTCCGTGATAGGTGGTGTGGGAAATAATGGCATTTCTTCAAATAGTTCTGTTTCACTTGTGGTTGAAATACCATATAGGTCAGATGAATTTCTAGAAATAGATCAAAGATAACATTAATAATGTGATAAGTGAACAAATTTTCTTGAAAACAAAATAAAGAATTCCTGCATTAAATTCACATTACTTAAAATGCGTATAAAAGGAAGATTTTACAAAAGAGAAATTGAATTGAAATTCTGTGCTAGAAATGCCTATCTTGTTTCACATCTATATTGTACAAAATCATTAAGAATATAAGATGTTGTAAATATGACCTAATAACAATTAATTATTATTGTTAGAAACAAATTCAAAGAACTTAAAAAATGTATGTGAAGTGAGAATTTTCACATATATCAGGGTTTCGAAGGTATTTAGTAAGTGAATGATGATTATTTGGGATGCCAAAACAAATTTTATGTTATTTATTTATTTATTTTTTTTTGTTAATTTTAATTCGAATACCTAATACCATTATTTCGGTTTCTAAATATGTGCAGTATTTTTTTTTTATGCATAGCAAAGTTCATTAAGATTTTGAAAATTACGCCTATGGCTTCCATTGGCTGTTTTAAGCCATAACTCCGCCCCTCTGATTTCATGTATTCAATTTCAACAATTTCCACTGGTTATTAAATTTACGCTTTTAAAAATTAAATGCAACATTTGCCCAAATATAAGTAGAATTTAAAAAAAATAATTTAAACAAAATAAAAATGCAAAAAAAAACAGAAAAAATAAAATTTTCCCAGACTTAACCCATTGGATGAGAACCACTGTAAGCTTGACCTTGGGTGTCACTTAGAGCCCTTTTTACAGCCTCAACTTCTACTCCTTTGTCAATAAATGACGAGTCATCGGCAAAGAGTACAGTCATGGCTGACATATTATCCGGCAAGTCATTAATAAATGTTAGAAATAAAAACGGTCCCAAAATAGTACCTTGCCCTATGCCCATGTCAATATTCAGTGTCGGTGACAGGGTATTATTGAAAAAGACACATTGGTTTCTATTTGTAAGGAAGTCCATTATGAGATCTAAAATTTTACCTCGAATACCGTAATATTGGAGTTTATCATATAATTTTTTTGGACAAACACAGTCAAACGCCTTGCTCAGGTCACATAATGATCCTGCAACATGCAAACCTTTTTCAATGCTTTCCAGTATTTTATTTAATAATAATGTAGCTGCTTTAGCTGTGGACCGATTAGTCCTAAACCCAAAATGATTTTCTGAAAAGAAATTATGATATTCTAGAAAATTAACAATTCTATTTTTGATCGCTTTTTCAATTATTTTAGAAAATATTGGGGTAATGGCGATCGGACGATAATTATTCGGCTCATTAGCATTTCCTTTTTTGAATACTGGAATTATTTTCGACAATTTTAATTTTTGTGGAAAGATTCCCGAAGTGAAACAGGAGTTGATAATCTGAGTCAATGGTTCAAGAATAGTAACTGAAACACGTTTTATTAATTTTATATTGATACCATATATGTCTAACGTTAAGTTGTCAGAGAAACCGTGAATCAAACTAACAACCTTTTTCTTAGTTAGTGGAGCCATAAATAGGCTGTCACTGTTACAGAGTTTTTTATTTTTAAGCATTGAACTATAGTTAACGTCATTTGCAGTAACAGTAGGTAGATTAGATATGATATTCTCAGCGACAGTTGTAAAAAACTGATTGAGTGACGTAGCTGATAGGTTGTTGTTTTCAGTGCCTTTTGAATCTTTATTACTTCCCGTTTTTTGTCGTATAACAGACCACATAGCTTTGTTTTTATTAGTAGAATTTAAAATAAATTCATCATGTGCTTCTACTTAGCCTTCTTTAATTCAGCTTTATATTTTTTATTATATATTTTATATAGCTGTTTAGCTTGTGGTGACTTTATTTCTGACAGAAAAATTAGAAAACTCTCATTTTTCTGTGTTCTTTTGTATACCAATGTATATTCAAGTTCACTTTTCTTTTTGTTATTTTCTTAACATTTTTAACTGGAAAATGTATATTAAATCCATATATGAATATATTGAAAAATAAATTATACATATCATTAGTATTTAAACCGGTTAGTAACGTTTTCCAATTAAAGTTAAGCAAATAATTAACAAAATTATCATAGTTCTTCTTGCTGAAAATTTTACGCTGGACATAACATTCAGAGAGTTTTTCCTGGATATCATATTTCGTATTTATGTCAAAATATACACCAAAGTGATCAGATAGCGCAGGATTTTTTACCTCTACCTCACATTCATGACAGCTTATATTTGTCAAGACGTTATCCAGGCATGTTCCACGGCCGCTAAGTGAATATCGTGTGGTCTCATAGTGCGTTATATGGACACCCAGGCCGGTTATTACATCAAGTGCACTGTAATACAGATTATCTTTAGTTTTAAAATCAATATTAAAATCTCCTGTCAGAATGATATGATGATTTTTAAAGTTGATTTGACATAAATCTATAACATTTTGAATAGTATCCAAAAATACATCAAAATTTCCAACAGGTGATCTGTACAATGTAATTACAACCGATTTATAGTCTTTAATTTCAACAGCTGTAATTTCACAATGTTGTTCTTGTGATAATTCAGTAAAATATGGTAAAGCTTTATAATTTATATTTGATTTAACAAATATGACACACGGCGTTCAGTTTTGTTCCTGCAATAAATATTTGCTTGTACATAATCGCCTATGTTATAGTAAGTCCATTCATGTTTGTGCAGCCAGTGTTCATTAAGACATAGAATATCAATGTTGTTATCGCGCGTATAATTTTCTAAAGCGTTTACCTTATTTTTTATACATAGAACATTTAAGTGTAACAGTCTAAGTGTTGAGTGAGGCCCTTCTTCTAAAAATACATTGGCGAATAACAACACCATTCGGCCAGAATTGGGGGTCTTCAATTTGTTCTCTTAGGTGATAAGAACATCCTAGTTTGAAACAAGTGCTGGTGCCGGGTGTCGTTATTTTGGTTACAATAATTTCTTCATTGGGAATTTTGGATTGTACGTAGTTGCTGAGTTGATCTTCAGTAGTCCCGGTAAGTAATCTTCCCACGAAAAACCATGCTTTTTTAGGTCCCGCTTGTAATCCGTCCTGGTTTACATTGGAACCAACGATTGTTTTTTTTGGCTTGCGTTTTCTACTCTTAACCATAGTAAAACCATCATCATTGTTTTTTTCGGGCTGGTCCATATTAGTTTTAACAGCATCGTTGTATTGTTTGGTTATTATTTTTGTTTGGTTGCCATTATCACGTGGAAGCTTCAGTGGCTCCCTCATATCAACATGTTTAATTTTGCCAGCTGATATTGTAGGCTGCTGTTCTTTTTGGTTTGCACGTTCAATGACATTCAAATTTTTGACAGTTTCGGTACGGCTGCCATCTGGTGATGATTTTTTACTAACTGTCAAATTTTCAATTTTTTCCCGTAAAAGAGAATTTTTTTCTTCCATTTCTTGTAGAAGTCTTAATCATAGTCTGTTTTCGGAAATCAGAGCTGTGATTTCATTTTCAGACCATTTCTTAGGGGTAGTTCGCGGTTACTTTGATCAGAAACGGTTTTCTTATCACAAACTAGCTGAAAACCCGTGCTTCGCTACGGTATATTGATGGTCTCATTGGCATAAAATCCGCAGTTTGTTTTTAAACTTGTGTATGGGTAACCTTTGTAACAAAAAATCTAGTCGATATCTCATCTATCCTAAGAGATATTGAGGAACCCGTGAAAAAACATTTTACTTCTTTTCACCAGATAGGGGTCGAACTTGAAAAAATCCTTTATTAGTGGGTTCTTACTTCATACTGAAATATGTATTCTCCGAATATTTTATTTTTAACAAAAAAATACTAATTTACCCTTTAGGAGTGAAAGGAAACTGTCAAACTGTGAAAACATATATGCCAAAATGGAATGTTATAACTAAACAACCGCTGGAAATACAAAGGGTTCTATAATTCACCCCGAATGTAGATTCACCCCTTTAGGATTGATTAAGATAAAATCCTGAAATACATTTTTCGGCATTTGTATGGGTAATCTTTATAAGCAAAAACCAAGTCTATATCTTATTGATCCTAGAAGATATTAAGGCGTCCTTGAAATCACAATTCCCTCTTTTCACCCTTTAGGGGTGATATTTGTTAAAGGTAAAAAACTGTTAAAACCATTTCGAGACATTTTAAAAAGACACTTATGTGCCAAAAAGAAACGTTATAACTCAACAAACACAGGAAATACGACGTGATGTATAATCTACCCCGTTTGTAGAATCACCCCTTTAGGGGTTGATTAGGACGAAATCCTGAAATAAGTTTTTCGGCATTTGTATGGATAATTTTTAAAAGTAAACACCAAGTCGATATCTTGTTGGTCCTAAAAGAATTAAGGAATTACTGAAATCACATTTCACCCCTTTTCACACTTAAGGGGTGAATTTAAAAAAAAATGTCAAAATCATTTCGAGATATTAAAAAAAAAACCTATGTGCCAAAAAGTAATGTTGCAACTAAACGAACACAGGAAATACGACGGGATGTATAATTCATCCCGATTGTTGATCCACCCTTTAAGGGCTTGATTAGAACAAAATCCAAAAATTGGTTTTTCGGTATTTGCATCAATATCTTATTGGTCCTAAAAAATGTTAAACAATCCTTGAAATCACATTTTACCCCTTTTTACCCTTTAGGGGTTAAATTTAAAAAAATTGTCAAAACCATTTCGAGATATTTTAAAAATACGCCTATGTGCCAAAATGAAACCTTATAACCCAACAAACACAGGGAATACGACGGGATGCAAAATTCACCCCAATTGTAGATCCACCGTTTAGGGGTTGATTAGGACAAAATCCTGAAACATATTTTTCCGTATTTGTATGGGTAATATTTGTAAGCAAAAAGCAAGTCGATATCTTATTGGTCCTAAGAGATATTAAGGAATCTTTAAAATCACAATTCACCCCTTTTCACCCTTTAGGGGTGAAATTTAAAAAAACTGTCAATACCATTTCGAGATATTTTAAAAAGACCAAAAATTAATTTTGTAACTAAACGAACAGAGGAAATACGACGGGATGTATAATTCACCTTGATTGTAGATCCATCCCTTTAAGGGTTGATTAGGACCAAATCCTGAAATAAGTTTTTCGGTATTTGTATGGGTAATCTTCGTAAGCAAAAAGCAAGTCGATATCTTATTGATCCTAAGAGATATTAAGGAATCCTTGAAATCACAATTCATCCCTTTTCACCCTTTAGGGGGTAATTAAAAAAAAAAAATGTCAAAACTATTTCGAGATATTTTAAAAAGATACCTATGTGCAAAAAAGTAATGTTGCAACTAAACGAACACAGGAAATATGGCGGGATGTATAATTCACCCCGATTGTAGATCCACCCCTTAAGGGGTTGATTAGGACAAAATCAAAAAATTGTTTTTTCGGAATTTGCAAGGGTAGTTTTTGTACGCAAAATCCAAGTCGATATCTTATTGGTGTTAAAAAATATTAAACAATCCTTGAAATCACATTTCACCCCTTTTCACCCTTGAGGGGTTAAATTTAAAAATGTTGTCAAAACCATTTCGAGATATTTTAAAAAGACGCCTATGTGCCAAAAAGAAACCTTATATCTCAAACAGGGAATACGACGGGATGTATAATTCACCCCAATTGTAGGTCCATCCTTTAGGGGTTGATTAGGACAAAATCCTGAAATATATTTTTCGGTATTTGTATGGGTAATCTTTGTCAGCAAAAAGCAAGGCAATATCTTATTGGCCCTAAGATATATTAAGGAATCCTTGAAATCACAATTCACCCCTTTTCACCCTTTAGGGATGAAATTTTAAAAAACTATCAAAACCTTTTCGAGATATTTTAAAAAGACAGCTATGTGCTAAAAAGTAATGTTGCAACTAAACGTACACAGGAAATACAACGAAATGTATAACTCACCCTGATTGTAGATCCACCCCTTTAGGGGTTGATTAGGACAAATTCCTGAAATACGTTTTTCGGTAATTGTATGGATAATCTTTGCAAGCAAACAGTAAGTCCATATCTTATTGGTTCTAAGAGATATTAAGGAATCCTTAAAATCACAATTCACCCCTTTTCAACCCTTAGGGGTGAAATTTTAAAAAACTGTCAAACCCATTTCGATATATTTTAAAAAGACACCTATGTGCCAAAAAGTAATGCTGCAACTAATGAACACAGGAAATACGACGGGATGTATAATTCACCCCGATTGTAGATGCACCCCTTTAGGAGTTGATTAGGACAAAAACCTGAAATATGTTTTTCGGTATTTGTATGGGTAATCGTTGTAAGCAAAAAGCAAGTCGATATCTTATTGGTTCTAAGAGATATTAAGGAATACTTGAAATCATAATTCACCCCTTTTCACCCTATAGGGGTGAAATTTAAAAAAACTGTCAAACCCATTTCGAGTTATTTTAAAAAGACACCTATGTGCCAAAAAGTAATGTTGCAACTAAACGAACACAGGAAATACGACGGAATGTATAACTCACCCCGATTGTAGATCCACCCCTTTAGGGGTTGATTAGGACAAATTCCTGAAATAAGTTTTTCGGTAATTGTATGGATAATCTTTGCAAGCAAACAGTAAGTCAATATCTTATTGATCCTAAAAGATATTAAGGCATCCTTGAAATCACAATTCACCCCTTTTCAACCCTTAGGGGTGTAATTTTAAAAAACTGTCAAACCCATTTCGAGATATTTTAAAAAGGCACCTATGTGCCAAAAAGTAATGTTGCAACGAAACGAACACAGGAATTACGACGGGATGTATAATTCCCCCCGATTGTAGATCCACCCCTTTAGGGGTTGATTAGGACAAAATCCTGAAATTGGTGATTCGATATTTGTATGGGTAATCTTTGTAAGCAAAAAGCAAGTTGGTATCTTATTGGTCCTAAGAGATATTAAAGAATCCTTAATATCACAATTCACCCCTTTTCACCCTTTAGGGGTGAAATTTCAAAAAACAGTCAATACCATTTCGAGATATTTTAAAAAGACACCTATGTGCTAAAAAGTAATCTTGCAACTAAACGAACACAGGAAATACAACGGGATATATAATCCACCCCGATTGTAGGTTCACCCCTTTAGGGGTTGATTAGGGCAAAATCCCGAAATTGGTTTTTCTGCATTTGTATGGGTAATACTTGTAGGCAAAAACTAAGTCGATATCCCATCGGCCCTAAGAGATATTACGGAATTCGTGAAATAACATTTCACCCCTTTTCATCCCTTAGGAGTGGAATTTCGAAAAATCCCTTCTTAGTGGGTGCTTACGTCATGAAGGGAATATACTCTCCGAATTTCAAGTTTCTAGGCCCAGGGGTTCGGGCTGGGCGGTGATGAGTGAGTCAGTCAGTCAGTCAGTCAGTCAGTCAGGACACTGCCTTTTATATATATAGATAGATAGATAGATAATAAACATACATCCGTTCGCAACAGTTGTTTAGGTTAGACTGACTGTAAACTAAATGCAACCTCAGGCTTCGGGTTATAACAATTACGCACGAAAATGCACGATGTCCGAAGCTGCACTAAAGCCATCCAACTAAATATTTCTCAAAACTATGTTAATGCCCAAATATAAATAAAAACAAAATTCATGAATATCGTTTCTAATGCGATTTTTTTTATCGTTATACAGACGGCATTTTCTACCTGTAAACCAAATTTCCACACTCATCAAATTTGCATAAAAACTCAGTACCATATGTGGGTTACAATTTCCGAATATTTTCTATTTTATAGATACAGAAAATAGATGTTTTTAAACAAAAATAGAAGAATGAGCAAGTAGCCCACACTGAAAAAATATGGCTATCAATCGCATTTAAATCAATATTCGTAAAAAAAAGATAGAAAAAAAAAATAATTATACTAAAAATAAGTTAAGAAAACTCCGTTAAAAATAATTATCCAGAAAACAGATATTCAGCTTATGTCTCGCTCTACATACACGAACCATAAGTTTTGCTAAATAACAATAACAACTTATTATCAGCTGTAACCAAACACCGGTTTTATTTTCTACAATGTTTACCTGCTGATAAAGGTTATTCTCGGGCCGAACACTTCCGATATTTAGCGAACACTCACGATGTTCATACAGTTAGACAGTCAACTATTGAATGAAAATTCCTATCCGGTCACTGCATATGTGATAGATATACCAATGGTCGAATGTAATTAAAAACAAAATTATTAATTTCTCGTTTCTGATGGGACTTTTTTGAGATTTTCGATTTTTCTAGTTATGATGAAGCCATTTGCTACCTGTATGCAAAATTTCAACTCGGTAGCGTATCTGGAAGTGGGTTAGAATTTCCGGACATAGCCACAAATATCCATTTTTATATATAAAGATGGTACATACCCACTTTTTAGTGAATTTCTCCTTGTTGAGTGGAATACTGGCACATGTGAAATGGAACATATGTCCACATTCCCCGCATGTCACACAATTTACAACTTTTTTACTACACACTTTACATTTACAATCGCTATTAACTTTTTTCGCGGAGCGTAGCTCAAAAGATACATTATCACTCGCCATCTTGAAATTATTCTCCTTTATATATGTTGGCGGTCGGTAAAAATTTATAGTGTATTATTTCAAGTATGATAATAGATGGAATTGAAAAATCACGCGTTTTATATGAAGGCAAGGAAGTGTAAGCAAATTTTCAACCAAAGGCCCACTTTTTTTTTCAAATTTTACTTTTCTAATCCAAGCTTTACGACGATTTACAACCCCCGATTCCAAATTTTGTTATTTATTTAACAGAATGCTGGAACTTTTTATTCGTTATTTGAGTACTAAGAGCTTCCATTTAATTTTTTTAGACTTTTTTTGCATCCGCACAGGTCAACCGCACCGGTGGACGGTGAAATAACCGTCATCGTGGCCTGCGGTACGACTACATAACGTTATTAAAGAGACCGGTGCGAGATGACCGTGCTGACGAGATCCGCATGTACTGTGGTTTTTCTCAAGCTCGACTCCTTCAATTTTCAAAAAACGAAAACTGTGCGACACACCGTGTTTAAGTTCGAATTGAACACGGACGTGCGTAATTTGCACGCGCGTGACCTAACCGCTTACCCGGTGGACGGACGGCCTGCCGGTATATGTATGTATGTATGTACGTACATACATACATACATACCATACATAGTACATTTGTTGGCGTAGGTTTCGTTTCGTGCTAGATGAAGAACAGCGATGGAGAAGAGAAGAGTGGAGAAGGAAGGGAGAAAGGAAAACTCCGAGGGAAAAAAAAAAGCGATAAAGGGATAGTGAATGTGTATCTTAGTGTATAATATTATATTAAAAACGTCATGTAATTTATAATAATATTAAATAGGTGAGTTAGTGAGTGTATGTGTGTGTGTGTGTTTGTGTGTTTTAATTTAAATAATAAGCTAGTAGAATAATTTAGCTATTATTTAAAATATAATAATTGATTTCTCTCGACGTTTCCGGCTCAGATCAATGTACAAAATCTATATTTTTTTCAGATTTTTTGCTAAAATCGAGTTAAAAGAAACAAATTTAAAAAAACAACTTTCCGTTGCTTAATTATTATTATTTGTTTTGAAACAGGCGGCTACAAGCCGATAATGTTTCAGATCGAAGTATAGTATACATAAATATAAGTGTACAGAATATACATACAGTGTACAGAATACAATGTAATATTTACATATATAAAAAAATAAAACAATTATAAAACATATAAAACATTTGTTACATATACATATTTATGAACATTATTTTTGTTAGGGTAACTTATCTAAGTGGTTTTTAAACGTGTTTGTGTTATTGCATGAAACAGCAGAAACGGGTAAACTGTTCCATGCGTCAACCACACGGTTGCATAGAAAATGCTGCCTGCAAGACTTTTTAAATTTATCCTTTTTTAATTTGTATGAATGACCTCTGAGTTGATTGTTATTTAAGTTAAATAATAATGTCATATCAACCGAGTATGCACCTTTTAAAATTTTGAAAGTCTCGATGAGGTCGCCACGCTCTCGCCTTTTTCGTAAGGTGGTTAACTTTAACTTGCTTAACCTGTCTGCGTATGATAAGTTCCGAAGTGCAACAGGCAACCTAGTGGCACGTCTCTGAATTTTCTCCAAGGTGTTGATGTCTTTTAACAAATACGGGGACCAAACTGCAATGCCGTATTCAAAGATGGGTCTGACGTATGTGTTGTATATAGACAAGAATAATTCGGGCGACATATTTTTAAATACCTTGCGAAGAATATACAGGACTGAGTTAGTCTTTTTTACCACTTTGACTATTTGCGAAGACCACTTTAAATCATTTCTTATGGTAATGCCTAAATCTAATTGTTCCTTCACAGACTTAAGTTCAGTTCCTTGGAGGTGGTAAGTGAGGAGGGGATTAGATGAACCTATTTGTAGCACTGTGCACTTTGATTTATTTACACTAAGCAGCCACTTATCACACCATTTATGTAAGGTAACGAGATCAGTTTGTAAAGTATGAAAGTCTGTTAAGGGGTTATTATAAAATTTGATGTCATCGGCGTAACAGGCGGACGGCGATTTAAAGCGAAGGAGAAGGTCATTTAAATAAATAATAAACAGCACAGGCCCTAATACAGAACCTTGGGGCACACCGCTTAGCACTTCTTTGTGGGATGAAAATTCACTGCCAATTCGCACTCTGAACGTTCTATTGGTCAAGAAACAGTCTATCCACTTTAATAGGGGGCCACGAATACCGTAATGTTCTAACTTAGAAATCAGCCTTTTTATTGGAACACGATCAAACGCTTTTTCAAAATCAATATATATAACATCGGTTGGTTTTCTCGTGTCCTCGTTAAGGGTCCCGTCATTTAGACATTTGAGTAAGTTTGTGCTAACTGAACGACCAGGTATAAACCCGTGTTGTTTTTCCGACAATACGCTATGTTCATTTAAGAACTTTAGAACATTATCCACTATAATTCTTTCCATTATCTTGCATATAATACATGTCAAGCTGATGGGGCGATAATTTGCTGCGTTAAATTTGTCGCCTTTTTTGTATATCGGCGTAACATCAGCAGTCAATTATACCTGAGTCTTCCAATCCTCAGGTATAATTGACTCTTCAATGGATCTATTCATTAAAGTGGAAAGATTTGTAGAAAGACTATGACGGCATTCTTTGAGAAACAGTGGATGAAATTCATCAGGACCAGGAGATGTATTTGTGATTAGGTTTTGTAAGTGGCGTTCAATTTCTTCAGTTTTGAAATCAATGTTGTTTAGGGAATCAGATACTCGTAAGTTGTCAGGTAGTGTTGGTGGTTCTCCATCAGGCTCTCGGGTGTATACTGAGTGGAATTGAGTTGCGATAAGTTCGGCCACTTCTTTGCCATCTTTTACAATGTTTCCGTCTATGTCTTTCAAGCTGGGGAGACTGACTTTGGACACTACTTTTTGTCTAACATATGTATAAAAGCTTTTCTTCCCTGCTTGAAATAGGTTTTCTTCGAACTTTCGGCGCTGTTGTCTCAATATCGATGTTAGCTTGTTTGCCGCTCTTCTATAATTTGTGTACGCTAGATCAGTCCTGATTCGTCTGTATTTGTCCCACGCGCGCTTTTTGGCACTTATTAATTTCTTATGGTCAGGCAATAACCAAGCTTTATTTGTACGCTTAATAGTTTTCAGCGGAACGTATTTTTTTCTGATTGTGTGAAACATATCCTTAAGTTCAGCCCACGATTTTATGTTTATTACGGTGTTACTGATGTATTCGTTCATAACTTTATAATCTGCTTTCCAGAAGTTATGTTTTCGGTGCTCATTCTTACCTTTAGCAGTTAGAATTATCTCTGACTTTGCGAGTAACACAGCATGGTCGCTTAGTCCAAAAGGAGGAAAATATTCTACAGTGCTTAAGAGTGACTCCTCATTTGAAAATATCAGATCTAGCCTGTTGTTAGTTCTGAAACGTGTTGGTTTGGTGACAAATTGAAACAAATTTGATTCTATGAACATGTTAAAAAAATTTGCTTGATTGCTGAGTCCTTCTGGAATTATTGTTATTGGCCATTTAATGTCCGGATAATTAAAGTCACCAAAAATAAGCACAGTGTCTTTCTGGCTAGCAGATATAAGAGCGGTATTAAGCAGCAGATCATCTTCGGCAGCAGTAGTTGGAGGACGATATATACAGCTTAGTGTGAACAAGAATTTGGATTCATAAAATATTTTTAGCCAAGCAGACTCCACTGACCCTGTATTATAAGATTCATCAGAAACAGCTGTGAATCCTATTCTAGAATCAAGGTAAACAGCAATTCCTCCACCCTTCTTATGTTCTCTGTCCTTTCGAAGCAGTAAATAATTCGGCAGAGAATAAAGAGCATCAGGAATGTTAGGCTTCAACCAGGTTTCAGTAATTATTATAAATGTAGGTTGCTTATCGTGTACAAATTCAGTGATTTCATCAAATTTTGTGGAAATTGCAGCGGTATTAGTGTACATAAAGGATATATCGGTTAGAGAATCGTGTGGGTGTTTTAGTTTTTTGACTGGACAATGGTTGGAATCTCGTTAATGTATTTAATAATAATATCAGTCTCACCCTTGTTCTTGCGCTCTTCTAAGGATTTAACAACTTCATTGAGGAAATTCCGCTGTGCTAGTGTCTCATCAGCTCGAACTCTGATTTGACTTCCGGCCTGTACCAACCGTCTTTTATGGCGAAGTACTTCCCTTGCTTCAGATTTAGTTTCGAAGCATATTTTGATTGGACGGGGCTTAGAATTTTCGGGGGAACTTCTACGTCCCAGCCTATAAATTTGAATGACGTTAGATTCCTTCTCGGATACCGATTTTAGCGTGTTAACGACGATCTCTTCATCCTTAGCTTTTTGATCAGAATAGTTACTTGCTTCACTTTCTGGAACGTTAAACATGATAACATTCGAGGCCCTTACGGAGCGTTCGCTTATTTCTCTGATAGCATTTTCCGTTTTTTCCGCGGAATTTACACTTGCGGCTTGAAGTTTTTCTTCGAGTTCTTTGCAGCGGTTTTCGAGAGATTCTACTTTTTCCTTGTAGAGCCGATTCTCCGCTAAAATTGTTGTTAGTGTTTCATTGATTGAAAGAATGCTGGATTGGGTACACGCTTGTTGGCTAAGAAGTAAGTCCATTTTCCTGTTCATTTCCAGAGCGAAATTTTCGTTTGTAGAATGAGTAACGGGGTTATTTTTGGAAGACTGGTTTGTTGTTTTTACACAAGAGTCACATTTCCACGAGTTAATGGATTTATTCTGCCTCATTTCGCGAAAATATCCTTCATTAATCTTCGCACATTTCAAATGATATACACCATTGCATGCGCCGGTACAGAATATGGTGTCGCCATATCTGTCCGTCATTGAGTTGCATTTATTACATTTCGACATTATCAATATGTAAAAAGTTGAAAAATTGATTATAAATGTGCTAGATGTGTTAGAAACTGGTCTCTATGATTATGTTAAGTGCACTGGTCTCAATACGTTCTGTTAGAAAAGACGATGAAACAGAGTTAGACAAGTCGACCGGAGTTGATAACTTGTTGATTAACACTTTGATAAGAACAAACTTGAGTTACTTCAAATTTTATTATATTATCATTCACTATTAGCAATAAATTATTAATTGTTGTTAGACACCACACTTTTCCAAATATTTGTTTAGAGAAAGTTAAACACCGACTAAAACTGAATGTAATGATACGTAACAAAAGAAATTAAGAAAAACACTTTAACAATTAAGAAAAACACTACTTTTTTTATATGTATAGCAAGAGCTTACTAAAACACATGTAACACTGTATGAATATTCATATCTATTTCCATGAATATTAATCTATGTCTTTTTTTTTTAAATTTGTTTCGGACCTTTGTTTTATAACAATTGGTAAGGAGCTATATATATACGATTTTTTTTATAACTATATATATAAATATTATTTATTTTTTATTATCTAAGTTAATGGTGATGAGTAGATTCCGGCAAATATATGCAACGGTACTTTAGTTAGGTGTTTTTCGATAAAAAGCGGCACATGTGTTATCTGTAGAAATAAAATGTAATTATATATATTTGTAATGTGCCCTGCTGACAAATAGTGTAGCGTATAAAAATTGAATATATTATCAAAATCTGACCAATGGCAAAGGAGTGACTGGAATTATCTCGGATATAATCCCAAAATAATGAGGTGTCGTTATTAAGATAAGAATTCATTGCGGTACAAGTGTTTTATTCTTTTATTTTTTGTTGGTCTTTATTTCCAATTAGTAAACCAGTGGCGAAGGGAAACCTCCGCTAGACTTGCCCTCCCATAAAAAAAATATTTAAAAAAAACTGTAAATTAAAAAAAAAAATAAATAAATATTTAGATAAATCTTCAAAAATACATCAAATTATGTTCTATACAAATTTTTGTCCAAGGCTTGCTTTACTAGTTACGAATTAATTATCATGACCATGGAAACGTTACATATAAGTATGAAATAATTGAGACTAGGAAAAATTTTAAATAATTTTACAAAAATTTTTCGAGATTTTTCGTTTTATCAAAAAACGTCTCAAATAAAAGTTATTAATTATTGCATTTATAGTAACTTTTGTTCAATAAATTTTTTCGAAATATTTTTCTGTTGCTAAATATTCGCAAAAATCTTAAAATCGACACGAGTAAACTCCCATTTTTAGTCAACCGATTTTCATAAAAAACAATACGGTTCTTCCCATTTAATAGGAGAATTTTTTAGTACCAGAACGAACTCTTTACGTTAAACCGTTTTTGAGTTATCGTGTATACACACTAGGGATGGGAAAAAAGCATCGATGTATCGAAAACATCGATGTTTGTTTCAAAAACATCGATGTTTTACCATCGATGGTCAGATGGCGATAGTATCGATAAAACATCGATATCTACTACCGATGTCGATGTTTAAACTTTGAAATTCGGAAACTACTGCTAGAGCGCTGGAATCTTAAAAGTTTAATTTTTATTAATATAAGTACACAAAATATAAGCGCCATCTATTGCGATATAACAATACTAATAGTGTTAGTTCTTATTCTTTTTAGCAGTTAGAAGAATAAGAAAAAAATAAGAAGAAACTATTTTACTAATTTTTAACTAGTTTTTGCAAACAATGCAACGACCAAGGACACCAACAAACTTGTTGCTTTTTGAGTCTTGTTGACACTTTCCCAGTTGTTATTCCTCCAATCCATTGAATTACCGTATTGGGAAATATAATTATAATTTATTTATTAATAAAACTATTATTAGGATTATTATATTGTAATGTTAGTGTAAAATTAATATTAGGATTGCTATGTTAGTGTTATAAAAAATGTAACATGTATTTCAACTTAAAAAAGTGAAAAAAAAAATATAATAGTATGTTATCTATATATATAAAATCGTAACTAAGCTACCTACTCATAATCAACGCCCAGCCCAAACCACTGAACCTACAATCATGAAATTCGGCGAGTATATTCCCTCCATGACGTAAGCACCCACTAAGAACGGATTTTTTGAAACTCTTCCTCTAAGTGGGTGAAAAGGGGGTTAAAAGGGGTAAAATGTGGCTTCACGGTTTCCTTAATATCTCTTACGTCCAACAAGATATCGACTTGGTTTTAGCTTACAAAGATTACTCATGTAAATATTAAAAAACTTATTTCAGGATTTTGTGCTAATCGACCCCTAAAGGGGTGAATCTACAATCAGGGTGAATTATAGAACCCTTCGCATCTTCTGTGTTTATTGTGTTATAACATTCCTTTTTGGCATATAGGTGTCTTTTTAAAATATTTAGAAAGTGTTTTGACAGTTTTTTTAGATTTCACCCCTAAAGGGCTAAATTGGTATTTTTTATTCAATAGAATTTCGTCTAGACAAAGAAACATAAAATTCGGGGAGTATATCCCTTTTATGACTTAAGAACCCCCTAAGAAATGATTTTTCTAAATTCGACCTCTCAGGGGTGACAAGGGGTGAAATGTGTTTACACGGATTTCTCAATTTCTTTTAGGTCAATAATATATCGCCTTGGTTTTTGCTTATAAAGATTATCCTTATAAATGTTAAAAAACCTATTTCAAGATTTTGTCCTAATCATCCCCTAAAAGGGTGAATGTACAATCAGGGACAATTATAGAACCCGCCGTATTTTCGGTCTTGGTTGAGTTATAAAATTCCTATTGGGCATATAGATGTCTTTTTAAAATATCTCGAAATGATTTTGACAGTTTTTCAAAATTTCACCCCTAAAGGGGTAACTGGGTATTTTTAATTTGATAGAACATCCCTTGGACATAGATACATAATATTCGCAAAGTATATTCCCTCCATGAGGTAAGCACCCATTGACGAGATTTTTCGAAATTCAACCCCTAAGGAGTGAAAAGGGGTGAAGTGTGATTGCAAGAATTCCTCAATACCTCTTAGGACTAATAAGATTTCGTCTCGGATTTTGCTTAAAAAGATTACCCATATAAATGCCGAAAACTTATTTCAGGATTTTGTCTAAATCAAACCCTATGGGGTGAATTTACCAACCCTTCGTATTTACTGTGTTTATTGACTTATAACATTCCTTTTTAGCATATCGGTGTCTTTTTAAAATATGTCGAATTGGTTTTGACAGTTTTTTTAAATTTCACCCCTTAAAGGGTAAATGGGTATTTTCAACTCGATAGAACGTCATCTGGACAAGATACATAAAATTCGTAAAGTATATTCCCTCTATGACGAGATTTTTCTAAATACAACCCCTAAAGGGGTGAAATGTGATATCAAGGATTCCTTAATATCTCTTAGGACCAATAACATATCGACTTGGCTTTTGCTTATAAAGATAACCTATACAAATGCCGAAAAATGAATTTCAGGATTCTTTCCTAATCAACCCGTAAAGGGGTAAATCTATAATCGGGGTGAATTATACAACCCGTCGTATTTTCTGTGTTTATTGAGTTATAACATTCCTTTTTGGCACACCGGTGTCTTTTTCAAAGATATCGAAACAATTTTGACAGTTTTTTTAAATTTCACCTCTAAAGGGGTAAATGGGTATTTTTATTCGATAGAACTTCCCGTGGATATAGAGAAATGAAATTCGGGAAGTATATTCCTTCCGTGATGTAAGCACTCACAAAGTAGAGATTTTTCGAAATTCGAGCCCCAAAGGGGTGAAATGTGATTTGAAGGATTCCTCAATATACCTTAGGACCAATGAGATATTGACTTGGTTTTTGATTACAAAGGTTACCCAAACAAATTTTTGAAACAGTAATTCAGGATTTTGCCCTATTCAACCCCTAAAGCGGTGAATCTACATTTGGAGTGAATTATAGAAACCTTTTTATTTCCTGAGTTACAACATTCCATTTTGCTACATAATTTTCTATTTAAAATATTTAGAAAGCGTTTTGAAAGTTTTTAAAATTTCATCCCTAAAGGGGTAAACTGGTATTTTTTATTCGAAAAAACGTCCCTTGACATAGAGATATGAAATTCAGTAACATGTTTAGTAACGAACTGAAAAATTTACACTAATGAGCCTTTAACGGGGTGAATCTACACATGAGGAGAGAGTAAGCAATGTGATCTATAGAGAACCATGACTTATAATAATTGCACGATGATGGCAGACCGTCAATATACCGTAGCGAAGCACGGGTACTCAGCTAGTTTTTATATATGATAGTATGTTATTTTTATATTAAATAATATAAAATTAACATTAAGACTACTATATTAGTAATAAAATGTAATATTTCATTTTAGAAATGTAAAAATAGTAGGAACAAATTAGGATTATTATATTGGGTAATGTTAATATGAAATTAATTACTATTAAAAAAGAATATTTCTATTTAAAAATCTAATAAATGCTTTTTGTGTATTATAAGTTACTTTTTTTCGTATTTTATCTTAACATTACTAAATAAAATCTTCTAATATAAATAAATAGCTTTTTTTAATATTAATAAAACATCGATGTATCGGAAACATCGATGTTTTTCCTTCGATGTTTTTCAACATCGATAGTAAGGTGCCGATGTTAACATCGATGTTAAACATCGATGTTTTGCCGTCGATGTACAACCCTAATACACACACACACACACACACACACACACACGCACACGCACACGCACACGCACACGCACACGCACACGCACACGCACACGCACACGCACACGCACACGCACACGCACACAACACACACACACACACACACACACACACACACACACACACACACACACACACACACACACACACACACACATACGGACGCCCCTTATATATTAAGGTCGGGCAAGTAAAAATTGAAAAATGAAAAAGTTTATAAACGATATTATTCATTATTAATAAATAGTATACACAAGCAAAATAAATGCAATTTTAATATCAATAATAATAATACTAAGAAATTTTTCAACTTGGTGTGTGTTGTAGTGAGTTTTTTTTTCTTTCTTTTCTCAATAATAATCATAATAATTAATAATAATATTTATGAAAGTAATAAGTTTTTAATTATTTAAAGATATCATTAAGTATTTTTCAAAATTTTCATCAGAAAAATTCTTTTCGATGTATATACTTCCTTGAAAAAAAAAAAAAAGACCTCTCTACATCAAAACTTGTTATTGGTGAATAATTATAAAAAAGTAGGTATATATTTCTTTATATTTAATAAATATACCCTGTTACGTAAATTATTTCGTAACACAATATTTATATAAGTGGTTTTGATACCAGTGCTGCCATCTATGTAGAACGTGTGAACTAACCGATCTTTGGATCGATAAAATAGATTGCTTAGAAACAATATGGCACTTTGTGCTGTTGACTCCGAGAGAAACGGTCGATGTTTTATCTTATCTTGGATCATCCCTTCAACTGGCCGGATTTAATTCAACTAAAAGGCATAAATTGATCGAGATATAGTTCTTCCATCGACTGACATAAGCATTTTGTCATATTGAAGGCGTGTTACATCTAAACGCCGTTATTTTGGACCGGTAGGATCATTTGGAAACTGTTATTGTACCCTGCTGAGTACGTGAAAAGCATTTATAGAGCCGTTGTTTGTCTGGGAGACGAAATATTATTCCGTTGGAGTTATTTTGGGGCTAGCGGAGATACATCAGGCAATGTTTCACTGGAGCATCTGGAAGACTCAACCGTAGTTATATTTTATGCAAAATCGTTATCTAGAAGACGACTTGTATACAGATAAGTGTTTACCGAAAGTTTTAAGCTCAGTTGTACGTGGCTATAGAACTTGTGACACACGTTTTTGGCGTGTATTTGTGTTTATTTAATGTAAACGAGTTATTTTGTTTGTGTTTTGTTTATTGCCATGTTCAAACGACCTTAACTTTCTAAATAGATCTATGTAAGGGAGCTCTCAGGTTCTAATTTAAGTGTAATTAAGGTTAGTCTCTCCAAATACTGTCGTAGAGCCATTTTGTCAGTGAAATTTGAGTTACATTTCGGTTCGTGTTAGTACGATTTCGGTTTATTTGTACATTTGTTGTCCGTGGTTTAGAGTAGTGGAGATATATTATTGTTCATTTGGGGAAGGAGGTAGTCTGACGTTACTGTGTATCGTTCAGTTACGGGATATCGCATCCGTTCTCTCCCCAAGCGACCACTTTTATATCAGGGATACATCCGAAAGGATAGTTTTGATTTGCGAGCCGTACCTTTGGGTTACGTGCTATTTTGATTTGACGAATATTTGTTTTGATTTCGATTCGTAAACGTCTTGTTTTGACACAATCGTGGATTGTTTTGTTACGATTTGGTACCTACCATTGCAACCTGTGCGTTTCGCATTACAGTTAAAACAGCCTATTGGTTAGGAATTGTACCATTTCACTTGTCGTAATGACAGTTAAACTTTGTTTGTTATTTTTGGGTCATTAGATATTTGGATTAGAATTTAAGTTCAGATTTGATCTGATGTAGTTTAAGTTAAGACTCCGGTCTTATTAATTGACAATTTTTGTTACCACATTATTTAGATAGATCGAGACGTAGCCTCGAATTGTTTGACAATATTGATTAATATTTATTGCACTATTTGTGAATTGATTCAGTATTCGTGTATTTAGACTTTCCACTCTGGAAAGCCTAATCTGTTTAACTTCGAGTTCATTTATTAAATCTCACATTTTTCTTTATTTTTTTTATGGAAATTTATGATGTACGATACTCTTTAATAAAGATTACTTTATATCATATTTGTCGAGTATTGCTTGTTAGTCCTTTTGAGTCACAATGTATTAATCTTGATTTGGGGATAATTGGTAAGAACTACTTCTACTAGAAAAAGATTTAAGTTTATCTCCGGTTTAGTGACGTCAATCTAAACTTATGGCGCCCTTATAAATAAATATAGACTGTTAAAATTTCATCTCCCAGTCCTTGAGAATAGAATCTCTACTTTACCCAGCTAGTCGCTAACCGGTCTAGTGAATGCGTTTTTGGTGGAACCTCCTA
This sequence comes from Liopterus haemorrhoidalis, assembly GCA_963971575.1. NCBI lineage: Eukaryota > Metazoa > Arthropoda > Insecta > Coleoptera > Dytiscidae > Liopterus > Liopterus haemorrhoidalis. The sequence goes on from OZ020623.1 coordinate 20,157,026, forward strand.
TTTTGGATAACGCTTTACTTGCCAGATCAACTAACATCTACTTGATCATTTTAGTTATTGTTGATTTTGATTGATTTTTATTTTATTTCATATATTCGTTACAAATTTGGCGCTCAACCCATTTTTTTTATTGTTACAACCCTGATTTGATAATAAATTGATAGAAAATTGTAGTATTACTTGTAGGTCAGGATTTTTATTAAATATACTATCAGTTTTCAGACAAGTGCAAACCAAACTCGCCGGGAACAGATTTCAGTTTGTTTACTGTCCAATAAATGACAATTAAACATTCTGAAAACGGCCGGTTTTGTTTTTCTAAATTTACTATGGTTGAAGGAAGAAATTCAAAATTAGTCTTTATGAACTTTAACTCTTCATAAATATTTGGTTCTTGTATAATATTTTTTGATATTATAATGCTTTGAGCATCCGGAGTTAGATTGAAAATAAAAAAATTTTAAACTTCAAAATGGTTAACATAAAATAACGCCGCTTCAAGCCAAGATCTCCAACGTGTCACAACAGGATTTGGTGGTAAGGGTAAATTTGGACATAATTCTTTATATAAGAATACTCTTAATGGCACTACCTTTTTTTACCAATCTCCTATGTCAAATAGGCTTTGAGAAAAGAACCTGGTATAAGCGTTTCACTTTTGTAAGAACAAACTAAGAGAAAATTTTGTTTTGAATAGTTTCCATCTTTGAAATTGTATGTCATGTTGAAAAATGATATCTTAATTATAATGACCATAACCTAGAAACCTAAAGTCGGTTTTACAGTGTAAGGAATATTTTTAATTGACATTTAAAGTCAGTAATACACTATAAAAGTAACCAAAATAACCAGATCTAGTTTGTTCTTACAAAAGTGAACAGCTTATATACCCAATACAGTCTATATATAGTATGCTAATATCAGAGAGGGCACTTTATAAGTAAAAATAAGTTAAAAATTATTACAGAATTATTCGTTCAAAATAAAGTTTAAAATAGCACGCCTATGGCAAAAGTACCGTTGCATATATTTGCCGGACTCTAGTGATGAGGGAATATCGTCTAAGGATAATTTCTGAATAGGTGATATTGCTAATCAGGCCCGTCACAGCAGGACATTGGTTATGGAGGGGGGCCATGGTATGGTTTACAATAGGGATCAGAGTGAGTTAGTGATGGTAAACATGAAAACTAAGTTATATTATGCTAAGGTGACCATTCGTACTGGTTTTACCAGTACTGTACTGTTTTTACCGCGCGTAAATTTAAACACATAATACAGCTCAGCAGTGTAGCGGCCTTTTCAATGTACCTTCTTAATCTACAATATAAATAAAAGTAGTACATTTTATTTTTTCACTTAAAGGCAAAAAAACTAAGCTTACTTTGCAATATTTTTTTAATATACAGGGTGTTTGTTTGAAACGGGGCACCCCGAAACTCTCCTTTATTTGTTAAGACACAAAAAATCTGCAGAACAAAAGTTAAACTAGACAAAAAGGCCCATCTAAAGGTTACTATAAGAATTCTGAGGCACTTCCGGTTTCACCGGAAATGATGTCAACTTTTGATCTAGCATAGAGAATCGATAATTTTATATTTTTTTCCTAAAAGTACATTAAATTAGCTTTACAATGACACCAAAAAGTCATATTTTTATGTTAACCATTTCAAAATGGCGACCATTTATTTACAAAATAATAATCAACATAAGTTTTACAAAGTTGAACGTAGCAAGCTTTGAAAACAATAAAAAAAGAAACAAAATATCTCTAAAATAAACTGTTATAACTAGTTATTATATGAAATAACATGAAATAACTTAAATTTTAATTTTTCAATTAAATGTTTTATAAATAACAAGAATTTAATAATTTGTTTTGCTTATTATTGTTTGAAAAAAAAAAAAAAATTATTCATTGGTAGTAAGTCGTTATTTGTAACTAATTATGGTTTATGTACGATATACCAACGAAGAGATGACAGGTATGGTTCTGATATACGGAGAGTGCCAAAGAAATGCGGTTATTAATGTTGATTATTATTTTGTAAATAAATGGTCGCCATTTTGAAATGGTTAACATAAAAATATGATTTTTTGGTGTCATTGTAAAGATAATTTAATGTACTTTTAGGAAAAAAATATAAAATTATCGATTCCCTATGCTAGATCAAAAGTTGACATCATTTCCGGTGAAACTGGAAGTGCCTCAGAATTCTTATAGTAACCTTTAGATGGGCCTTTTTGTCTAGCTTTTGTTCTGAAGATTTTTTGTATCTTTACAAATAAAGAAGATTTTCGGGGTGCCCCGTTTCAAACAAACACCCTGTATATTCTACGATAACCACTTTTCTTCATGCTGACTGAGCAGGCGCGCTCCTTGAAAAATTAACTGATAGGGGGGTCTATTTCTAAAAAATATCCGATAAATAATATAAAATTTATTATTGCCTCTTTACGGGGAAGGGTGGTTTTATATGTTAATTACATTTTGACTATGATTTGTTTTTTATCAACAAAAGAGATAATTTTATTTTCAGTAGCTTAGTTTTTAGAGTATTAAGTATATGATTTTTTAGATCCTGGGGGGGGGGCAGGACCCAAGGACCCCTCTCCTATTGCACGCGCCTGTACTTGAGCTATTTTGAATGTCCTGGTTTTATATTTGACAAAAATGGTCACCTTAATTATGCATATATATTTGTTGCTATTAAGTACTCTATTAAAGCGTCGAGTATTTCTTTGTTCGCATTTTTTAAATTAAAAATATATTTGTTGGGAAAATTACTTTATTCGTTTGTAGCTTCTGAAATAACTGATTACGTGCATCAATAAAGTTGTTACAGGCTAAAATCAAGTGATTTAGATCAGCTGGGTGTTGTCGTCGTCGCAAGTACAGGCAGGACTGTTGATAATTTTAAATTTAAACAAATGCGATGGGCATAGCTAATGATTAAACCGCGTTCTACATACCGATGTAAAGTATTTGCGAGGTAGCTTAACATTTCTGAACCACGGGTATTTTTTAATGCTGTTGTTTACTTGAGAGTACGTTGTCCCTTAGTTAATAGATTGGGCGGTAACGTTATTTTGCCACATAGACATAAGCTTAATGTGATGGAAAGTTGTATATTCTGATGATATATATTTATATGATTTGATTATTTCTCCATCGGTACAAGCTAGTTTCGCATGTTTATCGACAATTTCGTTATATATTATATTGCTGTGCGCTTTAACCCAAATAATTTTTGTTTCTATGTTTTTTTCTGAAAGAAGACGGTGTAAGTTATGCCTAATTTTATATACAAGAGAGGGATTATTAAGAAAATTAGGGAAGTTATTTTTTTTTAATGGCACTTTGGCTGTCTGAAAACAATTATAACTTTTTTGTAAGGAAGTAAATTATTAAATATATATTCGGTAGCTTTAAAAATTGCTAAAATTGTTAATTCTACGTCTTGAGAGCTTCCTTTTGATACCACACAATAATTTTTTTTTAAATATATTTTTTTTCAACGACACAAACCCCAACATCAACTCCTCTGGGAGATAGGGTGGGGAACAAAAGTTTTTTGGCATATATTTAGCGAAAATCTCATAAAAAAATATTAATTTTTCATTAAATACATATATGTTTATATTTATTTCGTGATGTGGTTTTTGAACTCTTAGTATTTTTCCTATACGTGAGTCAAAGAGTTATACAAGCGTGCCAAATTTCAACCTTTTATCTTAAGATTTATATGGTTTTTTTGGTGGTCATACCTACAAAATCCTAAAAATAAGCACAGGTGCATTATGTAATACGCATACATAATTCCTACTACTGTAACCGAGAACAAAATAGTCACACATAAATAAATACTCAAAATACGTCGCACAATTACCCGTTAATTATTCGCTACCCGTTAATTACCCGCTACCCGCTAATTATCCGCTACCTCTTAGTAATATGATACCCGTTAATTACCCGCTAAATACCCGATACCCGTTAATTGCCCGTTAGTTAACGGGTAATGGGTAGATAATGGGTAGCAGGTATTCAAATTCGGAACTGGGTACAACCTTAACGGGTCGGGTAATGGGTACCCGTCGTCATTCCTACTACTTACGTTTCAAAATCGACTACCGGGGCGCTACAGACCGTGGACTATAACTACGAAATACTGAAATATGTTCGAATTCACTCCACTTTTATTTTCAGGTTCCCCAACACTGATAGTCCACATGCGTTCTCATACTGGTGAGCATCCTGACGTGTGTCCTGTTTGCGGGAAAGGTTTTGCCCAGTCGTCCTGCCTAGCGGTTCACGTTAAAAGACATAACGGCGAGAAGAACTTCCAGTGCTCGTCGTGCGAGCGCTCTTTCGTCACTAATGCCGACCTGAAAGAGCACGCCCTTACACACTTCGGTGATCCACCCTTCACCTGCTCCATGTGCGATAAATGATACTCCCGAGCCAATGATCTCAACAGACATGCCAAGACTCATGCCATATAACAAATATAATGATACAACATTTTTAATATATCTTTTATTTAGAAAAACCTTCCTTCCATTCATCCCCAACAGAAACCGTATTAGAAAACATATCATAAAGGCTTTATTTGTTCGGTCAATAGACTATAAAAAAAATTGTCTTAGACATCCAGCATTCTGTTGACTTCTTACACTTATTAAATACCTAAAAAACCCTGCAATGTGTGCAAATTCACACTTCACATCAATTAAAAAGAAAAAATTATAATCAGTTTAAGATATCAATTTATAAATAGCAAACAAACATAATTGAACTTAAGAAAATATTTGATAATATCAGGTGACAATTTTCGATAGCAAGTCACGTAGACCAGAGCAGTTAATACTGGATCGACCCCCCCTCCTCTTGCCCTACACACACTGATAACACTTGATAATGATATCTCAGAAGTATCGCCAATATTAATAAAAAATTCACCTTGATAAGTGAAAAAAATTAGCTGAGGCCATCACAGGACCGACCGCCATCACAAAGTACTTGCATAAAATACATTCTAGCAGCAGAGTAGAAATAACTTTTCCTAATATTTTCTAACAAAGATATTATTTATCATGACCATGGAAACGTTACATATAAGTATGAAAAAGTGCCAACGGAGTGGCCGAGCGCATTGAGTCGTACGGTTTAGACTGGTGGAATATACAGTCTGGCCTGAGCGGTCGGTGGTTCGAGCCTCCTTCGTTGGTGATATTATTCGGGCGAGAATAATATGTTTACATTACTCCCATTTTCACAATCATTCACCCCTCATCCAGGTGTAGGAGCTCGCCCCCTGGCATCGGCGATTAGCCTCGTTGCAGAAATAGGCCGATTTAAAATAAATAAATTTAAAAAAAGTATGAAAATATAGATACATTTTTTCAAAATTTTTTCGTTTTATCAAAAAATGTCTCAAATAAAAGTTGTTAGTTATTGCTTTTTATTATTATTATTAGCCGATAATGTTTCAGATCGGAATACGGTATACATATATATATATATATATATATATATATATATATATATATATATATATATATATATAAGTGTACAGAATATACATACAGTGTACAGAATACAATGTACTATTTACATATATAAAAAATAAAACAATTATAAAAACATATAAAACATTTGTCACATATACATATTGATGAACTTATTTATGTTAGGGTAACTTATCCAAGTGATTTTTAAACAGGTTTGTGTTATTGCATGAATAAGAAGAAGCGGGTAAACTGTTCCATGCGTCAACCACACGGTTGCATAGAAAATGTTTTTTAAATTTATCCTTTTTTAATTTTTATGAATGACCTCTGAGTTGATTGTTATTTAAGTTAAATAAGAATGTCATATCAACCGAGTATGCACCTTTTAAAATTTTGAAAGTCTCGATGAGGTCGCCACGCTCTCGCCTTTTTCGTAAGGTGGTTAACTTTAACTTGCTTAACCTGTCTGCGTATGATAAGTTCCGAAGTGTAGCAGGCAATCGAGTGACACGTCTCTGAATTTTCTCCAAGGTGTTGATGTCTTTTAACAAATACGGAGACCAAACTGTAATGGCGTAGTCAAAGATGGGTCTGACGTATGTGTTGTATATAGACAAGAATAATTCGGGCAATAATAATTTTTAAATGCCTTGCAAAAAATATATAGGACTGAGTTAGTCTTATTTACCACTTTGACTATTTGCGAAGACCACTTTAAATCATTTCTTATGATAATACCTAAATCTAATTGTTCCTTCACAGACTTAAGTTCAGTTCCTTGGAGGTGGTAAGTGAGGAGGGGATTAGATGAACCTATTTGTAACACTGTGCACTTAGCTTTATTTACATTAAGCAGTCACTTATCACACCATTTATGTAAGGTAACGAGGTCAGTTTATAACGTATGGAAGTCTGATAAGGGGCTATTATAAAATTTTATGTCATCGGCGTAACAGGCGGACGGCGATTTAAAGCGAAGTAGAAGGTCATTTAAATAGATAATAAACAGCACAGGCCTTAATACAGAACCTTGGGGCACACCGCTTAGCACTTCTTTGTGGGAGGAAAATTCACTGCCAATTCGCACTCTGAACGTTCTATTGGTCAAGAAATAGTCTATCCACTTTAGTAGGGGGCCACGAATACCGTAGTGTTCTACCTTCGAAGTCAGCCTTTTTATTGAAACACGATCAAACGCTTTTTCAAAATCAATATATATATATATATAACATCGGTTGGTTTTCGCGTGTCCTCATTAAGGGTCCAGTCATTTAGACATTTAAGTAAGTTTGTTCTAACTGAACGACCAGGTATAAATCCGTGTTGTTTATCCGACAATACGCTGTGTACATTTAAGAACTTTAGAACATTATCCACTATAATTCTTTCAATTATCTTGCATATAATACATGTCAAGCTAATGGGGCGATAATTTGCTCCGTTAAATTTGTCGCCTTTTTTGTATATCGACGTAACATCAGCAGTTTTCCAATCCTCAGGTATAATTGATTCTTCAATGGATCTATTCATTAAAGTGGAAAGATGTGTAGAAAGACTATGACGGCATTCTTTGAGAAACAGTAGATGGAATTCATCAGGACCAGGAGATGTATTTGTGATTAGGTTTTGTAAGTGGCGTTCAATTTCTTCAGTATTGAAATCTATGTTGTTTACAGAATAAGATACTCGTAAGTTGTCAGGTAGAGTTGGTGGTTCACCATCAGGTCCTCGGGTGTATACTGAGTGGAATTGAGCTGCGAAAAGTTCGGCCACTTCTTTGCCATCTTTTACATTGTTTCCGTCTGTGTCTTTCAAGCTAGGGAGACTGACTTTGGACACTACTTTTTGTCTAACATATGTATAAAAGCTTTTCTTCCCTGCTTGAAATAGGTTTTCTTCGAACTTTCGGCGCTGTTATCTCAATATCGATGTTAGCTTGTCTGCCGCTCTTCTATAATTTGTGTACGCTAGATCCGTCCTGATTCGTCTGTATTTATCCCACGCACGCTTTTTGGCACTTATTAATTTCTTATGATCAGGCAATAACCAAGATTTATTTATACGCTTAATAGTTTTCAGCGGAACATATTTATTTTTGATTGTGTGAAACATATCCTTAAGTTCAGCCCACGATTTTATGTTCGATACTCGAACTGATGTATTCGTTTATAACTTTATAATCTGCTTTCCAGTAGTTATGTTTGCTTTTATAGCAACTTTTGTTGAATAAATTTTTTCGAAATATTTTTCTGTTTTGAATTATTCGCAAAAATCTTAAAATCGACACGAGTAAACTCCCATTTCTAGTCAACCGATTTTTACGAAAAGCTGATCAACTCGTGCCATTGATGTCAAAAGCTTAAATACGAAGTTTCATAAAAATCCTTTTAGCCGAATTTGCTCTGCACGTGTACGCAGACAGACGGACGGACATACACACAGACAGACGGACGGACGAATAAACAGACCGACAGATCGAAATCTCGAAATGTCAAAATTTGGTGTGTTAACAACCTCCCTTATATATGTTGACGGTCGGTAAAAAAAATAAATGAGAGCTCTTAGTACTAAACTAACGAATAAAAATGATCTTGAATTTTATCAAAAAACTATTCTTAGATATCCAGCAATCTGTTGGTTCCTTACACTCATTAAATACCTACAAAACCCTGAAATGTGTGAAGATACACACTTCACATCAATTTTTACCGACCGCCAACAAATATAAGGGAGGTATTGTCCCTACATAACGTTTTGACTATTTTTAGCATGATGTCTGCCCGTCCGTCTGTTCATCTGTCTGTGTACACGTGCAGAGCAAATTCGCCTGAAAGTATTTTTATGAAACTTCATATTTAAGCTTCTGAGATCAATGGCACGAGTTGATCAACTTTTGGTAAAAATCAGTTGACCAAAAATGGGAGTTTACTCGATTCTAAGATTTTTGCGAATATTTAGCAACATAAAAATATTTCGAAATTATTGAACAGAAGTTGCTATAAAAGCAATAACTAATAACGTTTATTTGAGACATTTTTTGATAAAACGAAAAAAAAATTGAAAAATTTTTCGATTTTTTTTAAGTATCTATTTTTTCATACTTATATGTAACGTTTCCATGGTAATAATAAATAATATCTGTTAGAAAATATTAGGCCAAGTTATTTCTACTCTGCTGCTAGAATGTATTTTATACAAGTACTTTGTGATGGCGGTCGGTCCTGTGGTGGCCACAGCTGATTTTTTAATAGGCTGTAATGAAGGTTTAGTGGAATTTTCCCTAGACCTTTATTCAATGTTAAATTGATAAGATAAGAGATACATGTGATCAGGAATTCGACATGGCAGCTAGTGATTGGCTGATTGACACACCTTTACCACTTGATAACGCTACAACATATAACATACTGAAATTATTTAACACGTTATTGATAGATGTTCTGTGAGAGTGACTCAGACTTAATTCAATCCTAGTGTTTTTACTTTTAAAAGAAGTTGAAGCCATTGTGTCAGATCTAACAGGTAATTAAATCCAAGTGTCGGTGGTGACCATATTTTCAAAATCAAGTCAACGAGTTGCAACTAACAGGTAAATAATATACGATATTGTTATTATTTTAAAATAAAGGTGAACGCCAAAAAGTGAAATATAAAGAAGTTTTATTAATTAGAAAAATTGGAAAATAATTGTACACTATTCAACAACAAAACTATTTGACATACAATTGAAAAAACATGTATCACTATGGAAACATGGAAATGTAAAATTGTAAAATGCATCACATTGCCATATCTCAACATTCCTCCTCAATTTTACATTTATATAACATTTATATATAACAATAATTAAGAAAATATTACTGTATAAGAGATTTACTTTATTTCCTGTAAGCAAAGTTTCCCACGAAGTTTTATAAATTGTTCACTAGGCAAAGATTTTGTTAAAATATCTGCTATTTGTTCTTTTGTGTTTAAATAATTAACAGCTATAATTCCTTTTTCATGCAAATCTCTTATAAAATTATATTTAATATCAATATGTTTTAATCTTTTGTGTTCCAATTTGTGTATCAAAAGAATACAAGATTGGTTGTCCTCAAACATTTGTACTGGTAATTTGCATATAATTCCTAGATCTTCAAGTAGATTTTTGGTCCAAATTAATTCAGTTGCAGCGGAGGCCAAGGAAACATATTCGGCTTCGGTCGAAGACAGTGCAACACTTGTCTGCCGTTTTGTAGTCCAACTTACTGTATTTCCAAAAACTTTTAATAAAAAACCTGAAGTAGATTTTCTATCAGATTCACTTCCCCAGTCTGCATCTGCAAAACATACTAAATCTTCATTATTACCTTTCCGATAACAGAGACCATAATCTACAGTTCCTTGTATGTATCGTAGAATTCTTTTGAGTCCATTCCATAACAAGTCTGTCGGTTCACTTTGATAACGACTAAAATAATGTACTGCTGCACTCAAATCTGGTCTTGTGGTCATTGTGAGGTACAATAAACACCCAATTAGTTCTCTATAAGGTCTTGATTCATTTGAATTTTTCGGGTTCTGGTCTTTCGTTAATTTTAATTCCATAGGTGTTTTAATTGCTTTGCAATTTTCCATATTAAAACGTTTAAGTAAATTCCTTAAATAAATTGGTTGACTCAAGTGTAGTTCTTCATTGTTTCTCGTAATTTTTATTCCCAAAAATGAATGTAGTTCACCAAGATCTTTCATATCGAAATTCTTCATTAATTTAGATTTTAGTTCCTGAACCACCAATTTGTTATTTCCTGCAATAATTATATCATCCACATAAAGTAATAAATAAATTTTATTACCTTCTGAATATTTAAAATATAAACATTTGTCAACTTGTGATCTACGCATTCCAGTTTGATGTATAAATTTATCGAATGTCTCATTCCATGCCCGTGGTGCTTGTTTCAGGCCATACAGAGATTATTAATAACGTTCTGCTACCATTTTCCAATTTTTGTTCCTTCTGGCTTATTATTTCTAATGTATCTGTTTCCAAGACTTGGACCATTTCGCTCACCGATTTTTCCACGAAACTAATTAAGTCCATCTCATACAGTAAGGTTTCCATTCTAAATTTCCAATTATCGAAATTGGTTCCATCAAAAAGTGGGATTCTATACTTCTCCACTTCATCAGCCATTTCGACTAATTTGACGTAGGTAATATTATTATTAGAAAATACCTTTTTTTTTATCACCTCTGGGCCCATAACCTGTTATTATTTTAAAATAAGGGTGAACGCCAAAAAGTGAAATATAAAGAAGTTTTATTAATTAGAAAAATTGGAAAATAATTGTACACTATTCAACAACAAAACTATTTGACATACAATTGAAAAAACATGTATCACTATGGAAACATGGAAATGTAAAATTGTAAAATGCATCACATTGCCATATCTCAACAGATATTCTAGAACAGCGTTTCTCAACCGGGGGGCCGTGAAGGCTACGTCGGGGGGGCGCGAAGTAATACAAGATCAAAGCATGAAAATATATATATTTTTTTGTTATATTTTTTATTATGCTCCGAGCTACAGATAACTCAAGAGTATGGATACGAAAGTGTTTAAATCAAAACAGAAGGCACTTTGAACGCTTTTAAATAGAAATTTTTTCAAGTCATTATAGAGAATACAATTTTTCGTCAACCGTAATAGATATTAAATACATGTTTAAGTAAAAGTTGTTTCTCTTTAAAAGCTCTATTTAAAGATACCAAAATTACATTTAAAAACTAAAAGTTGTCCTTGATATCCTTCACTTCCGATTTATTCGGGAAGATTTCATTACTATAATTCAATTTTTTGGATAAACTGTGGTCATCAAAAATTTTCCTCAGCTTGCTAACACGTCGCCTTTTCTAGAAAAATCGTGTCCCTCTATCTTGATACCTACAATATATATCGCTCCTTTAATACTACAACTGGGTAACTCGAATTTCGGGTATTTTGAGCTATTTGCATCTACCTATTCAATTCTGTATTATCCTTGTAATACTAAATCTAAATAAGTGCCGCTATATGTCTTAAATGCAAAAACCCAGTAAAACAAATAAATAAGTGCATTGTTGTTTACCGCTCTTCAAAACTTAAAATTGGTTTTCTGAGAAACTACTAATTTCAAGTTACTTGATTGTAGTATTAACACTAAACCTACCACGACGGGTCAAATGACCCATTTTAAACTTTTTGTCAGAATTTCTTTTAAATAATATTATCACATCGCCATTTGCCTTTACTACTTTTATTAAAAAATACATAGAATGTATTTTTTAATATTTACTCCTCTCTTATTAATTTTTTTTACCGAGAAATATATGTAATCTGCCCTAACTACCGCAACGGGTCATTTGACCCAAAACGTGCCAAATAGGTTTTTGCAAAGAAAACAAAACTACAAAAATCTGTTTCAAATGCAACAAATATGTGTGTGGAAAATGTGCCTTCGAGAACCCAATAATTTGCAAAATATGCGGTGAACTTGAATAAAGTTAGCAATTTATTTAGGATTCAATTGAAGAATATTTAATTTTTTTCATGTATTATTTTTATATTTTTTAAATTTAATAAATAAACAATTTTGAATCGTTATTTAAAAAAACATGTTTTATTCATTCACCAAATTGTGCTTAATGATATATTTTTCGCTATACATAGTAATATATATCAAATTTTAAAGACGGGTCACTTGACCCGAGGTGGTAGGGATAGGTATACATGAAGTCTCGGTAGGTTTAGTGTTAAAGGGACGATATATAGGGGGGTCGCAGGCAATATGTACATAATTTTGGGGGGTCCCATGCCAGAAAAGGTTGAGAAACACTGTTCTAGAAGTAATACACAATGTACCTTCCACTGAATTGATTTAATTTTTCGATTCTAATAACGCTATGAATATTGAAAATGATTGCTTTGGTGATATTTATCTGTCGGTCTAAAGATATGGTCGGGTCTATTCTCTAAGCATCATGTTTGCAAAAATGGCGGATACAGTTTAGGTAAATGCAATGTTATTAAAAAAAAAATGAAATGTGAATTTTCATACATTTCAGGGTTTTGCAGGTATTTAATAGATGTAAGAAGCCAACAGAATACTGGATACCTATGTATATTTATCACATCAAAATCAACAGTTTATTTGATAATCACTTTTATTCGTTATTTGAGAACTAAGAGCTTCCATTTAATTTTTTTAAACAAAATTTAAATAATTTGCCAAATATCCCAGCGTTTTTTCTACATTTGCTTCGTATTCAAGTTTTCATTAGATTAATAAGAAATATTTTACAGTGTAGTGTGGTGTGGTGTGAGTAACTCAGTTCGCAACTATTAAAAAAATATATTATTTTTTTAATATTTTTAATTCCAAAATAAATACACTATCTTAGCTATAAATACAAAAAATCTATAAAATTACTAGCCATAATTTAACCATGAATTAAAAAACAATCATTTTTTTCAAAAATACAAGAACTGCCATATTTTTCAAAAACACAATCTGATCAAAAATTGCTCTCGTACGTTTCCGGCTCAGATCAATATACATTACCTATATTTTTTTCAGATTTTTAGTTTAACCTTTTTTGGTAAAAGGGTGCGGGACAAGAACTTTTGCACATTTTTGGCTAAATTCTTGTTAAAAGAAACGAATTAAAAAAAAACTATCTATCGTTCCGTAAATGACGTCTTAAAAGCTTTCTTTTGATACCACAGAATAAATTTTAAAAAAATATTTTTTTTATCTACGACTCAAAAAAAAATATCTAATCAAAAATTCCTGTTGAACTATTTCGGTTCCTATCAATGTTCATTATGTAGATTTTTTTTATATTTTTAGATCAATCCTCTTGGTAGATTTGTGGTAAAAATCCAATAAAAAAAAATATTTTTCAAAAATAAAAATTTGTGTGTTGATCCACGCATTAAGAGGTTTCAATTGGCATGCCACTCAAAATTTTAAAAAAATATTTATTTTTCCATTAACACGTTCGCGGACAGTACGGCTATAGCCGTCATACTTTTTTATTCAAATAACCAAATGACGGCTGTGGCAGGTTTTAATTCCATTTAAATATATGAAAACTAGTATAAACTGTCTTATCAGGAACATACCAAACACAGTAAATGTCCTATTATAAACAAAAATCTAAAAAAGTGACATTTTGCAAATCTCATTGTACAAAACTGTCCGCGAACGTGTTAAATACATAGTTTTCCTATATGTGGGTCAAAAAGTTGTAGAAGTATGCCAAATTTCAAATTCCTATGTTCAGCCGTTTGGCTACAATTTCTACCGTACAGACAGACACATGAGTGACGTTATGAAGGATTTTTGATGTTCATACCTACAAAACCCTAAAAATTTAATAAAACACAAGACGTTAGGAATGTTAATTATTAAGGCAAAATTAAAACTTTCTATTACTTTTTAAAGTGAATTCTTTACAGTAGAGCTAAAAATGGCGCTGCGTAATTTTTGTGATAAAAGTAGTTGAGACACAGAATTTAAAATTATAATCATCTGAAATCTATAAAAATCACTTATGACTCTGGCGTGCTCCACAATATCGCAGTACATTTTAATGGTGTACCAGGTCTACAAGTATGAAATGCGGATTTTTACAAACTTGTCGCGCAAACAGGGTGTATAGTTCAAAGTTTCAACACATATGGCGTTTTGTTAAGTTATCATTAAGTGTAAAATGCGTATAGGTTATAATTTGAAAAGTGATCATATAGTTTTGTTTTACTGTGTTAAAAATGTCAAATTTTGTGCCAAATAAAGAGCATTCGCGGACAGTACTACTGTTTTGTTTTCATTTGAAAAAAACTGCTGCTGAATCATACCGACTGCTTCGAAAAGCTTATGGTGAATATGCTCCATCGCAAGATACGTGTGAACGATGGTTTCGGCGTTTCAAAAGTGGTGACTTTGATCTTACAGACAAAGAACATGGAAAACCTCCAAAAAAATATGAAGATACAAAATTGGAAACATTGCTACAGGAAGACGATAGTCAATCACAAAAACAACTAGCAGTACAGTTAGGCGTTAGTCAACAAGCTGTTTCCAATTGTCTACGAGATGGGTAAGATCCAGAAAGTCGGCAGATGGGTTCCACATGCATTGAATTAGAGGCATATGGAACAACGCAAAAACACTTGTGAGTTTTTGCTTGCACGATACAAAAGAAAGTATATTTAGCATCGTATCATTACTAGCAATGAAAAATTGATTTATTTTGAAAATCCCAAACGCAAGAAATCATGGGTGAACCCACGCTCACCATCCACATCAACTGCAAGACCGAACCGCTTTGACAATGCTCTGTACTTGGTGGGACCAAAAGGGTGTGGTCTATTATGATTTGTAAAACCTGGTGAAACAGTTAATACCCAACGCTACCAACAACAACTGATCGAATTGAACCATTAGCTGCTCATAAAACGACCAGAATACGAAAGAAGACAGCACAAGGTAATCTTTTTTCACGATAATGGTTCATCACATAAGGCAAAAGCAGTTTGCAACACATTGGAGGCACTCAAGTGGGAAGTGCTACCCCATGCCGCTTACTCACCAGACTTGGCCCCTTCAGATTACCATTTGTTCGCATCGATGGGTCACGCACTTGCCGAGCAGCACTTTTGTTCATATGAAAATGAGAAAGAATGGCTAGATGAATGGTTTGCGGGGAAAGGGGAAGAGTTCTACTGGCGAGGTATTCACAAATTGCCTGAAAGATGGGAAAATGTATAACTTCTAATGGAGCATACTTTGAATAAATAAACTTTTACTGTTCTTTTGAGTTTAATGTGTTTTATTTTTAAAAAAAAATCCGCATTTCATACTTGTAGACCTGGTATTATTTGAAGAAACAATTGATGAGAATGATCACAACAATGTTATTCCAGGGTAGAAATAGGGTAATAAATCAATTAATAATTTAATAATTAATATCACCGAACACCTTTTTAAAATAAAATTAACACATAATTCACATTTTATTCAAATATGAGATAAATTGTTATAAAACAATGTAGTATATAAATTGACTAAATAAAAGTTGAATAAAGTTATATTTTTATTTAATACACTCTCTTTTTATCGGCGTACCTCGGTTAACGAATTCCCACTTTAACAAACTTTTTTGAAAATCTGTTATTTAAGAACCAATCTAAACCATTCTAAAGAAATATTTATTCGGAAATATTAGTCGGAAATATGTTATTGGTAGAATATAATATATTCTGTGTTATTAATAAAGAAGTCCTTACTTAAATTATTTGTGTACAAGCACATATTTATGAAATGGTACGAGTAAAACAAAAAATATATAATTGAACTATACTAAAATGATTCGCACCAAACTAAATTGAACCCACTGCAACATAAACCCGGTCTAAATTGGCTACGGCTGCTTTTTTCCGGTAGCGAAGCATCGGGTACACTGCTAGTTCTTACATTAAAATTACACAAATAATGCTGTTAATGAGAGGAATTAACCTGATACTCTGGGAGCAATTATTCTATAATATTTGACTTCAAATTAGTGAGGTATAGTCTTAAATCTCCACGTCCAGTGATTCGCTATCGATTTATTTTTTTTCGTAAGTAAATAAGTAACCGCGCTAAAACCCCTTTCTATGATGTTTTTTCTAAACTGCATCTTAAGTTCTTCGTTAGTGCTTATTCCGATCAGTTCTTCTTGTAATACTAGCAGACCCCTTGCCAACAACGTTGGCAAACTGGTAACGAATAAAAATCAATATAAACAGGAATCAATTATTAAAATTTGCAGGATTCTGCCTATATTAACAAAACAAAAACGTTTCTTGATAATACCTAGGAAATCCTAAAAAGTTGCTTAATGCGTGTCGTTTCAAAATTAGTAACGCGCCGGATACGGCCCGCGGGCCATATGCTGAACATCAATGGTATAGCTGTTTCGGATTATACGTAGGTAATCCTAAAAAGCCGCTCAATGCGTGTCGTTTAAAAATTAGTATCGGACCGGTCAGTCCGCGGGCGTAACATCAATTAACACAACATCCTTTCATCAGGTAACTAAACGTACTGATTTGAGAGCTCTGGTAAGTCTGGCTTTGTCGAGGTACGTCGTTTCCTCACTCAATTCGTGGCCGCCCGCTTGCCGCAACACCCGCTAGCACCAAAGAACTTAGCGTTACGTACACTGTGGTATTTCCATAGTCAAAACATCCTAAAACCTACGGAACGCCTAAATACTGATGATTACCTGCCTAAATGGGGTCCGCTAACGTGGACCACCATTTACATCTTGTGCATCCTCAATTTTATTTTTCCCTAACATGGACCCCTTTCAAGTCGTAATCGACCCTTGGCGGTCCATATAGACCACTTTGGGAATCATAGTTCTATATGTTTTACATTGAATGAACATTTGGGGAGTTACGGGGGTATACCCTAAAGTTAAAATCTGAAAATATCCCACTTATTATTTACTTTACATAAAAATATATACGAGAAAAAAAATTTTTTTTCACGTCAAGGCAGTTTTGAATAAGAAGATTATTTAAGGGACAAGGGGAATGTTACTTATAAGGTTGAAATATCTCATTTATCATTTACTTAACAGCAAAAATAGATATGAGAAAATAAATTTTTCCTCTCTGTTTAAAGGGCGTATCACACTAGAACGCTATCCAAGTTTTATTTTGTCTTTTTCGAGGATTCAAGTCTTCACGTCTTCAGCTAACACAAGTGAAACAGGGAAAAGTAACTTACGTCTGCGTACATAACATTAACAATACACCCATCTCACCTGATCTGACTGAGAGGGAGAGGCCGCGCACGCACATTTGAAGACTTGGACTTCATCTGTCTTCTAGAGACAGGTGAAATATATCTCGATGTATTTGCTCAGACTTAAAGACTATCACACACACAAGACTTCGATTCGAATGCAAAGACATTAATTTTCCAAGTTTAGACTTGAATAATAACTCTAGTGTGATAAGGCCTTAATGCAGTTTTTAATGAGACATATATTTGGGGAGCTATGTGGAGAGCTACCTATAAACGAAGTATCTCACTTATTATTAAAATTATATACAATAGAGTGATTTAGAATAAAGAAACGATTATTTTGTGTTCTACTTTACATTATTTACATTGCAGCAAAAATGTATATTTTCAGGCAAATTTACACTTCTAGAATGAAACCTGCTCTAATAGCTTATTATGCGAGTCTCTCACGTCCATTTACTTCTTGAAGTCATGTTGATGATCTCGCAGTTTTGGCTGCTATTGAAGTAGTTTTGGTTCTCCCGATAATTTTATGTTTCTAATGTTGAATTGGGCACTATGTATGCTTCATAGCAATTTAAGAATTTAACAGTTATTTTTTTCAGGAATTATAAAATATCAACATTACTAAATATATTTGATTAGGGAAGAAATATGGGTCAAATATATTCAAAAATTTTCGGAAGGCAAACAAGGGATGATTCAATAAGTATCAGCAGTGCACAATCTAATAATGGTAATTATTTAAATATTTTATTTATAGTTTTTAAGGTTTCGTAGGTATAACCAAGAAACATTTTTATCGTTCCACATGCGTCTGTCTGTACGATGGATATTGTGAGCAAACTAAGGGAATACCTAGAACTGGGGTTGAAATTCAGCATGCATATGGTTGTTTCTTTGATTTAAGCGGAACAATCTTTTGAAAACTAGTAACTTTTAACTTTTAAATAAGACCTTTGTTCATTTTGTTTAGCAAAAGTCCACTTCAATCATTAAAAACTGAACTAGTGACAATTTACATAAATATTTTTTTATTTAATTCTGTTTAAACGTTTGGAATAGCCTTTCTATAGATCTTTGAATCGCATAGAGGAAAAATTGATTTCGAAAAACACGTAGAATTTGTAGCTATTCAATACAATATTAATATGCGAAAATTGATTTTCATTACCCAAAAAATGTTGTCCCTGGCATTTTTTTTTTTTTGTGGGACCTCTCTAATACCTTCTATCTAGATAGCTACGAAGTCTTGGAATGTGTGGAATTGCACACTTCACATCTATTTTTTTGACAATTAGTGTAATAAAGAAACAGTTGGATGACAATGGATGCGGAATAAAATATTATTATTAACATGGGGCTAATTCCAGGACTATGTAACACAGACGATGTTTGCGAAGAATAAACGTTTCGGGAACGATACATCGAGGTTTAACTGTATTTAATTTTCAGATGTGACAATGGGTTCTGCTCTTGGAATAGAGCAAGCAGACACCAGCCAAGGAACATCCAATTTTCCAAATGCCAGGGGAAATAACCAATGTGTTGGCAATCAAACTATTAATACGCACATAGATACTGGTAACTATTACTATTTATTTTTAATATGAATTCCTGTGCTGTGGTTACAGTGCAAGCGTATCCGTGCGAAATGTACTTCGCTCGAATACGCCCGTATCCGGGCTAGCTGGTAGGTGGTGTCTGCTTCTGGCTAATTCGCGCGATTTTCTCTACAAGTGAAGTGCGCATGGTAGAAGATTTACACAATAGTATAGTTCTTACAAGTTTCTTATACGAAACAAATCTGAAATAAAATTTTTAATTAACTACACATCAAATTTTGGAGCGAATTGCAATTTATTTAATTGGAAATTTTTAACAGTAAAAAAAATGTTATTTATTTGTAAATAATCAAATTGTACGCATATATGCGTACGAGGCAATTTGTAGCTAAATTTTCATTCTACAAATATTTTTGCAGATATTTTGTTCTATATTGTGAAAATCACTTATATTGAATCCGCTATATTGAATCTGCTGCGGTTCTCAATATAGGTTCTGGGGGTCAAAATGATTTAATTTTCGTTAAGAACACGTGTACCAAGTGGCTATTATATTTTGACTAATATATTATTTTTCGACGAAGGTTCTAAATTATGAAAAATCATGTCAAGAAAAATGGTGACATATTATTTGAAGATATTTACGCAAAATTATATAAATATAAAAGTTAATTAAAACCAACAAATACAAAAAAATACAGAAAATTGTTGTTTAATATCTGTATTTTATTAATGTATTAAGATGTATCATTTTTACAACAATTTTTTCCACAGTTAAAAACATTCTATTTATATAGATAAAAATACGTTGCAAATTTTGATATATAGATTGTTACTAATTTTATTTCAGATTGTTAGTTTTGTATATGAAACTTATGAACTGTGGAGCTTATACCTACAGTTAACAGAAAACTCTTTACTGAAGTCGTTTATATTTGAGCAAAAAGAAAGGTACTGGATTAACAGAACATTCATTGATGTCATTTTGGCTACATTCGATTTGACGCTCCGAGCGTTCCGAGCACGTTCTGTACACTCAAACGTGTTCGATTTGACGCTCGGAGTACACTCAACTGCATTCGTTTTGCGATCGAGCGAGCATTTAGAGTGCGCTCTAAGTGTTCGGGGTTTTAAGACCGAGCATATGGAGTATGACGTAAAAAAGTGGGGGAATGGCGGGAAAGAAATGAAAGTTTAAAATTAATTTATAAATAAAATAAAAATAATAGCCTTAGACAAATAACAATAGACAAATAATATTGTTATTTGTCTATGGCTACAGAGTACGGCCATTTTATGTATTTGCGACGTTCTGTAAACAGCAAAAAATTATTAAAATACACCGTGCATAAAATTAAAATGGAAAAAATTAATTTAATTAATTCATTAATTATTATTTAATTTTTAATTAATTTTATTTCTCGAGATAAATATATAATTATAGGTTTATATATAATTTTGATTCATGACTGACGTGAACTAATCTGACAGTAAAAACGCCGCCTAAAATTGTAGGGTTAGATTTTATAAACATTACGTCACAAGAACGCTCGCTCCGTTAGTGCTCTATTCATGACGTCACCATCAACTGTTCGCTCAGCGCTCGCTCTACTCTGTACAACTCGAATGCACCCTTTAATGAATAATTTCAACTTTTTGATCTCATATTTTTGATCCCGTCTTATTGACATTTTTGATTTTACAGTGATCTTCTGTCAAAAACCAAAAATATTAATTTTGCAATAGCCATTTTTCATTCACTAATTCACAAAAACAAATTAAAATAATATGGGGTACATTCGATTTGTACAGGGTAGAGCGAGCGCTGAGCGAACAGTTGATGGTGACGTCATGAACAGAACATTGACGGAGCGCAGCAACTCGAACACGGAGAGAGCTTGGGTTGTGACGTTATGTTTACAAAATCTAACCCTACAATTTTAGGCGACGTTTTTACTGTCAGATTAGTTCACGTCAGTCATGAATCAAAATTATGTACCTTGGTTTTTCGTTGATTTCTTTTTCAATGATAAAGATGATGAATTTGAACAAGTAATTTTAGAAAAAGTGTGGGGGTATGCAGAAAATACGGTGCCAAATTTTACTGATCGTCTGTTTCTTCCATTTTAATTTTATGCACGGTGTATTTTAATAATTTTTTTGCTGTTTACAGAACGTCACAAATACATAAAATGGCCGTACTCTGTTGCCATAGACAAATAACAATATTATTTGTCTATTGTTATTTGTCTAAGGCCCGGTCTTTCCACCTTCAGTTAAAGTTTCAGGTAACTATCTGACAGATAAGGTTATTTATAACTTCATCTGCTGAATAAATGTCATCCCTTCTTTCTATACAAATGTATCTATCGGATAGTTATCTAACGGATAATGAGACTGACGTATTGGATTCACTGACTGGTATTGACATTTATTCAGCAGATGAAGTTATAAATAACCTTATCTGTCAGATAGTTACCTGGAACTTTATCTGAAGGTGGAAAGACCGGGCCTAAGGCTATTATTTTTATTTTATTTATAATTTAATTTTAAACTTTCATTTCTTTCCCGTCGTTCCCCCACTTTTTTACGTCATACCCCATATGCTGGATTTTAAAACCCCGAACACATAGAGCGCACTCTAAATACTCGCTCGATCGCAAAACGAATGCAACTGAGTGTACTCCGAGCGTCAAATCGAACACGTTTGAGTGTACAGAACGTACTTGGAACGCTTGGAGCGTCAAATCGCATGTACCCATGGAGAACGTGTAGATTGCGAAAGTGAAGAAAACAAACCCGTGTGAACTTCCAATTACCCACTAGCCTATAGCTTATCTGTATTTAAAATTCACTTCCTACATGTTTTTTTGTCTGTTTTTTAAATTCGTAATTTAAACTTTCCCGGGGTTACGAGTAGTTATCTTCTTTACCGACCAGCCATGTTTTAGTGGCAGCCATGACATGGTTTGAGTCAGCAAATGGCGGCCAGTGTGTCGTGGCTGCTTTGTCTTTGTTAAATGTTTTCTAAAGTGTTTTAACACTATTTTATTACATTTGATTTCAATTTGTTGAAATGTGGCTGTTAACTACAACTTCAAACGTATAATAATACAACTTAACGTCATGGTTTGATATTTCAGTAACATGAGTTGAAATGGTTTGAGGTGAAATAATTTTCCTAATTTCACGTGTTCTTGGTTTTTAGATGTCCTTGATTGTTTATGAGAAATAAACGAAATAATGGATCAATTATGAAATAATTGCATACATCCTACGCTCAGAGGCGAATTAAGCGGTGGGCGGACTGGGCGGCCGCCCGGGGCCCACTAAGCCGGGGGCCTACCGAAGCCTATATACAAATATTTCCATTCTATTTAAAATAATAGAGAGCCCATTTTAATTTTACCGCCCAGGGCCCCCAAGAAACTTAATTCGCCACTGCCTACGCTTAATCTTTATACCGAATAATTCCCTGATATAGTGTCTCAACAGAAAATCAAAAAATCTCGGGCTGGTTACACTGGAAGTATCAAAATATTGCTTGAAGCAAGTTTGGTTTAAAATATATTAAGATTTCCTATAAAAAAATGTTAGGGGAAAAATTAGTTTGTCGAATTATAATTTTCTGGTATTGTAAATTAATTTAACTTTTTCAGTGCATAATTATCCAGCAGCAACTCCATCTATACCAGATGACTTCAACTATGAACTCCCAAATGATGTAATGGAGATCATTGGGCGTGAGGAAGAAATGGATCAGCTAGAGGAATGTTTGAACAAGGATCGTCGAGTTACTATTGTAGGCATGGGTGGTGTGGGCAAGACCACCCTTGCCTACAATTATGCCAGAAAATGGGCCACCCAGTCAAGAAAAACTATTGTTATTGATTCAGAAACTAATGAAACAATTACCAGTTGTATAAAAGGTTTGGCAGCGTGTTTGAAAGTAAGTAACGCAGATAAAATGCCTCCAGTTGAATTGTTTAAAGAAATTGTCAGATTGTTAAATAAGGGTAGTAAGGTTTTATTTGTCTATGATAATGTTACAGAATTTTCCAAACTCCACAACTATCTCCCACCAAAACATAATAAAAACATATATACATTATTTACTTCACAGATGTGTAAGTTTGACAGTTTTAAAGATTTTGATTTAAAAGTTCTTAATACGAAAAATTCTGTAAAATTAATTAAATCCAAACTTGATAAGAACTTGTGGAACTCTGATGAAAAAATGAAGGACGTAAATGCACTACTTGATATAATGCAAGGACTGCCCCTTGCAATATTACAGGCAGCGGCACACATTAAATTGGAATACAGTTGTTCCCCCACATACAGAGTTAAACAATATATTGACACGTATAGAGAACATTTACTTGATTCGGATAAAGAGTGTCCTTATTCAGACAACTCTGAAGATAGTTACAAAAAAACCGTTTATTGGGCAGTAAAAATGAATATTGAATTAATGAAAAAAGATAAAGATTTTAAGAATTATATTAAACATGCATCTAAATGTCTATATTCAATTTGTCACTTAAATCCAGAAAGAACTACTAAAACAATGTTATCAGGAATGGTAGAAAATGAAGAAATTTTGAATAAGATTATTTTTATTCTGACTAAATATTCTTTGTGTGATCAATATGAAAAACGGCGTGATATATACCTGAGAACTCACAGGTTAATTTTAGAAGTTTTAGCTAAACTGTTGCATAATGAAACAAATGAATATAAAAAAGATATATCTGTAAATGCAGCGAGGGCCGTAATCAGACGTTACGAATTACGTGATCATAGAGTCTTTTTTCTACCATTCCTGAGAACTGATTGGCTTTATGAGGCATTTATTTCAGAAGTTAAATCAGAGGTACTTATCAATAAAATAAAAGAGAATCCACTATGGAGGTATAGTAATATCAAATTAAATGTAAGCTTAGAGAATATAACTTTTTATCATTACGCGGCATATTTTGACATACCGGAAGTGTTTGTCAATATGACATTGACAGATGTGAGACATTCTGACAATATTAAGTCACTGGGGCAAATATACGAAGAACGGAAGTCATCAATGATTCAAGATGTAAATAAACAGAATGAATGTGTAATGAGTGAGAATGATGGCAGGGTGTTGGTAGCTCTGGCTGATAGTAGGTTGAGTTATGAATGTGTGCGCATATTAGTGTCCGGTGGAGCTCCTGCTACCTGTGCAGTGTATACACTGTGGAGGGCTGTCAGAGCCGGCAATACGATCTTTGTACGTGAACTGCTGGACAGGGGGGCCCCTCCTGACTGTGTTACCTGGCTGGGGTGTACACCCCTGTTTGCAGCTGCAGGGACTGGCTATGTGGATGTTATGGAAGAGTTGCTCAGTAGGGGCGCTTCAGTTGATAAAGCTTATCATGATGGGAGGACGCCACTACATGGGGCTGTATTGTGTGGTAGAGTTGAAGCTGTAAGGTGTCTACTAGCGCATGGGGCCAATCCTGCAGCCCGAGACAGGTACGGGATAACTCCACTTCATATATTACATGATGAATATAATAGGACAGATAATTATCGGAGGGTAGATAAAGATCAAATATTGAAGCAGATTCGTAATATGCTGCAAGAGTCTCTTAACATCCCTATAACATAGCGGTAAGTTTTTATGCTGGTAAATAATTTTCAGAGTATCAAATAAAACTCTTCATACGTAGATTAACTGATGAAAAGTTATTTTAACGTTTTCCAAAATTGTTCTAAAATGTATTCTCCTCCATAGAGGGGTTGGTTTTAAAATATTCGAGTAAAGCACATTATGTAGACTGAAAAGTACAATTAAATTTTTTTAATTGTATTTAAGAAATTGTCAAATTATAATTCTTTAATCAAGAAGAGTTTATTTAAAAATCTAAATATTAAGTTGAGATATTTTTCTTTATGAATGCGGCAAAATTAATAGCATTTTATAAATTTTCGTTTATAAAAGCTCTCCCCCCCTCTTTATCACCCCCTTTATCCCACCCTCTTAAATCAAGAAGAGTTTATTTAAAAATCTAAATATTAAGCTGAGACATTTTTTTTTTTAATAAACGCGTCAAATTAATTAGTATTTTATAAATTTTCATTTGTAAAAGATAAATATGTGAGTAGAGCCGTGCATGTGTTGTGGCTGTAGTTATTGTCAGGGTTGAATGTGGGTCAACATTGCCAGTGCGGGCTGCCACTGCTGCAGCCCAAACCTCCGAGGCAGGAGCTCCACTGCCGACACTACCTCGCGCAGAATGAATGGAATATTCGAGTGAATGGCCATAGTCTTGATGTTCTGCAACAGTCCTCTTCGTATATTTGTTAACATTAACTTACCACGTCGCTCAATAAGTCTCCGGTCTAACTAAGAAAAATATATTTTTTAGAAATTCGACTATTCATCAACTTATTCTCCTACAAGAGTGATACATTCATTACAACGCTCCTAAAATTAAAAAAATTAAAATAAATTAATTAATTTAAATTTAGCATACTGTTTGGCTTCAACAGTATTTTTTCCCATCAAAAAACAATGTTTAATCAACACACGGAATTCTTTTTTATCCATTCTTTTTAAAAATTACAAAACTGGAGTCACTAAAACTACTGTAACCTCTAAACTAATTGTCAGAATGACATGAAATTTTCACACGTATCGTTTGAAGGTTGGTACTATCCAGAAATCATATGGGTCTGTCAACAGTGTTGCCATATATATGTCAGACCGGAGACTTATTGAGTGAAGGGTTACATTCAATCAAAACCACTGCCAAACTTCTAATATTAATACAGTGCGGCCAATTTATGTGTTTGCAGGTTTTAATCCTATTAAATTAAAAAGAACAATGGATTTTTTTCAATTAAATCGAATTAAAATGTATTATCACCTAACTAAACCGCACTCTTACTAGTTTTATAATTAG
Organism: Liopterus haemorrhoidalis; assembly: GCA_963971575.1. Lineage (NCBI taxonomy): Eukaryota > Metazoa > Arthropoda > Insecta > Coleoptera > Dytiscidae > Liopterus > Liopterus haemorrhoidalis. The sequence continues at coordinate 20,182,874 of OZ020623.1, forward strand.
AGTGCGGCTGAGTTAGGTGATAATTCGTTTTAATTCTACTTAATTGGAAAAATCCCGTTGTTCCTTTTAATTTAATAGGATTATAACGTACTAATACCCAACTTAACCGCTCTATAAATATAAGTGTAGTTTTCTAAGTAGAGTGCGCTTAAGTTAAGTGATAATACGATTTAATTTTACTTAATTGGAAAAATCCCATTATTCCTTTTAAGTTAATAGAATTATAACGTATTAACACCTAACTTAGCCGCACTCTTAATTTAAGTATAGTCTTATAACTAGAATACGATTAAGCTAGGTGATAATACGTTTTAAATCTACTCAATTGAAAAAAGCCTATTGTTCTTTTTAATTTAATAGTATTAAAACCTACTAATACCTAACTTAGCCGCACTTTTAATATAAGCGTAGTTTTATAAGTAGAGTGCGGTTAAGTTAAGTGATAATACGTTTTAATTCTACTTAATTGGACAAAAACCCATATTTTTAATTAAATAGGATTAAAACGTATTAATATCTCTATCTGACCAATCTCTAGTGATTAGGTGAATAATTATTTATTTATCTATTTATTCATTTATTTATTTATATATTTATATCAATTTTATCCACACAACAGGTAAAAACTCAATAATACTGTGGCACTAGAAAAAAATTACATAATGATTACAATAGTGTCATAATAAAAAAAAAAACAACATAAAAACGTTTAGACTTTATCCACTTAAAGAATTAATGACAATTTTTTAAATTGTTGCAAAGGTACAAGAATATATGTCGGGAAAATTATTCATCTTAATAAATGTATTCAAGTTTAATGATATAGGATTAATCAGTGCATTATATGCAGAATTAGTTCTATTATTAGATAATATTAAAAATTCAGTATTTCTAATATTGTAAGGAGCATGAATATTAAATTTACTTAAAATATCAGCGCCATCAATTAAGTTTTTGAAAATCGTATAACAAAAACTGATATTTAAAATAATTCTTTTATTTTCTAATGACAGCAGTCTTAAGTTTATATTATTGAATCTAAAATTGATGTATTTTAAAAATCTCTTTTGTACATTTTCAATGCGATTAATGTATTCAAGATACTGTGGAGACCAAGTAACTCAAACTTCAAACTGACTTTTAACTAAAAAAAAAATAGAAATCCGTGTATTATGCTATTTAGATTTTTCTGAAATTCAGGTAACAAACCCCAACATTTTGTAAGCTTTTCTAATAATATTGTCAATATGTATGTCAAATATTAATTTCTGATCAAAACTTATTCGCAGATCTTTAACAAAAGTAACATTAGAGATGATATCTGCATTAATATTGTAATTAAAATCTATTGAGTTTCTATTTCTAGTGAATGATATTTTTGAACATTTTGAAATATTTTTATATTTTTTTAAAATTTATATAGTTGTAAATACTCGGATAATCTATTTAAATCAGGTTGAATGTCGTTAAAATCATTGAAATTTAAATTTAGCAGAAATAGTTTTAAATTTTCGGCGTAAAGAAGAACGTTACATTTATCAAAGTACATATTTATATCCTTTATAAAAATATTAAACAATAGTGGCCCTAGGTGACTACCTTGGGGAACACCGGACATTTTTCTGACGTCAAATTTAAACATTAACTTCAACACATTGAGTTCTATCTACAAGGTACATCTTAAACCAATTTAACAGATTGCCATGTTCGCCTATTCTGTTCAACTTATTTAACAATATGTCATGAACTATTGTATCGAACCCCTTATAAAAGTCCGTGTAAATGGCATCGACTTGTTTGCGCTGGTCCATTGAGTTCAAAATATAGTCGGTGTATAAAATTAAATTTGTGTAGGAAATATTTAATTGATGGGAAAAATAAATATTTGATCAGAAATAAAAATATTTTGCAAAAAATTATTTGAAAAATAATGACTTTATCAGAAGAAAATACTAACTTGATCAGAGAAAACAAGGACTTGAACAGAAAATTAAATGACGTGAATAGAAAAAATAATCTTCATCAGAAGAAATATTGACTTGATCAAAAATAATGTTGCAGAAAAATTTTTAGAAAATGAAAGTAAATAATTATTTATTTACTAATATTTCTTTATTTCTAGGATTTCGTAGCTATGATCAAGACACCCCTGTAGTGTCCAATATACGTCCTGAAAAATATAATTTTGAAACGGCCCGCATAAAATTTATTGTTTGAAACATTTTGGTTAAACTGCAATATCATTAATGGTTTCTTGCGCATGCGTTACCATGGGATGACAGTCTGATCGTAAACTAAAATTATAAAAAACTTCAAACAGCGGGTCTTATTATTTTTGACATGAATTATTAGTATATAGTTCATTTGTTCTATAGTTATTTATTTAAAAAGTTTAAATAATGCAGGCATTTTAACAGTTCAATAAATCCAAGTTGTGTGTACCTAAAAACTGAGTCAGGTTTTGTTATGATAGTAAAGAAGTCAGTAAAGAAGAACCCGAGTGGCTCAAATTAAGATTAAAAAGTCTTATGAATTAAACTATGTCTTAATCTTGACATTGCAGCCCCTAAAACTAACGCGAATCTTAAAACTGGGTCAGGTTATGTTATGATAGTAAATAAGTCAGTACAGAAGAACCCGATCGGCCCTAATTTAGTTTAAAAAGTCTTACGCACTAAACCCTGTCTTAATCTTGATGTTGCGGAGCGCAAACTGATTATGTTCCTAAAAACTGGGTCAGGTTAGGTTATGAGAGTAAAGAAGTCAGTAGAGAAGAACCCGAGTGCCTCGAATTAACTCTCGGATCTCGGGCCGTTTGTTGAGCATCATTGGTACAGGGGTTTCTTGACCATATCTTAAAAATAAAGAAATATTTATAATGATATATTTCTTTACATTTATGTTTTAAAATAATTTTACTGGTAATATTTTTTCTGGTTAGTTTAATATTTTTTTCTGATCAAATTATTATTTTTCCTGATCTAGTCATTATTTTCTTTTGCTCGAAATATAATTTTAAAATGATCACATACTTCTAATCAATATCTCAAAATTTTCTGATCTAAAACCAGCCAATCAATTAAATACCAGCCAATTTTTATCCACTGGTCTACCGGGATAAAAACCATGTTAGAAAATAAAATTTTATATATAAAATTGGTTTTAAACAGTTCAATTAATTGATCAATAAATTGATCAAGTTTATTTGTCAATTAATTGAAAAATTTATTGGTAACCTTGGAAACAAAAGCATCACTTTACACACATCAATTTATTTATCATTTTTTTTGAAAACTTTTACATTACCAACTGTAAAACAGGTTGACATATTTATCAGAATGAAAATATTGTAAAAATATTCACAAAGTTACGAGCTGTGAACAAAACAAAAGAAATAACCTAGATGATGGTAAATTAGAACGTTCGAGGTTCTGTCACATTTGAAAACGAAACACAAGCTATATATTTGGAGGTTATGCTACAACTAAACAGTTGGCAATATCTTAACAAATAAAAATATACCTAGAATTTCCTAAAAAATTGATGAAAAATTGATGAAAAATATAACTTGTTCTATTTTCAAAATAAATTGATAATTTTTTTTTTTTGTCAATTAATTGGTCAATTGAATAAATTTTTACACTTTACACACATCAATTAATTGAATGTCAACTTTTTCAATTAATTAATCAATAAATTTATTCGTGTAAAACCCACTTAAGGCGTTGAAATATTTTTTAAAAATACTGTAGCGAATCGCTTTAACCCATCCAGATATCGGCTCTAAGACTTTCGAACACCTCCCGTTGTGTCACAGCATTTTTTCAGATTTTAAATTTATATTACTGTTAAAGATTTTAGAATTCTGTTAAAAAAGTAGAAGCCATAAATTACAAAACGTAACTTAATTTATACATTTTATTGTTTAAAATGACTTTTGTTCAAAGTTATTGCTTAATAAATTTGAACATTGAAATACTCTTGGACAATTTAGACTTTCAGTCCAGGAAATGCTATCAGAACCCTTATATAAACACTAGTCTCTTTGAAGATGGTCAGAAGTATTCGGTCCGGTTCGCGAAAATATCTAAAATTGTTGAATTCTTAGAAGCACTGAATCGATTATTTGGTGGTTTATTAGATCCTGTTTCTTTTTGTATCATTTAATTATATAAATACTTGTTTCATTTAAATTTGTTAATATTATTTTCAATAAATCTTAAGGTTAATTTTAAACCGTCTTTTTATTTAACATGTGTAAACCTTCACCTTTAATAGCTTAAGTGATCAGCTACCCATACTAACTACAAGATGCCTGATCCGCCGGTTGGTAAGTACCAGTTCATATCATTTAATTCACGTATCATAATGCTGAACCCTGAATAAAACTCTCGCCTATAATCCGAACTCCTTTAGTCAGGAATCTCATTTCAGTTTGAGATCATGGTTTGCATTATATCACAGGCTCGCTACCTGGTTGATAACAAACGGTGCGATTTAAAGTAACGTACCAGTGTCCCGTTACAATACACAATTTAGAAATCAGTCTGTAATTTTCAAGTTTTTATTACCATTTTTAAACACTGGAATCATTAGGGCATTTTTCCAAAACGTAGGAAATGTACCTTCATAGGAGAGATGTATTAAATACTAGCAGAGTACTTCGAATTTAAAAAACTACTTTCCGTCCCTTAATCTAATTCGCGGAGCACTTTTCACGAGAAGAATTCGTCGCGGAGCACTATTGTTGCTATATATATAGAAACACTAGTATATCGCGGAGCACTAGTAGACAGTTTGGGAAACTCTGCTTTAGATGATCGGAGAACAGTTAATGCTGAATGGTATGCAACAATTTGTTTGCCAGAAGTCATCGATAAATCATCAGGAAAAACAATCAAAAACGTCGCATCTTTCTTCTTCATGACAATGCAGGCTCCCACACAGCACGTCAAACAATTGATTATTTGAAGGCAAAAACATCAAATTAATGTCGCACTCCTCGTATTCACCTGATTTATCTCCTAACGACTTTTTTTTGTTCCACAACGTCAAACAAAAAATGCGTCGACAGCGATTTCCATCACCTCAAGAACTGTCTAAGCTTTCGAAAACCATATGTTTTTGAGATACCAAATTCAGAGTGGAAAAAATGTTTCGAGAATAGGTTTGAACGTATGCAAAAGTGTATAAATCTTAAAGGCGAATATTTTGAAAAGGAATAAAACAATTTGTTTAAAAAAAAATATATTTTTCTTTGCAGACACCTTTATTTTGGACGTTTGCCATTGCTGATAGTACTAGGCTAGAATAGTACAATATAATGAGTATTAGTATCAAAAAGATATAATACTTCAAGAGTAATAATAAAATTCGGACGTTTCGGAAACTGCTCAACAATCTGTTTCCGTCTTCAGCGATCACGAGAAGTGATCCATCACTTCTCGTGATCGCTGAAGACGGAAACAGATTGTTGAGCAGTTTCCGAAACGTCCGAATTTTATTATTACTCTTGAAGTATTATATCTTTTTGATACTAATACTCATTATATTGTACTATTCTAGCCTAGTACTATCAGCAATGGCAAACGTCCAAAATAAAGGTGTCTGCATTAATATTGGACCATTGCAAAATAATTTCAAAGATATTATATTTTTCTTTATTAATTTTTGTAAAAACTTAAAAGGTAGCCCTCGTATCTGTAAATTTTTACCATGGCTTATACACAAAGAATTATATATACAAGTATAAGGACTTGTATGAGATACAAGTATGAGTTCATACAAGTATGATCATACTAGTCAACATACACAAGTCAATATAGAAGTCGAAAATCATGTAATTTTTGTGCTCTATTTACATTTTCATACACGCATACACTCGCAAAAAATGTTTATTGATGACGAGGAGAGTTTTTTGTATTTAAGTACATGTGCATTACTTCTGTCCAAATCACGAAAAAGAAAGCGTAGATGGTGGCAGCGATATTTTTTATCTCGGCGAAAAACCCATGGGGCCTACTCAATGTGAATTAATGAATTGACTTTAGAAAATGGTTATTGCTTCAGAAATTATGTGAGAATATATATGTTGTGCCATTTAGTCTCTACTTCTTTAGCCGTGCAACTTAACTCTTCAGAAATTTTATCATAAATATTTTTCTTTTGTTAAAATATTTATAATCCTTTAACATCCCAGATATTATTGCTTCTGATTTTCTCAAATAATAACAGAGTTTTATCCTTATTCCACTTATTTAACTTGTAAAAAAAAACTATTGAAAACAAACAAATGTGACATAACTTTTTAAAGCATAACCTAACTTTCGACCAGGTTGTCAACTCATACAAGTCAAGTATATGAAAAAGTCTGCTCATACAGAAAGTATGAGCGAATGTCAATGGATTTGACAAATTATACAAATTGTATGAACTCATGTATGAGGTGATGTATCACGACAAGTCAATTTGACTTGTATCGCATACAAGTCCTCATACTTGTATCTAAATGAAAATTGTATCTAAATAAATATCTTGTATCTAAATAAAAGGCTCATTTGAGCAGACTTTTCCATATACTTGACTTGTATGAGCTGATAACCTGGTGGAAAGTTAGGTTATGTTTTAAAAGATATCTCACATTTGATTTTTTTCAATAGTTTTTTTTTTACAGTTTTTTTTAAGTTAAATATCTCTTTGTGGAATAAGGATAAAACTCTGTTATTAATTGAGAAAATCATAGCCAGTAATATCTGGGATATAAAGTCGAAGAAGTATAAAGATTTTAACAAAAGAAAAGATATTTATGATAACATTTCTGAGGAGTTTAGTTGCATGGCTAAAGATGTATGACTAAATGGCACAACATAAATGTCAGTATAGTCGAGAGCTATCTAAAGTAGAAATCTTAGGTGCGTACATCAGTGATGCAAATGAGTCACCAGTTGCCAAGAACCGCAATGTAACAGCCAGTTGATCTGCAGGTGATATAGCTTCTCGAAATCTTGTATCACTTTTAGTAATTAATGGAGCCACCAACGAGAGTATTCTTTCAAAATCAGCGACACTCATTCTCACATAATTTCTGAAGCATGAACCATCTTCTAAAATCAGTTCATTAATCAACATTGAGGAGGTCCCATGGGTTTCTCGTCGAGATAAAAAATATCGCTGCCACCATCTACGCTTTCTTTTTCGTGATTTTGACAGAAGTAATGCACATGTACTTAAATACAAAAAATCACTAGACATTTTTTGCAAGTGCATGCGTGTATGCAAATGTAAACGGAGCACAAAAATTACATGATTTGAGACTTGTATATTGACATGTGTATGTTGACTTGTATGATCATACTTGTATGAGCTCATACTTGTATCTCATATAAGTCTTCATACTTGTATCTAAATGTAAATGAGCCTTTAAGTGGATATATGGGCTGGTAATAGGTGCATTTTTGTGTCCATGGAAGAGCAGGGCATGACTTTTTTTTGTATTTAAAATGAGTTTATTTTCAGAGCACCATTGACTCATTGATTCCAAGTTACTTTTACCATCGAAAGCTAGTAAAGTTGCATCTGCATTATGAAGCAAGTGAGATGTATCAACCGCATATACATAGATCCGCATGATGATGTGCCCTATGAAACTGACATGGTAAGCTTTAAAATAACAATAAACAAGAGCCACTTATCATGACCCAAATACCAATACCTCGTTATACGACCCCCTCTTTAAATTTCTTTTCGCTATAACGGCCTTGTGTAATAATGATTAAGATTTTATATACAGAGTGTATGAGACCGCCCGTCCACCCCCTTTTTTTCTCGAAAATGCGATACGTTGGCAAGCTGGGTAAAAAAATTTGATCACCAAAGTCGACCCAATAAATTAATTGGTAATACTGAAATTTTCCGAAACAAATCGGATATGAAGGTAAACTATGACTTTTTAAATGGCAAAGTATGTCAATTTGTACATCATTGGATAGAGCAAAAAAGAATTAGAGCTCCCGCCAAAATATTTGCGGCCCTCTTCTGTTCCAAAATACGATTTTTTTTTTTAGTTGCCGTGTTTCCGTAGTAAAACGGTTGTCTTCAGAGCTCAGGAACGCGGGTTCGAATCCCCCACCTTACGAAATATTCATCATTCGATATTGTGCAATCAGCTCTGGGGACGACTCCGTAAATGTTTAGTATGTACTTAAAATGCATACCTGTTGTACTTGTAAACAGGCGCGCACACGGGGGGGGGGCACGGACTTGAACCGCCCCCAAAAGTTTCAAAAACACGTGGTTTTTGTGAAAATATAACCGATGATCTCCGCCCAAAAGCTCCACAAACATGTGGTTGTTACTTGTTTTGGTCAAAATGCAAGTAAAGACCTTTTCTTGTCATCACTTATATTTTGGACATGAAGACCTTTTTTGTCATCACTTGAATCTTGGAAGTCAGGACCTTTTTCTTACGTCATTACTTATATTTTAGAATCTGAGCCCCTCCCAAGAAAAATTCCTGTGTGCGCGCCTTCTTGTAGGAATAATAGGTGTGCATGAAACGTCACATAGCTTTCAAGTCTTCGACTAGAGATCTAGAACTTACCTTCTATGCCCTTATATGCCACCTAGGCATTGGAAACAATTTATTATTATTTGGGGTTTGTCAGGTCTTGACAAGCGTCCACTAATCGCATACTCCAGCAACCTTTTGAGCCGCGTCAATCTAGAGACCAGTGGAGCTAAATACACATGGCTGCATCCCAAACCCTGGCGATATGCAGACGCGGAAATTACGCCAGGTCCAGTGCCCGCACAAGGCGAAATGACCCGAGCAGCACTTGCATCCTAATCCTTAAGATCAAAGAGGTGGCAGAAGATTTGTAGGCGGGAATGTACTCGATTTCCCTTCGTTGGGAAGCTTTCATACCACCCAAAACACCAACTATCAGGACTACAAGCTTAACTTTATACCCTGGATACAGCTCTCTAAGCTCGGACAAGAGATCCATATACTTGGACCTCATTGTCTCCTCCTTGAGAGAGATATTCTTCTCAGCTGGACTTGAAAATTCAATCACAAACATCTGTTTGGTCTCGATATCCAAGAGGGTTATGTCCGGCTTAGTGGCTGTCAGTAGCCTCGAGGTGGGGAAGAAGTAATTCCAATAAATTCGGCACTTAGTATTTTCCACCACCGATTCTATGTCGGAAAGGACGTACAGTATAACCGGTATTTGGTCAATACCATAGGCATGTCTAAAATGGTAGTAGAGCACATTATTATTATTATTATTATCATCACCATCATCATCATTATAATTGCAAAAAATTGTTAAAATAATGACATTAATTATTTTGTCTTATTTATTATATTAATTAAATTTTATTTGAAAATTTGGGGGTCCAATATGTCGCGGGGTATACAGACTTGCAGGGCTTTGCGCCACTTTATTACGTCACTGAGTAGTATTATTACCAGTAGCCATCATAGTGCTTATAGGTGTAATTAGTTTCTTCTTTGTTTTAGTCCGATTCTTCTTCCCCACTTCCAAACACTATTCAAAATGAAGAACCGTTAGAGCCGTCAAATCTGCTTGATATTACGAATGAAAGCGTTACTACATTAGATCAGACAATAATAACTGCAAATGAGTTTGGAGAAAACAAAAAAATGGGGAATTATGGCAAGGCAAGATTTTTGTTTCTTTTGCGAAGCTTCCGTTTTAAACTTTACAAGACACATTAACTGCAATCATTCTTTATAAAAAGATGTAGAAAAAATATTTTCGTACCCAGCAAAGAGAAAAGAAAGGCGACATTTATTGAATTTGCAATGCGCTCAAGTGACTGCATCTATTTCGGCAAAACAGACATCTGATTATGAGCATTAGAATGTAGCAACTCAAAGCTACTACTTTTCACTTACTTTCAGTCAAATTATTTTCTGCCCCGCAGGGGAAGTTCACAATGGCCATAACACCTGGCCATTTGTCGAACTTTCGGGCCTGATGATCCCGCGTACCCTCAATCACGCAAGGGAAGTTCATAATGGTCGCAACACCTGACCTTGTAGAGCTTTTGGGCCTGATGATCCCATGTACCCTGAATCACATATCATCTGGAAGGAGACAGTTCAGAGAAGCCGATTGTGGGAATAGGCTTATCTGTTGCCACTTTTATCTCCCACTTAAATTCCTACCCACTTGTTTGCGTGCGTGGAGACCCGTAACGCCGGAGAAGAGGATCCTGGTCGGTTGAGGGAGACTGCTGCCCGCGGACAGTACGATCCCAACACGCCTTCTTTGGCCTCGGATTCGGTAAAACTGGAGGCTGAGTCTGGTCAGCTCCGTCAATCGGCTGGTGTCACGGTTCATGGATAGAGTGGCTCCACTACTGTATCGTGGATGCCGGGTTAATGCTATGCCACTAGACAACTATTCGGGGGTCTGTGGGAGCGGCTGCAGCTCGCAAGGTTCCAGAGTTGGCTACTCTTGGTTCTCGAGCGGGTCGAGCAGCCAGGGACTACTTCCCCCGATGCTATATCATCCTGACATGCCTGGCGGAATGAGCCGGTTTGCGGCCAACGTCCCCGGTGTGGGGCTCCCTGGTGGGTGGGCATGGCAGGGTGATGAAACTTAATATACGGGTATTGTGACTACTCGGAGGGATAAAAATTTCTTAAATTCCGCCAAAGTTGAGAGTAAACTCCGGAAAAAATCAAACAAGCGACAGATTAAGGGAGACGTTAAACCATGGGGTTCTTCCTGCAGAATTAACCGCAGGGAGGAAACCGCCATCACACGCCTCCGTATAGGTCACTGTTGGTGGACCCATGGACACCTCCTTCGAGGTGAAGAGACCGCTATCTGTGAGACATGTAACACAGATTTGTCTGTGTTACACTTTTTAACTGAGTTTTTACAGTTTGAGGATGTCAGGGAGAGGTTAGGCCTGTGCTATGACCTGTCAGTTGCCTTAGGTGACGACAGGGTACTCATGGACAGACTGATACTCTTCCTGAGAGAATCGAACTTACTGTTTTATGTGTAAAGTCTTGCACCTTATGTTAATGTGTTCCTAGTTATTGACTGTGATATTCGATGGTAATTGGCTCCTTTACAGCCTCTTACCATCACCTGCGTCTGTTCATTTTTTCGAACAAACTTTTTATGTTATTTATTTGTATTTTTCCGTGCAAGATTTCTTTTATTGAGTATGCGTATTTTTAATGATTCTATTTATTTATTTACTGTCTAATTTATTGTTTTTAATATGTAGTCTAGCCATTTAGATGGGCTGCGTTAGGCGCAAATAGCCTTTGTTGCTGTGCGCCAAAAATTTTAATTAACTAACTAAAAAGTTATTTTCGCAAATTGGCCCTCTTTAAAAAAAGTTTGCCCACCGCTGGGTTAAATAAGGATTTGGTATATTATTTAATTAAATGCACTAAAATTATTACAAAAATTTTATCAAAAACTAATTAAAATGCCACTGTTTGGGTGCTAGTCATTCATAACCAAAGAATATGGTGTGTCATCTATGCAGAATTTTTGTAATAAGGATGAAATGAGTAATGAATCTTTATCCGATTATTCTAGATTTATTTAATTTTCAAAAAAAAAGTACGCAAAAGGTGTAATAAAGATTTTTTTAATCTCGTGCTACTCTTTTTAGGCACTCGATTCTATTTATCTAACTTGCTCTGGTTTTTAGGGTTTTGTAGGTATGACCAAAAAACCCTTATACCGTCATTTTGTCGTCTGTCTGTCTGTCTGTTCGGTAAAAATTGTAGCCAAACAGCTAAACCTAGAGAGTTAAAATTTGGAACGCTTACACAACTATTTGATCCGCACATAGGAAAAATATTAAAACATCTAAAAAACATATCACCTTAAAACTATAAACAAATATCTGCTCATCGAAAAAAAAATATTTTTTTAAAATTCTGAGTAGGGTATCAAATGAAAGCCCTTAGTACGTGGATTAACGATGAAAATTTTATTTTTGCAAAATAAATTATTTTGACGCGATTTTTGCCAAATTGTGCAAAAATATTTTTTGTCCCACACTCTGTAGCCCAGATAGTTTAAACTAAAAATCTGAAAAAATTCTAAGTAATGTACATTTGTGTGAACCGGAATAGTACAACAGGAATTTTTGATCAGACTATGTTTTCAGAAAATAACGCATTTTTTGTGTTTTTTGCTTGACCATGTAAAATATTTAATAACGTATGTAACAAAGTAAACAGCAAGTTAGCGCTTTCGCGTTCTAATTTGCAAACTAGGGTTCCGGTCTCGAGACAATTTTATTTTTTCTGTTTTTTTTTGCATTTTTAATTTGTTTAAATTATTTTTTAAAAATTCTAGTTATATTTGGGCAAATGTTGCATTTAATTTTTAAAAGAGTAAATTTAATAACCAGCGAAAATTGTTGAAATTGATTACACGAAATCAGAGGGGCGGAGTTATGACTTAAAACAACCAATGTAAGCCATAGGCGCAATTTTCAAAATCTTAATGAACCTTGCTAAATAAAAAAAAAATACTGCACATATTTAGAAATCTACGTAATGGTATTAGGCATTCGAATTAAAATTAACAAAAAAAAAATAATAAAAATAACAAAATTTGTTTTGGTATCCCTAAGAATCATCATTCACTTACTAAATATGTACCTGCGAAACCCTTCAGGGTTATTTCTATTGCGACGGATGGTGGATTTAAGGGTTAAATAAATAAACTGATTAACACTATACAATAGTTTAATGAGAAAATAATGTGAATGAACAAATCAGATACAGATATTGTGTTAATTCTACAAACAATGCACGTGGACTCATTAGTTCATAACGCTGCCGCTACGTTAGTAGTGTTGTCCGGCAGCACTTGCCTTGTCCGGTGGCAGTTAACTGAACTACGCCAGCTCGCCGCGGTATTCAAAACCTTAACACTTCCCCTCGCGACGTGGCTGGTTGCGGGTCTTCTTCATTCCTTCTTCTAGTCCTAGCAGTCTGACGCAGGTTACGTGTTTCGGTCTAGGAAGTCCTTTAGTCAACACGTCCGCCGTCATTTCTTCTGTCGGGAGGTATTTTAGGATCAGCAGTTTATTCGATAAAGCTTCACGTATGAAGTGGTACCGAATATCTATGTGTTTGCTTCTTGCGTGAAATGTGGCATTCTCAGCCAATTTTACTGCTCCGTTATTGTCGTTGAACAATACAAGTTCGGACTGCTTGTCTAATCCCAATTCACGGAGGAAGTTCTTCAAGTAGATGGCTTCTTTCGTGGCCTCTGCGACTGCCATATACTCAGCCTCCGTCGATGATAATGCAACGGTCCTCTGCTTCTTAGAATCCCACGATATGGATCCTTTGCAAAATAGGAAGGCATATCCGGTATATGAACGTCTGTCGTCCAAACAGTTCCCCCAATCTGCGTCTGTGAATCCTCGGATAGGCTTCGAGTCTGCTTCATATATCAATCCCAGGTTGATAGTAGCCTTCAGGTACGTCAGGACACGCTTCGCTGCAGTCCAGTGGACCCTCGTGTAGCAGTGATTAAACTGTCCAAGACAGCTGACAGCGAAACTGATGTCCGGTCTCGTGGCCACAGACAGATACGTGAGGGCCCCAATTAGCTCACGATACGGGAGTCTCTTATCCTCTTCACTTGGCGTCTCTGTTGGCTTGGTCAGCCTTACACTGACGTCCATTGGGGTACTCACCGGCTTAGCATCGCTCATTCCAAAGCGCTGCAGGACATCATTGATGTAGCCCTTTTGATTCAGAGCCATTTTGTTGCCTTCTCTGGTGAACTCGATACCCAGACAGTACTTAACTTCTCCGAGATCCTTCATTTCGAACTCTCGAAATAATGTCTGGCTTATCCTGGACACGGTGTCATCGTTCCGAGATGCAATTAAGATGTCGTCTACATAAACGACAATGAGGGTCAGGTCTTCCCCTCGCCCTAAATAGTACACACATGGATCTGCGTCCGTGGGCGTCGCGCCGACGGACTTCAATACTCTGTCCAGTTTAGTGTGCCAGCTCCTGCCAGCCTGGCGCAATCCATACAGCGATTTTCTCAACAGACATACCTTATTGCCTGTTTTCAACTCGCTCAGCATATTCTTGGCCTTATCGCGTATATCTCTTTCTCTGTTCGAGTTGACTATTCTTTTGAGTGCGTCAAATAACTGTTTCGGCGGCTCCATTAGAATGGTTTCTTTCAAATCGCCATTTAAATAAGCCGTCGCCACATCAAATTGTCAGACTTTCATTGATAGGCGCGTCGCTAGAGCTGCCATCAGACGAATTGAACTCAAACGAGCGACAGGCGCAAAAGTTTGGTCAAAATGTACGCCTGGCTTCTGAGAAAAGCCTTGAGCAACACTCGGGCTTTTCGTCGCTCGAGTGTGCCGTCAGCTTTGTACTTGTTCCTAAGTACTACACGGCTGCCGATCACTTCTGCATTCCTAGGACGATCAACGATCTGACATGTGTCGTTCTTCAGGATTGACGTGATCTCCGTGGTGATGGCGTCGTGCCATTCTTCGGCGTCGGGACCGGAAATCGCCTGATGCATGGGTGTCTCCGACCAGAACGTGTACTCAGGCGTTTCCACACATCTGACGTCTTCACGGACTTGAAAAATCTTCCGAGGTCTTCCTCTGAACCGTTCAGTAAGCGACGTGGTCTACCTCGGCCTCTTCCTCACGCTCATTTTCACGGGCCTCTTGCCTCTGTGCATGAGCTTGGCAGTCGTCATGGTCTTCTACTGGAACATCTGCAGGCTCATCAAGTGGTCGGATATCAATTCCCACCACTCGCGGCGCCTCCTCTGGTTCCGCAGGTAGAAAATCGGTAAAATTTTCGGGAGAATTTCGACAAATTTCACGTCTCGGGTTACCTCAATTTTGTTTTCAGAAGGAATCCACACTCGGTATCCCTTGGACTGTTCTGCATAGCCCACGAAAATTCCTTCTTTCGCTCGACCATCAAGTTTGCCTAGGCCCGGTTTCCTGTTCAGGCAAAACACTCGACAACCGAACTTTCTGAAATAACTAACATCAGGAGTCTTATCGGTCCATACTTCATACGGAGTCTGGCCATTCAGACTTCGGGTAGGACAACGATTTCTAATGAAGTTGGCCGTATTGATAGCTTCTGCCCAAAAAGACGGGGGCAAACTAGATTGCATCAGCAGGCACCTGGCAGTATCCATGAGAGTACGGTTCTACGCTCCGCGACTCCATTCTGCTCCGGGTTGTATGGAATGGTTAGCCTCCTTGTTATGCCTCTGTTTTTCAGGTAGGCATCGAAAGTGTGGTTAACATGTTCACGCCCGTTGTCCGATTGGATACACTTGACTTTCCCGTCTCGTTGCTTCTCGACTAACGTGACAAAGTCTTTGAAGCGTCCGAGAACCTCGTCCTTCGATTTTAAAAATCGCACTTCACACCAACGTGAATGATCGTCAATAAACGTGACTACATATCGGAATTTTCCCTTGGATTCTACGCGCATCGGACCGCACACATCTAGGTGGATTAACTCCAGTAGCGCTGTTGTTCGTCCAGAACTCAAGGGAAATGGCGTCCGAGTCATTTTGGCGCGGCAACACACACTACAGTCAAGTTCATCACTCGAATTGTCTATCGCAACACCGCGTAAAACACCATTGCGTACCGCTTCTTTGGTGTCTCTCATATTCAAGTGACCAAGTCGCCGGTGCCATAGTTCAAGAGCTCCCGAAGCTCGCGCGGTACACGCACTATCAGAGATCGAGTTAATTTCACGCCCGTCTCGATTACAATCGCGCATATATTACAGGTCGCCGACGCGTTCGGCAACTAGCTTCACAAGTCCATCCGAACCGATTATGGAAGCGCCATTTTTTTCAAAAACCACTTTATGTCCGTTGTCTGTCACTTTAGAAACGGAAAGTAGATTTGTTCGCAACTCCGGCACGTGTAAAGTGTCTTTTAAGATGACGTTTTTCATCTCGTTACTAACTTTAGCACTAAAATAGACTGTTCCTTTTGCTAAAATTTCCGCGCACGCGTTATTTGCCAAATTTAATGTCCCGCGGTTGGCATCACTGATTTCTGCAAAGTCACTTAACTCGCGGCACAGGTGGGATGTGGCACCACTGTCCAAACACCACTTTAGACGTTCAGCACTTTGACGCGCGATTTTAGATGTCTGAGCGTTAGACGCGCACAGGCTTACGTTCTCCGCACTGTTGCCATAAGATTTGTATTTCCCGGTCTTGCAATCCGCATGCTTTGTGTCCCGGTTCTTTGCACTTATGGCACCGAAATTTAAAAATGGCAGTTTTATTGTCCGTTTTGCCCGATTTATCCGCACTTCTCGCGCTTTTATTATTATCACGCCATTTCCGTACATGTTTATTCACGTATAACGCATTTTGAGCCGCATTACACAAATTCTCACTTTTTCGCGCTTCATTTTCCTCCAGGATTTTCACACGAAGAGCATCTGGGGAAGGCAACTCGTCACGTGTCTCTATGGCACAGCGAAAATTCTCATACGTTGACGGTAGACTGTACAACAACATAATTGCTAATAAATCGGGGTTTATGTCTACCTACATTTCGCTTAATTTGTCAACTGTATCTAAAAATTTATTTACGTGTTCGCGCACATCGCGCCATCTTGCATGCGTTGTAACGTTAGTTGTTTCAACAGCGTGGCTTTTCTAGCTGGCCCCTTTGACTGGTATATGGTTTCCAGCTTTAACCAGACAGCACGTGACGATTCACAGCCCTTTATTTGCTTCAATTCGGAAGGGCTAATGGCTAAAATTATATCAGACTTAGCCTTGCCATCGTTTTTCAACCATGTGTTCACCGCTAATTCCGATGCTTCTTTTCCAGGTTCTAATATTGGTTTTTTAAACTCACCATTAACATACACCGAAGCATCATTTTTTACTAGCAATGCCTCCATCTGCATCTTCCATGTGTCATAATTTTCTTTGTTAAGAGGCTCGATTCTGGACGTGTTGGCTCCGAACATCTTGATTCAATTCACACAAGATTCACTATTGACACTCAACACTCGACACAATGTTATTTAGCGTTTTTCACAAAAATATTTTCACTCTCACAATGTTGCACTTCACGGTTTCAGTTATTTATTTAACACCTTGTCTCGCGACCTGGGCCCATAATCTATTGCGACGGATGGTGGATTTAAGGGTTAAATAAATAAACTGATTAGCACTATACAATAGTTTAATGAGAAAATAATGTGAATGAACAAATCAGATACAGATATTGTGTTAATTCTACAAACAATGCACGTGGACTCATTAGTTCATAACGCTGCCGCTACGTTAGTAGTGTTGTCCGGCAGCACTTGCCTTGTCCGGTGGCAGTTAACTGAACTACGCCAGCTCGGCGCGGTATTCAAAACCTTAACAATTTCATTTCAATGTGTGAAAATTTACACTTCACATCAATTTTTTCATCATACTCTTACGCTGGGTTAATAGACTTTGATAAACATGAATGCATCCCAATATTATAAATTAATATTATAAATTAACAATATTATAAATTAGATTTCAGTGGCGTGGCGTTCAGTCCATAGAAGCAAGCGAATATTTTTATATCAAATATTTTTTGAAAAAAAATCTTTTGCTAAGCTAAAAAATAATTTATTAGTATATTTTTATTTGTAGTGTAATATGGTTAAATAATTTTAAATTCGTATGTATAAATAATAGTTCGAAGTATGTCAAATATTACTAAAAAAAAAACACCAATATCAAACTGGTAGATGCAGGCTTTATATTGTTGCAATAAGATAGGGAGAGTTCGAATACATCTAAAATTTCAAGCGAGTTTGAATGCATAGGTACTTAAATTCGTTGTACTTTTAAATGACCCGCGGCGTTAACAGTTGCGGAGTTCAGATTCTTCTGCATTTTAGGCAGAGGAACAGTCTACGTCAGTGTCTGCCAAACTGTGTGCCGTGAGAGATCCCAGGTGTGCCGTGAAATATTTAGGATAATTGTAATATACCACTGAAAAATTTTAGCCAGGTTTCTTACCTTATAATTGGTTGGGTCACTGAATGTTATGTTATTGAATATCTCATTTTCATGTGCAACACTTTTTGTATACGCAAGCATAAAGATAGGAAAACTACCATGTATAAGACAAAGTACATGTGGACGTGTTTGTATTTGCGCGCGAATATGTTTGTCTAATTTGGAGCCGTGTTTTGACAAAAAAAAATCTCAGCATCAATTCCATCCTTCTCATTAATAATATTATCTTTGCATATTTTCTATTTATGTGCATTATATCTCAATAAAATAATATACGGTATACTATTATTACTACACTAAAGAATTTGTATATTTTTGCTTATATTGATAAGTTATATTTAATTTTCCTGAATTTTTTATTTAGTGTGCCGCGAAACAAATGGCCGTTTCTTAATGTGCCGCGACGAAAAAAGTTTGGCAGACACTGGTCTACATCATAAAATGCGTTTTTGTGCGCACGTACGATTTAATTTTGAATTTACATGTTTCCATTTTCTTTATGGTTGATTCTCCGAATTCGAATAAGTATATGTTTCATATGTATTTATAAATATCAAGGATTCAAAATAACTTCGATAAATTCAGATGTAATTTACGAATTAATAAATACTTCGTACCTTCGTTTCCGACTTCAAATATTGAAAGTCACGCCACGCCACTTATAGACTGTATATCTACATACTTATAGAAGAAGTCATCTTCTTCTATATCATTCATGTTCTTGATTGCAGTAAACAGCTGATCCAGGATAGATTCAGTCGATGTGCTTTCATTATTTGCATCTTGTTTTGAATTTATACTCTGAAGCATTTCTAATACATTTTTTAACATATCATTATAACTATATCTCCTCAATCTGTTCTTGGGCGGGTTTCTATCTCTCATATTTCTCCCTTTCAGTAAGTATCTTCTGCGCTGAAAATGATTTTGTTAATAATGAATTTCCCTAAAGGGATGTTTTTGTTATCTTTGAAAATATAGTTTTGATTTGAATATAGTGTTGTGCATGGGCAATATCTACTACAACGTGCACTAAAAAAGTAACAAGACTGTACCTATCAAAATTTGTATTGACAACATAAACACAAAATGATATTGCCCCCATCGAAGTAATTCTCTTTGGAAATTACACTCTGGCGGAGACGATATTCCCACTCTTTTAAGCAATGTTGAAATTTTGAATTTATGCGATACTCGCAAAACACCGACGTTGCGCGGGTAGCATATATCAACCGTTTGGTTAGAATTATTGATTTTCTGGAAATATATCACGTAATGGGACAAGACAATAGGTGTGTGACCCATTTATAATAGGTGAGTGGTCACTACGGCGTGAGCAAGAGACAAGTTGGGTTTGTGACGACCGGCTTGGCGGTCAATTGTAAATTAAGTTTACGCAGTTTTTGAAGGCAGTTTGTGCAGGAGTCTACCGGGAACTCTTGAGTGTCTAGTGAGGACTATTTTCAGTCCACTGAGAATCTGTTGGGAGCATATTTGAGTCCAACCCAACTGAAGCCAGCAGCCATTTTGGTGCCGTTTGAGCACATGGTTAGAAGACGACTGTCCTAAACCGCGGAGGCGATTCCAAGGAGGTCATAGGGTATCGACGCGACCAAGGACCTGTTGAGCGTCCATAGAGGGCAAATTGAGGATGTTTGGAAGAAGCGTACTAGAATCCGGTACGACCGTAGTAGGCGGCCATTGGTGTCGGCCATCAGCACATGGTGAGCAGCCGACTGTTCCAGCCAGTGGAGGCGTTTTTGAGAGAAGTTTTGGGGTGGTCACATCATCAAGAGTGGCAGCCATCCAGAAGCCGTCCGATTTCCACAGGAAAGCCACCAAGTTTACCTGCGAATGTGTGTACATTACCTGCTTTACAAGCGAATGTGTGTACATTAACCTTCTCCACCGTAGGCACGAGGAGTCCATGGAACAAGGCAGTCGAGTTAAAATATTCTCAGAGTTTGAGGTGATAGGAGTGTTGTTTCGTAACAACTATGTGGAGATATCGAGTAACGTAACCACGGATGTTTGTGACACCAGGACCGACATTGTGAGTAGCATAGTTTAAGTTTAGTATTGCTGTATCAATACGATAGTAATAAGTTCACCAGGGACATAACTTATTAGTCTCTGTAGATAGTCAATTCGAAGAGGTATCGTACCCCCGTGATTTTGTTGTGCCCGTCTCGGGACAAACTATTGCACGAAATCGACTTAAAGACAATTTACTGTGTCCTCTTACGAGGTGTTTTGTTCACATCAAACCCATGTGGGGGTATTTATTATTCAATGTAACTTTATTTACGATTAATTATAGTTTCAATTAATTAAGCGTCTGTGTATTAATTTATGCTTAACCCGTACAAGTCCTGTTACAGAAGTCAATCTCCAGTTAGGAGCGTATGTCGCTCAGGGACACCCCCCTTTTTCTTTCAGGGTATGAAGGCGTAGAGGTAGGTGACCAATTAGTATTATTTTGGGTAACCGTAGCCAAAAGCAATAGAGCATTGCTAGTGAGCGCAGTGGTCACTTCAAGGGCTGGGGACAGGATAGGTAAATATGTTCTGATAAATATCGGGGATATTTACTGGCGCTCGGTTTAAATCTTTACCCCCCCCCTACTCTCCGACTCTGAGCTAGTTCGCGGATGAGATTCCTTGAAGTGAACCGTTATACGAATCCCTACTTTGGCTACATAGGGCATTTCGTGATAACATATATGCCTATACCCAAATTCTCAATAATTTCAGCCGTCTTGTAGCTTTCCAAAGAGCATTACATTTTTCCACTCTACGGACCTTACATGAATAATATATTTGTTAAGGTCTTCTTCAAATTTACGTTGTGACAAAGTTCCGTCTCTAATTATTCTCGAGAAATACCAATATGAAAAAAAGACAACAGAATCAGATAGGGTTGGATATACTAAAAAAAATCGCAAGAGTTACGCTATTAAGTCATGACTAGCCGAAACCAGAATATCATGGAAAAGAAATGCAGAAGAATTTACCAAGCAGTATAAACAATAATTGAGGAGGTCGCATACCATCCTGGTTATTTACTTACATTTCTCAAAAAAACGGGAATAATTTGTCATTACTTGACCCTATACATAAAAACAAAATTGTGGAAGTAATTATCTTGTACTTTAAGATGTAAATTAAATGCGTTTAAATATTTTTCTACAGTTATTAAAAAGCTGTACTATATTTCATTTGTAATTGTGCATAAAATGCGTGTCTATGATGACAAAAATGTTGAAAAAAACTACTCATAAGCGTTTAATTATTTTACACTTTTTATAAGCATAATACATCAGCTAAGGGGGCTACAACACTATTTCCATGGATTTACATGAGCTCATTGGTGCGACAAAACCATCTTAAAACACTACAGGTGTAATATCTCCATCATAGAAACCGATTTTTCATGGATGTAACCGCTATTGTAACCAAGTACAAAATTCAACCATAAATTTAGGCCTGGTATAGTTATATAGCTGATAGTTCCCAGAAATGCATGCACCAATGGATAAAGCACACAAAAAAAAAATGACGAGAAGACATGTGTCACAAATATTTGGGAGATAATTTGGATATGACCAAACTTGCATAAGACCGTAATTAAAAGTACCGTTTCCCATCAGCAACAAGTGTCTTTACTGTGGAAATATACAGCATACTACAAGCCACCAGTAATATCTTGAATAATACTGTCACAATTATGATATAATTGTATGCTAATGTCCCAATTCCTTGAGCGGCCTTTATGTGGTGTAGGTCACGGTTGCTGACTTGCGGTTTTGGGAATTAAAGAATATGCAGAGTGTTGCGTGTTTGTCAACATAAGTTTTGAACTACTTTCTAATGTGTTGATAAACATTATTCAATTGTGCCAACTATGGTCTTTAATTGCTGCCAACAATTACACAAATGAATATTGTTTCCAAAACAATTGAGGTAGGACCTGACGTCATAGTGTCCTGGTTAACAGTTATAAAATGGTCTTAGGGAATAGAGTCGGGAGTCAGTTATTTCGTAGTTATTCATTCGATCATTTTGGTGAGCACGCTACCCAAGGACCAGCCCAGCTGTTCAAGTCACCAACCCGAGATGTGAGTGCCGTCTACATGGTTTCTCCACGTGTTCGCCTCGTGCGGATACATGGGGTGGTTCGACCGATCCTGGAGAAGCCGGGGCAAGAACGAGACGTACATCAGCTACTAACAGACAACACCAGCAGCCATTCTGACAGTTAACTGTATTATTATATAATAAATTTTCTAGAAAAGATGTCCGTTCTTGAATCCACCCCGTGACAATACAAATAAAAAACTTATAACCATAACAGACTCATTAAGTGCCATTGAATCCATACAACAAATACAAGGTGTCTCAAAAGAAATTTTATATTTATCTAGCTTACTGCGTGAACGCAAAGTATCCGAGGGGCGCGGGGGTTATGTCAATCAGTAGCCTGGCTCTTGGGAATTCAGTCGCTATGGAGCGTTTCTCGGGAGCAGACCGCGCGTTATGCGTGCGAGAGTTTTACAAAAACGGTGATTCGGCGACTTTAGCGCGTAGAAAATTCTGCAGTATTCGAGGTTTTCGCCACTTAAATGATGCGCCAAGCATTCCTCTCATTCGACATTGGGTTAAAAAGTTTGAAGAGACTGGTACAACGCTGGATAAATCAAAATCCGGGCGACCTAGGTCATCAAGAACGGTAGAAAACGTGGAGAATGTTAATCAGTCTGTTCGTGACGACCCGGAAGCGCGCAAGTGCTTTAAATGTGCATAGATCATCATTACATCGCATTATGCACAAAGACCTAAAGCTGCACCCCTACAAAATTCAATTGGTGCAAGAATTAAAGCCCCAAGATGCCAGTCAGAGGCTTAATTTTGTAAATCAGATGATTGAGTGATTTTCGACGTTTACCAACATTTTGTTTTCGGATGAAGCTCATTTTCATCTTAATGGCCACGTAAATAAGCAGAACTGCCGCTACTGGAGTGCAACGAATCCGAAACGCAAACATCAGAAACCCCTACATTCGCCTAAAGTGACCGTATGAGCTGCGATGTCGGCGCGAGGAATTATCGGCCCTTACTTTTTTGAAGACGAAAGGGGGCGTGCAGTTACAGTGAATTCAGAGCGTTATGTGGAGATGTTAGACAACTTCTTGGTACCTGAACTGCAAAACTTTCCTGGCTATAACCAAAGAACATGGTTCCAACAGGACGGAGCAACTTCACACACGTCCAATATGTCTCTGCCACGTGTTCGTGAAATTTTCTCAGGCAAATTGATCTCCCGGAGAGGTGACATAAATTGGCCTCCACGCAGTCCAGATTTAACCCCTATGGACTTTTTCCTATGGGGTTATCTTAAATCTAAAGTTTACGCCAATAAACCGAATTCACTGGCGCATTTGAAAGAAAATATCCGTCACGAAATGGCAGCCATCCCTGAGTCCACCTGCCGAGACGTCATAAGTAATTTTACTGTTCGATTAAATGAGTGCCAAGAACGCGAGGGTCTACATTTAGACGATATTATTTTTAAGAAATAAATCCCCAAAAAGTGTATTTTATTAATTAATAAACATTTTTTTTATATGCGGCTTACTTTTTTTTTAATCGATCCACTAAATATAAAATTTCTTTTGAGACACCTTGTATATACCAAAAACAACCTGATCCAGAAAATTCAAGATAACATCCATGAAATCCTCAGCACAGGAAAATACGACCATCCTGTGGGTGTCACCCCACTGTGAGATACAAGGAAATTAAAACGCTGATAAAGCAGCAAAAACAGCTACAAATTTACATATAACAAACATTAAAGTATCTCACAGTGACATTAAGAATGAAATAGGTAGAACGGTGCTAGAAGAATGGGACAAAGCATGGAAAGAAATAAATAACAACAAACTACGAGGAATAAAAGAGGAAACAAAAAAATGGCACACATTCAATGAAAAGAAACAACAAATAACGGTAACCAGATTGCGCATTGCCTATACTTTAGCAACCCACAAATACATACTGGATAAATACGATCCCACCAAATGCCACTTACGTAACACCCAACTAACCGCTGAACATCTCCTGATCGCTTGCCCAAAGTACTCAAGAGAACGACAGAAAAATAAAATACGACCAACATTGAAGGAAGCCCTCTCGAACAACATGGAAATAACGAAACGGATACTACAGTTTACAGAAGAAAGTGATCTCGCCCCACAAATATAAAACAAATAAAATATCAAAATATATGTATATACTTACTAGATTAATTAATATGTATTATTTATGTAATTATAATGTAGAGGGACACTAATCACCTTTGTAGTGGTGTGTCATAAATTGTTTAAAAAAAAAATTACTTAGTCAAAGTGTGCTAAAGCAGAACAACTAACTTAATATAGTTAGTAATTAAAATAGTAATCTAGAATCAATAAAGAACAGATGACAAATGCTAATTGAAAAGTGGCAATAGTTAATAATTGTCAATTATTTGGAGATAATCAGTCATTTTGTTAGTTATTATAACTAGTTTGGTAAATAGTAGTATAGGTAAAGACCGGTGCCCTCTAAGGATTTTGTAGGATAATAATAATAATGAGCACTTATCAAGTTTGTCAAATGTTCTTGATTGTTTAACAAACCTTTAGAGTATTAGGTGTTATACTCGGAGATTTATCACTACTAGAAGTTGTGCGTATAGTCGTAATATCATCATCAGTTGTGTTTAGGCATTCACGCTTTTGTATGTGCATATAACTCTCTGA
This sequence comes from Liopterus haemorrhoidalis, assembly GCA_963971575.1. Classification (NCBI taxonomy): domain Eukaryota; kingdom Metazoa; phylum Arthropoda; class Insecta; order Coleoptera; family Dytiscidae; genus Liopterus; species Liopterus haemorrhoidalis. The sequence continues at coordinate 20,207,756 of OZ020623.1, forward strand.
TTCTATATCTTTATCTAGCTTGTTCGCCTGCGAATATGCACCGTAACACTGGTAGAAATGGCCACGAAGGTTCTTATGTATTTGACAAGAGTTTTCCTTTACCCTCAGCTGAAAATACACAAATATAAGTCATTTTATTACTATCTTAAGAATACAGGAGTAACAAAGGACAGTTGAAAAGTAATCGGTCTAGACAAGAAAACACAAATTTTTTCTGCAAAACTCAATTTAATTCTCATCATAGTCTCCTTTTAGAATTATACACTTCGTCCAACGATTCTCAAATTTTTTTGTGCCCTCCGAATAATACGATTTCTCGAAGCCCTCAAAATAGGTCCCTGTTTCAGCGATGACCTCATCATTCGACCCAAATCTATTACCACCGAGCCATTTATTCAAGTTTGGAAATAAATAATAGTCGCAAGGAGTAACATCTGGCGAATATGGTGGAAGGAGGAACGGTTTTGGAGCGCAATTCATGGAGTTTTGCCATTGCGACTGCGCACTTGTGGATCAGTGCGTAGTCCTAGTGGAACGGAATTTTTTTCTTTGCCAAATGCGGCCATTTTCGGTGTCGAATCGGTCCAACAGCTCTGCATAATATACGCTCGTGATCGTTTTGCTCTTTTCTAGGTAGTCCATGTGAATGATACCGTGCGCTTCCCAAAAAACTGTGGCCATGACTTTGTTGGCCAACTGACCCACCTTGACTTTCTTCGGCTTCGATTCGCCAGAAGCAGTCCACTATCTCGACTGTTCTTTGGTCTCTGGTGTGTTGTGATGGATCCATGTTTCGTCCACGATTACGAAACGGTGCAAAAAGTCCTTCTTGTCGCGGTTGAACATCGCCAAACATTCCTTCGAAATGGTCAGACGATCGCGTTTGTTGTCGACTGAGAGCAAATGCGGCACCCATCTGGCAGAGAGCTTCCTGGCTCCCAAATATTCATGTAAAATGTTGAGCACCCGTTCTGCTGAGAAACCCACAGTTTCAGCTATCTCGCGCTTAATCACTCGTCAATCGTCGATTATCATTCCATGGATTTTATCGACCATTTCTCGCGTGGTGACCTCTTTTGGACAGCCTGGTTGTTCATCATCAAAAATGCTCTTACGACCGCGTTTAAATTCAGCTGTCCAATATTTAATTGTTGATATCGAAGTTGCAGAGTCCCCATAAACATCGTTCAATTCGGTGTTGATATCATCCTTCATTTTCTTTTTCAAAAACAAATATCTAATCACTGCACGATATTCGATTTTATTAATTTTAGTAAAAATACAAAACATGTTCGCTTTCAATGACTGTCAAACACAAACTAAATGACGCAGCTGGTTGAGCATTTTATAGTAGTCATTTGTAGGTTAGGATTTACGAAAAACCAACATTGATTAGATACTGGTGCCATCTCTTGCCTAGGCCAATTAATTTTCAACCACCCCTCGTATATGTACGAAATAATTTAAAAACATGTTCAGAATCACTAAGTACTGGGTTCTTAAATCATATTTTATGTTTCTAATTGGTATATTGTCATGTTAGTAGTTTTGTACGTAATAGTAGTTAATGTTATTTAGTGAAACTAGAATATAGGTAATAGATTCTTGTATACATTATGGATTTGGAAATGGTCACACTAAAACTGCAATCAGCATGTTTCTCCTTATTAATGATTAATAAACTAACAAACAAGTCTTTCTAATAAATATGGTAGAAACTTTTTTTTTAAAATTTATTTCTTTGGTTTTAGCAACTATGACCATTAACCAGGATACAAGTGTTTTTATTTAATTAAACAATTTGAAACCTTAAAACTACAAATACAAACATCTATGCCATCGCCAGGATTCGAAACAGAGCCACTCTGGTCTGACAGTCAACACACCAGTATATTAACCATTACACCATGGTGACCGATTGCTAGCAACATTAACATCAAGCGGCAAATTTATTCTTATGTCTGTTAGACGATAACCGGCGAGTTTATCGAAAATCAATTTATCGAAAGTAAATTTATCGAAAATCAATTAATCGAATTCAAATTTATCGGAAGCAAATTTATCGAAATCAAGTTTATCGAAATCTAGTTTATCGAAAGCTAGTTTATCGAATGCTCAATTTATCGAATGCCACGTTTATCGAAAATTGATTATTGAAATATTTTGGTAGGAATTAATAATGAAAGAAATTTTAGTTTACATTGTAATTTATTATTGGGAAGGTACATAAAGTGAGATAGTGTTTGAATATAAATAAAGAAAGTTATATAACAAGAAAACTTATATAATAAAACAAATACATTTTTTATTTTTAAGGTTTAATAAGACAGGTTATGGGCAATTGCACGCAAATAATTTTTATAAATTCATACACAATGATGTGCATTTTAATTGGGGTAATATGGGGGAAAATAAAGTACTATGCACCTAAAAACGAGGTAATTAGGTTAGTTTTAGTTAGTAAAAGTCTTAAACCGAGCGGAGCGAGTTACCCATCTTCTATTTTAATGACAAAACACTATTTTAGGTTAGGTTAGATTAGTAAGGGTTTGGTTAGAAGAAGCCGAGCGAAGCGAGCTACCCATCTTCTAGTTTAATGTCAAAACACTTTCTTAGGTTAGGTTAGGTTAGTAAGGGTATGTTTACAAGAAGCCGAGCGAAGCGCGCTACCCATCTTCTAGTTTTATGATAAAACACTATCTTAGGTTAGGTTAGGTTAGTAGGAGTTTGGTTAGAAGAAGCCGAGCGAAGCGAGCAACCCATCTTCTAGTTTAATGACAAAACAAACTCACACTAACATAACAATGTCACCTGTTTAGAATCACCGTACATTGAACAAATCATGTGTGGTATGACGCGGTTTGACACATGCGCAGTTGCGTAGGTACTTATTCCCTAGTTATACCTAAAATTTATATAAATAAGAAAATTTGTTTTTATGAAATAACGTACCGACTTATTTAATTTATTTTTTTTAAAAACATTTATTGTTTAATTTTATTCATTTATTTTATAATTTCTATATTTTTACAATTTCATTTGACTTGTATTTTCATTTTATTTTAATTATATATTTTAAAGTCTATATTTTATAATTTTATATTTCTTATGCATTAATTATTTATTTATTTTATTTTATTTCACGTTATACTTACTCAGTTTCTACATTCTGCATTATACATTATACTCTCATTCATACTGTTATATATATTTATTATTGTTACACTACATTCTATTGTTATATACACTTATATTAATTATCCTATTGTAGCTCCGATGAAGAATAAAACTTATTCGAAACTTGTCAGCTGATTTGATTAGTTTTCATCATTGCTGTCTGCAACCCGTATAACCTCCTTCTTCCATTTATGAAATAACATAATATTAATAAGCATTTTCGATAAACGTGCCATTCGATAAATTGAGCCTTCGATAAATTGACTTTCGATAAATTTGCTTTCGATGAACTTGCTTTTGATTAATTTGCTTTCGATAAATTGATTTTGGATAAATTTGTATTCGATAAATTGATTTTCGATAAATTGACCTAGAATCAAAATTATGTTGCTAATAAATTTATTGGACAGTTTATTAGCAACTAGAACTCTCGGCCCATAGACACATACAGTAGAACCTCGATTATCCGGACCTCGATTATCCGAATTTTCGATTATCCTGATTCTTTTAAACGAGGAAATTATTTTTACGAATTCGCTGTGTTCCGCCGCTGTGGACCGATTTTCACGTCATGACGTGTCTGGACGTGCGATTTAAATATTTTCTTTTATTATTACCGATATGTCATCGAAAAGAAAACGTATTGTACTATCTTTAAAAGACAAATTAGATATCATCAATGCATTGAAATGAGGTGACTTAGGACGTTATAGGTCTGATAAATATGGCGTCGGCACTTCCACAATATCGGATATAAAAAACATTGTCAAAAAATTACATAGTTTACTGAACGTATATATATCAATAAAAAAGATTCATGCTTAATGTACGTAATTTTTCTTTCCTATTTCTCATCACTTTTTTTTCGACTATCCGGATTTTTCATTATAGACCGGGAGCTCATGACATTTTTGGTCTCCAATTTCATACAGCATGCCTTTTGGAGGAGAGAATATTTACCCTGTGACAACAAAAAAGGGATGGTACTACACCCCTGCACGCTTTCCGGTCATAGGGAAAATTGCATTTCCAATTGCACAAAAATTTTGTGTTTTTCTCTGATTTAATATTGCATGCCCTTTTGTCAAAAGAAAGTTAAAACAAATTTAAAGTCTTTTCATTATTGGCATGCGATTCGGAGGGTCCCAAAGAGCTCAAACGGTCACGTGATCTCGTAATAAAAAAATATGATTTTCCGCGTTTTCATACAGCATGCCGATGAAAATAATTAAAGTTTGTGTCATAAAACCCCTATAAAAAAATTGACATGCGGCCCTCGTTGGCCCAAGGGTGGAAAATTTCGGAAAATATTTGTGAATATTTTAATAGGATTTTACGTGATTTCTTTTTGTATGTCATCTTAACTATAGGTTATTGATATAATGCATTGCTGTATAACATAATTGGCATGCAGATAAGGAGGTCCTAAAACAGAGGCAAGCATCGGAAAAGTTGCAAAAAAAAATTGGAAAATTTAGTGAAATGTAAAAAGGCATGCAAAATAATATGACCGAAATTTTCCATTTTTTATTTTTGCAACTTTTCTTATTATTTATGATGTGATGGGCTTCCTCGGCATACCTGCCATTTTGTATTTGAGCTAAAAACAACATTATTTAGTGAAATGCAAAAAGGCATGTAAAATAATATGACCTAAATTTTCCATTTTTTTTTTTCAACTTTTCTTTTATTTATGATGTGATGGGCTTCCTCGGTATGCATGCCATTTTGTATTTGAGCTAAAAACAACATTATTTAGTGAAATCCAAAAAGGCATGCAAAATAATATGACCTAAATTTTCCATTTTTTTTTTTTTTTTTGCAACTTTTCTTATTATTTATAATATAATAAATAATAAATTTATTGATCTAAATATTTTACAATAATAATAATAAATAATTAAGTAAACATTTGTATTAACAAAATAATTTTTATCTAATATATCTAACAATTGTTTTATGCTTACAGTCGATTGTCATTCCTGTCAATCTGACATTTAATCAATTAACTATTTTTATTGAATAAATAGTGATTTAAAAGTGAAATTTAGTGCAAGCAACTCTGTTTGTGATTCAAACTAGTGACTTGTATTAGTGCATGCACTAATATAGTTGCTAGTTGCGTTCAACAAACTTAAAGGTGAATAACCTTAAATTTTACTTATGTAAAATTTCAGTGATCTCTGTGAGTTTTTTTTTTTTTTTAAATTATGCCACTTATTAATGGGGTGGACCCTCTGTCCATCCCTTCAACATCCAGGAAGAGAACAGCAATGGAAGATCTTAAACCTAATGCTAAAAAGACTAATGTAAGACCATATTACAATATTCCTACTAGTAATGCTTTTGACAGTCTCATTGAAGTTGAAGATAATTCTGACGATGAAAGCAATGTAATTAGTCAAGTTAGACGTACCAGAGTACCAGCTATAGTAGTCTACAGCTACTTTCAAAATCATGTTAGTACTATTTCGGCATTGATGAAAAACATGAAAGAAGAACTTGAACTTAAGCACAAAGGACAGAAATTAATATTATTGACAAAAAATCTGAATGATTTTCACTATGTTAGGAGAGAATTGGAATCAGCGAACATTCAGTTTACCACCAAAACCCCCTTCTGCGAAAGAGAATTAAAATTAGTTATAAGAAACTTGCCGCCAAATATTACTACGGATGAAATACAAAAAGAAAAACATTTACTTGTTATAAATGTATCTCAAATTACGAAAAAAGAAAATAATCAAATTATTCATGCTTTCCCTTTGTTTATGGTAACTTTTGAAAAAGGAACAGATATAAAATCAGTATTTTCACATAAAAAAATCTGTTATTGCTTAATCCAGTGGGAAAAAATTAAGAGAAATGGTTATACTCAATGTTTTAGATGCCAATCGTTCGGTCATATTGCGCAAAACTGCACAAAAACTCCTCGCTGTGTAGTATGTTGTGAACAACACTCAACTAAATCATGCATCAATCGAGAAAAGTCACCCAAATGTGCTAATTGCGGCGGTAATCACACAGCTAGTTATAATCAGTGCCCAAAAAGACCGACAATAAATAACATTAGGCAAAGGACATCCACTCAACCCACGCAAGTCAGACCAAGTGAGCAAGATTTTCCACCCTTATTACGTTCAGCAACTCAAGAAAGCCAAAGAGTGCCAGTATGGCCCACAATCACTAACACCTCGTCGGATACTTCTAACACTGGACTGTTTGATATTATAAACTTAATTAAAAGCCTTTTTCAAAATTTTAATTTACAGAGCGTAATTACAAAGATGAAAACTCTACTATCCCGAATTAATGCAGCACCTGATGGAGCAAGCAGACTTATGATCATTATTGACTTTGCTGTTTCTATGTTTGGTTAATAATGGGTAATGACAAACAGTATATTAAGATTATGAACTGGAATGCTCGCTCAATCACTAATAAGGTTCAGGAATTTGAGTACGAATTACGTTTAGAAAAAGTGGACGTTGCAGTCATCACAGAGACACATTTAGAATCTAATTTGAAACTGAAAATAAGTGGATATAAAATTTACAGGAAAGACAGAGATCGTTATGGCGGTGGTTCTGCAATCCTAGTAAAAAATACAATAAAACATGAAGAGAGTCCTCTTACAAATATTAGACATGAAATAGATGCAATTTGCGTAAAAATTTCTACAAATTCAGGTCCACTTCAAATTATATCAATTTATATTCCAGAGAAACTTCTATTGCACCAAGCGATATATCTAACCTTTTGGCTGTAAATACTAAATCCATTGTTGGGAGGGAGAGATAAAGGAGCTGTTGAGTGAAGAAGGAAAGGGAGAAAGGTGGGCGAGAGTACTCGAGGAAAGAAGGAAGGAATGCGGAGAGGTAAGACAGAACTGAGTACAGGAAGGAAGAAAGAGGCAATGGAGGAGGAAAGAAAAGAGGGAAGAGAAGCGAAGAAAGAGGGGAAGAAGAACTGGAGGCAAGAAGGAAGGAGACCGGAGACGGAAGCCGAAAAGAGATTACGAAGAAAGAGATGAACACCGGAGGTAGAAGGTAGAAGAAGAAGAAGAAGAAAGAAAATCATAAAATTATATTATATTATTTTATTTTATTATATTATTATGATTATTTTTTCTCATGTAATAGTTAAAACCCTATACGCCGCAAGGCTTAGGGGAAATAAAGAATTATATATATACTAAATCCATTGTTATTGGCGATCTAAATTGTAGACATGTAGCCTGGAATTGCCATAGTAACAACAAAAATGGAAAAATACTACGCAACTTACTACTCCAAGATCCCACCTTAAAGTTAATTGCCCCCGATGAACCGACTTACTACCCTTCCAATGGTAGAGGTAAACCTAGTGTACTAGATATAGCAATTACAAAAACAAATGTAAACACGTCATATGCCACTACTAAAACGATATTGACCTCTGATCATAAGCCTGTGTTTATGTCTGTGGGCGATTTTCCACAGTACAATCCAAAACGCACAGTTTATCAGTACAAAAAAGCTAATTGGAATAATTTTAGAAAAGAAATAGAAGAAAATATAAATCACAATGCTCCTATTAACAACCGAAATGACATAGAAACTTTATTGAACAATTTTACCTCCTGTATTAAATCAGCTGCTAATAACAATATCCCAAAGTGCGAAATTCAAACTATTCACCGAGACCTACCTGTAAGTATCAAAGTCTTGATAAAAATAAAAAACTATTTTAGGAAAAAATATCAAAAAACTAATTATAGGTTGTTCTGCAAAATTTACAACAAACTAAATAATGTGATTAAACAAGAGTTATTTAAGACACGCAATGAAAATTGGAACAAATTTCTTACAACCCTGGAACCTCAAAACGGACGCTTATGGAAGATATCCAAGATAATACAAAAAAAATCTAGCCCAATCCCGCCGATTCAACATAGTGGAACATACAATTATTCGGATAAATCCAAAGCAAACTCATTTGCTGATCAATTTGAAAAAGTGCACAAGCAAAACCTGAATCTAGGTAATATAACATTTACAAAGAAAGTCTGTGATAAAGTGAAGATTTATTTACAATCAACACCTGTTGTACCTGACGAGGTAGACATTACAACTCCAGTTGAAGTAAGAGCTATTATCAAAAACTTAAAAAACAAAAAAGCACCTGGGCATGATAACATAACATCTCAAGTTCTCAAACAACTCCCACATAAAGCTGTAATCCTACTGACAAGATTAATAAATCATACCATGATATTTTCCTATTTCCCTACGATTTGGAAACATTCGAAGCTGGTCCCAATAAGAAAATCCAACAAACCTGCGGATCTCTCATCAAGCTACAGACCGATAAGTCTTTTAAGCACTATAAGCAAGATTGCTGAGAAAATATACCTCCAAAGATTCAATAATTATCTAATTGATAATGATCTTCTAATTAATGAGCAATTTGGATTTCGTCACAACCATTCAACCACTGCTCAATTAGCAAGACTAAGTGAATCTATAACTTATGGATTTAACTACAATAAGCATACAGGTATGGTCACTTTAGATATTGAAAAAGCCTTTGATACTGTTTGGCATAAAGGTCTGATATATAAACTTACCTCAATGAATTTCCCGCCGTATCTAGTGCATCTTATTAACTCATAAATCCAAGGCAGAAGTTTTCAAACAGTAGTAGGTTACGAAAAGTCAACTAAAAGGTTCATTTCGGCAGGAGTACCACAAGGATCTATCCTAGACCCCCTTCTCTTTAATTTATTTATTAACGACTTTCCAAGAGCGAAACATGTTTCTTATTCGTTATACGAGGATGACACAGCAATTTTTGCGCAATCTTATAGAACTGATACAATTATTAAACGTTTGGAAGAAGCTGCTGTGAAATTTATTAAGTATATGACTAAATGGAAAATCAAAATTAATGAATCTAAAACTGAGGCTATTTTATTCACGAGGCGTAGACCAAATCTTAGTAGAAACATTTCAATTCAAAATTCTGATTTAGAATGGAAATCAAACATTAAATATTTGGGAGTTAACATGGACCAGAAACTAAATTTTACTAAACATACAAATATTATTTGCAGAACTGCAACAACTGCTATGCAGAATTTATTCCCGCTACTCAATCGAAATTCAAGACTCTCACTAAAAAACAAAATTCTTCTGTTTAAAACCTGCATTCGACCGACTTTAACTTATGCCTGTCCTGTCTGGAGTAATACATCCTGTTCTAATTATAAAAAAATTCAGGTGATCCAAAATAAATGTCTTAGAGTGGTTGGAAATTATCCTAGATATAAAAAAATAGTAGATATCCATGACGAGTTAAATATTCAACTAACAAAAGACTTTATTTTCAAGTTAACAGAGAAATTCTTTGCTAAGTGTCCCTTTAATGATAGTCCTCTTATTCAAGATATTGGAAAACATAAAATACACGAACTTCCGTTTAAAAAATATAAGCATAAAATAACAAAGCACATTTTACTCTAAATTATCGTCATTATTTACCATTACTGTTGATAGTTTTATTTAGTTACATTATTTATTTTATTATTATTATTATTTTATTTATTTATTATTATTATTATTTTTTTTTTTTTTTGCTCTTTTATATAGGTTTTTTTTGAATTTTTTCCCTATGCATATTAGCTTATGATTGTAATTTGTTATATTTTAATTGCTTAAAATTATACATGTAAGGTAATTAAGTCATGAAAAATGTTAACTTTTTCGATACTTAATTATGAAAATTAATTATGTTACATTTGTATTATAAATTGTTGATTCTAATAAAGTGTTGTAAATGCTTACAGAATTTTTAATCTGGTCTGGCAAAGCATTATATTCATTACACCCTCTGAAAAATACGGAGTTCATTGTGGATTTTAAGTTAGTTTTTTTAGTATGAATGTTGGACTTATTGCGAGTATTATAATTGTGGACTTCAAAATTATAATTTATAAACTTTGTTAAATAGTTAGGCTCACCTCGTACCATTTTAAATACAAAAATTAAAGTTAGTATTTTTAATTTATCTTTAACATTAATAAAATTTAAAGTATTTAGCATCAGTTTAATGGGTGTAAGGCGTCCACAATGTGATTATGATGTGGTGGGCTTCCTCGGCATGCATGCCATTTAAATTTTGGACATTTTACACTATAAAATTAACATTTTACTTTATTTGGTGTTGTTTAAAATCACGTAAAATCCTATTAAAATTTTCACAAATATTTTTCGAAGTTTTCCACCCTTGGGCCAACGAGGGCTGCATGCCAATTTTTTTATAGAGGTTTTATGACACAAACTTAAATTCTTTTCATCGGCATGCTGTATGAAAACGCGGAAAATCATATTTTTTTATTACAAAATCACGTGACCGTTTGTGCATTTTGGGACCCTGCGAATCGCATGCCTATAATTAAAAGACTTTAAATTTGTTTTAACTTTCTTTTGACAAAAGGGCAAGCAATATTAAATCAGAGAAAAACACAAAATTTTTGTGCAAGTGGAAATGCAATTTTCCCTATGACCGGAAAGCGTGCAGGGGTTTAGTACCACATCTTTTTTGTTGTCACAGGGTAAATATTCTCTCCTCCAAAAGGCATGCTGTATGAAATCGGAGACCAAAAACTGTCATGAGTTCCCGGTCTATTATCCGGACTCCTTCATCCCCGACCTAGTCCGGATAATCGAGGTTCTACTGTATAGTGAAATGATGATACCGCCAAACAAGGTTTTATCGCCACCGATTGTAATATACTGTAATATAGCTTTTTACAAAATCACATGACCAGTCTTAACTATATTAAAATACAATTAACCGAGAGTTAACTATATTTAATATATTTATAATTCGACCCTTGAACTCTCCAGAGTCATCCCCCACATGGACGCTTTCTAAGAAATAAAATGCGGCTGGAAAACGCAAATGGCGCATGGTCATTGATTATAGAAAACGTAACGAGAAGACTTAACTTAGAAATCGACATTTTCTCGAACAAGATATTCAAAAAACTGCTTTCAATACCGAGAATGGACATTTCTAGACATTTTTGAGAATACCTCTCGGGTTCAAAAATGCCCCCTCCATGTATCAGTACGTAAATTCAAATTTGTAGTTAGTTCCATAACTATAAACTAAACAATAATATTTCGTATCTTCCGAAAAGGAAGATACGAAATCAAACAATTAATATCATTACGTTTGGAACTTTTATTTTAATTAACTCGTTTATTTGAGGTTCAATTGTTTTTCCAAGTCAATATTCTTATCTGTAGGGGAAAATACTGCTTTTTTTTCCTAATTTTAGCTCCATCCTATCTCTTAAAATAAAGAAGTTAGCGTTGCTAAAACAGATCCCAAAAACACCCTGTTTCTAAAATGCACGCTCTCCATAAATTTTTGGATAAGCCAATTAGAATGTATATATTAGTATGCTTGTCCAGACCGGTGCTTCTTAAAGTGGGGGGCCGCGAAGAGTCGCAAATATAACACTTAATTATTTTATTATTTAAAAAGGATAAGTAGCTTTAACTTTAAAGCTGCATAAATATTATTCTTCATTATACATATGTTTGTATATATTTTAACTAATCTTGGTTCCAAAAACTAAAATTAGGGGGGCCGTGAGTTATTGATTTGAGTTGCAGGGGAGCCGCGACATCAAAAAGTTTAAGCACTGGTCTAGACGCCTTTCACAGCAGGCGCCCTGGGGCTGTGCCTGTCTCACTTTTGCCTTTCTTCGGTTCTGAATATATGAGGGACATTCAATAATTAAGGAGACAAATTGATGCAGAAAAAAAAATGGTTTGTAGGAGGAGTTTGGTACTTTCATGACTAGGTTGGTATCACAGATGAGCTGAGAACACCTGACGGATAAAAATTGTTTTGTTTATAACCTCAAAATTGCATTTAACGATAGCGTGTACGCTTGAAGATTCCACATTAGTTGAACAACGTTCAGTGATGAACAAAGTAAAGTCAGCAATGAGAGAAAAACGTCGCGTATCTCAAAGAAAAAGCGTGATATTGCTCTACGACAATGCTCACCCTCATACCGCCAAGCTGACCCAAGAAATCATTGAAAAAAGGGTTGGGAGATACTACCTCATCCTCCTTACAGTCCAGATTTGGCTCCCTCTGATTTTCATTTGTTTGGTCCACTCAAGGAGGCATTTCGTGGAAAAAAGTTCAGCAACAACGAAGAAGTCACAGAATTTGTGGAAAACTGGCTCAAACAACAAGACAAAGATTTCTTTGCATCAGGTATAAAAAACTAGTTCATCGTTGGGACAAGTGTTCGTGGGGATTATGTTGAGAAGTAGTAAAAGTCTCATTTTGTAAAAATACAGTTTTTTTTTCTACATCAGTTCGTCTCTTTAATTATTGAATGTCCCTCGTATGTAATAGAAAATATAAGCAATTCCATAGTACAATAAGAATACATGAAATAAATAAATTGACGTATGTGGAGTTCAAATTGCACAACTAGCGAAATCTAGATTAGAAAGCACAATGACAGATTAAACTTACCTGGCGTATTCTTACTGCCCCAATTAGTTGGCTCACTGGTCCAGTGTCTAATAGGAGATTCGATAATATTGCATCATCCACGTACTAAAAGTAAATCAAAATAATCATACAGCCTCTTATAGCAAAAATATTAAATTGTTTATCAGGGCATGAGGGAGATTTAAAAAGTTTGCAACCTATAAGAAAGGTTCTGTTTATATTTTTGGAATTCCTCTTAATTTTAAGGTAACAAGATATAATAATAATAATAATAATAATCTTTATTATCCTACAATTTTAGTCTTTATAGATCGTACACATGTCGATATAAGACTCGTCAAAAAAAAAAAAAAAAAAATATATATATATATATATATATATATATATATATATATATATATATATATATATATATATATTACAGTAATACATAAATAAAGTCCATTTACCGTAACTATGAAATGACGTCACAGTTGAAAAACTCACTTTATTGCCAATTCGTCAACTGTCAAAAAAAGTTAGGTTATATCGAATAACTTCTAAAAATATATTGAAAACCTATATTTCCTAACCTAACCGATTTGTCACGAAATTTATGATTTATATTATATTAAGTGTGTAATGTAATATTAAAAAAAAAAACAGTGTATAAGAATCATCAGAAATATTTGTTTTTAGAAATGTGTCGTTTTCTTTTAATACTTTTTATAAAATTTACTTTAATTTTTCGCCTGGTGTCACATTGACACAGCGGGTTCGGGAAGCAAATGCGAAGTGTTCCGAGTCACACTGTTTAACTCCAGACCGCTCGAATAAATGCGTTTAGTCCTTTTCTCGAACGCTCCGAGCTTGCTTCCTGAACTAACTAAATGATATCGGAAAGCAATGATAAAAAGTAAAATTTTCTATTATTCGAATAGAAAGTTTTGTATTTCAGATGTTAGATACAATTTTGTTTCGAATAATGAATATTCAAATATTATTTCCAGTCGAACAGTTTATTGCCGCTAGCTGAAAGTGTAAATTTCATGAGTACGCTAAAATTACTTTTCGCATCTGATGATAATAAACCGTTCTACGTAACAGACCTGTAGGTTAAAATTACAAAAAAAAGGACGTAACAAATGTAAATAGAACATATTTTATTAATCATATATAATATTTTTTTATCGACCAAGATACAAAATTAAATATTGTTTTTGTTCACTTACATTACAAATTATCAAACTTTTTAAAATATACACAATATACAGATAAAAGTACGTTATAGAAATATCACCCAACATGGAAAATACTTAAATATGCAAACAGTTCAAATAAAGTAAAAATAAATTATTATTATTATAGCCAATTCAATGCCGGCAGCCGCAATCGAAGGATGTTTTTGTCTCTTATTAATTATTTTGAAAGAGAGCGAGATAATGGTGGACCTTTAATGGATTTGAAATGTTTCAGAGATATGAGTCTGGTCTTTTCACTTGAATATATTTCTACAAATAATTGTTAATTAACTTTTTAGAGAGTTGCTGTTGCTTTAGATGTCAGTATCTCTAAAGTAAATAAAATGGCTGCACAACAAGCGAGGGGTAAAACTGTCAGTAGCCCGAAAAAGAAACGAACAGGTACAAAATCTGTTGTAGAATTCGACAATTTTACAACAGTTGGGATACGTAATGTAATTTATGAGATGTACCGTAATAGTAAGGACACAACATCTCTACGTGAGGCCTCTTAATAAATAAATTTGATTTTAGGAGAGCATGTTACTGTCGACACTATTAATATAAAATTACATGAAAGGGGACTGTATGATGGTGGAAAGACGTCCCTTTGGAAGATTTTAAGAAATATAGGTTTTAAATATAAAAAGGACGATCCAAGACGTGGTCTAATGGAACTTCCCCAAATCGTTCTGAAAAGAATAAAATTTCTTAAGGAATATGTGAAGTTAAAACAAGAAGGACGCTACAAATTTATATTTATTGATGAAACCTGGACTTTCAAAGATGCGAATGTACGTCGTTCTTGGCAAGATGGAGATCTGCGTAGTATGAAAACATCCAAAGTAGGTGGAGCAAGGTGTGTACAGTTTTGGAATTTTTTAATAACTGATTCTACTGGTATAATATTTATCTAAATAGAGAATGCATAAAAAAAAACTTTATATGCATATATATTTTTATTTATTTATTTATTTTGCTTTAATTATAGATATATCGTTCTTCATGCGGGAGGTGAAGGAGGGTTTGTAGAATGAGCAGCATTAGTGTTTGCCTCCAAAACAAAGGATGGTGACTCTCATAGGGAGATGAACCATAATAATTTTATTAATTGGTTCAAACACCAATTGATCGCAAATTTAGAGGAACCGTCCGTTATTGTTATGGATAATGCCAGCTACCACAGTGTAACTGAGAACAAGTAACCAACTTCTTCAAGTAAAAAGGTTGATATTCAACAGTGGCTGCGGGATAATAAAATAAATTTCGATATCAGTATGCTAAAAGCAGCATTACTAAATTTAATGAAAATGTAAGAAATTTTTCTATATTTGGTAGAAAATTTGTTTTTTTGTAATGTACTTTTTGTATATGCCACTTATTTTTTAAGGTACAAACCTCCGCCTATATATATTGTTGACAAAATGGCGGAGGAAAATGGGCAAAAAGTTTTAAGACTCCCTCCATATCATTGCCATTTTAACGCAATTGAAAATATATGGAGTACGTGCAAGCGGTATTTTGATGACAATGTAGGAAAGCAAGGCAGTCTATGGAAGCCTCTTTGACAATGCTATCCTCAGTTACAAATGAAAAGTGGCAAAACACCGTCCGCCATACTGAAGAAGAAATAAAAAAATGGTACGACAGGGAAATCTTTTTCGATTCAGCAAATATTACCACATGCGTTATAAATCCTGATGAAGATTCAAGTGACGATTCTAATTGGTTCGGTGAAGAAAATCTTAATGATAATCAGTAATTACCATCAAAGTCAAGAAATAAGATAGAGCTCCTTGTAGAGGAAGAAACTCCAACCGTGGTAAAACAATCTAGATCTGTGAAAAAGAAAATTGTTGTTATTCACGAAAATATGTAAAAATATGTTATTCAGAAAAATATGTAAAAATCTTTTATCCCCCCCCCCCCTCTATTTCCCAGAGAGGTTGATCTAAAAATTTGAAAAAATCTCCATAATATATATATATAACGGCTAAATCGAATCAACGACAGCCCTTCGCTACTAAAAGACAAATATTTCACAAACTTTGACGAGATGCCTATTCATGAGTGAACAGGCCAATTCTGGATACGAACATTTTGCCACAACTTACTTTTTAAACTTTTTCAAAGTACTTCCCATCACGTTCAATACACTTCCTCATACGTATAAACCGGGTGTTAAAAATGTCTTCCCACTTTTCAGTTGGTACTTCTGCACAGGTTTGGTCCCAGGCTACTAGAAACTCATCCTCGCTCTTAAAATGGCGGCAATAATTTTCTTTTTCACAGATCTTGATTGTTTTATCACGGTTGGGATTTCTGCCTCTACAAGGAGCCCTATCTTGTTTCTTGACTTTGATTGTAATTACTGATTATCATTAAGATCTTCTTCACCGAACCAATTAGAATCATCACTTGAATCTTCATCAGGATTTATAACGCATGTGGTAATATTTGCAAAATCGAAAAATATTTCCCTGTCGTACCATTTTTTTATTTCTTCTTCAGTATGGCGGACGGTGTTTTGCCACTTTTTTTGTAACTGAGGAGAGCGCCTCTCGCCACGTTGTCAAAGAAGCCTCCATAGACTGCCTTGCTTTCCTACATTGTCATCATAATACCGCTTGCACATACTCCATATATTTTCAATTGCGTTAAAATTGCAATGATATGGAGGGAGTCTTAAAACTTTGTGCCCATTTTCCTCCACCATTTTGTCAACAATATATTTAGGCGGAGGTTTGTACCTTAAAAAATAAGTGGCATATACAAAAAGTACATTACAAAAAAACAAATTTTCTACCAAATATAGAAAAATTTCTTACATTTTCATTAAATTTAGTAATGCTGCTTTTAGCATACTAATATCGAAATTTATTTTATTATCCCGCAGCCACTGTTGAATATGAGCTTTTTTACTTGAAGAAGTTGGTGACTTTTTCTCAGATACACTGTGGTAGCTGGTATTATCCATAAGTCACCATCCTTTGTTTTGGAAGCAAACACTAATGCTGCTCCTTCTACAAACCCTCCTTCACCTCCCGCATGAAGAACGATATATCTATAATTAACGCAAAATAAATAAATAAATAAATAAATAAAAATATATATGTATATAAAGTTTTTTTTTATGCATTCTCTATTTAGATAAATATTATACCAGTAGAATCAGTTATTAAAAAATTCCAAAACTGTACACACCTTGCTCCACCTACTTTGGATGTTTTCATACTACGCAGATCTCCATCTTGCCAAGAACGACGTACATTCGCATCTTTGAAAGTCCAGGTTTCATCAATAAATATAAATTTGTAGCGTCCTTCTTGTTTTAACTTCACATATTCCTTAAGAAATTTTATTCTTTTCAGAACGATTTGGGGAAGTTCCATTAGACCACGTCTTGGACCGTCCTTTTTATATTTAAAACCTATATTTCTTAAAATCTTCCAAAGGGAAGTCTTTCCACCATCATACAGTCCCCTTTCATGTAATTTTATATTAATAGTGTCGACAGTAACATGCTCTCCTAAAATCAAATTTATTTATTAAGAGGCCTCACGTAGAGATGTTGTATCCTTACTATTACGGTACATCTCATAAATTACATTACGTATCCCAATTGTTGTAAAATTGTCTAATTCTACAACAGATTTAGTACGTGTTCGTTTCTTTTTCGGGCTACTGATAGTTTCACCTCTCGCTTGTTGTGCAGCCATTTTATTTATTTTTGAGATACTGACATCTAAAGCAGCAGCAACTCTCTAAAAAATTAATTAACAATTATTTGTAGAAATATATTCAAGTGAAAAGACCATAGATATAAACAAAATTTTATATTTACTCACATCTCTGACGCATTTCACATCCATTAAAGTTTCACCATTATCTCGCTCTCTTTCAAAATAATTAATAAGAGACAAAACCATCCTTTGAGCATGGTTACTAAGAGCTTTGGCATTTTTATTACAATAAAATAATATATATATATATATATATATAACTTCTAAATATTGTAACCTCACTAAATTGTAAGCACCTAAATATCAACCTGACAAATAACGATTGAACAATCCAATTTCAAACTGACAACATTGGAAAAATGTACCAACATTAAATAAATAAATGTATTAACTGAGTTATGGATTGATGTTGATTAAGACATATCATACCGTTGGTACTTAAATTAACCAAGTGTGACGTCATCTCATAGTTATCGTAAACCGAGTTTACATAAAAACATTACATCAATATAGTAAACATATTCTTTTAGTTGTCTGTGAGAAATTCAGAAACCGAATAGAATGATCTTTCTATTAAATATTTTTACCGACCGTCAACATATATAAGGGAGGTATTGTGATCATACCAATTTTGACATTTCGAAATTTCGATGGATCTCCACGAATTAAGGTCCCTACATAACGTTTTGACTATTTTTAGCATGATGTTTGTCGGTCTGTCTGTCTGTCTGTCTGTCTGTCTGTCCGTCTGTCCGTCCGTCCGTCTGTCTGTCTGTGTGTCTGTGTACACGTGCAGAGCAAATTCGGCTAAAAGGATTTTTATGAAACTGCATATTTAAGCTTTTGACATCAATGACACGAGTTGATCAACTTTTGGTAAAAATCGAATATTTAGCAACAGAAAAATATATCGAAAAAATGTACTGAACAAAAATTGCTGTAAATGCAATAACTAATAATTTTTATTTGAGACGTTTTTTGATAAAACAAAAAATTTCGAAAAATATTTGTAAATTTTTTTCCAAGTCTCAATTTTTTCATACTTATATGTAACGTTTCCATGGTCTTGATAAATAATATCTCTGTATATTAGGCCAAGGTATTTCTACTCTGCTGCTAAAATGTATTTTATACAAGTACTTTATGATGGCGGTCGGTCCTGTGGTGGCCACAGCTGATTTTTTAAAATTATTTTTGAAAATTTTAAAGTTTGAAATACTTAATTGCTGAATTTTTGACAGTAGCTTATTAAATAAAATTATTGCCATATATTTTGGACTGCGTTCATAAGTAGTGGTTCTGTGCTTCGGAATCATCAACTTGTTATGACCGTGTCGCGTATCGTATGCGGGTGATTCACCTAACAGTTGAAATTGATTTTTATTTTTAAAGGCGTATAATAAAGTTTCTAATATATATAAAGAAGGTACTGTTAAAATATTAAGTTTTTTAAACTATAATTTACATGAAGATCTAAATGGTTTCCCTGTTAAGGTTCGTATTGCATATTTCTGTAATTTAAATATTCGGTCTGCCTCAGTTGATCTTCCCCAGCAGATTATACCATAAGACATAGTAGACTGAATATTAGCGAAATAAAAAAAAAATTACATGCATTAGAGTTTGTAAGGTTTTTAAGTTTTCTTAGGCAATAAAGAGCTTTGGCGATTTTTGAAGAAATATCATTTATATGGTTTTTCCAATTTAGATTATTATCAACAATCACCCCAAAAATTTAGTATGGGACTGTATTAATATTTGCCATAATTCTCGAATCTTTAATTTTTGAACTATCATTATTAATTTTAAAATGAATCATATTCGTTTTATTTAAATTTTAAATTAAGTTGTTCATTGAGAACCAATTAAACATTGATTCAAAATTTTTATTGGTGTTTTGAATGACAATGTCAACTGTGTCGTCATGTTGTAAATATGAGTTGTCATCGGCAAACTGACTGACAATCCCATTTTTGATGTAACTTGGAAAATCATCAACGTAAAGAATATATAATAAGGGCCCAAGGACGCTTCCCTGAGGGACTGAATATTTTTATTTTTTGTTAACTGAATATATATTATTTATTTTAACTGTTTGCGACCTATCGATTAGATCAGTTTTGATCCAGGAGTAGGCTTTACCTCTAATTCCTATTTGATTTAATTTCTCTAGTAAAATATGATGATCTACGCAATCAAAAGCCTATGTAAGATCAATATAGGAAGTGGTGGTATGCAGGTGTGAATTAAGTTAATCTTTAGAATATAAAATAAATAAATAAATAAATAAATAGTTAAATTATTGTGATCAACGACCGGTCATATTAATTTCAATTAAAATAATCAGTTTGAATTATGAATAATGTGTTAATTATAACTTTATACATAGTTAGATTTTAGTAATATATATGTCAGGACAAAGAGCCGTCAGCACTGAGGAATGTGGAATGAGAAAGTGTCTTAACCCTTTCATTGCTAATACCCTTTTGACACTAGATCTTTAAGATCGGATGTTAAAGTGAATGTATCTTTAAACGTTAATGTGAAACCGTACGGCCTCGTCTAAACACGACCGATGTTTAAGACAGAGATCTGCGTCTTAAACTTCGTACGCATTGCCAACTTAATTTCTATTATAAAAAAATACTCCTTGAATTTGTGCTGTCAACATTTTATATTATCATAAACAAGAATACTGTATTATATCGACGTTATAAGAAGTTTATACTTATTTTTATAATAAAATTATTTATTTCAATAATGTGTTTAATAAAATACAGAACTACAATAATTGAGATAAAATGTTTCGACTTACATGTTAATACAGGTGTAATATATTCTTTATTGTAGTGTCTTTATTGTAGAATGAAATGAAATATTCTTATTTGTTTATAATAATTCAAAATGTGCGTCTGCGCAGACAGTTCAAAACTGGTAATTTCATGACGGTTACTTAAGGACAAAATTACTGTAGCTGATGACAGCACCAGAGATTTAAACATCAAGTGTGAAAGCATACTGATCTTAAACATCGGTGAACTTTAAGTTCACTCGTCTTAAAGATCTAGTGTGAAAAGGGTATAACCCCGTTTTCTAATACAGGTACTCAGCTTGACATCAAATGGTTCCTTTTATGGTTCCCTAAAACCAAATATTCTTTCTTCCAGGTGGTTTACTTCGGACGTGAATAGAAAATTCATCACAACGATATGCCAAATGCGTTTTAACCATACAAAAGCAAAACAATACCTTCACAGACTAATGCCCGGTTTTACAATCAACTGTTAACAGTGACAGTTTATTAGCTTCTAGCGAACAGTAACCAAGAGCTATCTTGTAATACTGTATTACCAACTTTTTTTTGACCTACTGTATATTAACAGTCAGCTAGCGACATTATTAACATGGACTTTTAATTATTTTGAAGTAGTTATGTTGCCAGTTGTGAACTGTCAACTGTCATTTCTGACACTTCAGTGTGTATAGTCGGATTGCTGATAGTTGACAGTTACATGTATGTATAAAGTAGTGCATTCATATAATAATCTAGTTACCATTTTTCAGCGATTTTAAAAATGTTTTTTGTTATTTGTGTTAACTGTCAGTGTCTGGTAATAAATATTAATTAAAATACGGCTTGCGGCCAATTATTAAATTCACAAAATTTAATTTTAAATCTGCTGGAATAAACAACAAATTATAATCCAAAATTTACATATGAGTATAAATTTTTCCTTATTTATAATTATAACCTTAAAATGAATAATTTTGTTTGTTTGAGTACTGCTGTAAATTTATTTTCGCGTTCTAATTAGTAGAGATATCTACGAATCATGCCATTTCTTTCTAATGTTTTGTTTTTTATTCAAATAATTTGGAAGGTTAGTTGTCAACTTGCGTCACTATACGTTACTATGAGTATGCAAATAATTATAATGATATAGACAGAGAAAGCATATAATATTGAATATCGATACTTGTAGCAACGAACAGTCACTTATCAGCAATCCGACTATAGTGACAATTTTAATAGTAAGATTTACCATAAATCAAATTTATATAAGAAATAACATGGAAAAATAAAAAGAGCGCACCACTAATTTCACCCAAGAAGATTGCAAGTGGAACCAAAATACAGGGTTGAACCGAAGCAAAGAAGGCATTGGCCGAGACACAAAATAATTTATTAACTTTGGAATTTAAAAAAAAGAGAAGAAAGAGGAGTAAAACTGTTCGAAAAAGATATAGAAATTAAAGAATTAACAATAAAAAATTTACAACATGATTTCGAAATTAAAGTATTGAAAATATTTTTGTTTTTTATTTATATCAATTGAATTATATTTTGCAATAAATTTCTGAAATAATTTATCATGTCTTGATTTTCTATTCCCAGTTGTTCTTGCATTGCCTCTACTTCCATATGACCATATAAAATGTCATTTTCAAGTTGGTCCTGACTTACAAGGTTAATAGTTACAAACTGAATAGGGAGTAATTTTAGGCGCAATCCCAATGCCAATATATGAAATCGTTTTTTCATGACTCTTGAGACTGTAGATTTGTGTACTCCACTGAAATCTCCAACAGGTATAAGCATATTTCCACAAGCATATAATCTAAGCGTTAAAAGTAATTGGTTCATTGAGCTCAAGGCATCACGTCAAAAATCTTCGTTCCACACTTCGAAATGATTTGGTTTAGGCCGAATTCGTTTTTCTCGTCGTGTTTTATTTATCAATTCTTCTAATATTTCATTATTTGAATCTGAGATGGAACGGTAACCCGCCTTTCGTCCGCTATGCCACTGGAATACAACTGTCTCTGGTTTACGTTACGGCCCACTTGAAACATCTGTAAAACCATCTGGGCCAGCGTTGCCAGGTTGGGCGATAAATCGCCGTTTGGGGTAATTTTTTTTCAGTTTTGCGACCTGAAATATAAGGAAGTCGCGGGGCGATTGTTTGGGCTCCTGGAAAATTTGTTTAGGCTTGTTTGGGCTCCTGAACTGATTTGGGTTTGACTGGAATTGGAAATATTTCCATGTCATAATAACAGTAAACATCGAGTTAAGAAAAATAGCAACAGACCCAATTATTATAGAATACTAATTATTGTAGAATATCAATTTAAAATTTGAAAATCACGCGAAAATTTTAATTCGAAAATCGAAAATTGTAAAGAGTGTAGCGTATTTCACGTGAAAGGTAGGAAACCTCACATTCCGGTGGCAAGTTCCCGCCTTGCATGTTTGTAGATTGGTAGACTCGATTCAAATAGAGAAGGATCCACGACCGTTACAAAATTGCGCAAACAAGATAACGCCAGTGGCGGAGACAAATAAAATATTTTTAAACAAAATGGGACAGTTAAATAATATTTTTTATTGAATTAGTTAAGGAACGATTTAAAAGCTGTATATTAAAATATAAATAAAATGCTGTTTAATATAAATATGTCAGTCATAAATGACAGAAGGCAAATTAATTATAAATAGAAAAATTAATTTTTATATAAACACGTTGAAAGCTCCTAACTCACACAAGACTTCTACGGCTAGCAGTAACAAGCCTAACACCCCTATTATAAGTAAATTAGACCCGTCCAGACGAAAAATCATTTCTGCACAGTTTTATTGATGAACTCAACTCTATTTGAATTCACTCTATTTTGTATGTTGTACTGTGGTTGTACGGTATAGCAGTGGTTCCCAAATTTTTCGGTTCCCGGCGCCCTTAATGTATCAGAATTTTTCTGCGGCGCCCCAAATCTAAACATTGGCCTAACTAACGCAATTAGAGGAATATTGGAATATTTTCGCGGCGCACAGTTTGGGAATTGCTGATATAGATAAGAAGTAGGTATTAGTTTATAGATAGTTAAAAAAGGGAGACATGCTAACATTTCATCGGCTCTGAGCCTTATTGTGGACTGTGTTTTTTAAATTTTTTGGCTGCAAATGTCAAAATTTTAGACCTTAACTCAAAAGTGACCGTATATTTGTGATCTAAAGCTAAAAATATATATGTATACCCAGGGGCGGATCGAGGAATTGAATCGGCCCGGGCGATTTAGATGATTCGGCCCGGGCGATTTGGATGATTCGGCAGGAGCTCACTGGACTTTTTGGCCATTTATAGGGAACGTTTTAAGAGGCCCGGGTACCGGGTATGAATAAAGACCAAAGTATATTTAAATAAACTTATTTAATTTATATTTTCAATATTAATATCGGAAACAAAAATACAGCCCAAAAAGCTAACGGCCCATCGGGCGATGCCCGATCGCCCGATAGGTCGATCCGCCCCTGTGTATACCAATTTATCAACAAAATTCAATTTTTTTTGGTACTAAAATTTTGAAATTGGGTCAAAAAAAAATTGACTCCAATTTTAACCAAAATATTGTTTTATGCTAATTTTGGGGTGACGATTATGAAATAAATATTAAAAAAAAGTCATGCTTTCGTAGTTCTTGAGTTAGAGCCGATTTGGGTCAGTTTTTCGCCAATAATTTCAAATTTTTGGCCAAACTTCAAAATGAACCAAATTTTGTTGATCTATGACGAAAAATATATATTTGTATCAATTTTCAATAAAATCGGAGACAAAAATGTTTTGCTTAAAATTCAAGATTTTTTTTAACGTACCTATACCCCTTACGATTTTTTCGAGTTTTGGCCATTTTCAAGGGTTTTGGATTACTGCCCATACAACAAAATAAACGGTTTATTAAAGCCCTTTTTTTAGACTAAACAATCTATGTGGATTTTAAAAATTCAAACCGCAGATTTCTATCCCTAACCATTTTATAGTTAGGATTAAAAAATATATATATATTTTTTTTTCTTTCAAAATATGGTTACAAGTCAATTAGGACCTCAAGATTTTAAAAATTTCAACCGCAGGTCTTTATCGCATTTCGTTTTTGAAATATGTCCATGCGAAAATGAAAATTTCTATAAATCACGCCATATTAAAATTTGTCATAATTTTAAAATAAGCTAAACAAATTAATCCTCATATTTTTTTTAGTCTAAATAAACTACGAGGAATTCAAAAATTCTAACCCCAGGTCATTTTCTCTAACCGTTATTTGAGTTGTAATTTTTATTAATTCACAATTTTCACAAATAATGTAAATTATGCCATTAAAAATATTAAAATAATAATCTCAAAACGCATTAAACGGTTAAAGCCTCAAATTATTTCTAGATTAAATAAAGTACAGAGAATCCAAAAATTTTAATCGGAGGTCGCTGTCTCAAACCGTTTTTGAGTTGTGCTTTTTTTTAATTCACAGTTTTCACAAATAATGTAAATTATACTATTTAAAAAAAGTCGTAATCTCAAAATATGTTAAACGATTAAAGCCCCAATGTTTTGCTGTACTAAATAACCATGTGGTGCCCAAACTTTATCGGTTCCCGGCGCCCTTAATTTATTAGAACTTTTCCGCGGTGCCTCAAGTAAAAACTGGTCTAACTGACGCAGTTGTAGGAATAATGAAATATCTTCGCGGCGCCCCTGTAACCCATCTGCGGCGCCCCAGGGAGCCGCGGCGCACAGTTTGGGAATCGCTGCGGTATAGAATAAAAAAATAAAATCTAGTAAAAAGTAGACGTTCAATGTGATATTAGGTCGTCAAGGATGAAATTTGTAGAAAAAAGGCAAAGTTGGTTGATAACTTACAAATATAAAGAATTATTTTATTCATGAAAGTATGCACCTATATTGTCTATACACTTTTGCCATTTAAGCGGCAGGTTGTTCAGGCCGGTGGTGTAAAACCTGGCGGACGAGAGTCAATGATTTCCTGGAAGGCCAGTGTCGGAATTAAACTGTTTTCCTATTAAAAAGTTTTCCAAATTGCGGAAGAAGTGGTAGTCAGTGGGGGCTAGGTCTGGTGAGTATGGAGGATGATGAAGAAGTTCCAACTCCAATTCCTGTAGTTTTGCCACAGTCATTTGTGCATTGTGTGGTCTAGCTTTATCATGCAATGAGATAGGAGTCGATCTGTTGACCAATCTATTTTTGTTTTTCTTTAAGTTTTTGCATCATTTCGTCCAGTTGGTTGCAGTATATTTCTGCTGTGATCGATGAGCCAGTTTTTTTTTTCTTTTTTTGTTTGGTCTTTAAGTTACCTGTACGAAATTTGGCGAACCAATTTGATTTTGTCTGCTGTGTAGTAACACTAGAGCCAAATACACTATTCATGTTTCGCGCAGTCTGCGATGCCGTAGTTCCACGTAAGAACTAATACTTCATAATAGTGCGAATTTCCGACCGTTTCATTTTCAACCAAATTAATTTTTAAAACGAGTTTTTAATATTTTTTAGAGCAATGATATCTTTAAACAGGCGAGATGTGTAACTTTCCAACAAAAAGAAAAAAAAAACAGAACGGTAAAATATTAAGCCAATGTCAAATAATAAGCTGTTTAAGTTGGAAATATTATTTACGACAAATTTCATCCTTGACGACCTGATATAAATACCCCATTTTATATATTATACACTATCAGGTAAATGAAGATCCATTCAGCTTTTTGGGATTAGGTAAGTGTTTAATTTCCAAACACACACAACAGTTTTTAGCGAATCGTGCGTTTCTACAAATAATAAACACTTATGCAGAAAAGCAGATTGAATCTTTATTTATCTGATAGTGTATAATATACAAAATGGGTAAATGGGGTAAATATGGGAAAAGTATAGATTTATTTTCAAACTCTAATGAAATTGTCATTTTAAACTAATCAATTATCTTATCCTACAAATGTTATAAAATTTCGATTTACAATGTAAAAAGAAATTGTCGAAAGTCCCATTCCATCATTAAAAGTCACTAGATTTCAAAATGTAGTCCACACTGCGTAAAGAAATGGACTACCTACTAATTATATTTGTTATTATAAAATTGTTAAATTATTATACTATTATAAATCTGTTTTATTATTATTGTTTGTAACAAAAATAAAATTATTCAATTTATGTAGAATATCATTTTTTTTATTACTCCTTTTTCGACTTTCTATTTCACATTCGGCTACTTTTGGGCTACCACTGGTTTACAAATGGCTACTTGACATGTTTGAATACTGGCAACCCTGATCTGGGCCAACATTATAAACTGCACCTGCGGTCTAACAACACATGTGGTCTAGCCTACAATACACCCCGCCTCATCACCTGTATGATATAAAAGAGATGGAATTAAAGGCCACGGGATCAGCCGTTAACCGTCCTTTCAACAGAAAACTGCAGAGAAATTCCAAAGTAAGCTCTGACACCGGCCCAGTGGACTGGCAGAGCAGTGCAACAGCGGTTACAGCAGGCCGGGGCCGTCTAACAGCCACCCTAGCGGACTATAACGAGAGGCCAGTCGTAAGGGCTACATTCTACTGAACCATGGAAGAAGGGGACGCCGCTTAGAAAGTAAGATATGCGCTAACCCGGTGATGGAGACACTTCTGAATGCGCGCTCCTCGGAGTCCGTGTTCCTTGGGTGTTTTGACGTAGCCAGCGTCGCCGGCGAGAGTCGGTTTGGGCAGGCGGTCACACTTTTGGATTGCTCAGTCTAGGTTCCGGCCAGGAAGCAGTTATCTAGTGCCATCACGAGGTGAATCGTATGCTCTACGTGTCTAGAGCTCAGTCGTAAGATACCTCCGTCCAGTGACTGAGATACTTCTCTGAATACGCGCCCCTCGGAGTTCGTGTTCCTTGGGTGTTTTGACGTAGCCAGCGTCGGCGACAAGAGCCGGTTTGGGCAGGCGGTCACATTTTTGGACTGTTCCATCGTGATTTCAGCCAGGAAGCAGTTATTTAGTGCAATCAAGAGATAAAGTGCCAATCCGCAGACTAATCGCAAAACTGGCGTATTGTGGCATTCGAGGGAAACTGCTCCAATGGATTGAAGCTTTCCTTTCCGATCTATCCTTTCGGGTTCGCATTGGTGCGTTCCTGTCCGATTCCCGTCCTGTACTTAGTGGTGTCCCTCATGGTTCAGTCCTTGGTCCTCTCCTATTCCTAATATATGTCCTTGACCTACATGATTCCATTGAGTCACCGTTCTGCATGTTTGCCGATGACACAAAAATTTTCAATGATGCCAGACTTAACCAAATGATATTACAGAATGATATCCAGAAAATTTTTGAATGGACACAAAAACGGCTACTCCCTCTAAATTTAAACAAAACAACGGTGCTTCATGTGGAACGGCAGAACCCACAACACAATTATGTTGTCAATAACATTGCCCTTAAGGAGGTGGATGAACAGGTTGATCTTGGGGTCACAGTAACACAGGACTTGAGTTGGTCGCAGCAAGTTAACAAGGTGGTAAAAAGAGCTAATTATGTGTCGTATTTACTTTCTAAGGCCTTTTTTCGTCCCTCCTCAGAGGCGGTTCGCAAACTCTATGCAACGTACGTGAGGCCACATCTGGAATTTGCGGTTTCCGTATGGTCTCCGCACCTCAAGCGAGACATTATAGCTCTGGAACAAGTCCAGCGGCTCTTCACCAGAATTCAAATTCGACTTCAAATTCCATTTTCCAGGGACTGTCATACGACGAAAAACTTGTCCAACTTAAACTTTCTACCCTTGAGAAAAGACGTTTACATGGTGACCTTATAACTATGTTCAAAATAGTGCGTGGCGACTTCCAGTGCGACTTGTCCAATCAATATACTCTTAACACCGACATACGTCTAAGAGGACATAGTTTCAAATTAAAACGGGAGAAATTTAAGAAAAATGTGCGGGGTAATTTTTTGACAAACCGTGTTTTCCATATTTGGAATAGGTTACCTTCCAGTGCGTTCTCCGGTAGTGTCAATAATTTTAAGAACATTTTAGAAATTCAAGTTACCTTCGGTATTATGATGACTCTGTGAGAAGCACGCCAGACAGTGTCATGTTAAAACCCCCGACCTTGCTAAATATGTTAAGATTATAAAAGACCATTTTTATGTATTAGATTCATTCTGGTATTTGACATAAAACTATGTACTTCTGATATTTTAAATTGTAATATTAAAATAAATCCTTTTTAAAAAGACAACTCCAGTAACGACAAATATTATTGGCGCAGTCGGTAGGATAACTAGACGTGTTAGTGAATATAACATCGGTGCGTATCAACGTTTTGCTAGTTAATCGAACAAAATCACGGACTCTGTGTAGACTGAACGAATATCGGTTATTCAGAACGTGAACGTGTGTGCAAAGAACTGTAAGCAGTGACAACGTCTTCGAGAGAACATCGAGGCAGATCCAGTCAAGCAGTCAACTTCCATGGACAGGAGGGCACACATTCCAACACTGTTGCTGTGAGTATTAATGTCTTTTAGAGGCTCTTTATTAATTAACGAATTTTTAAATAGACCAGAATCGGATAATAGTATAAGCTCTGATTCAGATTCAGATTCCGACATTATCCCAAAAATTAATTTTTCTAACCCTTCTAATATAATAAAAACAGGCAAAATGCCGAACACAACAATTCCGATCACCGTACGCCCAATGGAACTCAAAAAAGAGTATCTGGCTATGATACCGGAGTTTTCGGGTGAAACGGAAATGCTACCTAGATTTCTAGAGGTGTGCGAAAAATTAGTTAACAAATTTTATAATGCAACAGACGTAAATGACTTCCAAAATGAGTACCTTATGTCAAGCATCCTTGCTAGAGTCAAGGGTGAAGCCGCCATAAATATTGCATCGAGCAATATAACAAATTGGTCGGACTTAAAGACAGCATTATTAAACGGTTACTCTGACAAACGAGACTGTTTTACCTTAAACATAGAGCTAACAGAACTAAGACAGAACTCGAACGAATCGCCTTTCGATTTCTATAATAAGATTCAAAAGGTCCTAAACCTTCAAATCTCATATATTACAACACATTGCTCCCAAGAACACTCAATTATACTAAATGATTATTTCAGAAATTATGCTCTGAGAATTCTGTTAAGAGGTTTGAGAGAACCCTTAGGTTCCCTTATGCGCACAAAGAACCCAACAGATCTCAATAATGCGCTCAATATGCTCACGAACGACTTTCAACTAGACATAAATAGTTACAAAACGAAACCTAATTGGAACACAACCCCTAAACAATCACACAAATCCTCACAAAACTATCATACACTACATGCAAATTACATGCACAATTCACCACTACTCAGACAACCCCCACAAAGGGCAAACTCTCAAAATTTTAAACCCAACAATTCATTTAATTTTCAAAATTCCAGTCCGAACACGTTCAACAGTAATAGATTTAACTCAAATGCTAAATCTTCCAATTCTAATCAAACCACAAACGTTTTTAGGCCAGGCACTAAAACAAATTTCTCAAAACCTACCCCAATGAGTATTACGACGCGTAATACTTTAGCTAGTCGAAATACTTCAGCTAATCGCGCTTATAAACCAAGTAACAATTTTCCAAGATTTCCACAACAAAATCAAAATTTTATAAGTGAAGAATTATATAATATGGAAGAACAAACATTCCAAAATTCAGATTCTGAAACTGAACCTAACATTGAATACGAAAATTATGAGGACGATACTGAATACCCTCAAGAGGTTGACCAAAATCATTTTTTAGAAATGACAGCCTCGGAACCAACTTTGAACTATTAAATTTAACAAATAACGAAAGCCAATTGCCACATGTTATTTTCCCTGAAAATAATTTGAAAATCCTTTTAGATACTGGAAGCACAAAATCATTTGTCAATCCAATTATTGCACAAAAACATTTCAAAAAATTTATCGTTAAAGACCCTTTCCAAATATCTACGGCACACGGAACATCAGTAGAACATTTTAGTACCCTTATGCCGTGTCCGAAAACATTCAAAATTAAAGAACAATTTTTAAAATTCCATATTTTCCACTTCCATGATAATTTCGACTGTTTATTAGGATTAGACAACCTAAAACTTTTAAATGCAACAATTGACTTTGATCAAAATTTGTTAATTACTCCCCATTGTAAAATAAAAATTAACTATGGAAAAACACCTCAAGATTCAATACCAAACACTCACAATTACATAATACAACCTAACACAGAACATGTTATTACAGTTCCAATTAAAAATATTAAAAACGGAGAAATTGTCATACCTCATACTAATCTTGAAAAATTAGAAATTTTAGAATGCGTCACTAACGTGAAAAATCATCAAGCACTCTGTACCATTTCAAATAATACGGATAATGAGATCCCAGTCAAAATAACACCTATTGTCGCAGAAAAATTCTCAGATTTTGAAAATAAACAACTTTCTCAAAAAATTAACTCAAATTTCAATTTTATTAATTTAGACAAAGTTAAATTCGATCCCGCTAAAGCTAGAACATCTCATATGAATTCGGAAGAAAAGATAGCCATTACCAAACTTTTAAAAGAATATTCCGATATTTTTCATTTTGATGAACAGCCTTTAACTTTTACAAATAGAGTCAAACACAGTATCAAAACTAAAGATGAGGTACCGATTTACACAAAATCGTATAGATACCCCCATGTTCACAAAAAAGAAGTTCAGACACAAATCGATAAAATGTTACAACAAAATATAATTAGACCATCGCAGTCACCCTGGTCCTCACCGATTTGGGTTGTACCAAAGAAATTAGACGCTTCTGGTAGGCAGAAGTGGCGAATAGTTATCGATTATAGAAAGTTGAACGAAAAAACAATTGAAGACCGTTACCCGTTACCCAACATCACGGATTTACTAGATAAATTAGGTCGGTGCCAGTACTTTTCGACGATAGATTTAGCCTCTGGATTTCACCAGATCGAACTCGACCCCCAAAGTATTCCCAAAACAGGATTTTTTACGGAAAATGGACACTATGAATTCCTCCGGATGCCATTTGGCTTAAGAAACGCGCCCTCTACTTTCCAACGCGTTATGGATGATATGTTAAGAGGCATCGTAGGAAAATATTGTTTAGTTTATCTAGACGATATTATAATATTCAGTACGAGTTTGCAAGAACATATGGATAGACTACGCGAAGTATTCGAAAGACTTAGGAAAGCTAATTTCAAAATTCAAATTGACAAATCCGAATTTCTTAAACATGAAGTAGCTTATCTTGGCCATATAGTCACTCCCGATGGCGTGAAACCCAATCCGGATAAGATCCACGCAATCCAAAATTTCCCCATTCCTAAGTCAACAAAGGAAATAAAACAATTTTTAGGCTTACTGGGATACTATAGAAAATTTATCCCTGACTTTGCAAAGTTAACAAAACCCATGACAAATTATTTAAAGAAAGGCTCTAAAATCGATATCAATAACCCAGAATACTTAAAATGTTTTAGCATCTGCAAAAACATGTTGATTAATGAACCGATTTTAAAATACCCCGATTTTACAAAAACGTTCAATTTAACCACTGACGCGAGTGAAATTGCAATCGGTGCGGTCCTCTCGCAAGGAAAAGTCGGAGAAGATTTGCCAGTAGCTTACGCAAGTCGCACCCTTAACGATTCTGAGAGAAAGTATTCCCCAATAGAACGAGAAACCCTAGCAATCGTTTGGGCAGTAAAATATTTTAGACCGTACTTATTTGGGCGAAAATTCAAAATTTATTCAGACCATCAACCATTACAATGGCTTTTTAATATCAAAGAACCGAACTCTAAATTAGTCAGGTGGAGACTCAAACTCCAAGAATATGATTACGAGATATTTTACAAAAAAGGTAGTCTAAACAAAAACGCAGACGCCCTCTCGAGAGTCGAAGTTCACTTGAACGAAACGATAGAAAGAGATGACGGTATATTCGGTTACATGAAAAATTTTAATGCAAAATTTCAAAATCCCGATCAATTGGATAATTCATCAATGATAGTAGAAATTGAAGACTCGGAAGAAACCATATCTTGCGGAGAAGATGATAACCAGACCATTCATTCCAACTATGAAGGTAATACGCTAATAGGAATACCCATGGTTGACTGCCCCGTAAACGTTGGCAAAAACCAAATAATTATCTCTGAAGTTAACTTTAACCCAGCTAAAGTCGCACTAGTTAGATTATTTGACAAAAAACAAAGATTTCTAGTTCAATTCTCTAAACATAATTTTGAACAAGAAGTAATTGATTTTATAAGACAATATGTAGTTCCCAAAGTAAGATATCACTTATATTTCGAAAACCCTATTTATGAAAAACTCTCCAAGGTCCTCCAAATTTATTTCAAAAATTCAGAGATCGATTTTATTAAATGTTCTAAAAAATTAATAGATGTTACCGAAGATGATGAAATTCTAAATGTTATTAAAAACTACCATGAAGGTAAAACTAACCACCGCGGGTTAGACGAGACGGAAAATAGACTAAAGGCACTATACTATTGGCCAAATCAACGAAAATCCGTGCAAACATTTATTAACAGTTGCGAAATCTGTCAGCTAACGAAGTACGATAGAAAACCCCTTAAAGTCGAATTTAATATCACACCCACCGCCGTTAGACCTTTCCAGATCCTTCACATAGACACAATAACTTTAGAAAACTAAAAATTCTTAACTATAATAGACTCGTTTTCCAAATATGCTCAAGCATATCGTCTAAATTCAGGACAAGGCATAGAAGTCGTTAATAACTTGATTAAGTACTTTACCCACCATTGTATACCAAATCAAATCATTTTGACTTACTGACAACAAAAGACGCATTGAACCAAATTGTTATACTTTACAATGTAATCTTGAATGAGGTACAAAATTTGGAAACTTCACTTGCGTTCTGCAAAATTAAAACCTTGCATCCCAGTATTGTAACAAGCAAAGACTTGTTCCTTGAACTACAAAAGATTTCAAGTCATTACAAAAATGAACTACCTTTCGAATTAACACGAAACAATATTTTAGATTTTGAATCAGTAATCGACGTTAGTTGTAAAATTGATAACAACAAAATTATATACCTTCTAACCATCCCGATTAATTTTGAAGAGATTTTCAGTCTATATCATTTATTACCTGTACCTACCATACACGAATCAGAAATTATTACTATTATACCTGATGTAAAATATTTTCTAAAATCAAAAAATGATTTAATGCCTCTAAGCGATATTTGTACAAAAAGCAAGGTGTACCAATGTCCAATCAAACTAAAAACCAATCATCGGTCTCCATGCGAAGAAGGAATCCTACTCAACGGCCAGTCCAACAACTGTCAGTTCACTAAACTTCAAGTCAACGACAACCATCTCAAAATCATATCAGAAATCAACCAATATTTGGCAGTATTCCCTAAAAAGGAGAAGTTAGAAATCAAATGTAAAGAAGATGCAGAAATAAAAATTCTTCAGGGCATATATCTCATCAAAGAAGATAACTGCAAAATTATTTTCCGTAACGAAGAACTCCTGTTCCAAACCATCAGTCACGGACAGCCAAAGATAATCAATAGCCAAGGATTATCAATACAAGATCATCCTAAATCAAATTTTTCCATCAACCTGAAAACGCTAAAATTACAAGATCTACAATCCAATCCAATGCTGCCAATCGATGATGATCAAAAATTCTTCGATCCAAAAAATATTAACATATGGACAGTAATTCTATATCTCTGTCTCTTGAGTATCCTGACCTACATCACTACAAGATATATCGTTCAGCGGAATTCCAAGAGAGGCCAACAACACCAGGAAGCAAACGTTATCAACCTTCCAGGAGAGGCTTCATTCTAAGAACGGGGGAGTTACCTTCGGTATTATGATGACTCTGTGAGAAGCACGCCAGACAGTGTCATGTTAAAACCCCTGACCTTGCTAAATATGTTAAGATTATAAAAGACCATTTTTATGTATTAGATTCATTCTGGTATTTGACATAAAACTATGTACTTCTGATATTTTAAATTGTAATATTAAAATAAATCCTTTTTAAAAAGACAACTCCAGTAACGACAAATATTATTTTCATTTATAGACTGCCATATTTATTTATTTGTTTTTCTTCTGTTATGTTATATTGAATACGTATTCATCGAAATTTACATAAGTTTATTCAACGATTTTATCATAAATATACCGCACTAGCTGATAACCCGTGCTCGCTACGGTATATTGATGGTCTCATTGGCATAAAATCTGCAGTTTGTTTTTAAACTTGTGTAAGGGTAACCTTTATAA
This sequence comes from Liopterus haemorrhoidalis, assembly GCA_963971575.1. Lineage (NCBI taxonomy): Eukaryota > Metazoa > Arthropoda > Insecta > Coleoptera > Dytiscidae > Liopterus > Liopterus haemorrhoidalis. The sequence continues at coordinate 20,242,620 of OZ020623.1, forward strand.
ACAAAAACCTTTCGATATCTCATCTGTCCTATGAGAAGTTGAGGAATCCGTGAAAAAACATTTTACTCCTTTTCACCACATAGAGGTTGAACTTGAAAAAATCCTTTCTTAGTGGGTTCTTATGTTATATTGAGGGCTGTACTCTCCGAATTTCTTATTACTAATTTACCCTTTAGAAGTGAAATTTTAAAATGCTGTCAAAACCATTGCGAGATATTTAAGAGACCATTTAAAGAGACACCTATGTACCCAAAAGGAATATTACATCTCAACAATCACAGGAAATACGACGGGATGTATAATTCACCCCGATTGTAGATTCGCCCCTTTAGGGGTTGATTAGGACAAAATCCTGAAATAAATGTTCTGGTATTTGTATGGGTAATCTCTGTAAGCAAAAATCAAGTCGATATGTTATTGGTCCTAATAAATATTAAGGAATCCTTGAAATCACATGTCACCCCCTTTTTCTCCTTAAAAGGTGAAATTTAAAAAAACTGTCAATACCATTTCGAGATATTTTAAAAAGACACCTATGTGCCAAAAAGAAACGTTATAACTCAACGAACACAGGAAATACGACGGGATGTATAATCTACCCCGTTTGTAGAATCACTCCTTTAGGGTTTGATTAGGATAAAATACTGAAACAGGTTTTTTTGGTATTTGCATGGGTAGTCTTTGTAAGCAAAAACCAAGTCGATATCTTATTAGTCCTTTCACCCCTTGGTCCTAAGAAAAATTAAGGAATCCTTGAAATCACATGTCACCCCTTTTCACCCTATAGGGATGAAATTTAAAAAACTGTCAATACTATTTCGAGATATTTTAAAAAGACACCTATGTGCCAAAAAGAAACGTAATAACTCAATAATCACATGAAATACGACGAGATGTATAATTCACCCTTATTGTAGATTCACCTTCCTTTAGGGGTTGATTAGGGCAAAATCCCGAAATAAGTTTTTCGGTTATTGTATGGGTAATACTTGTATGCAAAGTCGATATCCCATCGGCCCTTAGAGATAATAAGGAATTCGTGAATTTTACCCCTTTTCATCCCTTAGGAGTGGAATTTCGAAAAATCCCTTCTTAGTGGGTGCTTACGTCATGGAGGAAATATACTCTTCTAATTTCAAGTTTCTAGGCCCAGGGGTTCGGGCTGGGCGGTGATGAGTGAATGAGTCAGTCAGTCAGTCAGGACACTGCCTGTTATATATATAGATTCATAGTTTCCGATTAAATAGACTGTTCTTAACGTTTAATAATAGCGTTTATAGTTATGAAATTTAATGCGTAACTAGTGTTGTGATATTTATGTACCTTCGTACTATCTACGAAGGCGTAAATGCATTTATTTTTTATTTTTTACGAACCTACCATTAGCAATACCATGCGTTATTACTACAGTTAGTAACAAAATTGTAACCGCAATTACAGCAATTCTATTTCGTTTCATGATTATTGAAATTTGTTGAAATTTGTGCCACAGCATTTTGTTAGGTTATGTAAAGTGAGATAGCTAATATGTGTTTATATCTCTCTCTCATTAAAATATTATGTTATATAGAGTTTGCAAACTTTTGTCTACAGTCTACAGCGCACTAACTATACGCACAATGCACAGTGCACTGTATAGCTATGAATGATCGCTTAAGTTACCATATGACAAACTAGTAAGTGACAATCGACTGAGAATAGTTCACTAAGCAAGGTGCATTAACTTTTAGCTTTGAATGCGGCTTTATTAAATGAAAGAATTAAAAATCGACTTACTTCAAAAAAATCCTCCACTGTTTGTATTTCGCTGAAACCTAACAATCCGTTTTCTGTAAGATGTTTATTCTTTATGAATAACCTGACCAGCGACTCAGTGTAGAAGAACTGCATTCGAGGCACTGCTAATAAAGCCGCTAGAAACAAAAAATTAATTGTATCAAATATACATTGATCACAAGAAAACCCAATGAACATTACGGAAGATACAGTAGTTTTATTTTATTTATTTATTTAGTTATTTATTTAATGTTTGTAGCGTTGTACACTGTACACACGACTAACCCAACACTACAACGACAACATTATTAAAAAATATAATTACATTGATGAATATTTAAAAAAAAAAAAATGAAAAATACAGTATACATATAACTTATATAAAGTTTATACAAAATTTTAAAAATAGGTATATTATTAATACGTGTTAATATAATAGTTTTTAATCTGTTTTTTTTAAAAGATGTTTACAGTTTGAAAAAAAAAAATCAAGATTAAGAATAGAAGTTATTATAAGTAAATGGAAATCTAATAATAGGCGAATTAATATTTGAGTTGGTTCTGGCAAAAGGCTGGTGTATTAAATTTTTGTTTCTTAAATTACAGTTTGGGACATTTAAATTTATAAGTTGCAGGAGAGATGGAGAATCAACAATACCATTAATAATTTTTACAAATATAGTAATGTCAGAGAGAGATCTTTTGTCAGTTTGTCTGTAAGCATCTTAAAATATTTACAAGCGTTTTTGTAATCCATGCTGGAAATTGGTGCTTTCCTAGAAATAGAACAAAGAAATCTTTTTTGAATCCGTTCTATTCGGGATATCTGAATATTATATTGGGGATTCCAGACGGTGCAACAGTAACTTAAATTCGAATTTACATATGCATTATATAAAGTGATGACAGATTTGTAATTTTAAAAAAATTTAGATGTTCTTGATGAAACCCAACATCTTGTAAGCTTTTTGAACTATGGTATTTATATAAATGTCAAATTTTAGCTTGGTTTATGGTTACACCAAGATCTTTAATATGGCTGACGTTAAGAAGTGTGTTGTAGGAAAATTGAATTTATGCTGTAGGAAAATGAAAAAGTTTGATGGTTTCTAGTGAAAGTTATCTGAAAGCATTTAGAAAAATTTATAAATAATTTATTTGATATACAGTAGTTATGTAATTTGACTAGATCCTTTTGTAGGAGCAGACAATCAGTAATAGATGTAATCTGCGAATAAATCTTCATGTCTTCAGCATATAGCAGTATTTGTGAATGCTTAAAACAGTTTACAATATCACTGATGTATAATATAAAAAGAAGCGGACCAAGATGCGACCGTTGGGAGACACGCGAAGTTGAAATATAAAAGTCAGACTTATATCCATGAACAATAAATCATGAACGATAAAAAAAAGCCTGATACCGATTCTGTAAATAAGAGTTAACCCAGCGCAGCAGGACACCATGTATACCAGCTTCAGCAAGTTTTTTAAGTAATATATTATGACCCATTTTATCAAAAGCCTTACTAAAGTCGGTATACACTGCATCCACCTGTACACGGTGATTTAAAGCATCGGATATTTGTTGAGTATAAAGCAAAAGATTAGTTTCCACTGATCTACCTTTAAAAAAACCATAGTGCTGAGGTATTATTGTATGTTTCACCGCATTGAATATTTAATTATATATGATGGACTCAAAAACTTTAGCTATAGCTGATAATTTAGAGATGGGCCTCTAGTTGCACACATTACTTTTGTCACCAGATTTAAAGACAGGGATTACTAAGGTATTTTTCCACATTGTTGGTAATTCACCACAAGATAGTGATTTTTTAAATAGTAGATAGATAGATAGACAATAGTTTATTCATGCCTTTCGGCCTTGAATTAATACATTAATTTTCCCAAAATACTTTTTGTGTGATATCACATTCAATAATATAATAATAATATAAATAATAATAAATTTCTAACAAAATAACAATAATTACATCAAAGTTAAACAATAATTCTAATATTCAAAACAAATACGTGTTCTGGCTCATTGGGCTGCGCTTCCTAGTATTTTCTTGTTTTTCTCCTTTAATACTTCTCTTCTTTGGATAACCTCCTTCATCTACAGATAGCCACTACCTGCCTCGTCCAACACTCTGAGTATATCCCTTCGTTCCTCTCCTATTCCACTGCAGGACAGTAGGTGTTCTATCGTCTCGGTGGTTTCCCCGCATGTTCTGCATGTCCTTTCACCTTCAGTTCTCCAGAAGAAGTTAGCCCGATCTTCATTACCACACCGGAATCACCACACGGATGGTCTTCTGATTTTTTCCTTTTGGCTTGACGAGGTATAGGGGCACTGAGGGAACTTGTATGTTCTTGTATCTCTGATTGTATCTTGATTTCTGTATTCTGTTTTGTTGTTCCTGTCTCTGTACTTGTCTGTCTCGTTCCTCTAATAAGTATTCTAGTTCTTGTCCTCCTTCTTCTCTTCTTCTTATCTCTTCTATACCATATCCGTTTCTTTCGAAATATTTCTTTCTATCTTCTCTTCAGCTGGTTCGTTGGCTTATTTCTTTATCTTTTCGGCATTCTTGTAGTATGGAGTTGTTGTTAGCCTTAATCTTCTTTTCGTATTTTACCGCTGTTGTTCCGGTTCTTATCCTTAATTTGTCCCTTTTTGTCTCTTCTAGGATTATGTAGCTTGGGGTCCTTTTGTCCAGTCCAAGTGTCCACCTGATAAAGGTTTCATGGATTCTCTCTACTTCTTCATATTCTTTACAGCCCCATATCTCTGCCTCGTATAATAAAATACTCCGTATTAAGGCGTCGAATAGAAATATTCTTCTTTGAAAATCTTTTCCGAATTTCTTTTCCCCCAAATTCCATACCTGGCCTAGTATACATCTGGCTTTCTTCACTCTGTCTTTGATGTGTGCACTGTCTCCATTGCTTTTCTGGAAGATGTAACCTAGATACCTGATTTCCTTGACTTGGTTCTATTCTTCTATTTCTTGATCTTTCCATTTCATCGAAACATCATTGTGACGAAAATTTTCGCGATTACAATACTTGCCCCTTATATATTAAGGTCGGGCAAGTAAAAAAAACAATAAAAATACGCATACTCAATAAAAGAAATATTGCACAAACACAAATAAATTAGATAAAAAGTCGGTTCGAAAAATTGAACAGACTCAGGATGATGGTTAGAGGCTGTAAAAGTACTAATTACCATCGAATATCACAATTTATTAATAAAACACATTAAAATAAGGTGCAAGACTTCACAAATAAAGCAGTAAGTTCGATTCTCTCAGGAAGAGTACCAGCCTGTCCATAAGTACTCTGTCGTCACCTACATTGATTTCAACCCACTTGAAATTTTTATAATGAATAGTTTTCATGTTATATTAATTAAAAATGATCGTCAGCTGCCGACATAACGGGGCAAAGATCGTAAGTTACATCATTGATTACAATATAAAATGCTAAGGCTAAATGGCCGCTCTGCAATTATAATCCCTCAGCTGACGGTCTTACCCCCATTATGCAATGTTGTTTTTATTATTCTAATTATATAATAAGTTCGATGTATAAGTTTCATTGAATTTGAAATAACTTTACATAATTTTTTTTTATTTTTTGACAGGTTTATACAAGCGACTGACGTATAATCCCCCACTAGCACGCAGCTGACTTTTTTTTATTATTATTACTATCACTTAAACAATAACTGTACAAATTTTCAAGTGGCTTGAAATGACTTTTGGATTTTTTTTTCTTTACAAGATGTACATTTTGTCACGGCCAGCCCCACCACTACCAACGCAGCTGACGCTTGGATCATCAACTTACTACCCGAAAGGAATAATTTCCAATAGTAATCAATCGGGATGAAATGACCAGCTCACTTGCAACTAATATTACTAATATAAAGAGTCCTTATTTCGAATTTTCAGATCAATTCATGTTGGTTATTATTAGCTATTTTATATAAAGAGCTTTGTAAAAATTGTGTTTCGTTCCTATCCTTGTGTTCTGAAAGCCCAATAAAAAAAAAATAATAAAATTATAACGCATTTTTTCAAAACAATAAATTTTATTATCTATCGGAAAAAATAATAGTATTTAAAATTCGCATTATTCGAATTTTTTTCTAATTTTTAGTCCAACTCTTCTGGATTATATGATGAGGGTAAAACTAATTTCCGCATATTTTTAACCAATATAGTTTCTCTCTTTTGTAATAATTTCCGAAAACAATATCAGACCTAAAAATTCTTGTCTTACAATTGCGGTCCACATCCATGATAATGTACATCATTACCTAGATTTTTTCAGATATGTAGATTAACACATCTAGGCTGCAGGATGTGGGACAAAAAAATTGTTAACACAAAGAAATTAAAAATAATTTAATAAAAAAATCCCCTTAAACTACAAAAAAGTGCAATATTTTTCTGATGTATCTTTCCGTTAAATAAGCATCTGTAATCCGCTAGAAATCCGCTTTTATAAAATTTTCTAGGGTCAAAAAAGGAGCTTCCACTAGAAAACCGCTAGATTTCTAAAATATTCTAGGATCAAACAGGGAGTTAAAATAACAAAATCTTTTTTCAACATAATTTATATTGAAGACACAAATTTAAAAAATAATATATATATGTAAGCAATCCATCCTGATACGCCACTGGCAGACGGGAATAGACGGGAGTTGGTAGCCATGACCAGGCGTGTCATGTTGTGTAGTAATGTAGTACTTAAAGATTAATTGTAATATTTAATAAATGATTGTTTTCACAAGATCCACGAGACTTATTTGTGGTTGAGAACCCGGCTATCCTTACAGCTCAGAAGTGGGATGCTTGTGAAACAAACAGTGTGTGCTAAAATTCAAGTGATAACCTTAATTCGATAGGTTATGAGGAACGTTTTGCCGCGCAAAAGTTGTTAAAGCATGTTTAAAGTTGTTTTGTGGTGAAGTGACTATTGTTAGAGTAACAATTAGAGTCAGTGCACGTTGTGAAAGGATTTTGAGACAAAAATTGTGTGAAAAACGGGTGCGGTAACGTCTCACTGCGGTCTGAAACTGGGTTTCTTTTCGTTGAGAGTAGAGACATTTGGCATCTAAATTGCGAATAAACGTTTAGAAAGTCGTTAATTTGTCAATGCAGGGTGCATTTGAGAAACTTTACAACGTGAGTGAACTGTTTTCATACGGGTACTTATTCGAAAACATTACTGTGAACAAAGGAAGCGTTACTACCGAGGGTAGGGTTAACCGACGAGTTCATCGAAAATCAATTCATCGAATATCAATTCATCGAAAATCAATTCATCGAAAATCAATTCATCGAAAATCAATTCATCGAAAATCAATTCATCGAAAATCAATTCATCGAAAATCAATTCATCGAATGATCAATTCATCGAATGATCAATTCATCGAAAAAAAATATTTTGTAAATATTTGAGAGGAATGCCGAGGGGATCGGAAAGTCAAAAGAGCAGTGGTCAATAAAAGTAGACAGACTAAGAAATAATTGCGTAGTTTTTTTTATATGGTTTAAAAAAAGGTAAATAAAGTGACGTAGTGTTTGAATATAAATAAAGAAATATAATAAGAAAACTTATATAATAAAAGAATTAAATGTTTTGTTTTTAAGGTTTAATAAGACAGGTTATGGGCAATTGCACGCAAATAATTTTTATAAATTCATACATAATAATACGCATTTTAATTGGGCTAATATGGGGGAAAATAATGTACTATGCGCCTAAAAACAAGGTAATTAGGTTAGGTTTAGTTAGTATAAGTCTAAAACCGAGCGGAGCGAGTTACCCATCTTCTAGTTTAAGGACAAAGCACTATTTTAGGTTAGGTTAGGTTAGTAAGGGTTTTGTTAGAAGAAGCCGAGCGAAGCGAGCTACCCAACTTCTAGTTTAATGTCAAAACACTATCTTAGGTTAGGTTAGGTTAGTAAGGGTTTGGTTAGAAGAAGCCGAGCGAAGCGAGCTACCCATCATCTAGTTTAATGACAAAACAAACTCACACTAACATAACAATGCCACCTGTTTAGAAACACCGTACATTGAACAAATCATGTGTGGTATAGTAAATATGAATAGTAAAACTATGTACATAACACAAAACCCTTAAGACTTAACAGATGGGGAAATACCTTTTTTATAATCCTTTAAGAATGGGTGTATTAAGTACATTTATGATCCCATTAACCCATTATGGTTTTTCTGATCTAAGGAGCCCTTTTCGATTTCAAAATAATCCAACAGGTATCTTTTACCTGGCGTATTTTCTGAATGGAAAATTTTAAAATTATTAATAGACCAAGTATGATAGTTATTTAATAAGTGTAGTCTGTCAACTTTTATTGACCACTGCTTTTTTGGCTTTCCGATCCCCTCGCCATTCCTCTCAAATTTTTACAAAATATTTTTTTTCGATGAATTGATCATTCGATGAATTGATCATTCGATGAATTGATTTTCGATGAATTGATTTTCGATGAATTGATATTCGATGAATTGATTTTCGATGAATTGATTTTCGATGAACTTACCGTGAATCGAGGGTAGGCAACTGTCCGACGCGAGTGTATTGCGAAAACATTACTTTGAACAAACAAGACGTCACTACCGAGGGTAGGCGACTTGTCCGACGCGAGTGTATTGCGGGCAAACGACGCACAGGCGGCACGAGAAGCGTGTGTACGAGACAGTTTTGTGCATTTGAACTGTGTTTGGACAGGGAAAAGACGATGAAGCGAAACTTTTCGCATAGTGTAGCGGATTTTCTAACGGTTGATATGCCCGATTGATATGCCCGATGATATGTCGACGCGTATATGTGAGACAGACAATGACCGCGAACGCGAATATATACGACGCGAACGCGAGTTGTTAGAGCGCGAACGGGATATTTTAAATCGCGAACGGGATTTGATTAATTGCTCGTACCGTAACGGGAATTTAATGAGTACTGTAGTGCACACGCATCGAGAACTAGCCGAGAAACTGTTGGTGCATGCGGTTAGCAAGCTGAAAGGCGCAGCCAAGCTATGGACGAATGGAGTGGCAGATTCCATAATAACGTGGCCTGAATTTAAGAATAAACTAATCTACAGCTTCCCAGCAGCCAGAGACCACGCTGACATACACTTAGAGTTGACTAAGAAAAAAAAAAGAACAAAAATGAAAGCTATGACGTGTACGTCTATATGAGGGCCATTGCTAGGCGAGGAAACATCGACGAGGGTTCGTTGATAAAATATATCATAAACGGCATTGAGGATCGAGATCTAGTGAGGTCTTTGGCCTTATGCTATTTTGAAGACGCTGAGGGTACACTGAGGAAGATAAAACGTTACGAGAACATAAATGCTAGAGCATCGACGCGAGGCAACGATGCCACGAAAATATTTTCCACCGGTCGAAATAAAAGCGTATCCTCAACAACAAATTGGAGAGATACAACGATAATAAGAAGGACTTCCTCTGAAACCAAACGAAATGAAGAGAAAAGCACTCAGTTGAAATACTTTAACTGCGACATGGTGGGACATATGTCGAGGAACTGCAAGGAACCAGTTACGTGTAGAGAATGTCACCAGAGATGGCACATCAAACGTAATTGCCAAAGAACAGCGTAACTCAGGATAATTCGACCATGTTGGTGAAGGATTCAAACGAATGCAGATATTATCGAAACGTCGAAGTGAACGGCGTGAAAATCAGAGGCCTGATTGATACAGGAAGCTCGAGGTGCATCATCCGAGCCAGTGAAGCAATTGAAGTGAGTTTGCAGACTCAACCCATCAAACGACTACTCTACGGATGGGGAGACGATGAACGAGCAGCAGGTCAGACCTTAGGTGAAGGAACAGCTACAGTCAAAATCAGCGAAGTTGTGGCAGAGGTTCAAATGTGTGTTGTACCTGACAAGTCACAACCCTTTGGAATTATTATTGGCCGAGATTGGATTGACTTACCTGAAGTTATTTTTGTGAAAAAAGGGTGACGAATTGATAATAAAATCCAGAGAAACGGGCCAGATAGCAAAAGAAATGACTAGCAACGAGGTCGACCCAGAACGAGAGTCTACAAATGACGAATCTACAACACGAGAAGAGAAGTCTGAAGAAACACAAGAGACCGTGTTGTTAACTGATGCAAAAAGGGATCGTTCACGAGAAAATATGTCTATAAAAGAAACCGATATTGAAGTTAACGATAATGTCACAGTGGAAGAGAAGAACGAACTCATAAATTTGGTAAGAGATTATCAAAATTGTTTTGCCCGAAATATGAGTGAGCTCGGGAGGACAAACATAACAGAGATGGAGATAGAGACTACCGCAAAGGAAGCGGTGTGCTACAAACCCTACCGGCAACCATACGCGAAAAGGAATATAATCAGGGACAAGGTACAAGATATGCTAGACTTAGGAATAGTTCAGGAGTCCAATTCGGAGTACGCGAGTCCAGTACTCCTGGTCAAGAAATCCGATGGAGACGAACGACTTTGCGTGGATTACAGGCGTCTCAATCAAGCAACTAAGAAGGACAAATTCCCAATGCCTTCGATGACTGATCAACTTGACCGCTTGACGGGGAATAAATATTTTTGTGTGCTGGATATGGCTAGTGGGTACTATCAAATACCACTTTAGAGAGAGTCCCAAGAGTTAACTGCGTTCATCACGGAGGATGGACTTTACGAGTTTACCAGAATGCCATTCGGTTTGGTAAACGACCCGGTAATGTTCAACCGAATGATGCAAAAGGTAGTGAGAAGACTTAGACCAGGAGACATCCTTGTCTATATGGATGACATACTCATCCCCAGTGAAACGATTCAACAAGACATGGCTAAGCTGAGACGTTTCTTTGATGTACTACGTGATGCAGGGCTCACTTTGAAATTGAAGAAATGTAAATTTTTCCAAGAGACTGTCGAATACCTAGGACTCAGAGATAGTGAAGATGGGGTACAACCAGGAAGTAGGAAATCAAGAGCTATAGAGGAGTTTCCGCGTCCGAAAAATGTGCATGAGGTGCGCCAATTTATCGGACTAACCAACTTCTTCAGAAGGTTTATCCAGAATTATTCAATAATCGTCAAACCTTTAACTGATTTGCTCAAGAAAAATGTGCAATCCAAGTGGTCCGAAGACCAAGAACAAGCGATGTTGAAGTTGAAGAATCACCTGAGTAACGGACCTGTTCTGAAACTGTTCAACGTAGAAGCCGAGCACGAAGTCCACACTGATGCAAGCCAGCATGGGCTTGGTGGAATTTGGATGCAGAGAAGATCTGGTAAGACTATGGCACCTTTGGCGTATTTCAACAGGAAAACCACTTCTGCGGAGATGAAATACCACAGTTATGGGTTAGAAGCACTAGCGGTGGTAGAGAGTATAGACAAATTCCGCGTGTATCTGCTAGGACGACCATTCCAAGTAATAACAGACTGCGTAGCGCTGAAAACTGCAATGTCTAAGAGAGATATGCTGCCTCGAATTGGACGATGGTGGTTAAGACTCCAGGAGTACCAATTTGAAGTAATGCATCGACCAGGGAAGACTATGAGTTACGTCGACGCGTTAAGCCGCAATCCAATTGATGATCCAAGTGAAGGAAAGGTGGCGAATCTCGAAGTCTTGATGGTTTAAATTAGCGAGGAAGATTGGCTGCTTACTTTACAGAAGCAAGATCAAGAATTAGCATGAATCTGGGAAATATTAGCGAATAAACCAGAAAATGATGAGGGTAGAAGAATACATAAAGAGTATGTAAACGAGAAAGAAAGATTATGCAGAAGAACGAAGTCAGGAAATAAATGGGTTGTAGCGAGACAGATAAGAGAAAGAATCATGCGACAGAGCCACGACGACATTGGTCACTTTGGCGTAGATAAGACGCTAGAGCATTTACGCCAACATTATTGGTTTGCTAGAATGAGACGATTCGTCAAGAGCTACATATAGATGTGCGTAGAATGCACATATTTTAAACCAAAAGGAGGCATGAGAGAAGGTAAACTACACCCAATCGAGAAGGTTCCAATACCGTTCCATACCATACACATGGATCATCTGGGACCCTATGTAAAAGCCTCAGAGGAAACACACACGTGTTGGCTTTTATTGACGTATTTACGAAGTACGTGGTGTTGACTGCTGTGAAGAGTACCCAAACGAAACCAGTACTGAAAGCATTGCAAAACATGATTGATGTGTACGGGATACCGCAACGTATAATTACCGACCAGGGCACTGCGTTCACGTCGAAGGTAATGAAGACTTTCTGTAAGAATAACGACATACAGATCGTATATAACGCGACCGCAACGCCGAGGGCCAATGGCCAAGTGGAGCGACTCAATAGGACGCTTGGGGTTGCCATCCCGAGTATGTTGAGCGGCAAGAGTGAGGATAGGTGGGACACAACGTTGAGGACTCTTTAGTGGGGCCTAAACAACGTTCCGAGCAAAACTACCGGAAAAACACCGCATGAGCTGTTGTTTGCATATAAACCCCGCAATATACTGCAGAATAAACTGCTTCTTGCCTTGGAGAAGACGGAAGAACTCGAAGATATAGAAGAGGTAAGAAAAGTGGCACTAGAGGCCATAGAACGTGATAGAGTCGCTCAGAAGACGAGATACGACTCGAAGAGAATACCAGCGCGAAAGTATCAAGTGGGTGACATGGTACTTGTGGCCAGAGAACCCGTTGCCCCAGGACGTTCAAGAAAGTTGGTTCAAATAGTTCTTGTCAATTTATAAAATATGAAACGTTTCGTGCATGGGTAGTATGCACATCTTCAGTCAGTCCATCAGATAAAATAAAATCACCACGTAGTCAACTCGAAGTTTAAAACTTTAGTTTAGAACTTTAACACACAGTTTTAAACTTCGAGTTGACTACGTGTTGATTTTATTTTATCTGATTGACTGACTGAAGATGTGCATACTACCCATGCACGAAACGTTTCATATTTTATAAATTGATAAGAACTATTTTAATAAACTGACGAATAAAAGAGAACCTGCGTTTTATTTCATATAATCCTTGTCAAGAACCAAATATCCAAATATATATAATATATATACTTAATTTAGTTGGGACAAAGAAGATTGTGTTGTGAATAACCCACATTTATTTCATAAGGCCTATATTTCACCAACTATTCGTTGGATTTATTCAAGGTATCTATAACAACAACGTGCAATTAGTTTAGGCAATCATAACCTCAGTTTTTTAAACTCACTGAAATAATTAAGAGGAACACATAGATGTTTCGAAAATACGAACTAAGTCGTTATAAATCATCAAACCAATCGTGCACCATATCATTTTCACATTTTTAAAACTGTAAACTAGCACATTCTAGAACATTAAAAAAACAATAGTGAAGTGGCCATTTTGTTATGCTATGGGAAGAAGCAACAGGTGTTGAGGGGTGGAGGTAAGGAAATTAGTTCCAGAATGTTTTACTATTTGACCCAATGTAAGAAGAAGTACTCTTTATCCCATGACTCATCATGATGACCTTGAATAATGTTTGAATTTAAGTGGGAGTGTGCGTGACTTTTAGATCTATATATATAAAAGGCCATGTCCTGACTGACTGACTCATTCACTCATCACCGTCCAGCCCGACCCCTGGGCCTAGAAACTTGAGATTTGGAGAGTATATTCCCTTCAAGACGGAAGCACCCACTAAGAGGGAATTTTTCGAAATTCAACTCCTAAGGGGGTGAAATGTAATTTGACGGATTCTTTATTATCTCTTAGGGCCGATGGAATATCGACTTAGTTTTTGCTTATAAAGATTACCCATACAAATGCCGAAAAACTTATTTCAGCATTTTGTCCTAATCAACCTCTAAAGGGGTGAATCTACAATTGGGGTGAATATACATCCCATCATATTTCCTGTATTTGTTGAGTTAAAAAATTTCTTTTTTGCAAATAGGTGTCTTTAAAACAAGTCGAAATGTTATTGACAGTTTTTTAAAATTGCATCCCTTAAGGGTGAAAAGGGGTGAAATGTGAATTCAGGGATTCCTTAATATCTCTTAGGACCAATGAGATATCAACTTGATTTTTTCTTACAAAGATTACCTATACAAATGCCGAAAAAGTTATTTCAGGATTTTGTGCTAATCAACCCCTAAAGGGGTGAATTTACAATTGGGGTGAATTATACATCCCATTGTATTGCCTGTGTTTGTTGAGTTATAAAATTACTTTTTGGTACATAAGTGTATTTTTAAAATATCTCAAAATGGTATTGACGGTTTTTTAAAATTGCATCCCTTAAAGGTGAAAATGGGTGAAATGTGAATTCAGGGATTCCTTAATATCTTTTAGGACCAATGAGATATCGACTTGATTTTTGCTTAAAAAGATTACCCATACAAATGCCGAAAAACTTATTTCAGGATTTTGTCCTAATAAACCTCTAAAGGGGTGAATCTACAATTGAGGTGAATATACATCCCGTCGTATTTCCTGTGTTTGTTGAGTTATAAAATTACTTTTTGGTATATAAATATCTTTTTAAAATATGTCGAAATGGTATTGAGAGTTTTAATTTAAATTGCATCCCTTAAGGGTGAAAAGGGCTGAATTGTGATTTCAAGGATTCCTTAATATCTCTTAGGACCAATAAGATATCGACTTGCTTTTTGCTTTTTATAGTACCTCGAAATGGTTTTGACAGTTTTTTTAAATTTTACCCGTAAAGGGTGAAGAGAGGTGTCATGTGATTTCAAGGATTGCTTAATATCTCTTAGAATCAATTAAATATCGATTTGGTTTTTACTTACAAAAATTATCCATACAAATACTGAAAAACTTATTTCAGAATTTTATCCAAATCAACCCCTAAAGGGGTGAATCTACAATCGGGGTGAATTATACATCCTGTTGTTTTTCCTGTGTTTGTTTAGTAGCATCATTCCTTATTGGCACATAGATGTTTTTTTTATTTATCTCGAAACAGTTTTGACAGTTTTTTTAAATTTCACCCTGAAAGGTTGAAAAGAAGTGAATTGAGATTTCACGGATTTCTTAATATATCTTAGGACTAATAAGATATCGACTTGGTTTTTGCTTACAAAGAACCTACTAAAAAGGATTTTTTCAAGTTCGATGTGGTGTTTTTCCATGTATTCTTTAATATGTCTTAGGACAGATGAGATATTGACTAGGGTTTTGCTTACAAAAGTTACCCATACACATGTTTAAAAACAAACTGAGGATTTTACACTAATGCGTCCGTCAGCATACCGTAGCGAAGAACGGGTATTCTGCTAGTTATATAAAAAGAACAATAAAATGACAAAAAATTGCAAACATGGGTATCAGACATTACTCAAGGTCATCATGATGAGTCATGTGATAGGGAGTACTTCTTCTTACATTGGGTCAAATAGTGGAACATTCTGGAACTACTTTCCTTATCTCCACCCCTCAACACCTGTTGCTTCTTCCCATTGCATAACACAATGGCCGTTTCACGATTGTTTTTTTAATGTTCTAGAATGTGTTTACAGTTTTAAAATTGTGAAAATGATATGGTGCACGATTGGTTTGGTGATTTATAACGACTTAGTTCGTATTTTCATAACATCTATGTGTTCCTCTTAATTATTTCAGTGAGTGTAAAAAACTGAGGTTATGATTCCCTAAACTAATTGCACGTTGTTGTTAGATACCTTGAATAAAGCCAACGAATAGTTGGCGAAATATAGGCCTTATGAAATAAATGTGGGTTATTCACAACACGATCTTCTTTCTCCCAACTAAATTCAACGGAAGAAAGAAATTCTCCGGTGTGTATATAACATATATATATATATATGTATCAGAGTAAATGCATAACAAAAGCAACGAAGTTTTTACAATTTTTCGATACATTAAATTAAAATATCTAACAGCTCTTCATCCTAATCACACACATAAGTACTTAGGTCCATTCAAGAAAAGAATGAGATGACGTCACAGTTGAAAAACTTGATGTGTTGCTAGTTCGTTTATTGTCAAAAAAGTTAGATTATAACCAACTGGTTCGAAAAAGGTTGAAAACCTATATTTCCTATGGAGAAAAGAAGATAATGTGAATTATGATGCGGAGCAGTTCTTTCCAACCTATTTGTCGCAAAATTTATGGTTTAAATTATATTAAGTGTGGTAACGCACCATTTTGTCATGTGGCAATACGGAGCGAAGCCAACTTGCGTAGCAATGCGTTGCGTTTAGAGATAGTGTTCAGTTGTTTTTTAATAAACATAAAATTGTGACTTTTACCTGAAATAAACATTAGGTTTAGCCATACATACCCCAGGCTATATCGTATCATAAGAAATAAAGAGAAACAAGATAAGATTTTTTGCTTCTTTTGAATTTAATTTTCTGGGAGAACACGGAGCAGGAAAGGACTGAAAGCAAATAGCACTAAATGCAAAGATATGACTACAAAGATGTAAATAGTGATGTACAATTTAGGCCGAAAGGCAATAAAATAAGTAAATATCTATTCTACATAAATAACTAAAAACATTTAATACGAAATGAGATACTTACGTATGGTTGTCACAATTACAAAAAATATGTAGATAATCAGCTTTCTAAGGGTTATTTTAAAATATTCATTTGTTTCTCTTATACTCTCGCCCGGCCAGAATAAACCTGAAAAACATGTCATTAATAGAGACTGGTATTTAACTGATCAGAATTTATGAAAAATGTATGAAAACATTGTGAACAGTTGGTTATTTATTTTGAAACAAACAAATTGTTTACAAAATGCCAAACGGGCTTTAGGTCTAAACATAGCTGTGCATCGGCTCTGCAGTTAATTATATCTGACTTGAAATTTGAAATGGACAAAAATAAAGTAATAGGTGCAGTGTTTCGGGACTTAAAACGCGCATTTGAGACGATTGACAGACGTATATTAATAATGAAATTAAAAGCAAATGTGGTGTTAGTGGGGTAGTTCTACACTGGTTAAATAGTTACTTACACTAATATGTATCAATGTGTAAAATTGGACAATTGTGTATCTGATAAGAAGGAAGTGAAACTTGGAGTTCCTCAAGGAAGTTCTATAGGACCAATTTTATTTATTATTTACTTAAATGATATTGTAAATGTTGTGAAAAATTGTAAAATTCACTTGTTTGCCGATGATACCTTAATTTATTATACTGCGGAGTCAATAGGTGAAGTTATCAGTACTATTAATAAGGAACTGAAACAAGTTATTAAATACTTATTTCAAAATAAGTTAAGTCTAAATGTAGATAAAACTAAATTTATGCTAATTAGTCGACCTCAAATCTATAACGAATTTATAACTAGGGGTGAGGAAATAAAAATAGATAACTGTAAAATAAGAATAGTAATTTGTATAAAATATTTAGGTATAATGGTAGACAATTAGTTGAACTTTAAAGAACATTTTGATAGGGTTATTAAAAAAATGGGTCAAAAGGTGGGAGATTTGTATCGTTTATCTAAATTTGTTTCTAGTTGCACATTGATTAATGTATCATATATAATACTATAGTATTACCTCATTTAAATTATTGCAGTTCATTATTATTTATGGCTAACGAGTCGGATATAAGAAGGTTACAAAACAAAGCTATGAGAGCAATATTGCAGTGCAATAAGTACACGTCAGTAAGTAATATGTTAAAAGTATTAAATTGGATGAGCGTAAAAAAATATTTGGAACTGAATACGCTAATATTTATTAGAAAAATTATTGATAAACGGCTCCCTATAACACGAGAAATGCGAGAAAGTATAATTTAAAGCAAATTAAAAGTCATCTACACAAACATCGATATTTATAAAAGGTTTACGTGCGTATAATAACTTACCAACGGAAATAAAAAATGACAAAATTTTGAGGGAATGTAAAAGAAAGCTTAAAATGTACTTAACTAAAAATAATTAAAAATGTATTTTCTATATTATATGTGTTGCGCCCGTGGAGCGCAAACAAAAATATTATTACCTGGGTGGAAAATATTGTGCGCTATTTTCCAGACACCCGGTATAATATTCTTATATTAATTTTGAGACCGAACATTTCCTACGAATTGTAAGTTTGGACTGGTCGGTCTCCGCTAATGCGGTGATTTCTCCCGCAAAAACATTATTATTGAAGCAAACTTGTGAGAGTGAACTTTGAGGTTTTTTGTGATTTTTTACGTTCTTTTCGAACATCGTGGGCCATAAGCGCCAAATATAGTCAGAAGATTTGCGGATCTCTGACCTCCTATAATCCGCGCGATTATCTGGCTACCTGCCAGCAAACCAGAGGAATTTCGGACGAGTTCCAGATTCTTCCTGGATCACAGCACCCTTTCTGCACCCCCTGCGGTCACCTAAGTATCTCTTTTGTTAATCTTATTTGTAAATAAGATACGTGTAAGTAGAAAATCATTTTAATTTTCACTTTAGTTACAACTTCCTTCGTTTCCAAAACCACGTGTTTTGAACAAAGGATATTTTTTTTGTTGCTATTTAGGAGCTTACAACCCCTAAATTTGTGTGTGTGTTTCTGATACACTCTAGCAGTTTGCCCGTTTTTTACGGCATCTTTTTCATGTATTTAATGTTTTAAATGCATTTTAAATTCAAATATATTAATTGTTTAAATATTATTTATTTATTATTATTCATTTCATGTTTCTAGTCGTTTGAAACTAATTGTTTTACCCACAGCGTGTTTTGGACAACACCAGTGGCGTACTTCTTTATTATTTTCATTTAGACAAATATTTACTATTTGTTTTACATTTAGTTAACCTGCCCATTAATTGTATTTTTATTGTTGCATTTGCAATTGGGGGTTAATTTATTGGTTACACATGCCAGTTTGGCCATAGCTAATCAACAGTTTGTATATATTAGCATATTTCTTATTTCTTAGAGTTTATTGTTCAATATTAACTATTTATATTTTCTTTGTCATATAACGGGTGTTTTTTTAGAGGTATAGAACTTTAAATTGCAATAAAACAACGATGGATTATTCGATTGACATGAAGTTTTTTTTATTCGAAAGATAATCTTGTGGCATTACATTTTAAATATGATTTCTGGCATATGACCGCCACGGCTGGCTCGGATGTAGTCCAATCTGGACGTCCAATTTTCGATGACTTTTTCCAACATTTGTGGCCGTATATCGGCAATAACACGGCGAATGTTGTCTTCCAAATGGTCAAGCGTTTGTGGCTTATCCGCATAGACCAATGACTTTACATAGCCCCACAGAAAGTAGTCCAGCAGTGTTAAATCACAAGATCTTGGAGGCCAATTCACAGGTCCAAAACGTGAAATTAGGCGGTCACCAAACGTGTCTTTCAATAAATCGATTGTGGCACGAGCTGTGTGACATGTTGCGCCGTCTTGTTGGAACCACAGCTCCTGGACATCATGGCTGTGCATCAATCTTCCATAAAGTGGATGGACACAGATCCAATTCCTGTGCTCGATGGCGGATGGACTCATTCGGGTCTTCCTCAATGCTACGCTCTACAGTACCAATAGCTTCTTCTGTACGCACCGTACGGCGTCTCTGGGGATGCGAGTTATCAATAAGAGTAAACGTGGTGCGAAAACGTTCCATGGTTAATCGAATTAACTGCTCTGATGGACGATTTTGTCGACGATAAAATGGACGTAGTGCGCGATACGTATTCCGCACAGAACCATTATTTTCGAAATAAAATTGCACTATTTGCAAGCGTTGTTCAGGCGTGAGTCTATTCATGATGAATTGCCAAACCAAACTGAGAATAAATCACTTGACAGCTGTTAAATCGGTCGCCATCTTGAACAGTAGTGCCAACTTAAAGTTCTATACCTCTAAAAAAAACACCCGTTACAAACTGTTGGTTCGCTCACATGTACCAGTTTACTGCATATTCACACGTATCCTTTCCGTTGTCCTTGTTGACGTCCGGCACCTTTCTCTTTCGAACCGGAACGGTGCTTGCGCCACAATAGGGATAGTTGCATTGTTAGGTTTAAGAGGGTATAATGTATTATGTTAGGATAAGCTGTACATTTTCATGTAATTATGTAGTGAAATGCTGAATTGTACATATATAGCTATAAAATAATAAATAAATATTATTATTTAATATAGTTTTTGATCAGAAAATTTTATAATATTGGTCGGAAGTGTGTGATCAGTTTTAAAATATTTTTTGACCAGAAGAAAATAATGATTTGCACAGAAAAAATAATGACGATCAGAAAAAATGAGTTTTTAGGTTCACAGTAGTTTTATGGCCTGTAACGTCAAGGCTGACAGAGATTAGTTCATAAGCCTTTTTATACTTAATTCAAGCCGTACTAGTTCGTCTGTACTGATTTCTATACCTAACCGAGATTTTAGGTCCATAGTACTTTATATTTTTATATTGTTAAAATGTATGCATTATTCAAACTACTGAAATAACTGTAGATCAAATGAACTATAGTCTATCTCAGAAAGTTACCAGTGGCGTGCACATTTTAAACACGTTTAAATTGGTTTTGTGTATTTCTATATTACTATTTATCATTTTATTAAACGCACGCCTGTGACCATATTTATCATATCATTAAACGCATGCATGTGACCATATTTTTCTTCAAAATTTTAGGGTAAATTTTTTATGATCTATTGTGTTTAACCCTAGTTCGTATTCCCATATAAGATGTGCGGCACACTCGGTTGTTTCTTAACAATATTTCGTTTCGAACTATTCATATTTTGTGTGCCGCTTCTGTGTGAAAAAACAATATCTTTTTACAAATAATAAATTTTATTACTATCGCTCTTTCTGAGATAGACTATACTAATAAACAATGCCAAAAATTATAGGTCCCACGTTTTGAACTTTTTTATAATTTTAACTTACTATCACACCGTCGTTTTCTATCACACGTACGCTAAACCAACATGACATTGCAGTTCTAGCAATTTGGTTAGTAGTAAATAAAATAATTCATTGGGTCTAACTTGACCTTGGAAGAATCTTTCAAAGTTATCCTACAAGAAGTAACCAGGAGGTAACCAACTTGAGGAGGTGACTAACTTGACCTTGGTTGAGTCTTTCAAGGTCATCCTACAAGAAGTAACCAGGAGTTAGCTAACTTCACGAGGTGCTTAACTTGACCTTGGAAATCTTTCAAGGTACCACCCCACAAGAAGTAACTGGGAGCCGAGCCTCGGCATAGGGTGTTACTTGACCTCATAAGTAACCGAGAACCAACCTCGCTTCTTTTTTTTCCCCCGTAAGACTTACGAGGGTGCAGAAATTTTTAACGAGGTTGCGTGGGAGTTTTAATTCCACATGAATTTAAAAAAAAAAAACTTTTGCATGTGATTTTCATGCTCTAACCTCATGAAAAAAGAGACAGGAGGAAGAACACTGATAACAGTGCGCAGATGTAGAGTAAATTTATATTTAACTGAGTAATATGTCAATAAAATGTATTAGTATTTTCAGACTTGTTATATGAGTAGCTTCTCAAATTTCATTATATATAAAATGGATACATGTGCTAAAATAATAGAGGCATATATATCTCAAGTTAGATATGTAAACGATCCCCTATTGAGGGTTTGTGTCCAAAAAATAATTAATACAGTTGAAGGATCCCAAATAAAAATGATATGGGATCTGTTAGCGAAAGGAGTGCAATCGAGACCTGAAATACAAAAAAAAATTACCCTGCTATGAACACTACAATAGAGATGGAATTTTCAGCTCAGTTTGCCGAACCGGAGCAGTGGAGGTCGTTCAGTTTGCTGAGCCGGCTCATTGACTCGGCTCATTTATCCGGCTAAGTAAACTTGTCCCCGAGACACTGATCGGTCAGTTGTCAGTTCTCTCACCGTTCAACACGGTTGTTGGTTTGTAATATCTAGGTAGAACGTCGCTCAGCCGGCTCTTGCATTATATGAACAGACAGCGGAAAGCGGAATTGTTTGGTCGAGTGGTATAAATGCGATAAAAACGTCTGAGTATTTGCCGCTTTATTACCTTTATGCTTGTTAATATTCTTGTTTATATAAGACGTAAATCATGACTTTTTGACAAATTTTTCACTCTCTCTCGCTGTCTTCCTTATTATCTTGTTCTAAAGAAATAATGAAGTTAAATAAATAAAAATCTATAGAAGCAGGGGTTATATTCAAAATGTTTAACAACAGGTACGCTAAAGAGAGAGGGATTGGGAGGGAGGGAGGAAAGACGGATGGTAAGGAGAGAGAGAGAGGAGAGAGAGAGAGAGGAGAGAGAGAGACATAGAGAGAGAGAGACAGAGAGGAGGTACATAAAAAAAACAGAAAAGAAGGTAAAGGTAAATAAAACTAATTATGACACGGTTATTTCACAAATTGAATTTATTAATATAAACTAATTACATTTCATATTTAGTAAGAAAAATAGTTATATTGTGCGAGCGCCATTTTACATTGTGACATTTGAATGTATCGGTTACATAATTATTTTAATATTATTTTAAGTTTTACTGGGTGATAGGCAATAGTCATACTCAATCTAATAACTTTCATTTACTGATGGCATTTTGGAAACTTTTGGTTTCACGCGGTTATCAGTAGCCAGATGATGTCCTTCTCTCAGCCAGGATTTAACATGTGGAATGGCGTCAAATTCTTTTCAAGATTTACCCATCAAATTTATTGTCATTAAATGACTTGTTGTGTCGACTAATTTTTAAAGATTTTATATTGCAATTAAATAACAATAACATATTAAAGCTGTAATTTAGTATTAAACTTGTATTTTGTTTTTATTTAAAATGTTGATTTTTATTGTTATTTTTTAAGATTAAAAATCAATTTTTAATTTTATGTGGTTTGTTTTAACAACAGGTACGGAAAGCTTTAGTAATTTTAACAACGGGTACGGCCGTACCCGTGCGTACCCGCTGAATATCACCCCTGTATGGAAGAGAATTATCTAACATTTTTACCGGGTTAATAGTAAACAAACAATTCACTTTATGTAGCTTTATTTTAAACCAGATGTGTTAAGTTTATGGTGATGTTTATTGCTCTTATAAAATGGACACCTTGGATTTGGGCAATATTTTTATATAGTATGGTTGTAAGAAACTACAGACTAAGCCTATTAGTTTCAAATAGAGTGCCCTACAAATTGATGACAAAATACACTTTATGATAATACATTACAAAACAATTCTCGCGAAGTTCAACATGACATCGATCCAGATCCGGATCACTTCGGTCACTGCTCACAATTGCCCGATCAGTTATACTTGAAAGTTGTAACTATGTAGTGAGCCGTGAGCCGGCTCATTTCAATTTGTTGAGCCGTGTCACTTCGGTCAGTGTACTGACCCGGTTCGTTCATGAACGACCGATCCGGATCACTTCGATCACTGTTCACAATCGCCCGATCAATCGTATCTTTGAAACTATGCAGTGAGCCGTGAGCCGGCTCATTTCAATTTGATGAGCCGTGTACTGAGCAGTGCACCGAGTCGGCTCAGTGAGCTGGTTCGTTCATGAACGACCCATCCCTACACTACAATATGCGGAATGATCGTCGGGGACGTCACCTGGAAAATGTGCTGAATGATCTTAATTTGAGCTTTTTATACGATGGCAGACCCACACACTTCTGTGCAGCAACGGGTACATTTAGTGCTGTAGATCTTAGCGTCGTTTCAGGAGCTATTGCTCCGTTGTTCAAATGGGATGTGCATCACGGCCTATGCGGTAGTGATCACTTTCCAATCCTCTTAAGGCCTCTGTTAATACTGTTACCGAATCTCGCTGGCCACAGTGGGTCCTTCGGAAAGTAGATTGGACCCAGTTTGCAGAATAATTTTCTCATGACGATATTCCGAGCTTGAACGTAGACGAGGAGGTGAATCTCTTCACGGACTCCATCACTAGCGCGGCAAAAAGCATTATACCACTGTCATCCACTCAGCCTCGTCGAGTTCCCGTTCCCTGGTGGAACGAGGAATGCGACTTGGCGCTACGTGAAAGGAGATAACTCTTCGATAAATTCCGTCGTTGTCCAACAAAGGAAAACATGATAGCCTTTCAGCGAGCGAAAGCTCATGCTAAGAGAAATGTGAAAGGAAGCAAGCGCGAATCATGGCGCAAATACGTGTTCACCGTTACAGTTGCCACTCCAGTGGCCAAAGTTTGGGAGAAGGTCTGGAAAATATCCGGCCTAAATACAGCTACAACCATTGCTGGCTTATCGGTAAATGTTAACGTAGTTACCTCAGTGGTCGAAATTGCTAACACTTTGGTATCTAATTTTGCATTCAATTCTAGCTCTGAACATTATTCACCTGAGTTCGTAACTCGTAAAGCAGGCCTTGAGTCTATACCTCTAAATTTCTTTTCTAGGAATGAAGAGGTATACAACCTGCTTTTCTCTCGTGAAGAGCTAGATAGCGCGATGTCAAAGTGCAAGGATAGCTCTCCTGGTCCAGATGCGATACATTATCGTATGATCCGAAATCTTCCGGAATCATCTAAGTCTAGGCTTTTGAATGTCTATAATAGGATATGGACTGAGGGCAAGTGCCCGACCAAGTGGAAGGAATCTCATATAATTCCTATCCCCAAAGTCGGGAAAGATAAACACTTGCCCTCTAGCTATAGACCTATAGCACTGACCAGTTGTCTCTGCAAACTCTTGGAGAGAATGATCAGCAAGCATCTGGTTTGATTTTTAGAATCAAAATACTTGCTGGCCAACACACAGTGTGGTTTTTGCCGTCACCGCTCAACAGCAGATCATCTGGTCAGAGTAGAGACAGCTATCAGGAATGCTTTCGTTGAAAACAAACACCTGGTAGCTGTGTTTTTCGATATTGAGAAAGCCTATGACACTGCATGGATATATGGTATTCTCCGTACTCTGCATTCCTGGGGTCTCCGGGGACGCTTGATGTTCTTTATAAAAGACTTCATGTCGAACCGGCGCTTCAGGGTGCGGATCGGAAATACCCTGTCACAAATGTTCGCACTGGACAATGGGGTCCCACAGGGCTCCATACTGAGCGTTACGTTATTTTTGATTGCCATTAACGGTGCAGCTTCATGTATTCGATTACCTGTACAGAGTTCGATTTTTGTCGACGACATTGGTATCTTTGTCGCCGGACAAAAGACTAGTACAATCGAACGTCAGCTCCAGCTGACCATCAATCGTCTCGATACATGGGCAACCGAAAATGGCTTCAAATTCTCGACCAGCAAAACTGTGTGTGTCCATTTTTGTAGGAAAAAAAATTTTTGAAAAAAAAATTTTGAAAAAAAAATTACCCTGCTATGAACACTACAATAGAGATGGAATTTTCAGCTCAGTTTGCCGAACCGGAGCAGTGGAGGTCGTTCAGTTTGCTGAGCCGGCTCATTGACTCGGCTCATTTATCCGGCTAAGTAAACTTGTCCCCGAGACACTGATCGGTCAGTTGTCAGTTCTCTCACCGTTCAACACGGTTGTTGGTTTGTAATATCTAGGTAGAACGTCGCTCAGCCGGCTCTTGCATTATATGAACAGACAGCGGAAAGCGGAATTGTTTGGTCGAGTGGTATAAATGCGATAAAAACGTCTGAGTATTTGCCGCTTTATTACCTTTATGCTTGTTAATATTCTTGTTTATATAAGACGTAAATCATGACTTTTTGACAAATTTTTCACTCTCTCTCGCTGTCTTCCTTATTATCTTGTTCTAAAGAAATAATGAAGTTAAATAAATAAAAATCTATAGAAGCAGGGGTTATATTCAAAATGTTTAACAACAGGTACGCTAAAGAGAGAGGGATTGGGAGGGAGGGAGGAAAGACGGATGGTAAGGAGAGAGAGAGAGGAGAGAGAGAGAGAGGAGAGAGAGAGACATAGAGAGAGAGAGACAGAGAGGAGGTACATAAAAAAAACAGAAAAGAAGGTAAAGGTAAATAAAACTAATTATGACACGGTTATTTCACAAATTGAATTTATTAATATAAACTAATTACATTTCATATTTAGTAAGAAAAATAGTTATATTGTGCGAGCGCCATTTTACATTGTGACATTTGAATGTATCGGTTACATAATTATTTTAATATTATTTTAAGTTTTACTGGGTGATAGGCAATAGTCATACTCAATCTAATAACTTTCATTTACTGATGGCATTTTGGAAACTTTTGGTTTCACGCGGTTATCAGTAGCCAGATGATGTCCTTCTCTCAGCCAGGATTTAACATGTGGAATGGCGTCAAATTCTTTTCAAGATTTACCCATCAAATTTATTGTCATTAAATGACTTGTTGTGTCGACTAATTTTTAAAGATTTTATATTGCAATTAAATAACAATAACATATTAAAGCTGTAATTTAGTATTAAACTTGTATTTTGTTTTTATTTAAAATGTTGATTTTTATTGTTATTTTTTAAGATTAAAAATCAATTTTTAATTTTATGTGGTTTGTTTTAACAACAGGTACGGAAAGCTTTAGTAATTTTAACAACGGGTACGGCCGTACCCGTGCGTACCCGCTGAATATCACCCCTGTATGGAAGAGAATTATCTAACATTTTTACCGGGTTAATAGTAAACAAACAATTCACTTTATGTAGCTTTATTTTAAACCAGATGTGTTAAGTTTATGGTGATGTTTATTGCTCTTATAAAATGGACACCTTGGATTTGGGCAATATTTTTATATAGTATGGTTGTAAGAAACTACAGACTAAGCCTATTAGTTTCAAATAGAGTGCCCTACAAATTGATGACAAAATACACTTTATGATAATACATTACAAAACAATTCTCGCGAAGTTCAACATGACATCGATCCAGATCCGGATCACTTCGGTCACTGCTCACAATTGCCCGATCAGTTATACTTGAAAGTTGTAACTATGTAGTGAGCCGTGAGCCGGCTCATTTCAATTTGTTGAGCCGTGTCACTTCGGTCAGTGTACTGACCCGGTTCGTTCATGAACGACCGATCCGGATCACTTCGATCACTGTTCACAATCGCCCGATCAATCGTATCTTTGAAACTATGCAGTGAGCCGTGAGCCGGCTCATTTCAATTTGATGAGCCGTGTACTGAGCAGTGCACCGAGTCGGCTCAGTGAGCTGGTTCGTTCATGAACGACCCATCCCTACACTACAATATGCGGAATGATCGTCGGGGACGTCACCTGGAAAATGTGCTGAATGATCTTAATTTGAGCTTTTTATACGATGGCAGACCCACACACTTCTGTGCAGCAACGGGTACATTTAGTGCTGTAGATCTTAGCGTCGTTTCAGGAGCTATTGCTCCGTTGTTCAAATGGGATGTGCATCACGGCCTATGCGGTAGTGATCACTTTCCAATCCTCTTAAGGCCTCTGTTAATACTGTTACCGAATCTCGCTGGCCACAGTGGGTCCTTCGGAAAGTAGATTGGACCCAGTTTGCAGAATAATTTTCTCATGACGATATTCCGAGCTTGAACGTAGACGAGGAGGTGAATCTCTTCACGGACTCCATCACTAGCGCGGCAAAAAGCATTATACCACTGTCATCCACTCAGCCTCGTCGAGTTCCCGTTCCCTGGTGGAACGAGGAATGCGACTTGGCGCTACGTGAAAGGAGATAACTCTTCGATAAATTCCGTCGTTGTCCAACAAAGGAAAACATGATAGCCTTTCAGCGAGCGAAAGCTCATGCTAAGAGAAATGTGAAAGGAAGCAAGCGCGAATCATGGCGCAAATACGTGTTCACCGTTACAGTTGCCACTCCAGTGGCCAAAGTTTGGGAGAAGGTCTGGAAAATATCCGGCCTAAATACAGCTACAACCATTGCTGGCTTATCGGTAAATGTTAACGTAGTTACCTCAGTGGTCGAAATTGCTAACACTTTGGTATCTAATTTTGCATTCAATTCTAGCTCTGAACATTATTCACCTGAGTTCGTAACTCGTAAAGCAGGCCTTGAGTCTATACCTCTAAATTTCTTTTCTAGGAATGAAGAGGTATACAACCTGCTTTTCTCTCGTGAAGAGCTAGATAGCGCGATGTCAAAGTGCAAGGATAGCTCTCCTGGTCCAGATGCGATACATTATCGTATGATCCGAAATCTTCCGGAATCATCTAAGTCTAGGCTTTTGAATGTCTATAATAGGATATGGACTGAGGGCAAGTGCCCGACCAAGTGGAAGGAATCTCATATAATTCCTATCCCCAAAGTCGGGAAAGATAAACACTTGCCCTCTAGCTATAGACCTATAGCACTGACCAGTTGTCTCTGCAAACTCTTGGAGAGAATGATCAGCAAGCATCTGGTTTGATTTTTAGAATCAAAATACTTGCTGGCCAACACACAGTGTGGTTTTTGCCGTCACCGCTCAACAGCAGATCATCTGGTCAGAGTAGAGACAGCTATCAGGAATGCTTTCGTTGAAAACAAACACCTGGTAGCTGTGTTTTTCGATATTGAGAAAGCCTATGACACTGCATGGATATATGGTATTCTCCGTACTCTGCATTCCTGGGGTCTCCGGGGACGCTTGATGTTCTTTATAAAAGACTTCATGTCGAACCGGCGCTTCAGGGTGCGGATCGGAAATACCCTGTCACAAATGTTCGCACTGGACAATGGGGTCCCACAGGGCTCCATACTGAGCGTTACGTTATTTTTGATTGCCATTAACGGTGCAGCTTCATGTATTCGATTACCTGTACAGAGTTCGATTTTTGTCGACGACATTGGTATCTTTGTCGCCGGACAAAAGACTAGTACAATCGAACGTCAGCTCCAGCTGACCATCAATCGTCTCGATACATGGGCAACCGAAAATGGCTTCAAATTCTCGACCAGCAAAACTGTGTGTGTCCATTTTTGTAGGAAAATGGGTGTCCATCCCAACCCTACACTCACGCTAAATGGAGCACAGTTACCATTTACCGATACTGCCAGATTTCTGGGTCTCGTTTTTGACAGTCGTCTAACTTGGCGGGCACATTTTTTGTCCGTCAAGAAAAAATGCCAAAAGTCGCTCAATTTGTTGCGGGTCCTCAGTCACAAGACATGGGGTGCAGACCGCACTGTCATGTTGCGTTTATATCGCTCTCTAGTGCGCTCTAAGCTGGACTATGGATGTCTAGCTTATGGGTCAGCTAAACACCAAGAGATAAGAATTCTTGACACTGTACATCACACTGGGGTTAGATTGGCCACAGGTGCATTTCGCACCAGTCCAATACTAAGCCTGCTGTGTGAAGCAGGCGAACCGTCACTGTACAATCGTCGTAAAATTCTATCCCTGCGGTATATGGCTGCACTCAGTGCCAAGCCAGATCATCCCGCGTATGACCCTATTCTACAAAATAGGCATACAGAGATTTATGACAGAAAACCAAGAGCCAATAGGCCCTTTGGTTTGAGGACTTTCGACATTTTGGGCGATATTGATTTTAATATGCCCGAAATGGCAAGTTTCGTTTTGTGTGCTGTTCCACCATGGACGCTACCGCGTCCACTTGTGAACCTCACATTAACTAGGTTTGATAAAGATACTACGTTGCCTATCGAATACCAACATGAGTTACAAAGAACACTGGTCCCTAGGTTCGAGGATACTGTCATTTTTACTGACGGATCAAAATCCGGAACCAGGGTTGGGTGTGCGTTCGTTGTTTTGAATCCACGCCAACAGTTTCAGTACCGTCTGCACTCCATAACGAGTGTGTACACTGCTGAGCTGTACGCTATTTTCAAGGCCCTGTGTTTTGTTTCGTCAGAGCAAAGTGGGTCAAGTGTTATCTTGACGGACTCGCTGAGCGCTCTGAACAGTATCCAAGATCCAGATCCAGTGCATCCTCTTGTACTAAAGATCCGGTTGCTACTCCACAATCTGAATGCTCAGAATGTGAGGGTAGAGCTGTTTTGGATACCGGGACATGTTGGTATTAAAGGCAACGAAGCGGCAGATGCAGCTGCAAAAGCCGCCTCTCACAGACCTATGATTGATGTGAGTTTCGTTTTTCCAGATGACGCAAAGAGTCATCTGACACATCTGGTTTTAGACATGTGGCAACATGAGTGGAGCCGCACACAGAACGTTAAGTTACGACAGATTAAGGGAGACGTTAAACCATGGGGTTCTTCCTGCAGGATTAACCGCAGGGAGGAAACTGCCATCACACGCCTTCGTATAGGTCACTGTTGGTGGACCCATGGACACCTCCTTCGAGGTGAAGAGTCCCCTGTCTGTGAGACGTGTAACACAGATTTGTCTGTGTTACACATTTTAACCGAATGTGTACAGTTCGAGGATGTCAGGGAGAGATTAGGCCTGTGCTATGACCTGTCAGTTGCGTTAGGTGACGACAGAGTACTCATGGACAGGCTGATACTCTTCCTGAGAGAATCGAACTTACTGTTTTATGTGTGAAATCTTGCACCTTATTTTAATGTGTTTCTATTTATTGACTGTGATATTCGATGGTAATTGGCCCCTTTACAGCCTCTTACCATCACCCTGAGTCTGTTCAAATTTTCGAACAGACTTTTTATATTATTTACCTGTGTTTGTCAGTGCAAGATTTCTTTTATTGAGTATGTGTATTTTTAATGATTTTATTTATTTATTTATTTATTTATTTATTGTCTAAATTTTTGTTTTTAATATATAGTCTAGTCATTTAGATGGGCTGCGTTAGGCGCAAATAGCCTTTGTTGCTGTGCGCCAAAAATTTCAACTAACTAACTAACTAACTAAAAAAAAAATATTTTTTTAAAATTCTGAGTAGGGTATCAAATGAAAGCCCTTAGTACGTGGATTAACGATCAAAATTTAATTTTTGCAAAATAAATTATTTTGAGGCGATTTTTGCCAAAATTGTGCAAAAAAATTTTTGTCCCACACCCTGTAGCCCAGATGGTTTAAACTAAAAATGTGAAAAAATTCTAAGTAATGTATATTGGTGTGAACCGGAATAGTACAACAGGAATTTTTGATCAGATTATGTTTTCGGAAAATAACGCATTTTTTGTGTTTTTTGATTGACGATGCATACATGTTATACTCTTATAACACACTAAGTTGATAAGCGTTTGGTGGTCTAGTGGCTCAGTTGCTCGACAACCACACAGGATCGTTATTCACTACACAGGTTCGTTCCTGGCTTGTGGAGTCAATTTTATTTTTTGTTTTTTTTTTTCATATTTATTATGTTTAAATTAATTTGTTAAAATTCTAGTTATATTTTAGCACATTTTGAATTCAATTTTCAAGAGCATAAATTTAATAACCAATTGGAATTATATTTTCATTCTGTGTCATTTATACGAAGCCAGAGGGGCGGAGCGTATGATTTAAGACAACCAATGAAAGTCATAGGCCCAATTTTCAAAATCTTAATGAACCTTTTTATATAAAAAAAATACTGCACTTATTTAGAAACCTAAATAATGATATTAGGTATTCGAATTAAAATTAACAAAATAATATTTTAACATAAAATTTGTTTTTAAAGCTCTGAGATTAACAGACGATAAATTATTTTAAAAAGATCGGTCATTTTGCCGTGGTTACTACAAAGCAAAATTTGTCCTACACACTCAGCATGCCGCCTTCACTTATTATATACCTGCGAAACCCTGCAATGTGTAAAAATTCACACTTCACATCAATTTTTAATATGTAGTGTAGTCATTTAAATGGGCTGCGCTGGGCGCAAATAGCCTTTGTTGCTGTGCGCCAAAATTTTTAACTAACTAACTAACTAACATACATAATTCGGGAAAAACTAATAGATCAGAAGCTGGCAATTGTTTAAAAATCTTGGATGCAGAAACATTACCCAAAAATAATCTCCAAGCATATATCCCGGAAACTATTTTATATCAAAAAGGAATAATAATAATAAGTTCTTTATTGATACATTTTGATATATTTTTATATATTTCATTTTTTTTTTTTTTACAAAATTGTGTAATCTCCACTTATAATATAAATATCACATATATTATGTTATTAATATTAACAGAGCTTTGGGCAGGAGTCCGGAGCTGAAGCGCGGAGCATTGTAGCACACGGTTTTGCCTGGAGCTGGAGCTCCGCTCGGAGCACAATAATTTTGATTGCTCCACTGCTCCAGTTTATTAAAAAAATACATTGTGTAGTACAGCGGTTCTCAAAGTGTGCTCCGCGGAGCCCTGGGGTTCCGCGAGCTACCTCAAAGGGCTCCATGAATTATAAATTTAAATCCGATAAAAATTAATATATATTAACAAAAAATTATAATAATTATTAATTTACATAAAGTTAATTTGTTGCTCTGAAAAGTTTAGATTTATTTAATTAATGAACTAAAAAAATCTGTAATTGTTAACTCTATATAGTGCACTCGCCTATTCGATAAAAACAGTAAGTAAGTTCTTCAATTGTTCAATTAGTTTTTACGATTTGAGTTTTTGTTGCAACGCAAAATGCTCCGGTCCAGAAAGACTAGTTGAGTTTGACTGTTGAGATCGGACTGATGATTGCCTGAGAGCGGTGACATTAGAGAGAAAATCCAATTTAAAAACTCCTATAGTTTTAACTGAATTTAAACGAAATTTTTATAAAGTGAAGTGGAAGAATATTGGGCTATTTTTTTATTTATTTCTATAAATTACTTATATATACATTATTAAGCGAGTTTTTATTATTATTATTTTTTAATCTGCAAGTTATTAAGGATGGATCGTTGGCTTATCAAAGGTACAGCGAAAGATACAGGATCTCGGCAATCATCTGGACCGTCTACATCCAAAAACATTGAAAATGAAACAACAGTGGAAACTTGCATAAATCCAGAAAAAGAGGTATCTGCTGCCACTACGAGCATATTACGTGAACCTGCCACTAAGAAAAGGAAATATGATGAAAGCTACCTGTCTCTTGGTTTTGTAGATGCTAATAATGTGCCTCATTGTGTCTTATGCAGCAAGCTTTTTCCAAATAGTTCTATGGTACCCGCTAAAATGCGTCGCCATTTGGAAACCGTACATCCAGAGTTTAAACATAAGAAAGTTGATTATTTTATGCGTAGGCGTGATGAACTCTCAAAGCGCCAAAGCCTAATTGTTTCAACTTTTAAACTAGCAATGAGAAGGCCACTGAAGCATCATACATTGTCAGTTATCGTATTGCACTGGCAGGCGAAGCTCTACAATAGCTGAGACATTGATCAAGCCTTGTGCAGTCGATATCGCTAAATGTATACTCGATGAAACGTTGGCAAAAGAAATCACTAATGTGCCACTACCCAATGACACGGTAGCTCGCCGAATTAAAGATTTAGCAGCCAACGTAAAGGCTGAATTGATATCTCGTCTGCAATGTTGTAATTTTTCTCTGTAAATGGACGGAAGCATAGACGTAGCTGGACTTGAAGTCTTGCTTGTATTTGTCCGAATCAGCATCTAAATTTGCTTGAAGAGGATCTACTTTTGTGTGAACCATTACCAACCAATAGAGCTGGTGCCGAAATACTTAATATAGTGGATAACTTTTTTAATACTCATGGCTTAGATTGGAAAAACTGTGTTGATATCTGCACTGATGGTGCAAAGGCAATGGTAGGAAAAACTGCTGGCGCTGTCGCAAAAATCAAGAACTTAGCACCAAACTGCACAAATAGCCACTGTATTCTTCACCGCCAAGCACTTGCAGTAAAAAAAATGCCATTGTCACTTAAAAAGGTCCTTGACGAGTCTGTAAAGATTATACATTTCATAAAATCGCGACCATTACAAACACGGCTTTTCAAGATTCTATGCGAAGATATGGGCAGCGTTCATACAGCTTTACTGCTCCATACCGAAGTACGATTGCTATCTCGAGGGAAAGTACTTGAACGACTATTCGAGCTGCGTTCCGAATTGGACACCTTTTTCATGAAAAACAGGATGGATTTACAAGAAAGATTGACAGATAAACTATGGTTGTTTCGACTTGGATATCTCGCCGACATTTTTTCAAAGATAAACAAAGTGAATATGTCACTGCAAGGAAAACAAGTAACAGTGTTCGCAGCCAATGATAAGATTCACGCTTTTAAAAAGAAATTGGAATTATGGATCACTTACATTCGCTCTCTTGAGCTAGATAGCTTCACAATACTTAAAGATTTCTGCGATGAAATTAATGGAGACATTGATGCATGTGACCTTATTATGTTGTGTGATGAAATTTGTCAACATTTGGAAGATATTCTAAACTTGGTCAAACAATATTTTCCAGATGAAGAGAATGAAAAGCTTAAAAATTATACATGGATTAGAAACCCATTCATAGTTCAGAAAATGCCAGAAACATTCACAGCTAAGGAGTACGAAATTTTCAAACATGATTTCAGATTCCTCACTACAGGCCATATTTGAAAAACTATCTTTGCCAGAATTTTGGTGCACTTTGAGAGAAGAATATGCAGATTTATCAATGAAAGCTGTTAAAATACTTCTTCCTTTCGCTACGACTTATCTGTGCGAATCTGGATTTTCTTCGTATGCTGCAACAAAAACAAAATACCGCAACAGACTCGATCCAGAAGCTGATATGAGGATTCAACTGTCCTCTATAAAGCCAGACATAAAAGAATTATGTAAAAATAGGAAACAAGCCCATGCATCCCACTAAAAATGTTTGTTTTTTATAATATTTTGCAATTATTTTCTGATAAATAAATGCTTTTATTGAAGTACAAATAATTTAATTCTTTCTTTTTATTTATATATATAGTTAGTTAGTTAGTTGAAATTTTTGGCGCACAGCAACAAAGGCTATTTGCGCCTAACGCAGCCCATCTAAATGACTAGACTATATATTAAAAACAAAAATTTAGACAATAAATAAATAAATAAATAAATAAAATCATTAAAAATACGCATACTCAATAAAAGAAATCTTGCACTGACAAACACAAATAAATAATATTAAATGTCTGTTCGAAAATTTGAACAGACTCAGGGTGATGGTAAGAGGCTGTAAAGGGGCCAATTACCATCGAATATCACAGTCAATAAATAGAAACACATTAAAATAAGGTGCAAGACTTCACACATAAAACAGTAAGTTCGATTCTCTCAGGAAGAGTATCAGCCTGTCCATGAGTACACTGTCGTCACCTAAGGCAACTGACAGGTCATAGCACAGGCTTAACCTCTCCCTGACATCCTCGAACTGTACACATTCGGTTAAAATGTGTAACACAGACAAATCTGTGTTACACGTCTCACAGACAGGGGACTCTTCACCTCGAAGGAGGTGTCCATGGGTCCACCAACAGTGACCTATACGAAGGCGTGTGATGGCGGTTTCCTCCCTGCGGTTAATCCTGCAGGAAGAACCCCATGGTTTAACGTCTCCCTTAATCTGTCGCAACTTAACGTTCTGTGTGCGGCTCCACTCATGTTGCCACATGTCTAAAACCAGATGTTTCAGATGACTCTTTGCGTCATCTGGAAAAACAAAACTCACATCAATCATAGGTTTGTAAGAGGCGGCTTTTGCAGCTGCATCTGCCGCTTCGTTGCCTTTAATACCAACATGTCCCGGTATCCAAAACAGCTCTACCCTCACATTCTGAGCATTCAGATTGTGGAGTAGCAACCGGATCTTTAGTACAAGAGGATGCACTGGATCTGGATCTTGGATACTGTTCAGAGCGCTCAGCGAGTCCGTCAAGATAACACTTGACCGACTTTGCTCTGACGAAACAAAACACAGGGCCTTGAAAATAGCGTACAGCTCAGCAGTGTACACACTCGTTATAGAGTGCAGACGGTACTGAAACTGTTGGCGTGGATTCAAAGCAACGAACGCACACCCAACCCTGGTTCCGGATTTTGATCCGTCAGTAAAAATGACAGTATCCTCGAACCTAGGGACCAGTGTTCTTTGTAACTCATGTTGGTATTCGATAGGCAACGTAGTATCTTTATCAAACCTAGTTAATGTGAGGTTCACAAGTGGACGCGGTAGCGTCCATGGTGGAACAGCACACAAAACGAAACTTGCCATTTCAGGCATATTAAAATCAATATCGCCCAAAATGTCGAAAGTCCTCAGACCAAAAGGCCTATTGGCTCTTGGTTTTCTGTCATAAATCTCTGTATGCCTATTTTGTAGAATAGGGTCATACGCGGGCCATAGGGTCCATGATCTGGCTTGGCACTAAGTGCAGCCATATATCGCAGAGATAGAATTTTACGACGATTGTACAGTGATGGTTCGCCTGCTTCACACAGCAGGCTTAGTATTGGGCTGGTGCGAAATGCACCAGTAGCCAATCTAACTCCAGTGTGATGTACAGTGTCAAGACTTCGTATCTCTTGGTGTTTAGCTGACCCATAAGCTAGACATCCATAGTCCAGCTTAGAGCGCACTAAAGAACGATATAAACGCAACATGACAGTGCGGTCTGCACCCCATGTCTTGTGACTGAGGACCCGCAACAAATTGAGCGACTTTTGGCATTTTTTCTTGACGGACAAAAAATGTGCCCGCCAAGTTAGACGACTGTCAAAAACAAGACCCAGAAATCTGGCAGTATCGGTAAATGGTAACTGTGCTCCATTTAGCGTGAGTGTAGGGTTGGGATGCACACCCCTTTTCCTACAAAAATGGACACACACAGTTTTGCTGGTCGAGAATTTGAAGCCATTTTCGGTTGCCCATGTATCGAGACGATTGATGGTCAGCTGGAGCTGACGTTCGATTGTACTAGTCTTTTGTCCAGCGACAAAGATACCAATGTCGTCGACAAATATCGAACTCTGTACAGGTAATCGAATACATGAAGCTGCACCGTTAATAGCAATCAAAAATAGCGTAACGCTCAGTATGGAGCCCTGTGGGACCCCATTGTCCAGTGCGAACATTTGTGAGAGGGTATTTCCGATCCGCACCCTGAAGCGCCGGTTCGACATGAAGTCTTTTATAAAGAACATCAAGCGTCCCCGGAGACCCCAGGAATGCAGAGTACGGAGAATACCATAAATCCATGCAGTGTCATAGGCTTTCTCAATATCGAAAAACACAGCTACCAGGTGTTTGTTTTCAACGAAAGCATTCCTGATAGCTGTCTCTAGTCTGACCAGAAGATCTGCTGTTGAGCGGTGACGGCGAAAGCCGCACTGTGTGTTGGCCAGCAAGTCGTTTGATTCTAAAAACCAAATCAGACGCTTGCTGATCATTCGCTCCATGAGCTTGCAGAGACAACTGGTCAGTGATATTGGTCTATAGCTAGAGGGCAAGTGTTTATCTTTCCCGACTTTGGGGATAGGAATTATATGAGATTCCTTCCACTTGGTCGGGCACTTGCCCTCAATCCATATCCTATTATAGACATTCAAAAGCCTAGACTTAAATGATTCCGGAAGATTTCGGATCATACGATAATGTATCGCATCTGGACCAGGAGAGCTATCCTTACACTTTGACATCGCGCTATCTAGCTCTTCACGAGAGAAAAGCCGGTTGTATACCTCGTCATTCCTAGAAAAGAAATTTAGAGGTATAGATTCGAGGCCTGCTTTACGAGTTAGAAACTCGGGTGGATAATGTTCAGAGCTAGAATTGAACGCAAAATTAGATGCCAAAGTGTTAGCAATTTCGACCGCTGAGGTAACTACGTTACCATTTACCGATAGACCAGCAATGGCTGTAGCTGTATGTAGACCGGATATTTTCCGGACCTTCTCCCAAACTTTGGCCACTGGAGTGGCAACTGTAACGGTGGACACGTATTTACGCCATGATTCGCGCTTTCTTTCTTTCACAATCCTCTTAGCACGAGCTTTCGCTCGTTGGAAGGCTATCATGTTTTCCTCTGTTGGACACCGACGGAATGTATTGAAGAGGTGTCTCCTTTCACGTAGCGCCAAGTCGCATTCCTCGTTCCACCAAGGAACGGGAACTCGACGGGGCTGAGTGGATGACAGCGGTATGCTGCTTTCAGCCGCGCTCGTGATGGAATCCGTGAAATGATTCACCTCCTCGTCTACGCTCAAGTTCGGAATATCCTCGTGAGAGAATGATTCTGCGAACTTGGTCCAATCTGCTTTCTGAAGAACCCACTGTGGCCAGCGGGATTCGGTAACAGTGTTAAACAGAGGCCTTAAGAGGATTGGAAAGTGATCACTACCGCATAGGTCGTGATGCACATCCCATTTGAACAGAGGAGCTATGGCTCCTGAAACGACGCTAAGATCTATACACTGAAAGTACCCGTTGCTGCACAAAAGTGCGTGGGTCTGCCGTCGTTTAAAAAGCTCAAATTAAAATCATTGAACATATTCTCCAGGTGACGTCCCCGTCGATCATTCCGCACCGATCCCCAACACACATTATAGGCGTTAAAATCGCCCAATAGTATGTAAGGTGGTGGCAGTTGATCGATGACATTCACGACATCTCGGATGTCAGTTCGAACGCCAGGGGGGAGATAGATGGAACAAATCGTCACCTGGAGGGGAAGTGCAACACGAACTGCTACGACCTGCAATTCAGTGTCAATGTCTACAGGATCGTGGTACAAGGTGTCTCTAACGAGAATTGCCACGCCGTCACATGCTCTTACCCCCGTAAGGAAATCCGTGCGAAACACGGAGTATCCTCGAGGAGAGAATGTGTCGGTTTCCTTGAAATTTGTTTCCTGTAGACAGACACATGATGGTGCAAAATCGTACATTAATTGTCGTAACTCTTCATAGCGCTGATATACACCGTTACAGTTCCACTGCATTAGTGGACCACTCATTTTTGTTTAGGGGAGTTACCCCGCAACCTAATGATTTTTGGTTTACCCTTAGGTTGCGGGTCAACAGCCATTTTCTCGGCCACGATTTCACTTGTTTGTCCAGGTGCTTTGGTGGACACACTGGACTCTCATTTTGGATGGTTTGGCTCTCACTGGTATCCATTGAGAGCCAACAGTTCCCTTATCAGTCTCCTTTTCGGGAGTAGCTGATGAGGAATTTATAGGAGCGACCATGTTCTGGCCGCTTCCCGTTTGTGGAGAAGACTGTGGGGTCTTCTCCTTAGGTGGTGGGGAGAACTGAGGTTGAGTGCGTTCTCCTCTTGGTTTGGGGGTTTTATTCAGACCCGATCCCCCGGGTTGTGGGGTCTGAATTTTGGTCTCTGGGACCAATACCAACACCTTCTCACTGCCAGCATTTGGCACGACTGTCCCTGGCTTTGTAAATGTCGGACGAGACACTGTCTCCGTCTGCGTCTGGACGCTTGTTGTTCGTTTTGCCGCTACTTGTGCGAAGGATTTCGCGCAAGTAACCGGCGCACTCTCCTTGTACTTCTTCTTGGCGTCATAATAAGGTATTTTCTCTTGCGTTTTTATAATCTGTATTGCCTTCTCTTCCAAATACGTTGGGCAGTGACGTGATGTTGATGCGTGTGCACCTTTACAGTTCACGCAAAAGGCCGCGTTTGGACAGGTTTCAACTTCATGTTGGTCCTGTCCGCAGTTGGCGCAAACGGTCTGTTTACCACAACGACTTGATGTGTGTCCATAACGTTGGCACTTGTAGCATCGCATCGGGTTGGGATAGTAGGGACGAACGTTACACACGTTGTATCCCACCCTTACCGATGCTGGACACCTAGTGCCAGCGAAGGACACCACCATTGAAATAGAAGACTTACCATTCCGGGGTTTAAGTTTCTTGCATTCCATGACACCTTGCGATGCCATTTCCTGCACAAACTCATCCTCCGTAACGTAAGCAAGGTCACGGTCTGTTATGACGCCCTTTGAAGTATTCAGTGCCTTATGTGGCTGAACTGAAATACGGTCATCGCCAAATACTTCGCATTTCTGCAGCGTTGACGAAGCTTCAATATCTGCTTCTACCAGCAGTGTACCGTCCGACAATTTACGCACTGACTTAACACCAGTTGGACACACTTTTCTCAAAGTTCGGGCAACAAAGAAAGGGGACATCTCTTTAAAAGATTTGCCCTCTTCTTGCACCCTCACGACGAGGTATCGTGGTACTGGCGCACAATATTCAACATTGATCTATGCTTTTTTAGCAGCAGGCTTTCCACATCCCTCGTCAGATGACTGAACATCCCGACGAGGTCTCTTGTTTGATTTTTTACGGAGTTTACTCTCAACTTTGGCGGAAATTAAAGAAATTGAATCCCTCCGGGTAGTCGCCATACCCGTATACTAAGTTTCATCACCCTGCCATGCCCACCCACCAGGGAGCCCCACACAGGGGACGTTGGCCGAAAACCGGCTCATTGCGCCAGACATGTCAGGATGATACAGCATCGGGGGAAGTAGTCACGGGCTGCTCGACCCGCTCGAGAACCAGTAGTCGCCAACTCTGGAACCGTGCGAGCTGCATCCGCTCCCACAGACCCCCGAATACTTGTCTAGTGGCACGGCATTACCCCGGCATCCACGATACAGTAGTGGAGCCACTCTATTGATGAACCGTGACACCAGCCGATTGACTGAGCTGACCAGACTCAGCCTCCCGTTTTACCGAATCCGAGGCCAAAGAAGGCGTGTTGGGATCGTACTGTCCGCGGGCAGCAGTCTCCCTCAACCGACCAGGATCCTCTTCTCCGGCGTTACGGGTCTCCACGCACGGCAAACACGTGGGTAGGAATTTAAGTGGGAGATAAAAGAGACAACAGATAAGCCTATTCCTACAATAGGCTTCTCTGGACTGTCTCCTCCCAATTGATATGTGATTCAGGGTACGTGGGATCATCAGGCCCAAAAGCTCTATATGGTCAGGTGATGCGACCATTATGAACTTCCCTTGCGTGATTGAGGGTACGCGGGATCATCAGGCCCGAAAGCTTGACAAATGGCCAGGTGTTATAGCCATTATGAACTTCCCCTGCGGGAATTTATATATATATATACATACTCTTCGATGTTAGGTATCGTCGAGTGGCACATACACATAATTAGTGAACCAGTGGGGTTCCGTGGAAATTTGTATGCCTTTGGAGGGCTCCGCAGCTCAAAAAGTTTGAGAACCGCTGTACTACTGAATTCGCAATAATACAATTTAACTACTGGAAAAATATTATATATGCTGTTCACTTTTGTAAAAACAAACTAAGAGGAAATTTTGATTTCAATAGTTTGCACCTTTGAAATTGTATGTCATGTTGGTATTAAAACATTGTAAAAAAATTCACTTTCTTAATAATGATCATAACCAATAAATCTAAGTCGGTTTTACAGCGTAAGGAATATTTTTAATTGACATTTAAAGTCAGTAATAAAAATAACCAAAATAACTAGGTCAGGTTTGTCCTTACAAAAGTGAACAGCATATATGCTGTTCACTTTGGTCTAATTCCGCCTAAAGTTGTGGAATAGTCTGTACTACAAGCTATTCCGAACGATCAGGCGGAACTAACTGGAATTTTTATTTATGTAAATTGTCATTAGCTATTTTTTATATATCGAAGTTGGCTTTTCCTGAACAAAATTATCAAAAGCTTCAATCAATCTGTAAAAATTACTAGATTTGAAAATCTAGTTCGCCTAATCGTTTGGAATAGACTTTAAATGCACTTTTGTAAGGACAAACCAGATCTAGTTATTTTGGTTACTTTTTTAATGTATTACTGACTTTAAATGTCATTAAAAAAATTTCCTTACCCTGTAATACAGATTTCAGATTTTTTTGGTCATGATCATTATAATTAAGATATCATTTTTAGGGTTTTGTAGGTATGACCAAAAAACCCTTATACCGTCATTTTGTCGTCTGTCTGTCTGTCTGTCTGTCTGTCTGTTTGTCTGTCTGTCTGTCTGTCTGTTCGGTAAAAATTGTAGCCAAACGGCTAAACCTAGAGAGTTGAAATTTGGCACGCTTGTACAACTTTTTGACCCGCACATAGGAAAAATACTAAAACATCTAAAAAACATATCCCCCTAAAAATATAAACAAATATGTGCTCATCGAAAAAAAAAAAAATATTTTTTTAAAATTCTGAGTAGGATATCAAATGAAAGCTCTTAGTAAGTGGATTAACGATCAAAATTTTATTTTTGCAAAATAAATTATTTTGACACGATTTTTGCCAAAATTGTGCAAAAAATTTTTTGTCCCACACCCTGTAGCCCAGGTGGTTTAAACTAAAAATCTGAAAAAATTCTAAGTAATGTACATTGGTGTGAACCGGAATAGTACAACAGGAATTTTTGATCAGATTATGTATTCGGAAAATAATGCATCTTTTGTGTTTTTAACCAAAATATGTTAAATATTTAATTTGCTATGTAACCCAGTAGATACGTCAGTGCTCATAGCGATGTGCGTTTCGTCATTGGTTTTCTAATTTACTAAACAGGTAATTTGCAAACTAGAGTTCGAATCCTGTCAATTTTAATTTTTTTTTTGCAGTTTTCTTTTGTTTAAATTATTTTGTCAAAATTCTAGTTATATTTTGATAAATATTGCATTTAATTTTAAAAGCGTAAATTTAATAAACAGTGAAATTATAATTTAATTCTATGTTTGATGTATAAGAAATCAGAGGGCGGGGCGTTTCTAAATATGTGCAAAAAAATACTGCACATATTTAGAAACTTAAATAATGGTATTAGGCAGTCGAATTATAATTCATAAAAAAATATTTTGACATAAAATTTGTTTTGGCATCCCAAATAATCATCATTCAGTTACTAAATACCTGCAAAACCCTGAAATGTGTGAAAATTCACACTTCACATCAATTTTTTTATTATAACATATGTCAAATTGAAATTTTTTGCCATTTTTTAATACCAACATGACATATAGTTTCAAAAGTGCAAACTATTGAAATCAAAATTTCCTCTTAGTTTGTTCTTACAAAAGTGAACAGCGAAACGTGAAAAGTTTAATTATAATGATCATAAACAACAAATATGAAGTCTTATTTACAGCGCAATGTAATTTTTTAAATGACATTTAAAGTCAGTAATACACTATGAAAGTAACCAAAATGACTAAATCTGGTTTGTCCTTACAAAACTGAACATCATATAAAGTTTATTCCAAACGATTAGGCGGAACTAGATTTTCAAATCTAGTAATTTTTACACATTGATTGAAGCTTTTGATAATTTTGTTCAGGAAATGCCAACTTCAATATATAAAAAAATAGCTAATGACAACTTACAAAAATGAAAATGCCAGTTAGTTCCGCCTAATCGTTTGGAATAGCCTTACACCAGTTTGTATACCAGTGTATCCACAAAGTTAAAAAAAAAACTGAAAAAAAAAATGAGAATTATTTGTACTCTGACCAAATTACACACATTTTACCCACCGAATTTCATTACCCACAAATTACACATGGCTATTTAAATTACACGCATTTCGTGTAATTACACACAGATTTGCAACACTGCAGTCATATCTACAGACAATGTAAAAGTGCTCTACGATGTGCTAAATATAGTAAATAATATTTATAATATAATAAATATATTATTGTTATTATTATTATGTGCTAAAAATGTTACATTTTCTACAATCGTCAATTCGTTGATAACACTAGTTTTACAAAATATGTAAGGGACATTATAAGATGGATATTATAAAATTTTATATATATGTAGGTTATAAATGTACAGTATTTTTACAAATGTCATACATAGGTACATGATATTTAGCTGGACAAACTGAATGATCATAGAACCTCCTTCAAGTCACTAAAATCGTTTAGCAGATACTCTTCAGTGGAGTAGAAGACCCTGTTAAATATCACTTGGTTATTTATTTGAATTTTGAAATTTTGAGGCTTTTGATGGCTGGAGGAAGTACATTGTAGAATTTAAAAATAGATTTCATTTTTGATTTCCAGAAATTATTGAAGGCACCTAAATCACTTCTTCTATCAATCCATGACAATCCAAAAGATTTTTCACACATAGCTAATATGATGTAAAAAATTCTTATGAACTTAAAAATATTTTAGATATTATTACTATATAAAATAATGACTTTTTGATATATCTGGATGTAGTTTCATTGTTTAGTAATATACCGAAAGAATTAGTTATCAAATTGGTATTGAATAAATGGGACATTTTCACTTTATACACAGATATTGATCAAGATACTTTTGTTAAAATTATACATTTTTTATTTGATAGTAGTTATTTCAGATTCAATAACACTTACTACCAACAAATTTTTGGTACCAGTATGGGTAACCCTAGTAGTCCAGGTTTTGCTAGTTTGGTGATGAATGACATATTAGATCAAGTTTTACATAATCTACCATTTCAATGTACTTTAGTCAAAAAATATGTTGATGACCTCATACTTATTATCCCCAAAGATGAAACTAACTATGGAGTTGGACAAGTATGGACTTAACCATTTAAATTCATACAATAACAATTTAAAATTTACATTAGAAATAGAACAAGAACAAAAAATAAATTTCCTGAACATTACGGTGTTTGAGACATAACAATAAACTTAAAACTAAATGGTACAAGAAAGAAATAACTTTAGATAGGTTTCTTAATTTTACATCTCTTCATATAAACTCACAAAAAATAAATGCGGCCTACAATTTAAAAAATACAGCCTTAAGCTTAACACATCCAGACT
Source organism: Liopterus haemorrhoidalis (assembly GCA_963971575.1). NCBI lineage: Eukaryota > Metazoa > Arthropoda > Insecta > Coleoptera > Dytiscidae > Liopterus > Liopterus haemorrhoidalis. Next base: position 20,287,101 of record OZ020623.1, read on the forward strand.
TTCAGGATGAGGTCAGACAACATATATTCCAGATTCTTACTTATAACAAATTCCCGAAATCATTAACCAATAATATATTAAATACGGAAAGAATAAAAAATAGTATTGATACTACTCCCATTACATACTGATCATTACCTTACGTTAAGAATTTAACACCTTGTATAAAAAAATTATTTAATAACCCAAGGATAAAAATCACGTACAAATATTACAAAACAGTGAACCTACTATTTTCTAAGATAAAAGATGAAGATAAGAAAGATAAGGATATTAATGTCATTTACAGAATTCAATGTAAAGATTGTTTGTCGACATACACAGGACAGACTTGCGAGTATGTAAAAAATCGCATAACACAACACAAACAAGATGTTAGAAATTTAAAACAACCTATTCTATACACATTACTGAAAAAAAACATATTTTTGACTTTGAAAATTATGTTATTTTAGATACTGAAAATAATTATTATAAAAGACTTAATAAAAGAAATGATATACATAAAATCTAATAAAAATAATATTAATGTCCAACAAGACACTACCAATTTATACAATTGTTATGACTACGTCATCAGCTGTATAAAAGATAATAAATCCATACGCGCGTTTTAATTTGAATTTCTGATTGTCTTAATTAGTTTATAATTTTTTTTTTTTATCTCGGTTAATGTTCTCGCAATCTGTTTCACAATGTTAGTCAACTAAGGTTTAATTTTCTTCTATTTTAAATTCTATGATATTCTGTGATTGATTTTTGTTTATTTTACTGTATTTTATTTTATATTTTCTAGTCTGTGATACTTAATAATTTTATGACTTTATAGTGATTTTAATCTGGGTTTTAATTTGTTTTTAAAATATTGCTATAATACAATATGACAGTTTCTTATTATCCACCCTCATCTGGAGGAGGACTATTCACATCACTTCAAATGTACCATTATCGAGTAAGTTTTATAATTAATTAAGACACAAGTGACTAATTTATTGTATAATTCCTAATTTGTATAATTTCTCTGTTTCGAATTATGCAGTGTAACTGGAGAAGATAATACAAGTTTATCGAAACTAGTTTTACGTCAATACTGCGTAATTCTTTGTTCCTGACCTATTACCCCGGAATCTAATAAACTACATATTCATACTTCTGAGGTCGACAACATATACTTAGATTTTGTTTTTATTCATTTTTTTTTTCTTTTTTAGAAATACCTATAGTTAGAATTATTACAGCTGCTGCGACCTTTCTATAGTACGACGCCATCTTGATTACTCTCCACAACTGATCAAGTGGACACTTGAGAGTTCTCGCGAGAGTACTCTTGGCGAGCAGCTCGCCGGGTAGTCTCGATAGTACATCAATCGAAATCAGCTCTCTAGTGGACCAGCCGGTGAGAGTTGCTATCGAGAGTTACTCTCGCGAGTAATCTCAAGTGAACAGGCACCTTAAAATAGAAATTGGTCATTAAACTAAAAGATAGGTAGCTCGCTTCGCTCCACTACGCTCGCATTCTGTAACCTAACTGATCCTAGTGCTGCGATAGACGTCAAATTTACGTTGATATATGGAGAGATCTAACCTAAAAATGCAAGTTTAAAAAGTGACAAATAATGAAAACTGTGTAAAAAAAACTCACGGACAATGTTTACAATAACCCCCTTCAAACTCTATACAGATGGCAGCACATAACGACTACGCTAAATAATTCAAGAATTATCAGTGGCTCTAAAACAATGGTTTCTGGAAGCTAGCTAACCATCTTCTAGTTTAATGACAAAACACTATCTTAGGTTAGGTTAGGTTAGTAAGTGTTTGGTTAGAAGAAGCCGAGCGAAGCGAGCTACCCATCTTCTAGTTTGATGACATAAATAAAGGTCTGCACAGTCCCACTTGTTTAGAATCTCTGTATATTAAACAAATGACATGTGTTTGACGTATGCGCAAGTGTGAAGTGGGATGTTGTAAACACGTACCAAACTCACAATTTCCGTTCCTAATATAATTTATTATTATCTAAGAAAGATGTCCCTACAAAAAAATCATGAAAATAATGTTAATTGAGTGTGTGTATATATGACTCCGTAGCCGGATTCTTTGTATTCATTTCAAACACATTGACAAGCCAAAATCAAGTTAAAAAAGGTAATTTAAAAGAGAAAATTACTTTTAACAAAATAATGCCTATGTTTTTCTGCTTTGGTTGTGACACCATCCATCATTTTTTTCTTCTCGGCTTATACTTTTTTTTTATAATAACTTATTGCCACAAAACCTGGCCATAAGACAGCCGAACTAATAACGAGTTTTCGTCTACCGCGTAATTTGATTGGGTGGTCTTTCAGAATTTAAATAGTCTATATATAAACTATTATTTAAAAAAAAAACCTAACCCCACGTTTGACAGATACAAAATGACATTTCAACTAGAAATATTTTCAATCACAATTAAAGAAATGTTGAAATTTACAGAAACAGAATTACCTTTGCAGCACGTTGACGCATTCCCCATTTTATTCCTTTGATAATCAGAAACATACAGGGTTTAAATAACTTTATTGTTTTAAATTATCGCTCACGCTGTTTCATAGCAAACTACAACACGTTTTAGTACATTGGAGAGTAATTAAAACATGAAATACCTCTATGACATCAAATAGACTTAACAGTGAACCGAATAGGTCCATTTGCAGTATCTATAATACCGGTAAATTAAAAATAAGAGGAATCAGAGGATGGCCGACATAATTTTATAATTCATAAGAAACATTGAAAACAAATATCTCACTGGTTATTAAAGTTCGATCACAAAATATCATTGAAGATAAAATAATACAATATTCCATTACTCGACAAAAGTGACCGCGGTTGAAGTTTCCCGTTCCGAAAGTGTACGACACTAACCTTTTCAGGAAAATTGTTAGGTTTCGGAACGCGGTTACTTTTTTGTAACCAAACTAACCGTAGAAATATCGCGGTTAGTGTGGTTATTTCCTCCTACTACAAACTTCAAATCTAATGTAAACTACAAAAGGCGGGAATTTCAGAACAATTACCATAAGGCGAGAGTTAAGTGGAGGGAATTAATCGTTTTTTTTTTTTTTTTTGTAGTGCAAGTAGTAAATTATAATATTATTTTACTATAGTTTATAATTAAAACAGTAAGAATGAGTGTAAGTAACTGATTTTCAGTAATATTTATCGTTGTCGTGAAAAAAAATTTTGGGAAAAATCATATGTTGTCTTTTTAAAAAGGATTTATTTTAATATTATAAGTTAAAATATTAGTAGCACATAGTTTTATGTCAAATACCATGCCTTCCAAATTCCAAATTCGGCGTTTGCGCACGCGTAGCTCTCGTAGATTCCTCAAAAGACGACAGTGCATCGGCGCCAGTATTCCGGTTTAAACGGGTTTCATCATAATACGGAAGGTAACTTATATACAACTGTATTAATGAAAATAAATTTTTATTGTGTAAAAAAACAATACTGAAAAACTTAGAGAAAATATAAATCATGCAAAAAAAAAAAGGCATCCATTGTCATATCGCAGACTGCAATATATTGCATTTTGCATGAATATTTAGCTGTGAAAAAGATTTGTACCCGATGGATTCCGCATAATTTGATCGATACTCAAATGGGTGTTGATTGGTGTAAGGGAATGCTAAAAAAATTCAACCTAGGCACTGCAAAATATACAGTCGTTTGCAAAAAATAGCAGTGGATTAATGCAAATGGTAAAATTGTATTTATTTTATGTAAAGTTAGTTATTTACGTAGTTGCATTACATATATAGTATATATAATAAGTCTATAATATAGTTATAAGTCTATATATAGTTAAGCTGGCAGCATTGAATTTTTTAAATAAATATATAAGTTGCCCCTTAAACGAACCAAAAACATCATTTTTCTAGTGTTCGTCAAAATAGCAGTGTCCACATTTTTTCTCATGTTTTACTAAACTAGCTAACCAAACAGTTTTATTTTTGAATACATTTTTGTGTATATTGATTAGTAAGTTGAATTTATGTTTAAAATCACGGAAAATATTAAATACTTTATTTTTTAGTAAAAATGGGTAGGGCTAAACATTGCACACAAGAGAAACGTCAGTTCATTTTACAAATGTTAAATTCTGGTAAAACTTATAAAGTTATTCAGAATGTGCTAGGATGCTCCGCTAAAATGGTATCTAATGCCAAAAAGTGGACTCTAGGACTCTATTTACAAATAATACCTTTATAGATACAACAGAAAATTTGTCATTAAAAAGGCAGGTAAAATTTTCACAATTTAAAAAAAGTAGATACTGGAGTGTCGAAGAGAAAGCACTGTTTTTGGCTTTGTACAAGCGTTCACCGAAAGGGTATGTTTTTTTAGAAAATATTTTAAGATTACCTGCTAGGCGTACATTAACAAGATGCATAGCAAAGTTAAATATTAATGTAGGGTTAAGTTCAACAATTGTAAACCACTTAGCTTCAATAAGCAATAATATGAAACCACTTGATTAATACTGTGTTCTTATGTTCGATGAAATGTCTATAAAATCTCATGTAGGTTTTCACGTTCCATCCGGTACTCTTTCAGGGTTTGTAGATTATGGGTCGGGTTTTACTCGGAAAATAGCTGACCATGTTTTATGTTTCATGATTAGGGGAATAAATAGTAAATGGAAACAACCAGTTGCTTATTATTTTGTTCAGTCGACATGTCCGACACAAGAATTAGCTGTTGTAATTAAAAATGTTATCTCAGAAATACATGAAAAAACAGAATTACAAATATTAGCTACTATTAGTGATCAGGGGTCGACAAACAGAGCTGCAATAAATATTTTAGGGGCTGATTGTAAATTTATTGTTGATGGGAGGGATATTGTCCATATATTTTAATCCACCACATTTATTAAAATGCATGAGAAACCATTTTCTAAAAAACCAGTGGCGAAAGGAAACCTCCGCTAGACTTGCCCTCCCATAAAAAAAATATTTAAAAAAAAATAAACTAAAAAAAAAAAAAAAATTATATTATAGACTTGGAAAAATTTTAAATAATTTTACAAAAAATTTTGGAAATTTTTCGTTTCATCAAAAAACGTCTCAAATAAAAGTTATTAGTTATTGCATTTATAGTAACTTTTGTTCAATAAATTTTTTCGAAATATTTTTCTGTTGCTAAATATTCGCAAAAATATTAAAATCGACACGAGTAAACTCCCATTTCTAGTCAACCGATTTTCATAAAAAACAATAGGGTTCTTCCTATTTAATAGGAGAATTTTTTAGTACCAGAACGAACTCTTTAAGTTAAACCGTTTTTGAGTTATCGTGTATACACACAGACAGACACACACACACACACACACACACACACATACGGACGGCACTTCGAAAATAGGTTTTTTGGATTCCCTGGACCATGAAACGTGGTCATCCGTCAAAATCTCGACATCGAAAATTTTCGCGATTACAATACTTGCCCCTTATATATTAAGGTCGGGCAAGTAAAAAATATAGTGTTTGATGGTAAATTGGCTAAATTTACTGACATCGTAAATTGTTTTAATGCAGATGTAGCTAGTGTTGAAGGTTTGCGATTGTGCAGAAATTTAACTTCAACACACATAAACCCAGAGGGCAGGACAAAAATGCGGGTGAAATATGCAGCAGTTATTTTCCGAGTCCGTGGCTACTGGGTTGTATTTTGCAGGAAACGCTAAATTAATGAATACATTTAGGAATGAGGTTTTTGTGATATCACAGTATACACGTGTAGGAATTTAGTCCATATAAATATCAAATTATAGTTGGTTTCAGTGGTTAATTATTTTTCAGTTGTGCAATATTGTTTTCACTTTTAGTGTGTTCGTTTAGTTGCAACATTACTTTTTGGCACATAGGTGTCTTTTTAAAATATCCCGAAATGGTTTTGACAGTTTTTTAAAATTTCACCCCTAAAGGGTGAAAAGGGGTGAATGTGATTTCAAGGATTCCTTAATACCTCTTAAGACCAAGATATCGACTTGCTTTTTGCTTACAAAGACTACCCATGCAAATTCCGAAAAACTTATTTCAAAATTTTATGTTAATCAACCCCTAAAGGGGTGAACCCACAATTGGGGTGAATTATACATTCCGTCGTATTTTCTGTGTTTGTCGAGTTTTAACATTCATTTTTGGCAAATAGGTGTCTTTATAAGATATCTCGAAATGGTTTTGACAGTTTTTTTAAATTTCATCCCTAAAGGATGAAATGGGGTGAATTGCTATTTCAAGGATTCCTTAATATCTCCTAGGATCAATAAGATATTGACTTGGTTTTTGCTTACAAAGACTACCCATGCAAATGTCGAAAAACCTATTTCAGGATTTTATCCTAATCAGCCCTTAAAGGGGTGATTCACAATTCGGCTGAACTATACATCCCGTCGTATTTCCTGTGTATGTTTAGTTGCAACATTCCTTTTTGGCACATAGGTGCCTTTTTAAAATATTTTGAAATGGTTTTGACAGTTTTTTTAAATTTCACCCCAAAAGGGTGAACAGGAGTGAATTGTGATATTAAGGATTATTTTATGTCTCTTAAGACTAATAAGATACCGACTTGGTTTTTGCTTACAAATACTACCCATGCAAATGCCGAAAAATTTATTTCAGGATTTTGTCCTGATCAATGCCTAAAGGGGTAAATCTACAATCGGGGTGAATTATACATCCCGTCGTTTTTCCTGTGTTCGTTTAGTTGCAACATTACTTTTTGGCACATGTTTCTTTTTAAAATATTTCAAAATGGTTTTGTCAGTTTTTTTTTAATTTCACCCCTAAAAGGTGTGATTTCAAGGATTCCTTAATATCTCTTAGGACCAATAAGATATCGACTTAGTTTTTGCTTACAAAGATTACCCATGCAAATATCGAAAAAATTATTTCAAGATTTTATCCTAATCAATCCGTAAAGGGGTGAATCTATATTCGGGGTGAATTATATATCCCGTCGTATTTTATGTGTTTGTTGATATAACATTCCTTTTTGGCAAATAGGTATCTTTTCAAAATGTCTCGAAATGGTTTTGACAGTTTTTTAAAATGCACTCTTAATGGGGTTAATGGATATTTTTATTCGATAGAACGTTCCTTTGACATAGATATATGAAATTCGCAAAGTTGATTTCTTCCATGACGTAAGTACCCACTAAGAAGAGATTCTTCGAAAGTCGATTTCTAAGGGGCTAAAAAATTTAAACATACATACAATAACATACAATAATTTTAAAAAAATATATGATTTCTTCCCAATCCACTCCAAACGGGATGATTTATAGTACCCGTAGTTTTTCCTGTTTGTTGAGTTATAACATTCATTTTTGGCATATACGTGCTTTTATTAAAACACATTTTTCAAAATCTTTCGCAGTTTTTTTAAGTTCCCTAAAGGGGTAAATTGGTATTTTTTATTCGATAGAAAATCCAGTGGATATTAAGACTTGAAATTCGGAGCTTACATTCCCTCCATGACGTAAGAGACCAATAAGAAGAGATTTTTCTAAATTCCATTTTTAAGTGGTGAAATGAGGTGAAATTTGATTTAGGGATGCCTCAATATCTCTTAGGCTCAATGAGATATCGACTTGGTTTTTGCTTACAAATGATACCCATACAAATATTTAAAACAGAAATTCACGTGTTTGCCCTAATCAACCACTAAATGGATGAATATGCATTCGGGGTGAATTATAAAAACCTTTGTATTTCCTGAGTTATAACACTTCATTTTGGTACATAGGTTTCTATTTAGAAAGCGTTTGACAGTTTTTTTTTTAATTTCTTCCCTTACGGAGTAAATTGGTATTTTTTATTCGATAGAGCGTCCCTTGACAAAAAGATATGAAATTCGGGAGAAACCCTTCGTATCTCCTGTGCTCCATGAGACCATCAATATACCGTAGCGAAGCACGGGTGTTCAGCTAGTTAGATAATAAAGGTCAAGTAGACGTTGTATATACAGACTTTGCAAAAGCCTTTGACACTATCGACCATAATATTATCATACAAAAACTTCAGAGCTTTGGTCTTTCTCCTTCCCTTGTATCATTGCTCACATCATATCTTCTAAATCGTTCTCTGTTTGTTACTTTTCTTGGCCACAATTCACCTCACTTTCCAGTTACTTCCGGTGTGCCACAGGGCTCAAATCTTAGTCCTCTTTTGTTTCTAATGTTCATTAATGACATCAACGATGCCATAGCTAGCGAACGTTTACTCTTCGCTGATGATCTTAAGATTTTTTGTTCTGTATCTTGTATTAATGATTGCTCTAATCTTCAAAAAGATCTATCTAATTTAAGCACCTGGTGTAGCATAAATAAACTTCATCTTAACCTCTCCAAATGTAAAATAATTTCCTACACTCGCAAAATCACGCCTATTATTTTTCCATATTCTATATCCAATCAGTCTTTATTGCGGTCTGAAAGCACTGTGGATCTGGGTGTAACATTTGATTCAACGCTAACATTTAATCTTCACTTAGATAAAATTTATTCCTCTTCTCTTAAAATGCTTGGCTTCATTATTCGCAGCTCTCGCACCTTCTCTGACATCAGTGTAATCTTCACACTCTATAATTCTTTCGTGCGATCCAAACTAGAGTACTGTTCTATAATATGGAATCCTATTTACGAGGTCCAGAAAAAGGCTATTGAAAAAATTCAATATAAGTTTTTAAAATTCATCTATTATAAAATCATGGGCTCCTATCCCCCACTTGACTTTCCATATAATACCCTTATTCAAATATTTTCTATGAAAACTTTAAGTGAACGTCGAGACTTAAATTCACTTAACTATTTAAAAAACTTATTTCCAGTAAGATCGACGATCCCATCTCGTTACAAGAAATTAATTTTCATACCCCTCTTCTCCGTACCAGAAATCCATCTCTCTTCTACCTCCCGCATGCTCATTCCAATTTATTTCTCAAATCTCCCATAAACCGTATGTGCTCACATTATATTCCAAATGAGGCTCTTATAAATCTTTTTTGAATTAGTCATGTATCAATTATCCCTAAATCTATTATGTTTATATATTATTTCTTTTTTTATTATATTTTGTTACTTTAATTTATTACATTATCATTTTTGTATATTTATTTTTTTGTATACTACTTATTATTGCTGTGTTTATCACATTTATATGTTTGCTTATATTGTACCTGTCCACTTATTGGTTAATTCTATTGGACAGATGTAGTCGAAAATAAAATAAAATAAAATAAAAAACATCGGTTAAAATCTCTCGGTTTCAATAAATTAGTAACTAGAACTCTTAACCAAGATCCCATCGAAAATTTGTTCGGTACGATAAGAGGTTTGTGCAGAAATAACATGAACCCAACATCTACCCAATTTGTAGCTGCTTTTAAAACAGCTATAATAAATAATTTAATTTCAAACAGTGCAACTACAAATTGCGAAGATGATGGGGGGGGATTTCCTCATATCTCTACAAACATTTCTCGAGCAAACTGAGCAACCTTTAGCACAACCTCTCCCACCCACTTCCTCATCAGTCTCCTATTCCACCGTTTGTATCTACTCTCTCCCGAAGCATGTACGAGAATTTAGCTGCTGCCACAAGATTTATATTTAATCATACCAGTTCGTATATTGCGGGTTTTGCAGTTAAGCGGTTGTTTATTTTATTAAAACAAGACTGTGCCGCTTGTAGGGCTTACTTACTCACCGATACTCCAGGACCTTAATATAATAACCGATTTTCCTAATTATTGTTTGGCACACGAACAAAAAAATAATAATGAATTTAAAAAAACTTTAACTGTTAAATAAACGAAAAATTACGGAAAAAAGAAATGTTGGGTGATTTACCATTAGATATATACATATATAAAAACTTATGGACCTAAGACCTATAGATGAGAATTATATTTAAATTATTTCATTTTATTATGTTTGTTTTTATACTCTTGTATGTAATACAAAGGGTATTATGTATTTACCTCTGCGTATGTAACCATGTGAAAGGTTAATCGGACAAAGGTGCCAAATGTCTCAAAATTCTTGTAAAAGAAAAAAATGCGATTCGACGATGTCCGTCTGTCTGTCTGTCAGATTTTATATTTTGTCGCATAACTCAAGAACGAAAAAAGATATCGTCAACAAAATTTTATCATTTTTAGAACTCGGTAATACAACGAACCTTATAGATTATCAGCTCTCCGCCATTACCGAAAGTGGATGATATTAATTTTTAAAGCCGAATTTTGCGATTTTTGTATTCCGTCGCCTAACTAAGAAACGCGTTACGTAATCGGGACAAAATTTACGTCAATTGAAGAACCTATGTAGACGAAGAACCCTATTGTTTTTCCGCTCTTCACTAATAGCGGAACTGGATCTTTTTAATTTTTGTTTGGAAAAACATCTTACGTTTTCTCATTTATCTCTCGAACTGTTTGGAATATTGCAACAAAAATTACGTTGGACATTGACTACATGTATGGAATTATTCTGTAAGATTTTTTTTTTTTTTTAGATAACCGGTACTTAATTATTTTGATCTTTAAAAATTAAGATCAGTAAAATATGATTACATTATATGGTACAACCGGATTTTTTTTTTTTTATGAGAAATAAAACTAATATTTAATTATAACATTCTTAATGTTGATTGACATGCAAGGGTATTATGTAGAGGGCAATGTCCCTCTAAATTTCATATCTGGTTAATATTAATTATGTAAGTATATTGTACTATGTTTTTTTATGTATATGACTTGTTTAAATTTCATTATATAAACTAATGATAACTGTTTATTTGTTTTATTATTTGTTTATAACCTTATTACCTAATTAGATTGTATATTATATGCACATATTTTCAACTGTCAAATAAATGTATTCCGGTTGTAAAATCTTCAAAACTTTGCAACTCGAATACATTTATTTGACAGTTGAAAATCTGCTTTAGAAGAATCTCGTTGAAAATTATGTACATTCAAACGTTGGCGGTTAATTTAGTTACAGTCTGCAAAACTAGAGGCGCTGAAACTCGATTCTGTCGGTTACAATGGATATGACCATTCTTCCTTAGTTTATTCTTTGATTGAAATCCTTTGCGGAGTTTCTGCACATGAAAAGAAAGAATAACATTAATATTAAAAAATAAATATTGTATTTTTGTTTTAGATACTGGCGTGATAATTTTTGCTTCCGTTATATTTACACGTTATATATATTCTCACTCATATTATTGCAAACTCAGATTCGTATTGTGTTATTACATGATTATTAAGTGTGCATTTACACACACTAAGTTTATTCGTATAGATATAGAAAGTACATGCACAAACTAAGAGATAAAAAAAATTGATTAAATGGAAATACACTATCCGCTTAAAATACATTTACTTAGTGTATGACATTTTGGGAACACAACATGTATGTAAAGTAAAAGCTGTTATTAGATAAATATATACCTGGTTCGTTCCGTTGTTCTGTGTTAACTAGACTGGCACACGAATTATGGAGCTGTGCTGTACTGGTACTGGGCGCACATACGTCTTGAATTTGAGGGAAATGTGCTTCTGTTAACCCCAAATCCAAATTCTGTTCTTCTGGATTCTCCTGCTCAACTTCAACACCTGCTTCCATTCTGGGTTCTTCCCGATCTCCTTGTGGTAGATGTAAATTTGGTACAGCATTTCTATTAAGCCGCTGTCTTAAGTCAGTCTGATAGCTGGACGTATCAAAGTGTGCATCGCACACAACGTGCCTTTGAACTGCTATTGCTGACTTGTGAAAAAGTTCTTCATTACCAACAGCTTCCAGCCATGTTGCACGTCTTTCAGCTTTACGGGGGAAGTAGTGTAACAGAACAGTGTCATCTGTATCTTTATCCCTCCCGCAGCCAGGCACAGCACATTTTGTTTTAAAACTCATCTAGAAAAAGGCAATTAATTGATTATATTTTATATATACATAAATATTTATTATATTTAACTATTAATATTTAACAATTTCTAAAATTATAAATGAATATGTTAATAAAATACAAAAAGTGTTTTGGAGGAAGATCAAAAAATTAAAACAATAAAAATTCTTTACGGATTTTTAAAAACTTTTTAATTTGTTAAAATTTATATTGTGTTCATTGTATTTTTTTACTGATTAATTTTATTTATTTTTTTAATATTTTAAATTTTTTAAACAATTTTTGGTAAAATGTTACTGTACGGTCCGCTCTAACTTCATCCAGCTCTATCCACTCCACCTACTTGCTGTAAAAGACAGCTCACGTGTTTTACCAGTAGTCCTAAAACGTACTGACCGGTCTTGGTATAACTAGGGAATAAGTACCTACGCTACTCTGGCATTAGTATGTTAGTGTGAGTTTGTTTTCTCATTAAACTAGAAGATGGGTAGCTCGCTTCGCTCGGCTTCTTCTAACCAAACCCTTACTAACCTAACCTAAGATAGTGTTTTGTCATTAAACTAGAAGATGGGTACCTCGCTTCGCTCGGCTTCTTCTAACCAAACCCTTACTAACCTAAACTAACCTAAGATAGTGTTTTGTCATTAAACTAGATGGGTAACTCGCTCCGCTCGGTTTTAGACTTTTACTTTACGTTTTTAGGTGCATAGTACTTTATTTTCCCCCATATTAGCCCAATTAAAATTGTGTATCATTATGTATGAATTTATAAACTAGAAACCATTGTTTTAGAACCACTGATAATCCTTGAATTATTTAGTGTCTTGAGGAGTCTGTGTCAAATGTACTAAAAATGATAAGGTAAGTGTTCCCAACTTCGAAATAATAAAAAAATATGTGAAAAATAGAAGCCGTGTTTATTGGATAACATTTCTAAAATCAGTAAATAAATTTAACTTATTCATGTAATATTTAATTCATTTTGAAGTATTTTGTAAACAATTTAATAAAGAACATTAATTATAAAGTAAATTACATCAATACATATGGTTTATTTATACATAATATTAATTTAGACCTTATTATTATAAACTTAGAACTACTAGTAAAATTTTGATGTAATTTATTTTTTAACCTTTAATAAACATACAATAAACATATGTACATATTTTAAATAATTAATGTAAGTAGATATTATAATAGATTGAAATGTGATAAATGACATTTAAACCATTTATTATAAACAAATGTTGGATTTGACTACTCAGGGATACTTTTTAAATATTTTTCTGTATTCCAGATTATTTTTGCGAACTTTTTCAAAACCGTTGCTTACAATGAATCTTGATATAAGATGGTCAAATGTGATAAAAAATGAGGAGCAAAGAAACACTGTCCGATGTAACACTATAAGGCCTGGACTATAATATCAGAACGAGAAAATACATGCTGGGCTCAATGAAAAAGGTTTTCTTGCTGCGACTTACAATATTTGTAGTGCTACTGCGACCGGATTCAAATGGAAAGATATAAGAAAAGTTGTAGTTAACTAAATTAATATTAATAATTAAATAATAAATGACAGTGCAATAAACTAGTGAAAAAGATACAGGTCTGGTGATTCTGCTATCCAAACAACATTCTTTTTATACATAAATATGCATACCTAAAGTGTATCTTGGCCAAATCACTAGGCGTTTACGAAAACTCTACCGGTGGATATGGTACATCGGCCAATCTTTACTATACCCCACTGAACATAACCTTATGTTCTGCCTCTATACAGAAGGCTTAAATAATCCTTAAAAAGGTTAGGTTAGGCTAGGCTTTACCTAGAATACTAGTTATGTTAGAATAGTTTAGCTAGAATAATGTTATGTTGAGTGGGGTATTGTAAATCTTCCCCAGTAAATCTACCGGTCAGTAAACAGCTACATGCTTATACACATTCACCGAACTTGTTTTCGAACGCAGTTGATGTTCCCGGTATCTACCGGTAGAGTTTTCGTAAACGCCTTATTGCAATTCTAAGCTTACCTTAATTTTGGCAGGTTAACGGCGTATTTTTATTTTAAATTATTAAATAAACATTGTCATGACATTCTGTCACAAAAATTCGCATACCAATGTGTTAAACTATATATATTGTAATAAATACTTAAATATATGCAGTGATGATATTCAACCGGTACGAGCATATCAGTTCTTAAAATATTGAAATACTTCCATACTGGTTGTTAAAATGAATAGTAGGATAACAGGTACAGAAAAAGATTTCACTTAGTTTCTACTTTTGGGAAATGACCACATCAACAATTTTTTTAAATCAACAAATTGTATGATTATTATTAAAATAATTAGTGTTTAATTTATTTATTTTTTTATCTAACTGGTTTATTATTTTGAATATATGCCCTGCATATACGTACGATAAATGTTTTCAAATAATAAACATATATGTTAAATATATTTTTATTTACATTGTAATATTTTGAAGATTAATGTAAGAAAAAGTTAATGTTTTTTTAGAATAATAAAGTTTATTGATTATTATTTATGAATGTTTTATTTCAAGGGAAGCGAAAATTAAGAGCGATGTTGGCCGTAGACCTAAATATTTTCAGAATATGAAAAATTCCAAATTTTAACATAGTTTTGTAAAGATTTGATTATTTTTTGAATATTTCTAATCGTATCAAGAATTTTGTATTCTGTTTATTTAGGTAATTTCAATGAAATTTCTGATTGCGGTTATATGAGTAATGGCTTTCCACAAATAGTAATTCTCGGTAATTCCTCGGTAAATACACATGATAAAAATGCTGTCATAAAAGATACGAAGTATCTTGTGGTGACAATAATGAAATCATAAACAAGAAATTTAAAAAGAAAAAGAATTGTAAAATAAAATAAAAATTTAAATAAAAAATAAACTGACGTAAACAAAAGAAGAAGCAAGTAAATAATAATAATGTACGATAAAGATAAATATATTAAAAATAAATAAATAAATAAAAAAATAAAATATACAAATAAAAATAATAGATAATAATAATAATAACAATAAAACAAATAAAATAATACTGTACCACAATAAAAGTTCAATAATATAAATTAAGAAAAGTAAATGGAATAATAAACTCCAGATCTCAACAAATTTCAAGTAAAAGAAAGTAAATAAATAAATAAATAAATAAATAGGAAGATAAATAATCAAATAAAAAAATAAATAAATTAACTAATAAAAAATAAATAAAAGGGAAAAAAATGAGAGTTATGCAAAAGAGAAATATATTATCACAGTTTAAACGTTTGAAATAATAGAATTAATAACGTCAACGGGCATACTGAGTATCCATTTTTTAATAGTTTTTTTAAACGAATGACTGGAGAATGTAAAAAGATTATTTTTAATCTTCTCAGGAAGAACATTATATAATTTTGGTAAAATATTAAAAAAGAACTGGTTCGTTTTCTTTTTGAAATAGTTTGAGCCCTTACAACGTCCAATTTTTTTACCTCTCGTAAAATATAAATGCTTTGGTAAATGTAGCGTTCTAAAGAGACTATGTTTTTCCTTAAAAAAATATTGAGCGATGTTAAACAAGAAGAGTTTCGGTACACTCAGAACACCCGTAATTTCAAATAGTTTCTCACTTGGAAATCTACGTGGTTTGTTTAGCATGACTTTTAGGATTAATTTTTGTGTAGTTTTAATATTGTAAATTACTGTTTTACTGGCACCTCCCCAAAATAAAATACCATAAGTTAAAATTGATTGAACTACACCAAAATATATCATTTTAAGGGTAGACAGGTTCATACAATATCTCAGATTTTTAAACAAATATATAGTTTTACGTAGTCTTCCAATAACATGATTCACATGTGTTTTCCAAGTGAGACAACTATCCAGATATAATCCTAGATATTTTGTTGAATTTCTAATTTCTATTTTGCTGGGGCAACTACAACTTGATAGCTCACCATAATTGCAGTTTTGATCATGAAGTATAATTTCACTAAAATTAGGTAATCTGGTTTTCTGGCACATAAAGGGTACAATGTAAGTTTTAGTAAGGTTTAGCGATAATAAATTCGAATCTAGCCATGATTTCATTTTCTGAAGACTGACTGAGATGTTATTGAAAACATTATTCCAGCTGTCTCCAGACACATAGTACACAGTGTCATCAGCATAAGACAATAAAAGCCCATTTAGATTGAGATGGAGTAAATCATTAATATAGATAAGAAATAGTAATGGACCTAGTACCGTTCCTTGTGGGACACCTGTAGAAACAAAACCCGGTTGGCTCAGAACATTATTGATAGAAGTATACTGTGTTCTGTCATTTAAATAGCTCTTTAAAAGATTTAAAGTATTGCCGCGGAAGCCATAAGTCTCAAGTTTAGAAATTAATCGGGAATGACTGACAGTATCAAAAGCCTTCGCTAGGTCTAAAAAAATCGCTGCCGAAAATTTGTTTTTCTCAAAGTTATCATAAATATCAGACACCATACTACTTATGGCATTATTAGTGGATTTATTGCGTCGAAATCCAAATTGATTATCTGATAGAACAGAATAACTATCTAAGAATTCCTCCATTTTAAACTTTATTATTTTTTCGAATATCTTAGAAAATACCGAAACCAGTGATATTGGCCGATAGTTGCCAAGGATATTCTTAGGGCCTGCTTTATGAATAACTTTGACTATGGCTATTTTTAGCTTTTTAGGATAGTGTCCCAGAAGTACACATTTATTAAAGAAATTTGACAAAGGTACCGCAATTGAATTCTTAATGTTTTTAATGGTTTTTGCAGAAAAACCGTCAAACCCAGAAGAATTACTAGAGTTTAATGAATCTATTGCATTAATTATTTCGACAGCTGAGATTGGAGAAAAGAAAAATGTTTTAGAGTTATGTGGTATATTGTGTTCGTAATTATTACTCATTTTAATACCATCCGCCATTTTTTTGGCAATATTTAAAAAATAATCATTAAAAATATTTGCCATTTCTTTATTATCGGAAATAGATCTTTTATCGGCAGTAGTAACTTGTTTAATTTTATGAACAGAAGATGACGCATTAACTGCTTCTCTAGATAAATTCCATATTTTCTTAGTATCATTGCCGGCCTCTAAAATTTTATTTTTATAAAATATAGCTTTACCTTTCTTAATAATACCATTCAGTTTGTTCCTATATATATTGAACGTTTCTCTAAGTTCAGTATTATTGGGATTCGATTTAAGTTTTTTATACATATTATCCCTGCATTTAATAGAATTGATAATACCTTGCGTAATCCAGTTTTTCCTTTTTTTTATAGTTATACTTTTTTTTACCATGCTAGAACAAATACTGTCGTTAAGCAAGGAAATAAAACTATCAAAGATCACATCAGGATTTAAATCATCATTGATAAAATCAAAATTTTGTTCATTAACAACCGTATTTAGTTTTTCATAATTTATAATTTTAATATTTGATTTACCTGAAGCACTACTGCTGTAGTTCTTACTTTTATTTTTAAGGTGTAATATAATAGGCGAGTGATCAGTTATTTTGTTGTCAAGGATAATCGGCAAGATATTATCATTCGTTGTTCTATATTTAATAAGGAAATGATCTATACAAGATTTCGAATTTCCTATTATCCTAGTATAGTCATTAATACAAGATCTGTAACCATTAGCTAGGAATAAATTAATATAGTCATTCGAAACTTTAGCATCAGATAAAATATCTATATTAATGTCACCACAAAACACCTCAATATTGTTGGTACAAATATTATTAAAAAACTGCTCTAGACTATGTAAAAATTCATGTATATTTACTGCATGAGATCTGTATACTGCTGAAATTGCAATCTTTTCATTATTTTCATTAATTAAGATTCTACAGAATTTTATATTTCCAATTTTAACTATTTCGTACGAATAATTTAGGCGACTTTTAACATACATGATTACACCATCCGGTTTATTTAGAGTACTTTCATTATATATTAAATCATAGCCATTAATATTAAAATATTGTGGATTAAAATCCCATGTTTCCGTTAGAATTATAATGTCGAAACAGTAATTAAAATACTCTAAATAAACTTCCAGCGTTGAAAAATTTTTATTTATACTTCTGACATTTGTATGAAATATTGATAATTTATTAAGTTTATAATTATTGCCATAGAAATTATTAACCGCTAAATTATAATCTTCTAAACTGGAATATCTGTTGCAATTTATAATATCCGAGTTAAGATCAATCTCCATGCTAGAATTACAAATATTCTGCTCATGTGTGCAGTATTATGAATACGATTATAAATAAGTAAAAAAAGCATTGCACGATAATATAACTATTATTAATAACAATAATAATAAACACAAGAATAATATTTTAAGATTAAAAGTACATTACAATTAAAACAAGACACTAAAAAAATATCTTGTTCAAACTTCAATTACATTATGCAATTATATTTTTTATAAAACAAAATAATAATAATAATAATACAGATAATGACCAATATTAATAGAATATAAATAGAAAATAAACTAATAAGATAAGTAATAAGTAAAAACAAATAAATAGATAAAATACTTAAGTTAAGTAAGCATATCAGTGAGTGAGAGAGAGATACATAGAAAGAAAGAAAGAAAGAAAGAAAGAGAGAGAGAGAGAGAGAGAGAGAGAGAGAGAGAGAGAGAGAGAGAGAGACAGACACAGAAAACAAAAATAAAATGCACATAGATTAAATGTACATTACACTTCAAACAAAAACACTACAGAGAAATATTTTTTTTTCAAAAAGTTGATTACAAAAATAATCATTATTTTACAGTTCTGGTTAAATATAATTTATATGGAGACTATAGTTGTCTCACTATCCTCTTTTTCAAGTCGCTGTATGTATGTTATTTTAAATATAATGGATTTACATATATCCTAATTTCCTTTTTATAATTAATATCATTCAGGTACATCCAATCCGCAGTTGTACAGTTTCTAGTTCCAATATAAAACAAATTTAAACACTTAAAGGCCTTTACCCGCGGATTTCAGATTTAAAAATATCAGTTATTATGTAAGGCGTTTTTTTAATCAAATGTCTTTAATATTCGAGATATTTATTTCGAATTATTATTGGCATATTTATTCTTGGCCTCTAACACTTTTGATCCCCTTCAGTTTAATGTTTTTCTTAAACTATGTTAATAATCTATATATTTGTTTTCTCTCAAATTCTAAGTATTATTCGCTTTACAATAATAGAAACGTATTTCATAGATCAATATGTTCTTACTTATATGTTCAATTAAAGTATTTAATTATAAATTAGTGTATAATAAAAACCGATTTTAATTTGTAGTGCGCGCTATTACGACAATATTACAAAAAAAAAAGTGGAGAAACATTTCACTTTTATCTAGTGGTAACATTGTAGAGGCAAAATCTGTAGAACTAAAATTTATTATTTGAAGGCAATCGTTAAAAATATAGTAGTACTACTGTAGGAAATAGAATGATGTTATATGTGTTATAAGAGTACTATATTGACATTTTATGGAACGAAAATTATAATAAAATCAATAATTTCATCATTGTTATCGTGTAATAGGGATAACTTCTAGTAACTAGTAACTTCTCATTACAGTTGGCAAAAATTTCAGTGTTCCCAATTTAATTTCTTTTTTTTTTGTCGGACCGGTGACACAAGCCCGTCTTGAGCATGCATGACACTTACGATAGTAGTAGGAGAGGGGATAGAATTGAATGAAGTTCGAGCGGACCGTAGAGTAACATTCAACCTAATTCTTTTAATTTTTTGACCTAATCCTCCTGTTACACTTTTTGTGTTAACATTTTGCATCAACAAATGAATAAGTTTTAATGTACACAAAAAACTACTTACGGTGTTTGAAGATGTTAAGTTCTTGCAATATTCTTTGAATCGAGACTCACTAATTTTTAGATGTTTACACTACAACGTCAATGATAAATATGAAAATTTAACACACAGAACAACAACCAAATTGATTTTACCGGTTATTCCGTAATCCATGGTAAATCCATATTTAGGGTTTCTGGGAATTTATAACTGGCCCGTTGCCAATTAAACTGACTCATTTAAGAACAGAACAACAGCCAAATTTATTCTACCTGTTATTCCCATATTTAGGGTTTCTGGGAATTTATGACCGGTCCGTTGCCAACTTAACTGACTTATTTAAATAAAATTTTGCAAATGCCAACTTTGTGTAACTAAATTACGCGATTGTGCTGCTCCTGATGTCAGCGACTCAAAACTTTCACGTCTCAAGGACACCCATATGCGTTGTGTTCTGTGCTGCAAACTCACCTTTGAACGCACAACAGTGTTTTACAAAATGCAGAAGCAATTAGTGGGACGTAAAGGACAAGTACTTCATAGCCAGAGCGGCGAAATTATTAATAATGTTATGCAGTTCATGAAGGAAGATGCTAATCTGAAAAACTTCAAAATTCCTGTAACAAATTTCCGAGAACGAGTGATTGCTGCAACCTGCATCTCTAATGTCGGGTTGCTAACGTAAGAGTTTTCTTTAACTCAAGTTAAAATCATTTCTTTTTATGTGTTACAACATACAAAAACAAATGATTTTAACTTGAGTTAGGGATAATTCTTACTTTTACTGCGCTGCAACCGGCCATAAGAGTACATATGACCGAATTTCAAGAGAGGCAAAATGTGTAGAAGAAGGTGATTATTTAATAATTGTTTTTTATTCTGTTTTTTAATCTAAAATTTTCTTTTATGCTACTCTTCCTCTTTCGCCACACCACACAAAAAAAAGCTCGTGTTAGTCGAAGAAGTAGTATACGCGAGGGTGAAGAACAAACAATTCATCTGTTTAGATAGCGACAAACTGTTTAGATAGCGACTGACAGTTGTTTGACTAATTTAAGCTTTTGATTTGTATTATAAAATTTGTATTCTTTTTTAACATATTTTATATGATTGTATTGAACTTTATAGCAGTATAAGCTAAATAAATAAATGATTATTATTATAATATATTATTATTTTGTAAATTTAATAATAAAATTAATTTTAATGCAATATATATTTTTTCCTCGTCTGGTCGGCATATTTATTTTTCTATTCATAATTAATTTGCCTTCTGTCATTTATGACTGACATATTTTTATTAAACAGCATTTTATTAATATTTTTTCATTTATATTTTAATATATAGCTTTTAAATCGCTCCGTAACTAATTCAGGTAAAAAATATTTTATTTGTCTCCGCCACTGGCGGAGTTTTTATCTTGTTTGCGCAATTTTGTAACGTTCGTGTATCCTTCTCTATTTGAATCTACTGTAACAGACTCTATCTATGAAATTATAAAAATTATTCTGGTTTTTATCCAACCTAATATAGTGCCTGGCGACCAGCAACCCGCTAGACAGACATGTCACTTCGGTTACCTGGCACATATCACATTTACAGCATTGAACCGTCTGTAAACATGTTAACACAACAACCTGACGATTATGCAGGATACTTTTTGTCATTTCATTTGTACGTACTGTTTAAGTGAGATGTGTCGCAAAAAGAGTATACAAAATGTATCAGCAGTCAGGAAATCAAGGTAAGTGTATTAAAATATCTCAGTATACAACATTCTGTAACCCGGGGCAGTGACGGCGTCAGGCGTCGGTGACGTCGGCGTCTGCCGACGGCCTCGCACTTGAGGGGGTCTCGCAAAAATTTTACAGGTTATTGAAAGTTTAAATATTATATATTAATTTTACTTACGGTATTTTTACATTTCTCATTTCGCTTTGCTGGACAAAAATATTTGTATATTTGTCGGTTTTATCATTGGATTCTATTACTTCGACTTTAAATAAATAACGATTTCTAAGTATTAATCTTATTCTATATATTGTGCATAAAAACGTAAGTATAATTCAGCTTATTTAATTTAACGCTAATTTGACCTAAAAATAATAGTAGTAATTTAATTTGATAAACTTTTTCAAAATTTTTTTAAACATTTTTCGTTTTATCAAAAAATGTCTCAAATAAAAGTTATTAGTTATTGCATTTATAGCAACTTTTGTTAAATACATTTTTTCGAAATATTTTTTTGTTGTTAAATATTCGCAAAAATTTTAAAATCGACACGAGTAAACTCTCATTTCTAGTCAACCGATTTTTACCAAAAGTTGATCAACTCGTGCCATTGATGCCAAAAGCTTAAATATGCAGTTTTATAAAAATCCTTTTAGCCGAATTTGCTCTTCACGTGTACTCAGAC
Source organism: Liopterus haemorrhoidalis (assembly GCA_963971575.1). Taxonomy (NCBI): domain Eukaryota; kingdom Metazoa; phylum Arthropoda; class Insecta; order Coleoptera; family Dytiscidae; genus Liopterus; species Liopterus haemorrhoidalis. Next base: position 20,309,395 of record OZ020623.1, read on the forward strand.
AGACAGACAGACAGACGGACGGACGGACAGACAGACCGACATACATCATGCTAAAAATATTCCAAACGTTATGTAGGGACCTCAATTCGTGAAGATCCATCGAAATGTCAAAATCGGTATGATCACAATACTTTCCTTATACATGTTGGCGGTCGGTAAAAAAGTCTACCGAAAGAATATTTTCCTTGATGAACAGCTTTTGGACTGTGAATTATGAAGAAAACAGTGCGGATTTTTATAAAATGCTTCAAAGTAAAAAAGACCTACTCAAAAATATCAATTGTTCGGAAAAATATAAAAAGTTTTTTACTGAGTAATTTTAATGAACAAATTTTGAATTTATTTAAAAATATACTTTGATTTTAATAATGTACCTTTTGACAATGTAAGTTAATTATCTGTGATTGGAGATTTTTATTTATTATTTATTATAATTATTTTTTATATATATAGTAATTTGTATTAAAAAAAATAATAATTACACAATTATATTTTAATAACTACCCCCTTCCCCGTGTATGAGCACCCGTCCCGTATTTCGAACTAAAAAATATGGTCACTTAACTCAAGATTATTAAAGTATAAAGTTGTCTCGTAGCTTGTAGTGGTGGGAGTAAATAGAGAGGCTACGCGTCATCCGTATACTAACGGGACGTCAGTCTTTTTTCTTTGAAAGGAATGTTTCTTCGTTCTAAATAAATTTTCTTACATTCACTTTTGGTGAAATATTTCAATATTTCAGTTTAAGGGTGCCCCGCCGTAACTACCCTGATATTTATCAAATTGAAAAAATGCAGAGAACAAATAAGATTTGTTTTCTTATAAACAATTTTTATTGTATAGTTTTTTCTGTTAAGATAGTTCTGTTTATAAATTAAATACTTTAAGTTTTCTTCCAAAGGAATGTTTCTGTGTTCTAAATAAATTTTCTTACATTCTTATCGACCTCCAACATATATAAGGGTGGTATTGTGATCATACCGATTTTGGCATTTCGAGATTTCGATGGATCTCCACGAATTGAGTTCCCTACATAACGTTTTGACTATATACGTTTTGACTAGCATGATATCTGTTGATCTGTCTGTATGTCTGTCTGACTGTCGGTCTATCTGTCGGTCCGTGTACAAGTCCAGAGCAAATTCGGCTAAAAGGATTTTTATAAAACTTCATATTTAAGATTTAAGCCTTTGACATCAATAGCACAAGTTGATCAACTTTTGGTAAAAATCTGTTAACTAGAAATGGGAGTTTACTCGTGTCGGTTTTTATATTTTTGCGAATATTTCACAACAGAGAAATATTTCGATAAAATTTATTTAACAAAAGTTGCTAAATTAAAGCAGCATAAAATAAACAAGTACTTTGTGATGGCGGTCGGTCCTGTGGTGGCTACAACTGTTTTTTTTTATGTGAAGAGAATAATAATTGAAATATTTCAATATATTAGCTTTAGGGTAGGAACTACCCTAATATTGATATACAAATATAACAAATTGAAAAAATGCGTAGAGCAAATAAGATTTGTTTTCTTATAAACAATTTTTATTGCATTGTTTTTTCTGTTAAGATAGTTCTGTTTATAAAGAATATATTTCAAATTTTTTAGTTTTAACCCAGAAACACCCCCTAAGAAAGAAAATTTTGAGATACCATGCCTATATTTGATTCTGGTTCTACTCTAATGTACCAAATTTCGTTCAAATATTGACAGCCGTTTTTAAAAACAGATATAACCTCCAATTTTATTAATTAATATATTACTATAGCAATTTGTTTTTCTATTTTTATTTAAATATACCTAAAATTATATTTGTATTCGATTTTATTGTCATTTATTTACTATAATACAAATACCCATCACATTAAATTTGATATAAATCATTATAAAATTTCCTAAGGTTTTTATTTATAACTAGCTGAAAACCCGTGCTTCGCTACGGTATATTGATGGCCTCATAGATTGTTTTTAAACTTGTATATGGGTAGTCTTTGTAAGCAAAAACCAAGTCGATATCGTATTGGTCCTAAGAGATATTAAGCAATCCTTGAAATCACATGACACCCTTATTCACTCTTTAGGAGTGAAATTTAAAAAAAACTGGCAAAACCATTTCTAGATATTTTAAAAAGATACCTATGTGCCTTAAAGTAATGTTGCAACTAAACGAACACAGGAGATACGACAGAATGTATATAATTCACCCCGATTGTAGATTCACCACTTTAGAGGTTGATTAGAATAAAATCTTGAACTAGGTTTTTCGTCACTTGCATGGGTAATCTTTGTATGCAAAAACCAAGTCAATATCTTATTAGTCCTAATAGATATTAAGGAATCTTTGAAATCACAATTCACCGCTCTTCACCCATAGTGGTGGAATTTAAAAAACTGTCAAAATTATTTCGAGATATTTTAAAAAGACACCGATGTGCCAAAAAGGAATGTTGTAACTAAACAAACACAGGAAATACGACTGGATGTATAATTCACCCCAATTGTAGAAGCACCCCGTCAGGGGTTGATTAGGATGAAATCCTGAAATAGGTTTTTCGGCATTTGCATGGGTAACTTCTGTAAGCAAAAACCAAGACGATATCTTATTGGTCCTAAGAGATATTCATTAATCCTTGAAATCACATTTCACCCCTTTTCACTCTTTAGGGGTAAAATTTAAAAAAGTTATCAATACCATTTCGAGATATTTTAAAAAGACACCAAGTTGTCAAAAAGTAATATTGCAACTAAACGAACACAGGAATTACGACTGGATGTAAAATTTACCTGGATTGTAGATTCACCTTTTTAGGGGTTGATTAGGACAAAATCCTGAAATAAGTTTTTCGGTATTTGTATGGGTAATCCTTGTAAGCAAAAACTTGGTCGATATTCCATCGGCCCTAAGAGATAATAAAGAATCCATGAAATCAGATTTCACCCCTTAGGAGTTGAATTATGAAAAATCCCTTCTTAGTGGGTGCTTGCGTCATGAAGGGAATATAGTCTGCAAATTTCAAGTTTCTAGGCCCAGGGGTTCCGGCTGGGCGGTGATAAGTGTGTCAGTCTGGACATTGCCTTTTATATACAGTAGAATCTCGATTATCCGGACTAAGTAGGGGATGAAGGTAGTCAGGCTAACGAAAAATCCGGATAATCGAAAAAAAGTGAGGAGAAATACGAAAGAAAAATTGTGTAATTTTTTCACTTTGTTTTTTTATATCCAATATTGTGGAAGTGCCGACGCCATATTTATCAGACCAATAACGTCCTGAGTCACCTCATTTCAATGCACTGATGAAATCTAATTTGTCTTTTAAAGATAGTACAACACGTTTTCTTTTCGATGACATATTGGTAATATTAAAAGAAAATATTTGAATTGCACATTCAGACACGTCATGACCTGAAAACTGGGACACAACGTAATTTCCTCGTTTTAAAGAATCCGGATAATCGAAAATTCGGATAGTCGAGGTCCGGATAATCGAGGTTCTACTGTATATAGATTTATTCAGTAGAACTGTCTTGAAATAAATCTCTATTATGAAAATAGTCAATAAAAATATTTAAAAACGTGCAACATCTATATTAATTCTGTATGCTAGTTTGAACTACGCATACGTGTGACGTATTCCGTCTCACACTCTGATTGGTCAGCAGTTGCGAGACAACCTTTACTTTAATAATCTTGACCTTAGATAACTTGATGGCAAATATTTTCATTCGGTATATGTTTAAGGTCTTGATATCGTAGTAGGGTCTGAGTGAATGTTTGACTAGCGCGTGAGTCAAAAGGTCAGGAACTATTTTGTGAAAATTTGTTTGCAACATCTGTGTGTGACAAAATAAAACCTCTTGGATTTTGTCCTTCCCCATGCTTTGAAATTCACCATTCTTCATTATAATTTTCAGTTTACCTAAGGACACATTTACTGTGTGCAATTTTTTTTTTTTACAATTTATTTTTACGAAAAATTTATTATTATTTTTATAATTACCATTTAAAATAATTTTGCTGTACTAATTATCAAAGAATTGTTATTATTATTTATTATAATCATTTAAATATGTTTGTTCTCTTTGTCATGATTAACATTTATGCCGCTTTGTCTATTATTTAAAAAAATAATAAATAGACCACTGTCTCATTTATGGGATATGAATTTTTTAGATAGTTAATAATTATTTTTTCTTATATAAACATATGGTCAGTGTTCATTGTTTGTTTTATCTTAATTACTGCCAAAAAAAATTTGTTGTCTCTTAGAAAGATTTTTTCTCTTATGTCGGTAGCGAACGTGCTAAGAAAAACAATAATTATTTATGGTTGACGTGTTGAAGTTGACGTGTAACGTATATGTGTCGCAACCTGTAGAAGATAAGGAGAAACATTTTATCCGTTAAATTAATAAAAAAAATTAATATGTTTCAAATTTTATAATAATAATTTTAACTCTGATTTTTATAAATATCTTTGCAAGCTTTGAGTATGGTTCAGATAGAACCGAAACTAGTTAGCAAGTAAATAAATTTTTTAAATATTTGACTAAATTTGCTTTTAATTATCGACCGAAGCCCAAGAAAATACATATATATTTAATAATTATTTATATTTAATACTAACAAAATTGTAAATTTTTATTTCTACCAATATAGGGATTTGCAGCTAAGCACCCTACCATCTGGTGAGCGTTTCATGAACTTGTGTACATCATATAACATTTCGTTTTGTGTAGTGGTTTTGTATGAAGTTTGTTTTTAAAGTTTTATTATAATCATTGAAAAATGTATAATACATATTGTTGTGTGCCTATGTGCAATTCATTGAAAAGAAGAAACCCGGAAATATCGTTTCATTTGTTTCCACTAATATCAGACACCGTATGGTTCGAAACAAAATTGGGAAAGCAAGAGGTTAGGAATCGACGCGATGTTTAGATAAACAATTTAAAAATTGGAAAAAAGTGAACCCTTGTATCAAAGTTTGCTCATTACATTTTAATGATAGTGACTACAAAAAATATTTTCAATTTTGTATTTATTATCGCATATCTTGAAAATTCCTGTTATTGTGTGTGGGTTTATAATGCACAAGTTTTTAGGCATAATGCATAAATCTTTATGAACTCTCTGTTTTTTTCAGTGACTCCACACAATATTATATGCCCAGCATTGTAGATTTCTACCCCTTGGTAAACAACACGGGAATTATTATTTCCCCCAATATAGTTAAAATAATCGACAATGGAAAACCGCCATAACTTAAAACCAGATCACAAAATGTAGTATTTTAGATGTTTACAAGTAATGTCACTTCACAAAATCAGAAAATCCCAAACAATTATTTATTTTTTATTTTTTGTCGTTTTTTGATACACTTTTCGCTGTTATTTACTAGTAAATGTCAAGTGGTATCTGATTTAGAATGGTTTCAAAACAATCCGCGTGGCGCTACGATCTTAAAAATTTCCCCCTATACATGTATACAGTCCTGTGCGTAAAAATAGCAGTATCAGAAAAATCTATATATATATATATATATATATATATATATATATTGATACAACCGACGTGGTCAGACCAATGATATCCAACAGGCGACCTAAGACCTACCGTTATTTAAAGGATTTCGCGTGTATATATGCCAGATATAGAATCTACCAGTTATAACTCTCAGGGCACACTGAGAGGGGTAAGAAAATCTCAGAAAAAAAATTCGCTATGTTTAATAAACATTATTAGACCCAGTATATGGAACCGCTTTTTCAGTATCACCTGTATAAAATAGTGTTGTTCAATCGACATTGTCAGGCCTTGCGACGTTGCCAATTTTATCATAGTGTATAATATGATTTGTAAAGTTGAAAACATTCAAACCGACTCATTCAGTCCTACTGTTCAGGAGTATGTTTACACTCAAGAGTGCATTTTAAATAAATAATAATAATATTATATGTGAAAAAACACTTGTTGATAATTCATATACGTATTTGCAATGTAACATGTGGATCGAAATGTCCTTTCTTCGGGCGGCTATGTTTTATATAAGAAAATCTCCTTTTTTTTCGACAAATGACACGTGCATTATGAATACTCAATTAACAAAAGAAGATCTGCGATTTATAATACATAAGCCATCTGAGACTGAAAGACTTTTTGATCATAAGTTAGTAATTACATTTAATATATGCCGATTATTATTTTATACATAAAATATATTCGGGGGATCCTCCTGTGCTGTTTTTTTCACGCGTTTTTGAAAATGATTACACTTCAAATTAAATAATTTTGTTACTCAATAAAATGAAGAAATATTAGTCAATACTGTCGCATACCTGATCCGAAAAGCACAGCCACTAGGTTGTACTGCGCATTAAAATATATTTTTACAAATTGTATCTTGGTTTTAATTATATTGGCGTATTATTTACGTATTTTGTTATTAAGGACATTTATTACTGTATAAATTCAGTAAACTATTACTGTCGTGATAATAAAAGGTAATATTTACAATTATATTTCTCATATGAAAAATAAAGAGAAGTCATCATCATCATTGACGCGCCAGCGCGAGATGAGTCTAGATCTCTTGATTTCAAGTTTTGTAACCACATTTTCAATCTGTGTACATGTAGGAGTAATATAGACAGGATTACGTCTATTTTTTAGCGCACACAGAAATGCCCGTACAGCTTATAGCCGGTTGCTAAGCAGAGCCCGTAATTTGTCTAAATATTTTTTACACAAATTATTTTAACAATTTAATTATTATCTACTTGCGAGCGGTCAACGGCAAGCACAAACGATTTATTGCTGGCAGCCACAGGCTTGCTTGTGATAAGTAAAATTAAGCAAGATCCTTAGAATCACTGATAAACGAAATTCTATACACCAAAAAGAAGTATGCATGTCAGGTGGATCATAAACGAGAAAAAAAAATAATATTTGTAAAAGGTTGTTTAATTAGACCTTTTTGTTATATCTCACTGTTTTTTTTTTTTTTTTGAGTGCAGTTTCGGATCTGGCAATTCTCTAATTTACGGTGAGCCGAAACTACAGTCAGTGAACTAATCTGTGAAACGTAACAACAAGCATCATTTAACAACCTTTTATAAAATTGGAGGTTAAATCTGTTCTTTTTTAGGGTTTTGTAAAACCCTTATACCGTCATTTTGTCGTCTGTCTGTCTGTCTGTCTGTTCGGTAAAAATTGTAGCCAAACGGCTAAACCTAGAGAGTTTAAATTTGACATGCTTATACAACTCTTTGACCCGCACATAGGAAAAATACTAAAACATCTAAAAAACATATTCCCCTAAAAATATAAGACAATATGTGCTCATCGAAAAAAAAAAAAATTGTTTTACAATTCTGTGTATGGTATCAAATGAAAGCCCTTGAAACCTGAATTAACGATCAAAATTTTATTTTTGCAAAATAAATTATTTTGACGCGATTTTTGCGAGAATTGTGCAAAATTTTGTCCCACACCCTGAGCCCAGATGGTTTAAACTAAAAATCTGAAAAAATTCTAAGTAATGTACATTGGTGTGAACCGGAATAGTAAAACAGGAATTTTTGATCAGATTATGTTTTCGGAAAATAACGCATTTTTTGTGTTTTTAACTAAAATATGTAAAATATTTAATCCGCTATTTAACACAGTAAAGGAGTGAACGTTCGTAGATCAGTGGTAACGTTCTCGCTTCGTAAGTTGCAAACTACTGTTCAACTCCCGTCAATTTTTATTTTTTGCTGTTTTTTTTTGCATTTTTATTTTGTTTAAATTATTTTGTCAAAATTCTAGTTATATTTTGGCAAATGTTGCATTTAATTTTTAAAAGCGTAAATTTAATAACCAGTGGGAAGTGTTGATATTATAATTTAATTCTATGTTTGAATGTATACGAAATCAGAGGGGCGGAGTTTATGACTTAAACAACCAATGGAAGCCGTAGGCGCAATTTTCAAAATATTAATGAACCTTGCTATATAAAAAAAAAAAATACTGCAAATTTTTAGAAACCCAAATAATGGTATTAGGCATTCGAATTAAAATTAATAAAAAAATATTTTAACATAAAATTTGTTTTGGCTTCCCAAATAATTAATCATCATTCACTAAATACGTGCGAAACCCTGAAACGTGTGAAAATTCCCACTTCACATAATTTTTTCTTGGTACCCATTTTTCGTTTCTACATGTTCCAAGTGAATGTAAGACAAAATTCACAAAAAAATCTCTCTGTCTGTCTGATATGCTTTTTTTCTATGGGTTTATTTATCTGACATTCAAAAAACAAGAGCTATATATATTTTCTCGTAATTTAATGTCATGACAGAGTGAAACCAGGTTTCGAGCCTATGATATGGCATCTTAAAATTTGAAGTTAAGAGGCGAATGTAGCCACCTCCAAAGTCCATCGTTGCACGCGGGGTGCGGTGGCGAGAAGTCGTATTACGTCATTGGGGGAGTGACCAAAGTGGAAGTAGCTTACAGGGAGAGGGAAAAGGGCTAATATATATAAATCAACCTGTATTTTTGGGAATCATAAAATATAGATTAAATATATTCGAATCAATTTGATTTTTTTTTTAATTTCAAGATATGAAAGAAAATATCAAAATTTTAATAAGTAAATAAGTAAATAAATTTTAATAAAAAATAAAGTAAATAAATTAAATATTTTAATAAGTTTAAATTTGTATTTTGATTTATTTTTAATTTTCAATTTTACAGTGCTATACTTTTTTCAATTTCACATGACTGTTACTCAGTAAATGAATAAAAATTACAAATGTTAACACTTAACCACTCTATATTGTAATTTTATCTTTAAAATAAGCTCTTGTGTGTGAAAAGTGATTAATATTTATTACCAATTCTGATTTTACAGATAATTTTGTAGAAATAATAGTTTTTTTTTTATCATCAAAAAATTATGTTAATAATCATAGATTCACCCCTTTAGGGGTTGATTTAACCTTTTGGTTAAACTCGATTACAGTATAACAATTCCATACGTTACCATAACAACCATGTTCTGACCATTTGGTTATAGTTAACTAAGCTTTCAGAAGCCGGCCATAATTATTTAACTTAATTTTTGGGACCATTTTTTTGTGTCAATATGAATTTGTATTCTACCACGGAAAGTCTAAAATAAAACAGGTAAATTTGACGTCACAAACTGTTTTATTCCAAAGATCTTCTGTTACCCATTTCAACCGATTTCAAAGATATGTGTAGGAAACGAAGGCGGAGCTTAAGACTCCCTCTACTATGATTAGATTAGTTTAAAACCACGCTACCAGATGGATACATCTCTCGATGCTTGAAAATGCCAGTATTTCATATAAATAGTGTTTCGGTGTGGGCCAAAGAATTGGTACTAAATATTAATTAATTTTCATAAATAAGGGCTCATTTTAAAGATAAAAGTACAATCTATAGGATTCTAGCTATGGAATTTGCAATTGTTATTGATTTACGGAGGAACAGTGATGTGAAGTTAGACAAAGTTTAGGACATTGTAAAACTGAAAATTAAAAATAAAACCAAATTTTAACTCTTAAATCCAACGGAGCCAATCTTTCACTTCAAATTTAAAAAAAAATCAAATTGATCCGACAACATTTCGTTCAAATTCTTTGGCCCTTTCAAATGCACGTATCCGTTGAGCGTAACCAGGTACAGTACGCTCTTAAACGTACACATAAATGTTCAATACTCAAAATGAAATTGGAACTTTTGTTTTTTACAATTATTTTTATTTTTTACAATTAAGAAAAGTAATTGTTCAAACGAGTTATTTGTAATTTGAAACCTTTTGTGTTTTTCTTTGGAATTAAGAATAAATTATGGACATTGATGTCCGTATTAGAATAATTTTCTGTGAAATATATGAACAAAGTTCAAACTTATTAAAATGTACATTTATTTGGGATTCTAATAAAAATATTAAATAAATTTAACGTCTCATTTGAAGCAGTAACATTCAGCACGCTTTAAAAAATCTATAAACTATAAAAATGTAATTATTTCTAAATTGGAAAAAAAAGGAGAATTTCATGGCGCAAATACCAAAATTTTAATTTGAACAAATTTGATACAAATCGGTTATATGCATTGTTTTCAAGTATCTACGAGTCTGCCAAAACTAAATTTGAGTTTAAAGTTTTTCTGTAAGACAAATTGAAAGAAAATATTTAAGTTCTTACAATGAACTAAAATTATCATGACTGGAATGTTTATCTAGGTCATTCTATACAGTGTTGCCAGATTTAAGGCTTGACAACGTCGACTGAATTGTGCTGGTCTGACAAAGTCGGAATCGTACATTTTTTGTATAAAAAGTTATATACAAAAACTACTGGCGCGTGCTCTTCACGACAAATCAGTGAACTAAATTTGTATATAAATATACGATCTACCCTCGTATTCAGACCATTTGTGAAATTTTCTCTGTCATTGCTGCTATATAATCAGGGTGCAAGAGCTCCAAAAAACATGAAAAACGTTTTCAGACCATTCCCCTGGTCTGAAAACGTCAATTTTGGTTTGACACCGTCCATTGAGTACATAGAATTGGCTTGCATAAGCGGTAAAACAAATATATATATATATATATATATATATATATATATATATATATATATATATATAAAATCGTAACTAAGCTACCTACTTATAATCAACACCCAGCCCAAACCACTAAATCTACAATCATGAAATTCGGCGAGTATATTCCCTCCATGACGTAAGCACACACTAAGAATGGATTTTTCGAAACTCATCCTCTAAATGGGCGAAAAAGGGGTTAAAAGGGGTAAAACGTAGCTTCACGGTTTCCTTAATATCTCTTAGGTCCAATAAGATATCGACTTGGTTTTTGCTTACAAAGCTTACTCATGTAAATATTAAAAAACTTATTTTAGGATTTTAGGCGGTGAATCTACAATCAGGATGAATTATAGAACCCTTCGCATCTTCTGTGTTTATTGTGTTATAACATTCCTTTTTGGCATATAGGTGTCTTTTTAAAATATTTAGAAAAAGTTTTGACCGTTTTTTTAAATGTCACCCCTAAAGGGGTAAATTGGTATTTTTTATTTGATAGAATGTCGTCTAGTCAAAGAAACATAAAATTCGGAGAATGTATCCCTTTTATGACTTAAGAACCCCCTAAGAAATGATTTTTCGAAATTCGACCTCTCAGGGGTGAAATGTGTTTACACGGATTTCTCAATATCTTTTAGGTCAATAATATATTGCCTTGCCTTTGCTTACAAAGACTACCCATATAAATGTTTAAAAACTTATTTTTCAGGATTTTGTACTCATCAACCACTAAAAGAGTGAATCTACAATCGGGGTGAATTATAGAACCCGTCCTATTTCCTGTGTGCTGTGTTATACATTTTTTTTTTGGCATATAGGTGTCTTTTTAAAATAATTAGAAAGTGTTTTGACCGTTTTTTAAATTTCACCCCTAAAGGGGTAAATTGGTATTTTTTATTCGATAGAATGTCGTCTAGACAGAGAAACATAAAATTCGGGGAGTATATACCTTTTATGACTTAACAACCTCCTAAGGAATTATTTTTGGAAATTCAACCCCTAAGGGGTTAAAAGGGGTAAAATGTGTTCCTCAATATCTCTTAGGTCCAATAATATATCGCCTTGGTGTTTGTTTATAAAGTTTGCTTATCCATATAAATGTTGAAGTACTTATTTCAGGATTTTGTCCTAACCATTCCCAAAAGGGTGAATCTACAATCAGGGAGAATTATAGAACCCGTCATATTTCCTGTGTTTGTTGAGTAATAAAATTCCTGTTTGGCATATAGATGTCTTTTTAAGATATCTCGAAATAGTTTTGTCAGTTTTTCAAAATTTCACCCCTAAAAAGGTATATTGGTATTTTTTATTTGATAGAACATCCCTTGGATATAGATACATGATATTCGCAAAGTATATTCCCTCCATGAGTTAAGCACCCATTAAGGAGTGAAAAGAGGTGAAATGTGATTTCAAGGATTCCTCAATACCTCTTAGGACCAATAAAATATCGTCTTGGATTTTGCTTAAAAAGATTACCCATACAAATGCCGAAAACCCTATTTCAGGATTTTGTCCAAATCAACCCCTATAGGGGAGATTCTACAATTGGGGTGAATTATACAACCCTTCGTATTTGCTGTGTTTATTGAGTTATAACATTCCTTTTTGGCATATCGGTGTCTTTTTAAAATATCTCGAAATAGTTTTGACAGTTTTTCAAAATTTCACCCCTAAAGGGGTAAATGAGTATTTTTTACTCGATAGAACGTCCTCTGGATAAGATACATGAAATTCGTAAAGTATATCCCCTCTATGACGTAAGCACCCACTAAGACGGGATTTTTCGAAATTCAACCCCCCTTAGGACCTTAATATCTCTTAGGACCAATAAGATATCGACTTGGCTTTTGCTTATAAAGATTACCCATAGAAATGTCGAAAAAAAAGGGCAAATTGGTATTATTTGTTCGAAAGAACGTCCCTTAACATAGAGTTACATGACACTTATATGGAATTTTTCGAAATTCGACCCCTACGGGATGGAAAGTGATAAAATGTTTTTCCTCGGATTCTTCATTATCTCTTAGGTCCGATGACATATTGATTTAATTTTTGCTTACATTGTTCTAATCATCAACCTAAAGGGGTGATTCTAGATTCGGGGTCGGGCCGTCTTTGTTGTACAATAACTATGTTGTACTTTTTCGCATTTAGGTGTCTTTTTAATATTATTAGTTTCAAGATCATTTCATTTTAACCGTTTTTTTATATTTCACTCCTAAATTGGTACATTGGTATTTTTTAGTAGATAATTGAAATTCAGGAACTATATTTCTTCCATGACGTAGGCAACCACTAAGAAGAGATTTCTCGAAATTCGACCCCTAGGGGGTGAAAACGGATTTCTCAATATCTCTTGATGAAATAACGACTTGCTTTTTACTTACTATGGTTACCCGTACGCGTGTATAAAAATGTAATTTAGGATTTTGCTGCAAGTAACACTTAACGAATCTACATTAAATCAGGGCAAGTTATAGAATCTTTCGTAACTTCTTGGTTTGTTGAGTTATAAAATTCCTTTTTGGCATATCATTTTTGTTTTTGTTTTTTTTTTTCTTTTAAACGTTTTTTTTTACCTATAAAGGGGTAAATTGATATACTTTTGATTAGATACATGGAATTCCGGGAAAATATTCCTTCCATAACGTAAGCATCGAACGAGTTTCTGGTCTTTCTGGCATATAGGTGACTTTTTAAAATCTTTCGATAGTATTCTGGTAAATTAGTATTTTTTATTAGAAATAAGAAATTCCAAGAGTACAATTCTCGATATGACGTAAGAACCCACTAAGTAAGGATTTTTAGACCCCTATGGGGGGAAAAGGAGTAAAATGGTTTTCCAAGGATTCCTCTATATCTCTTAGGACAGATGAGATAGCGACTATGTTTTTTCTTATAAAAGTTACCCGTGCACATGTTTAGAAACAAACTGAAAATGTTACACTAATGAGCCTCTAACGGGGTGAATCTACACTTGAGGAGAGATTCAGCAATGTGATCTATAAAGAACCATGACATAATAATTGCACGATGATGGCAGACCGTCAATATACCGTAGCGAAGCACGGGTACTCAGCTAGTATTAAAATAAATACAAAAAAAAGTTGGTTTAAGTAATAACAAAGTCAAAAGTTTACTGATATATTATATTTTAAGAAAAACTTAAAAAGAAATTATTTTTGTCGAGTCATTAAAAAAATACATATAGTATTTGTAAAAATATGCTCATTACGCTGTTCATAAATATAGCAGTACACTTCATAAAATAAATAAAACTCATTTTAATATTAAATATTCTTTATTATTTCTGTAATATTTGGTTCCATGACATTTTTTTCGTATTACTTCTACACATCTTCTCGGAATAGAACCAAAATAGCTACCGGCATTTAGCTATCAGATATCAAAAGGAACAGATTTCCAAGCTTTCTTTGTAAGCAGGTTTTGAAGAAGATATTTTAATTTTTACATCAGCCCGCAAGTTTACTATTGGATTTAAGTCCAGAGATTGAGCTGGCCAACCCATAGTAGTAACCCTATTTTCATTAAACCTATTTTTTTGCTTTGAGCGAGGTGTGCTTTAGGTCATTATATTACATAAATATCCATACATATACATATACATACATTTTCTTCTCTACAAAGGGAAGCATGACATACTGCAAGATAGTGACATAAACATTCGCGTCCATTATATCTTTAATCCAGAAAATATGGCCCACTTCGTTCCAAGAAAAATATCCCTATGCCTAACACTACAGCCGCCATGTTTTATTGTCTGTGTAGTGTATTTAGGATTGTACCTCGTGCATGGAGGCCTGCGTACTTGCTTTTGGTAGATACCAAGATTAAATAAAACAATTTTTGTTTCATCAGACCAAAGAATATTGCATATTTTTGACCCGACCAAAGTTGGTGTTCTTTGGCAAATTGAATTCTATTTTCCCGTTGTCTCTTGTTTAACAGCGGAGTTTTTCTTGACCTTCTGGCTTTCAAATTTGCTTTTATAAGGCATTTTCTTACGGTTGATGCAGAAATTAACATGTCTAATTCGTTTTTTATTTGTGTAGAAGTAGAAAAAGGGTTTGACTTTGCATACCTTACCATTTTTCTATCTGTTGTCGGCGAAGTTTTAGATATCCGATCCCGACTTGTTCCGGCTTCTTGGTCCGACAGGTTCTAGAGTCCACATTTTGACATTAGATACCATTTTAGCGGAGCACATTCTGAATTTAGAAGTTTTACCAGAAATCAACATTTGTAAAATCAACTGACGTTTCTCCTCTGTGTAACGTTTAGCCCTACCCATTTTTACTAAAAAATAAGAAAAATATTTAATATTTTCCATGGTTTTAAATATAAAATCAACTTACTTTTCAATATACTCAAAAATGTGTCAAAAAAAAGAATAAAACTGTTTGGTTAGCTAGTTTAGTAAAACATGAGAAAACTTGTGGATACTGTTATTTTTACGAACACTAGAAAAATGATGTTTTTGCTACAGCTACATAACTAAATAACTTTAAATAAAATAAATACAATTTTACCATTTGCATTAAACCACTGCTATCTTTACGCACATGACTGTACATAATTGAATTTAGAGGTGTACATATCTATTAATTTCTAGCTGGAGTACACGTATTTCATACAATTTTTGTCATGTATATATTGCTGTTACGTATATGATAAATGAGATATTTCAATTTTAAGTAGAACACAAAATAATCGTCTCTTTATTCTAAACTAGCTGAGCACCCGTGCTTCGCTACGGTATAATGATGATCTCATTACTGTAAAATACTCTGTTCCTCCTAAATTTCTGTTTTAAACATATGTATGGGTAACTATGTATAGGGTTTGAATTTTGAAAAGTTACATACTAGTGGGGCCTTACGTCATGGAGGGAATATATTTCCCGAATTTCATGTCTCTGTGTCAAGGGACGTTCTATCGAATAAAAAATACCAATTAACCCCGTTAGGAATGAAATTTAAAAAAACTGACAAAACGCTTACTAAATATTTTAAATAGGAACCTATGTACGAAAATGAAATGTTATAACTCAAGAAATACAAAGGTATCTATAATTCACCCCGAATGTAGATTCATCCTTTTAGGTGTTGATTAGGGCAAAATCCTAAATTTCTGTTTTAAACATTTGTATGGGTAACCTTTGTAAGCAAAAACCAAGTCGATATCTGATTGGTTCTAAGAGATATTGAGAAATTCCTGGAATCATATTCCACCCCCTTTTTACCCTCTTAGAGGTCGACTTTCGAAAAATATTTTCTTAGTGGAATATATTTTACGAATTTCATATATCTATATCCAAGAAACATTCTATCGAATAAAAAATACCCATTTACCCCTTTAAGTGTGAAATTTAAAAAAAGAAATTTGTCAAAATTATTTCGAAGTATTTTAAAAAGACTCCTGTGTGCCAGAAAGGAATGTTATGACTCAACAAACACAGGAAATACGACGGGATGTATAATTCACCCCGAATGTAGACTCACCCCTTTAGCGGTTGATTAGGATAAAATACTGAAATAAGTTTTTGGCATTGTATGGGTAATCTTTTTAAGCAAAAATCAAATCGATATTTTATTGGTCCTACGCAATACCATTAAGGGATCCTTAAAATCACATTTCACCCTTCAGGGATGCAATTTTTAAAAAGACAACCGTCAGCCAAAAATAAATGTTATGACAGCAAATACAGGAAAAACGACGGGATGAATAATTAAATCCGAATGTAGATTCACCCTTTTAGGGGTTGATTAGGACAAAATACTGAAATAGGTTTTTCGGCCTTTGTATTGGTAATATTTATAAGCAAAAACCAAATCAATATTTTATTGGTCCTCAGAGATATTAGAGAATCATTGAAATCACATTTCATCCCCTTTAACCCTTTAGGAAGAAATTAAAAGAACTGTCAAAACTAACTCGAGATATTTAAAAAAGACAGCTATGTGTCAAAAAGGTATGTTATAAGTCAACAAACACAGGAAATACGACGGCATGTGTAATTCACCCTTATTGTAGATTCACCCATTTAGGGGTTGTTTCGGTATTTGCATGAGTAATCATTGTAAGAAAAAACCAAGTCGATATTTTATGGGTCCTAAGAGATATTAAAAAATCCTTGAATTCACATTTCACCCTTAACGGATGCAATTTTAAAACAATGTCAATATTATTTTGAGATATTTTAAAAAGACACTTATGTGCCAAAAAGAAATTTTATAACTCAACAAACACAAGAAATACGACGGCTTGTATAATTTACTCCGATTGTAGATTCACCCCTTTAGGGGTTGATTAGGACAAAATGTTGAAATAAGTTTTTCGATATTTGCATGAGTAATCTTTGTACGCAAAAATCAAGTCGATATCTTATTGGTCCTAGGAGATATTGAGGAATCCTTGAAATCACAATTCACCCCTTTTCACCCTTTAAGGGTTTATATATATATATATATTACAGAGCCGGCGCTGGGGTCTGCGGCGCCCGTAGGCAAGATTTAATTGAGCGCCCCTAAGTAGGGCGCAATTAGTTTTTTTCGAAGTGAAGTTTCTTAAATTTGAAGTGAAGAAGTGAAGATCTAAAACAAAAAAGGTCCCCACTTTTACATTTTAAGTGAAGACCTAAAAAAAAATTTATGTGAAGTGTGAATATTCACACATTTCAGGGTTTCGCAGGTATATAATAAGTGAAGGCGGTATGCTGAGTGTGTAGGACAAATTTTACTTTGTAGTAATCACGGCAAAATGAACGATATTTTTAAAATAATTTATCGTCTGTTAATCATATAATAAGACTGGTTATTAAATTTACGCTTATAAAAATTAAATACAACATTTGTCAAAATATAACTAGAATTTTGACAAAATAATTTCAACATAATAAAAATGCAAAAAAAAAAACAAAAAATAAAATTCACTCCGTACTCGAACTCGAAACCCTTCATTTTCCAGCCAGTTTAAGAGTGCTCTAACGCATGTAGCCATCGCACGCCATGTATGTGAGTGTCTTACATTGGTATAACTTTTGTACTTTGTGAACCAAAAACCACAAAAAATGCGTTATTTTCCAAAAACATAATCTGATCAAAAATTCCTGTTGTACTATTTCGGTTCACACCAATATACATTACTTAGAATTTTTTTAGATTTTTAGTTTAAACCATCTGGGCTACAGGGTGTGGGACAAATTTTTTTTTGCACATTTTTGGCAAAAATCGCATCAAAATAATTTATTTTGCAAAAATAAAAATTTGATCGTTAATCCACGTACTAAGGGCTTTCATTTGATGCCCTACTCAGAATTTAAAAAAAATATTTTTGTTTTCGATGAGCACATATTTGTTTATATTTTTAGGGGGGTACGTTTTTTAGATGTTTTAGTATTTTTCCTATGTGCGGGTCAAAGAGTTGTATAAGCATGCCAAATTTCAACTCTCTAGGTTTAGCCGTTTGGCTACAATTTTTACCGAACAGACAGACAGACAGACAGACAGACAGACAGACAGACAGACAGACAAACAGACAGACGACAAAATGACGGTATAAGGGTTTTTTGGTCATACCTACAAAACCCTAAAAAGGTCCTCGTTCCTAAATTTTAAGTCAAGATTTAACAAAAAAGAGGTCTTCACTTTAAAATTTTAAATGAAAACCTAAAAAAAAAAGGTCCTCACTCTTAAAATTACATTTCACTTCTCCATAAAAAAAGGTCCACACTTCTCAAATTACATTTACCCTACCTTACTTCTCTATTCATTTGGCCATTTATCGCTCTTTCGAATCTCACATCAGCGCCCCCCTAGCAGTGGCGCCCGCATGCCTTGCATGCCCGTCAGCGCTGGCTCTGTATATATATAGATAGATAAAGTAGCTGTCCGTGCGAATCAGTGTACGGCACTTAGTATATTTATCTCTTGTTCAAGGCCATAACCCTTTCCTGGAAGTTATCTATTTATAAAAACCAGTGTATTTTGTATAATGAGCACGTCACCATCGTGAATTCAAATGTCGTTATAAACAGTATAAACAGCGAAGAAAAATAAAAAATAAATTGTGATAGTTATATTGTTATTGGATGATCAATAGATATAAAACGATCACAACCAGATACACAAGTAAGTATATTAATACAGAATTGTACAATTGGAGCATTTGTGCTGAAATAGAGTATACCGTGTGTGCAACGAAACGCAGAACATAGCAGTTTAACATGGGATTTTAGATAAGGGCGGAAATTTGCTCTCCTATACAATTTAGAATAAAATTACAAGAATAAAAAATTCTTTAAAATTAGTTTTTATTTTTAAAAGGTCTAAATATAATGCCATAGAATGTCTGTAATACTAGATATTTGGAAAATAATATGACGTTTTCGTCAAAATACAGATGGCCATGGAAATAAAATATAAGACAACATTTTAATGTAGTTCTACACCGAATATCAGCTAAGCAGTGGCGGACTTTCGCAAAGACAAAAAAGACAATTGTCTTGGGCCCGTAATTTTCAAGGGCCCAACGAACCCTTCCCCTTGCCCCTTCCCCTTTGAACGCCTCTAGGTTGAGGGCCCGTAAATCAAAAATGTCTTGGGCCCGGCGAAGGCTTAATCCGCCACTGCAGCTATGCACAGGGTTGCCAGTATTCAAACATGTCAAGTAGCCATTTGTAAACCAGTAGTAGCCCAAAAGTAGCCGAATATAAAATAGAAGGTCGAAAAAGGAGTAATAATAAAAAAAAATGATACATAAATTGAATTTTTTTATTTTTGTTACAAACAATAATAATAAAACAGATTTATAATAGTATAATAATTTAACAATTTTATAATAACAAATATAATTAGTAGGTACAGTCTGTTTCAAACGGTTAGGCAGAACTAAATGGGAATTTCGTTCTTTTATGTTGCCACGAAAAGGGATTTTGCTTGGGTTATTTCATTTTTCACGTTGGAATGTCAAAATTTAAAATTCCAACAATGAAACCATGGAAACGAATGACATATGTCAAAATTAAATAATTTTTCTTACATATTTTAATGACAAAAAAATTAATAAATGGGATAATATTTGTATTAAGAATGACACAAAAATCAAAATATAAAGTAAATAACATTTTAAAATGATATTAAACTTAACCAAAAAATGTTTGTTGCAAGTATGATTTACAAAGCTTAAACAAAACGGCCGAAAAGCATGATTTAAACGATGAAAGTAACTAGATTGCAAAATCTAGTTCCGCCTAACCGTTTGGAACAGACTTAAGTCCATTTCTTTACGCGGTGCAGACTACATTTTGAAATCTAGTGACTTTTAACGATGGAATGGGACTATTGACCATTTCTTTTTACATTGTAAATCGAAATTTTATAATATTTGTAAGATAAGATAATTTATTAGTTAAAAATGACAATTTCATTAGAGTTTGAAAATAAATCTATATTTTTTTCCATATTTACCCCATTTACCCATTTTGTATATTATACACTATCAGGTAAATAAAGATTCATTATGCTTTTCTGCACAAAGATTCGCTAAAAACTGTTGTGTTTTTGGAAATTAAACACTTAATCCCAAAAAGCTGAATGGATCTTCATTTACATGATAGTGTATAATATACAAGGTGTCTCAAAAGAAATTTTATATTTAGTGGATCGATTAAAAAAAAGTAAGCCGTATATAGAAAAAATGTTTATTAATTATTAAAATACACTTTTTGGGGATTAATTTCTTAAAAATAATATCGTCTAAATGTAGACCCTCGCGTTCTCGGCACTCATTTAATCGAACAGTAAAATTACTTATGACGTCTCGGCAGGTGGACTCAGGGATGACTGCCATTTCGTGACGGATATTTTCTTTCAAATGCGCCAGTGAAGTCGGTTTATTGGCGTAAACTTTAGATTTAAGATAACCCCATAGGAAAAAGTCCATAGGGGTTAAATCTGGACTGCGTGGAGGCCAATTTATGTCACCTCTTCGGGAGATCAATTTGCCTGAGAAAATTTCACGAACACGTGGCAGAGGCATATTGGACGTGTGTGAAGTTGCTCCGTCCTGTTGGAACCATGTTCTTTGGTTATAGCCAGGAAAGTTTTGCAGTTCAGGTACCAAGAAGTTGTCTAACATCTCCACATAACGCTCTGAATTCACTGTAACTGCACGCCCCCTTTCGTCTTCAAAAAAGTAAGGGCCGATAATTCCTCGCGCCGACATCGCAGCCCATACGGTCACTTTAGGCGAATGTAGGGGTTTCTGATGTTTGCGTTTCGGATTAGTTGCACTCCAGTAGCGGCAGTTCTGCTTATTTACGTGGCCATTAAGATGAAAATGAGCTTCATCCGAAAACAAAATGTTGGTAAACGTTGAATATCGCTCAATCACCTGATTTACGAAATTAATCCTCTGACTGGCATCTTGGGGCTTTAATTCTTGCACCAATTGAATTTTGTAGGGGTACAGCTTTAGGTCTTTGTGCATAATGCGATGTAATGATGATCTATGCACATTTAAAGCACTTGCGCGCTTCCGAATTGAAAGGTTCGGGTCGTCACGAACAGACTCATCAACATTCTCCACGTTTTCTACCGTTCTTGATGACCTAGGTCGCCCGGATTTTGATTTATCCAGCGTTGTACCAGTCTCTTCAAACTTTTTAACCCAATGTCGAATGAGAGTTTTGCTTGGCGCATCATTTAAGTGGCGAAAACCTCGAATACTGCAGAATTTTCTACGCGCTACAGTCGCCGAATCACCGTTTTTGTAAAACTCTCGCACGCATAACGCGCGGTCTGCTCCCGAGAAACGCTCCATAGCGACTGAATTCCCAAGAGCCAGGCTACCGATTGACATAATCCCCGCGCCTTTCGGATACGTTGCGTTCACGCAGTAAGCTAAATAAATATAAAATTTCTTTTGAGACACCTTCTACAAAATGGGGTATTTATATTAGGTCGTCAAGGATGAAATTTGTAGTTAATAATATTTCCAACTTTAACAGCTTATTATTTGACATTGGCTTAATATTTTATCGTTCTGTTTTTTTTTTTCTTTTTGTTGGGAAGTTACACATCTCGCCTGTTTAAAGATATCATTGTATGCTCTAAAAAATATTAAAAACGTTTTTTAAAAATTAATTTGGTTGAAAATGAAATGGTCGGAAATTCGTACTATTATGAAGTATTAGTTCTTACGTGGAACTACGGTATCGCAGACTGCGCGAAACATTAATAGTGTATTTGGCTCTAGTGTTACTACGCAGCAGACAAAATCAAATTAGTTCGCCAAATTTCGTACAGGTAACTTAAAGATCAAACAAAAAAAAATACATTATAGCAGCAGAGTAGAAATAACTGGGCCTAATATTTTCTAACAGAGATATTATTTATCATAACCATGGAAACGTTACATATAAGTATGAAAAAATAGAGAGAAAAAATTTCGAAAAATGTTTCAGAAATGTTTCGTTTTATCAAAAAATGTCTCAAATAAAAGTTGTTAGTTATTACTTTTATAGCAACTTTTGTTAAATAAATTTTTTCGAAATATTTTTCTGTTTTTAAATATTCGCAAAAATCTTAAAATCGACATGAGCAAACTCCCATTTCTAGTCAACTTATTTTTACCAAAAGTTGATCAACTCGTACCGTTGATGTCAAAAGCTTAAATATGAAGTTTCATAAAAATCCTTTTAGCCGAATTTGCTCTGCACATGTACACAGACAGACGGACGGATAGACTGACAGACGAACAGACAGGCAGACAGACGGACAGACAGACCGACAGACATCATGCTGAAAGTAGTCAAAACGTTATGTAGGGACCTCAATTCGTGGAGATCCATCGAAATCTCAAAATCGGTATGATCACAATACCTCCCTTACATATGTTGGCGGTCGGTAAAATTTACTGTGCTTAAATTAACCTGCTCGCTATTAGCATATTGACAGCTGTGTACTAGAGACAACAGCCATATTTCCTTGGATCACAGCGCCGCTACCGGTAATGTCACTTCTCAATAACCTAGAACATTGTAAAGATATTCTGTCTTTTAATGATTCTAAATCTGGATATTTTTTATCACTGTAAATTTTTAATTTAAATATATATCCCTGTCAGTGGCGCAGCCAAGGGAGGGGCCGACGGGCCTAGGCCAACAGATAACACGGCGCTGCTCGGAGAGTTGAAGATAAAATTTGATAACCACAACAGTAGTTAATTTTTTAATTACTTCATTGTAAACAATATTGGCATTTTTTTTTTTTTTTTTTCTAATAAATAAACATTTTTTTAAGATTGCCTACTCTTGATAAAGAGACATAATTTTTGTTCAAGTGAAAATATATCAGTTTCTAAATATGCTCCAACGAATTATATGAAGGGGAGCGTTGATCCTTTTTCCCCCTGACACATCGACTAAAATATTCGCCCAGTCAAATGATAAAACTATTTTAAACAACTCATTACTCGATTCAGATAAGATAAAGTGGAAATCTGACTTCAGTATAACCTTCAGAATGTAATTTTAAAATGACACCTCAAACGTGAAATAGAGTAGAAATAGTAGAAATATAATAAAGAGAGTAGTTTTGGAGACAATAGCGCTCTTAAAATCGGTATTTGGTTTTATTTTGTAGATAAATGTGAATATCAATATCTTCTTAGGTATTTTTGAATTTATGATGTTTTACACACAAATAGGACTGATATAAGTTATACTGAACAACAGTGGCGTATTCAGAGGGGGACACAAGCCCCCTCTGAAGGTCCAATGAAATGAAAATTTAACAAATTTATCATAATCGTACTGCAAAATAACTTATGTATTTTACAATAATAATAAGCTATATTTTATTATGATTAGTGTTGATGTACAATGTTTTTGTTATGCATGTCATTTTGACATAATCAATGTTTGTTTTTTTTTGACAATATTGTTGTTGTTGTTGTTGCTATGAAAAAATGAACAGAAGTTGAATAAATATATTAAAAAACATTAAGACATTACGTTTCATTAACACAAAATACAGTCCACTCATAATCTTATAAAGGTAAATAAAGAAGCATAAAAGTGGCACGATCCTGGAATTCACCAACATACATTTTTGGTCCAATCGAAGCCGGATTCACCAGTAGTGCTATTTTTGCATCATTGAAGCAAGTATACGTCAGTATCAACATAATCAATCAGCATTTAGCATTTTTTAAAATAAGTATCGTTCAACACATTACTGGTCGACAGCAAATTGCTAGGCAACACAAGTGCCAAAGCATTTTTCAGCTGGACGACTGAGAAGCAATACAATCTAAAGAAGAACCCGATCTTCTACAACAGACAGCTGCAGATTTCGTAAACGCAGATAATAACAGTTACAAGTAAGGTCTATATTTTGTTTTCAATATACTTCTCATTCAAAATTTAATATTATTTTATAATATTCTTTAAAGTATTTTGCAATGGCCAATACAAGCGAAATTAAGACATTACACCGCCAGCGTGGTAATGCCAAATACCAGCTATCAATGTTGGAATCATTTTATAATGAAATATCAGCATTTATTACATTGAATCAAACGCTGTCAGTAGAACAAACTGGCATTATTCAAGCACGTCTAAACCGAGCGTTAGAACTTTCAAAAACCTTTACGAATTTACAAAATAAAATTGAAGAAATTTGCGATCAAGAAGATTTGGATAACGAATACGCGGAACGTAACAAATTCGAAACGTTATATGATTCAATAACAACTAAATTAAATATAATTGTTTTAAATTCTGCTGTTATTCCAAATGCGTTAGATATTAAAGCGGAAAATGTCTCTCAAGCTTCGCCACAAAATTTAGATCAAATAAAATTACCTATTATTCATTTACCAAAATTTGATGGAGCGTACACAGATTGGTTAGAATATAAAGAGCTGTTTGAATCGCTTATACATACGAATGCACGTATTTCAAAAGCGCAAAAATTCCATTATTTAAGGGCTAGCTTAGTAGGTTCAGCGGCGAAAGCTATTCAAAAACAAAAGTTAACAAGTGAAAATTACGAAAGCGTATGGCAGGGCTTATGTAATAGATTCGATAATAAGGATTTATTAATTTATGAACACATAAGAGCAATTTTTGAGTTGCAAAACACAAATGCAAATGAGTCTCTAGGTTTTAGAAACATGATTGATGAATTAGACAAAAATTTAAAATATTTATCAAGTTTAGGTGACGAAACATTGCAAAGAAATGCTCTCTTAATTTACATATTGACAAATAAGTTTGATAAACATTCTTTAGAAGAGTGGGAAGAGTTTGTCAAAAAGAATGACGGTACTTCATTAACAACTTTGGAACGTTTTCTTATTGACAAAGCACAAACTTTAGAAAAATTAGAACGTCGTTCAGCTAAAACATATACTACTTCATTTAACAAATCTAGTTCAAAAAGACAAGGCTTCTTGTCAATGCAAATTGAACCTTGTAAAATTTGCAAATCTCAGCATGCAATTTATCGGTGTCCAGAATTTTTAAAATTAACGCCGCGAGATCGCTTTGATAAAATAAAATCTTTAAAATTGTGCATTAATTGCCTCAAACCAGGGCATACAAGTACAATATGTAGCTCAGGTTATTGCAAGCAGTGTAATAAATCGCACAATACATTATTACACTACGAAAACAATTCTCAGTCACAGATGCAGACAACATTTTCAAATCATGTCAAGCAAGAACAAACAGACAGTGTTCATACACTTTTATCAACAATTCGTTTTACCGTTGACGGAAAAGATGGTAAAAAATATATATGTCGTGCATTATTAGACAACGGATCACAGTCTAATTTCATGACTTATTCATTTTTCAAAAGGTTAGGTATCTCTAAACAGAATGCAAACTTATCCATTGTTGGCATAGGCAACTTAGCATCAAATATTCAGCATAAATGCAACATAAAAATTTATTCGAATTGCACTAATTTTCAATCAACCATCAATTGTTTTTTATTACAGAAAATTAATAACAATATACCAAATTTTGTATTAAACATTAGTTCTTTTGCAATACCAAAAGATTTACAACTAGCTGATCCGACATTTGACGTACCGAGCGAAGTTGATATGTTACTTGGAGCTGAGTTGTTTTGGCAAATATTAAAGCCAGAAAGATTAAATTTAGGCAAAAATCTACCATTATTGCAAAACTCAGATTTCGGTTGGATTGTAACTGGAACGTTTAATATAAATAAAGGCAAATTTACTTCATATTGCAATTTATCACTTGAAACATTACAATATGATATTCAGAAATTTTGGCATATTGAAGAAAATTATAATAAAACTCCTAATTACACGATTGAGGAGCAACAATGCGAATCAATTTTCGTAAATACGTTTAGACGAAAGCCTGATGGACGCTTCATAGTGACAATACCTTTTAAACAATCGCCAAACGATTTAGGCAATTCTGTTATAAATGCATCAAATCGTTTTAATTGTTTAGAACGGAAACTATCTTCCAATCAATCATTGAAAGAACAGTATGTTGAATTCATGCATGAGTACCAAAACTTAGGTCATATGCAAAAACTCACAAAACCTGTCAACGATGCACTGTGCTATTATTTTCCACACCACGCAGTTTTAAGAGCGGACAGTTTAACCACTAAATGTAGAGTCGTATTTGATGGTTCGGCAATAACAGATAATGGTCTATCTCTTAATAATATTCAGCATGTAGGACCAACGGTCCAAGATGATCTTTTATCAATGTTAATTAGGTTTCGGGAACATGCATTTGTATTTACGGCGGACATCACAAAAATGTATCGTCAAATTGAAGTTGCACCTGAACAAAGAAAATTTCAAAGAATTTTTTGGCGCAGTAATATAAATCAGAAAATCGATATTTTTGAATTAAATACTGTAACATACGGCACAGCTTCGGCACCTTTCCTAGCTACACGTTGTATAAAACAATTAGCACTTGAATACAAGAAAAGATTTCCATTAGCTTCACATATAGTTGCTCATGATTTTTACATGGACGATCTCATATCAGGAGCAAATTCAATAGCAGAGTCAAAAATATTAATTGAGCAAATTTCAACTATTTTGTCAAGTGGTTGTTTCAAATTAACAAAATGGTGTTCAAATCAAGTTGAAGTTTTAAGTAATGTCAACAGCAGCGATCAGCTGTCGCATTTCATTGATATGGGAGAAATTTCTGAGACTAAACTATTAGGTCTACAATGGAATTTTCGTAAAGACACGCTCACATATCATGCAAATTTAAATATTATAACAGATAAAATTACAAAACGTGTCATATTATCAAATATAGCAAAAACATTTGATCCTTTAGGGTTATTAGCGCCATCGATAACATTAATAAAAATCATTCTTCAAGAATTATGGTCCTTGAATTTAGGTTGGGATGACGAGGTTCCAGATTATATAAAAACAAAATGAAAATTATTTAAAATAAATTTGCACTATATTAAGAATATTTCAATACCACGATATGTTTATCTAAAAAATTCAAATAGCATTGAGTTACACGGTTTTTGCGACGCTTCACAAAACGCATATGGTGCATGTATATATGCTCGTTGTATCAACAACCAAAAAGAAATCAGCGCCAATTTATTCTGCGCTAAGGGTAAGGTTTCACCTTTAAAGGTTTTAACGATACCGCGTTTAGAACTGTGCGGAGCATTAATACTTGCAAAATTAATGCAAAAAATCAAATCAGCTAGTACAATTAAATTCAATTGTTTTTACTGGACTGATTCACAAGTAGTCCTTGCATGGATAAGAAAACAATCTCGCTTATTCAATGTTTTTGTGTCTAACAGAGTCGCGGAAATACAAAATCTCACTGATGTAAACAGATGGAACCACGTAAACACACATGATAATGCCGCAGACCTAATTTCGCGAGGTATACAACCAAATGAATTACAATTTTCAAAATTGTGGTGGAATGGCCCATCATGGCTTGCGCAGCCAACTGAGGCTTGGCCAAAATCAGACATAGAGCTCATTCCAGAAAACGATATTCCGGAAAGAAAATCACAAATTAATGTGTTATTTGTCAAACAAGAAAATGATAATCTAATTGCTAGATTTTCATCACTTGTCAAACTAAAACGTATAATTGCATATTGTTTTAGATTCATTCATAACTGCAAAATAAGGTTAAAGGAAAGACGCAAACACAATTCGCTTTCAGTTTCAGAAATAAATCATGCTTTTCTCGCCATAATCAAAATTTCGCAAAATATTTCATTTAATTTTGAAGTCAATATTTTGCAGGCAAACAAACAATTGCCAACAAAAAACAGATTAAAATTCTTTAACTCTTTCTTGGACTCTCAGGGCATTTTGAGGGTTGGGGGAAGGATTCAAAATGCAAATTTGTCTACTAATAAAACACATCCAATACTTTTGGATTCAAAATGTCATCTTTCGAAGCTCATCATGACATACGAACATATGCGTAATTATCACGCCGGTCCTCAACATTTAATTTATTTAGCAAGACAAAATTTTTGGATAATAGGAGCGCGCGTTTTAGCCAAACGAATTGTTCACAAGTGTATTACATGCTTTAAGGCTCGACCAAAAGCCATTAATCCTATAATGGGAAAATTACCGTTGTCGCGTATCCAACTAAGCTATCCGTTTCTCAAAATAGGAACTGATTTTGCAGGTCCTTTTACTCTTCGTGAAAAAAGAGGACGTGGTCAAAAAAGATTTAAATGTTACATATGTGTTTTCGTATGTATGAGCACAAAAGCAATTCATTTAGAGGTAGTTACAGATTTAACTACAAATTCATTTTTATTAATATTACGCAGGCTCATAGCTCGACGTGGGCAACCCACAGACATATTTTCAGACAACGGGAGAACGTTCGTAAAGGCAAGTTCCGATCTGCATGACTTAGGAAAATTCTTATATTCAAACCAAGAAGCATTAACTGAGCAAGTCGTTGCTCGCGGTATACAGTGGCATTTCATTCCAGCCTACTCCCCAAATTTTGGTGGTTTGTGGGAAGCAGGTGTTAAATCCACCAAACACCACTTAAAGCGTGTTTTGGCCAATGCATTAGTCACTTTTGAGGAATTTTTAACTATTGTCACAGAAATTGAGGGTATATTGAATTCAAGACCTATTTCACCCATGTCATCCGATCCCAATGATTTTCAACCTTTATCGCCTGGACATTTTCTAATCGGACGACCATTGACACAAATTATGGAACCCAATATTACCGACGTCTCTTCAAATCGCTTGTCAAATTATCAGCGCATCACTCAATTAAAGCAGCACTTTTGGACACGCTGGTATAAAGAGTATATTTCGGAACTTCAAATTCGATACAAATGGAAAACCAACGTCAACAATATCCAGAACAATGCTTTGGTGCTCATCAAGGATAGCAATCTACCACCTTTGTGTTGGAAGCTTGGTCGCATCATTCAGCTTCACCCCGGGCAAGATGGTGTAGTGCGTGTTGTGTCCATAAAAACCCCTACTAGTGTTTTAAAACGTGCCACAACCCAAGTGTGTGTTTTACCCATAGAGCCAGTGTCCTAAAACATTAAGATAATTTTCAATTTTCACTTTGTTTTTTTGTATAGCTTCTTTGAAAGCCCAGTCCTTTCAAGGTCGGGGGTATGTACAATGTTTTTGTTATGCATGTCATTTTGACATAATCAATGTTTGTTTTTTTTGACAATATTGTTGTTGTTGTTGTTGCTATGAAAAAATGAACAGAAGTTGAATAAATATATTAAAAAACATTAAAAAAAAAAAAAAAAAACAAAAATGTATGTTGGTGAATTCCAGGATCGTGCCACTTTTATGCTTCTTTATTTACCTTTATAAGATTATGAGTGGACTGTATTTTGTGTTAATGAAACGTAATGTCTTTTTTTTTTTTTTTTTTTAATTTTTAATGGCCTTTGCTACTGTGGCAATTAGCCAGGACAATTCTTGTTTGAGAAAATTTCCATGCCATAACCGGGATTTGAACCCGAGCCCCCATGGTTGGTAGTCAAATGAGCTGACCACTGCGCCATAGCGACCGGCAAACGTAATGTCTTAATGTTTTTTAATATATTTATTCAACTTCTGTTCATTTTTTCATAGCAACAACAACAACAACAATATTGTCAAAAAAAACAAACATTGATTATGTCAAAATGACATGCATAACAAAAACATTGTACATACCCCCGACCTTGAAAGGACTGGGCTTTCAAAGAAGCTATACAAAAAAACATTAAGATAATTTTCAATTTTCACTTTGTTTTTTTGTATAGCTTCTTTGAAAGCCCAGTCCTTTCAAGGTCGGGGGTATGTACAATGTTTTTGTTATGCATGTCATTTTGACATAATCAATGTTTGTTTTTTTTGACAATATTGTTGTTGTTGTTGTTGCTATGAAAAAATGAACAGAAGTTGAATAAATATATTAAAAAACATTAAGACATTACGTTTCATTAACACAAAATACAGTCCACTCATAATCTTATAAAGGTAAATAAAGAAGCATAAAAGTGGCACGATCCTGGAATTCACCAACAGTTGAAGTTAACAGAAAATGCATATTTACGTGCTATTTTTAGGTTCTCGTAGGTATAATCAAGAAATCCTTATTCCGTCACATGAGTCTGTTCGTTCGGTACAAATTGTGGCCAAGCGGCTAATTTAGAGAACTGAACATAAGTAAAAGAAATATTGCAACTTCAAAAATATATCGCGCGAAAAATATAAATAAATATGTATTTATCGAAGAAAAAATCAAGTGAAAGTTTTTGATACATGGATTAACAATTACATTTTTTTATCAACAAATAATGGAATTATTATTTGATATAAACATCAATATCCAACAGCAGGGGTGTCGAACTGATTTGGGTCGCAGTCTATTTTACATACAAAATGATACGCAGTGACGGAACTTTAAATAACCAGAAGGGTTTCTTGACATTTTTTTATAAACAGAAAAGGGGAAGAGCGTATATTTTACATTTTTAAATATATTTTTCCCCTAAATAAGTTCAAGTGATTTCGATTACCGCTTCAGGGGCCACAAAAAATGAGGTTGAGGGCCGTATGCGGCCCGCGTGTCCTCGATATTTGATTCGGCCCTCCCCAAGACAAAATCCTGGCTGCGCCACTGACCCCTGTAAAAAAAATTGATGTGAAGTGTGAATATTCACACATTTCAGGGTTTCGCAGGTATATAATAAGTGAAGGTGGTATGCTGAGTGTGTAGGACAAATTTTACTTTGTAGTAATCACGGCAAAATGAAAGATATTTTTAAAATAATTTATCGTCTGTTAATCATATAATAAGATAATTATTAAATTTACGCTCTTAAAAATTAAATACAACATTTGTCAAAATATAACTAGAATTTTGACAAAATAATTTCAACATAATAAAAATGCAAAAAAAAAAACAGAAAAAATAAAATTCACTCAGTACTCGAACTCGAAACCCTTCGTTTACCAGCGAGTTTTAGCTTACGACACCAGTGCTCTAACCAATAACGCCATCGTACGCCTTGCATGTGAGTGTCTTACATTGGTATAACTTTTGTACTTTGTGAACCAAAAACCACAAAAAATGCGTTATTTTCCGAAAACATAATCTGATCAAAAATTCCTGTTGTACTATTTCGGTTCACACCAATATACATTACTTAGAATTTTTTTAGATTTTTAGTTTAAACCATCTGGGCTACAGGGTGTGGGACAAAATTTTTTTGCACAATTTTGGCAAAAATCGCATCAAAATAATTTATTTTTCAAAAATAAAAATTTGATCGTTAATCCACGTACTAAGGGCTTTCATTTGATACCCTACTCATAATTAAAAAAAAATATTTTTGTTTTCGATAAGCACATATTTGTTTATATTTTTAGGGGGGTATGTTTTTTAGATGTTTTAGTATTTTTCCTATGTGCGGGTCAAAGAGTTGTATAAGCATGTCAAATTTCAACTCTCTAGGTTTAGCCGTTTGGCTACAATTTTTACCGAACAGACAGACAGACAGACAGACAGACGACAAAATGACGGTATAAGGGTTTTTTGGTCATACCTACAAAACCCTAAAAAGAAGATATTTGGCGCTAAATCCAATCCATGTATCGGGAAATACTTCATCAAGATATTGTCTGTCTGTCTGTACGGTAGAAATTGTAGCCAAATGGCTTAACATAAAAAGTTGAAATTTGGCATGGTTATACAACTCTTTGACCCACATGAAAAATACTAATAGTTAAAAAAAAAACACATTTCGAGATAAATATAAACAAATGTATATTTAATAAAAAAATAAATGTTTTTTAAAAATTTTGAATGGCATATCAAATGAAACCTCTTAATCCGTTGATCACAATGCAGATTTTTATTTTAAAAAAATCATTTTTTTTTATGGGATATTTGCCAAAAAGGTGTAAAAAATGTTGCCCCCAACCTTATGTCCCAGAGGGGCTGATCTAAAAATCTGAAAATATCTTCGTAATGAACATTGATGGAAACCGGAATAGTTCAGCAGAAATTTTTGATCAGATAAGTTTTTCGAAAAATGACATTTTTTTTTTGTGTCGTTGATAAAAACTAAAATAAATATTGTGTGGTATCAAAAGAAACCTCGTAAGACGTAGATTAAGGAACTATACATAGTTTTTTGAAATTCGTTTCTTTCAACACGATTTAAGCCAAAAATGTGCTAAAAAAGTTCTTGTCCCGCACCCTTTACAAGAGTTTTTTGACACATTATTAGCAAATATTCCATTCAAAAAACGATTTTTCAAAAATAAAAATTTTTCTGTTGATCTACGCATTAACGGCCGTTTGCACCGCTTACTTAGTTCAGGCTTAAGCTGTTGACTATTAATAAAATTTAATCACTACCAATAGTAATTAAGAATTTGACATTTATTGTTTGACATTTTACAGTCTGTTCCAAACGGTTAAGCGGAACTAAATTTTGCAATCTAGTTACTTTCATCGTTTAAATCGTGCTTTTCGACTGTTTTGTTTAAGCTTTGTAAATCATACTTACAATACACATTTTTTGTTAAGGTTAATATCATTTTAAATTGTCATTTTCTTTATATTTTGATTTTTTGTGTCATTCTGAATACAAATTTCCCATTTATTAATTTTTTTGTCATTAAAATACAGTCTGTTCCAAACGGTTAGGCGGAACTAAATTTTGCAATCTAGTTACTTTCATCGTTTAAATCGTGCTTTTCGACCGTTTTGTTTAAGCTTTGTAAATCATACTTACAATAAACATTTTTGGTTAAGGTTAATATTATTTTAAAATGTCATTTTCTTTATATTTTGATTTTTTGTGTCATTCTTAATACAAATTTCCCATTTATTTATTTTTTTGTCATTAAAATATATAAAAAAATAATTTAATCTTGACATAGGTCTATCGTTTCCATGGTTTCATTGTTGTAATTTTAAATTTTGACATTCCATCGTGAAAAATTAAATATCCCAAGCAAGGTCCCTTGTCGTGACAACCTAAAAGAACGAAATTCCCATTTAGTTCCGCCTAAGCGTTTGAAACAGACTGTATATTAAAAAAATAATTTAATTTTGACATAGGTAATTCGTTTCCATGGTTTCATTCTTGTAATTTAAAATTTTGACATTGCAACGTGAAAAATGAAATAACCCAAGCAAGGTCCCTTCTCGTGACAACCTAAAAGAACGAAATTCCCATTTAGTTCCGCCTAAGCGTTTGAAACAGACTGTACTATAAAAGAAATTGATTAGTACAATTTTATTATAAATATGGATGAAGAATAGACATAGATATACGTTTTTTTAGATTTGATGTTGTTAAAAAAAATCTCAAAGAGCAAATTATTATGATACTATGGACAAAATTGCATTTATAAAAAATAGTTAATGATTTCGTTTATCCAAAAACATAGTTTTGTGCTAAAACGACGGTTCCAATATTGGCTTATTTAAAATAAATACCAATAATAGTTGCTGCTTGCCTACTTCACAATATACGAGTATGTAAGAAGTAAATATAAAAGAATATTGTGCTGCCAGTCTGAGCCCAACCAAGGAATTGCTGCACCCGATGCAAAGTACTAATTTTGCGCTCCCTCTCATCGGTGATAAGCAAAAGAAAAAGTAAATGGATCGAAGTGATGAGCAAAAAAGGAAAATAATTTTTCCAAACAGTACGTGTTGCATCAATTGATAATAGATGGACAAATACCATACGAAAATTTGAATGCACGTGACACAGCTGGAATTGAATTACGTAAACAATTAATAAATGAATATTTAGATTGACTTTTTAGTAATTAAAATATTATAGAATAGTGTAAAATATTAATTAAAATAAAGTAAACATTCAAATTTATATTTTTATGTTTATATTTATGTATTTTTATTACATTTGTGCACATAGTTTTTTCACAAAAATTAATAGCATGAATTCTTTTTAATTTTTTCCACCAATATTTATTGTTAATTTACATTTTTAGCAGATATAATTTTAGGAGGGCTAGACAAAACGTCAATTTGCCGAAACGTGAAACGTAAATAACATATTTTATTTTTGACAGTACTCAAATGAAACAAGCAAAAGAAAAATTATGTCAAATGCCGATTTTTTCATGACATGTCGCCAATTTAAGAAAAATAATTACAGATGTGCCTTGTATTCAGTACTACCAACAGTAATTTTTGTGGATTTCTTACAATGAGGTAGTAATAATATAGTGACAGAACGAGGACGGCGTGTTTTGAAGCCAACACCCTCCTTAGGCGGGGAGCGGGAAGATGCACCGAGAAGTTGTGCGTGTTGCATACATCCAATGACGTCATATAAACCATACGTCGTAAAACCACAGTATATACAGTAGTTTCACTCGACCGTTTTTCTGTACCAGATTTTTCATGCGCATGTGTGAATCCTCGTTTGGACGCGCAGTTTTGCGAAGTGAATAAATTAAAAAATATTAAATATTATTTTATATTTAAGTAAAATTCTACTGTGGTAAAACCTAATTGCTGACGACATCCATGTTTTGCTGATAAGAATTGAAAGTAAAAATATGTTTTTTAAAAGAGTAAACTGCAAATTTTAATAAAATAAATTTCATAAATAATATTAAATTAAGCTTAATTTATTATTATATTTTTAAGATAATTATGAAAAAAATAGTAGTTTTTTTTAATTTCACGTTTATGGTCTTTGATACTTAGGCAATTAGCCAAATATATAGGTTTTTAAATTACGTGCATTTAAAATCTAGTAGACCTTAATTTTTTTAATGTAAGTGGACAATTCTGTTAATTTCTAAATTTGATGTGGGCAGATATACAATTTGTTCAATGATAAATTAAAAATTATCTGACAAATTATAAAGATATACATCTATAACCAGTGATGGGCAAGTACTAGTAAAAGTACATATTTAAAATAATTTTCCGATGTATTCGTAGCACAGAATACAAATACTTTTTCTAAAAGAAAATAAAATGTAAACATAAAATGGCGATCAAAGAACATCTATGATGACGATTGTTCCTAGCGGTAATTTAACAAGACAAATATAAGTTAGACAACTTGTTAGACTCCTGGGGGAAAATCCCCTTTCGTCTCCACAGGGTCTTGGCTTCATAACAAACAATGTTAAGGTATAGAGCGTGCTGCGTCTATATTATATGACGTCAATGATTTCTTAGCTCTAAGCCGTTCACTTTTGTAAGAACAAACTAAGTGGAAATTTTGTTTTCAATAGTTTGCACCTTTGAAACTGTATGCCATGTCGGTAATAAAGAAAAATAATTTGAAAAGTCAAATTATAAATTGGTCATTTAAAAAAATATCATTTGTAATATTTCATTTTGAATAGTGACATCTTAAATATTTTGTAAATATAATACTAACCTAAAATAATACAAACCTAACCCCAAACTGTAAAGCCTTTTTTACAATATAACCAAGTTTCTAAAAGTCAGTAATACACTATAAAAATCACCAAAATAACCAGATTTAGTTTGTCCTTACAAAAGTGAACGGCTTATACCACATGAACAACATACGGTGCAAAGCTATGCACATTTAATCATGAATTAAACTTAACTCATAAATAGTTAAACAAATTTGTAACTATGACCGGTGCAAACGGCCGTAAGAGGTCTTATATGGTATGCCACTCAAAATTTTTAAAAAATATTTATTTTTTTATTAAATACATATTTGTGTACATTTATCTGGGAGTGTTTTTTTGAACTCTCAGTATTTTTCCTATATGTGGGTCAAAGAATTGTGTGAGCATGCCAAATTTCAACTTTCTTACTGGAGGGATTTTTGATCAGGTTAAGTTTTTGAAAAATATTTCAGTTTATGGTTTTTTTGACAAAATTAATTATTTTTTAATTCATGGTTAAATTATGGCTAATATTGCTATGGATTTTTTGTATTTATGGCTAAGATAGTGTGTCTTTTTTGAAATTATAAATATAATAAAACAATTGATGTGAAGTGTGAATTTTCACACATTTCAGGGTTTCGCAGGTATATAATAAGTGAAAGCGGCATGCTGAGTGTGTAGGACAAATTTTGCTTTGTAGTAATCACGGCAAAATGAACGATATTTTTAAAATAATTTATCGTCTGTTAAGCTAAGAGCTTCAGAAAAAATTTTTATGTTAAAATATTTTTTTGTTAATTTTAATTCGAATACCCAATACCATTATTTAGGTTTCTAAATATGTGCAGTATTTTTTTACATAGCAACGTTCATTAAGATTTTGAAAATTGAGCCTATGGCTTCCATTGGTTGTCATATGCTCCGCCCCTTTGGTTTCGTATACATGATACGTAGAATGAAAATATAATTCCAACATTCCAACTGGTTATTAAGTTTACGCTGTTAAAAATTAAATGCAACATTTGCCAAATACGAATGAAGAATATAGAATTTTGACAAAATAATTTATTCAAAATAAAAATTAAAAAAAAAAACAAAAAATAAAATTGTCTCCTCTGCCCGGGAGCGAACCCTAGAATTCTAGCGAGCATGCTAACCATTAGATCATGATACGTCTTTTAGTCTAGTGTGTTACATAACTATAACTTTTGTAAATCGTCAACCAAAAAATCACAAAAAATGCGTTATTTTCCGAAAAAATAATCTGATCAAAAATTCCTGTTGTACTATTCTGGTTCACATCAATGTATATTACTTAGAATTTTTTCAGATTTTTAGTTTAAACCACCTGGGCTACAGAGTGTGGAATAAAAATTTTTTTTGCACAATTTTGGCAAAGAATAAAATTTTGATCGTTAATCCACGTACTAAGAGCTTTCATTTGATACCCTACTCAGAGTTTAAAAAAAAATATATTTTTTTTCGATTAGCACATATTTGTTTATATTTTTAGGGGGATATGCTTTTTAGATGTTTTAGTATTTTTCCTATGTGCGGATCAAAGAGTTGTATAAGTATCCATATTTCAACTCTCTAGGTTTAGCTACAATTTTTACCGAACATACAGGCAGACGACAAAATGACGGTATAAGTTTTTTTTTGACATACCTACAAAACCCTAAAAATGAACAGCTAAGTACATCTGCTAAAATAGTGTTTCAATTAAAAAAATGTTAAAATTTTTAAACAGCTGAGGACCGACTTTCTATTATATGTAGACTGCGCATGTGAACACCACACTATATGGTCAATTATTTTATTATACTACAAGGAGAAAAGCCCGTCATTCGACGGGGTAAAAGTAATCACCAAATTAAAATTAAACTCTCGGTACTATATTAGCACAGTGGTGGCGTTTATTGATAAGTCATATACCTAGCTTTGTTTCTGAAAATAATAAATTGTCAAGTAAATGCCCAGTTAGGCAAAGGAAATAAATGGATTTAAAAAAGAAACTATAAACATCTGTAAAACAATTATAAGGGTAGCGAATATTTAACCCATCTTCGTCACAGATTGCAGAAAGAGCTATCAATATGGAGCTACTGCTCATGTTAAAGAGCAACTTAGGTTATTCATATTAAAAACATTTTACAGGAAAAAATCGTACATATATAATTAGCTAGTGTGTGTATGTGATCTGGGTAACATTGTGACGTCAATTTTTCCCAAGGTTCTCATAATTGGCTAACTGGGGACTTTGGAGGTCTCTTGATTGACAGGTATTTTGCAGATTTATTTTCTAAAAATCTGCGGATAATAATAATAATAATAATAATAATGTCAAGACCTGACAAACCCCAAAATAATAATAATATTTATTAATCCTTTAAATACAGGACTGCATGTAGGATATGTCAGTACATGAATTTATAATTTTACACAGATTTTGATAAGTAAAACAAGTAATGGTTGGTTTATATACGGAACAAGAATAAGGAATAGGAAATAAGAATAGTCCACAAGAATAAAAAATAATAAACCGTTTATATAGGACATAACATTTTGTCGCTGCGCCTGCGTACTTGCGTTGGCCTGTGTTTAACGTTTGTCACTTGACAGGTTCTTAAAACTTACAAGAAGAATAAATAAAAATAATAAAAACATTTTATTGTTGTTTACAACCCTCTGATCACAACTGAAAAACATCTATTGAACAAAATATTTATTACGGCAGACATTTTGATTGCTGTGCGCAAGCTTATCGTGTCTTATTCTTGAAATAAGAATAAAATGTTGAATGTTACCAACTATTTTTATGTTTAAGTTAAATTTCATTCCTACATAAACCGATATACGGCGCAGCCATGTTTTAACATCTTGTATACTATTCTTATTTCCTATTCCTTATTCTTGTTCCGTATATAAACCAACCATTATACAATTGATAAAACAGTAAAATCATACATTAAATTACCCAAAATCAATGTTCCCCATTGGCATGGCTACACCAGTCCTTACAAGATTTTAAGAATTCATTAATTGAGTATACACAATGCTCTGTAAGAAATACCATAATCTTCCGCTTAAATACAGTAAACTGCGTTTCATTTCTGACATGGAATGGCAGTGAATTAAATAATTTAATACCAACAGTTTTTGGTGATTTTTTTGTCAGTTCCAGCATGTTTGCTGGAGTTCTGAAACAATCTTTTCCTCTGGTGTTATATGAATGCTGGTTCAAATGGCGAGCAAAGTATATTTGATTTTTAAATACATAGACCAGCAACTCTAAGATGTAAATACCAGGAACTGTTAATAATTTGTATTTTACAAAAAGAGGTCTGCATGATTCAGTGCGTTAGGTAAATTAGGTATAATGCATTAGGTATTCCGGCACTGATGAAAAACCACTGATACTGGAACACATGCATGCGAAATCCTAAAACCCGAATTGTGTTTAGCAGTAATAAAGGGGGTAGACAAAATTTCGGAAAACTGATAAAAAAGTCGTGTTTAGTACACATCCATATATTGAAATTAAACGTAATCGTAACAGGTATTTTTGATCAAATAAATTTTTCGAAAAATGTCGATTTTTTTTGTCGTTAAAAAAATATATTTAAAAAAAATTTATTGTGTGGTATCAAAAGGAAACTCTTAAGACGTAGATTACAGATAGCTTTTTGAAATTCGTTTTATTTAACGCGAATTTAGCCAAAAATGAGCAAAAGTTCTTGTCCCGCAACCTTTTACCAAAAAGGGTTTAACCAAAAATCTGAAAAAATTATAGGTAATTTATATTGATCTGAGCCGGAAACATACGAGAGGAATTTTTGATCATATTGTGTTTTTGGAAAATTTGGCAGTTTTTGTGTTTTTCAAAAAAATTAATTATTTTTTTAATTTATGGTTAAATTATGCCTAATAATGTAATGGTATAGTATTTGTATTTATAGCTAAAAGAGTGCGTGTATTTTTTATTTATTTTTTTTTTTTTGATTAAAAATATTAAAAAAATAATATATTTTTTTAATAGTTGCGAACTGAGTTACTCACACCACACCACACTACACTCTACACTGTAAAATATTTCTTATTAATCTAATTTAGACTTGAATACGAAGCAAATGAAGAAAAAAACGCTGTGATGTTTGGCAAATTATTTAAATTTTGTTTAAAAAAATTAAATTGATGCTCTTGGTTCTTAAATAACGAATAAAAATGATTATCAAAAAAACTGTTGATTTTGATATGATAAATATACCTAGAACATTCTGACTTCTTACACCTATTAAATACCTGCAAAACCCTGAAATGTGTGAAAATTCACACTTCACATAATTTTTTTTTTTATGTAATATGTAGTAGAATATGTGTTATTTGATAAATATTGATGTAATTTTAATTATATTATAACTTCGAATCTAGAATTTTAGCGGTTAGAATATGTTAATGTTAGTACAAGGTACCTCTCAACCAGGGAGTCGAACCGAAATTTATTTCGTTCCGGTTTTCGGTTACGTTCCAAGTAAACGTTTTTCGTTCCGGTTTCGGTTCGTCGAAAAATTTCTGTTCAGTTCCGGTTCGGTTCCGGTTCAAATAACAAGTTAAATTTTAATAAACAATGTGAACTTTTCTCTTATAAAAATAAAAAATAACAGTTCGTAGAATCGTAATATTATAAGGAAGAAAACAGAATAACATAAACATTTTTTTAAATAATATTATATTAAAATTATCACAGTTCATTCAGTTGAAAAAATTACATTTGAAATTTAAAATGAAAATAAAATTAAAAATTCATATTTAATCCACACAATATATTCTCCAAATTAGATTCTGATAAATTCATTCTTTTGTCAGTTAATATAAGTTTAAGAACCGAAAAATTTCTTGTGTAGCTGGTACTGCCATTATTATTTTTGCAAGATCTGCAAATTCAGGGAAAATAATTCTTTTCTCCGACCAGTATTTTAACACATTAGTGTTCTTTGGTTTTCCACAAGGATTGAAGTTATTAATTTGGTGTGACAAAGACAAATTAATCGAATCATTGAAAATCGTTTGTGAATTCCCTTCTTTCTCATTTACAATCATTCCTAGTTCTTTTTCTTTTTTTTTTTAAGATACATTTCAAGATCTGCATCTATACAACATAAATATATGAAATGCATAGTGTTACCAGTTGTCACATAATTATCAGGTCTTAATTTTTAGTAAATTCTGAAAAGAATTTCAGATATTCTTATAAATATAGCTTTTTTACTATCGTAATAACCATTAACATCGAAGAATCATAATTTTTGAGGTAATTTAATAATAAAAATACTTCAGGCAATGCTGCACCATAAATTTATGACAAACAAGTGGCAACACTGGTAGGCAGTGTCAAATGAAAGAGTAGGGGTTACTCTTACGCTTACGAAAGAAGCATTACATTTCATCAGGGAGAATTAAAGAAAACGATTAATGAATTAATTTAATAAAAAAAAAGAAATTGAACCGAAATAAACTGTTTAAAATTTAGCAATTTTAGGTTCCGGTTACGATTCCGGTTCTGTTAAAAATTCCGGTTAATTTCGGTTTTCGGTTCGGTTCCGGTTCGACTCTCTGCTCTCAACGCTGAGATTCATCTGGCATCAAGTCACTCCAACTTTCAGCGTTAACGTGCACGGAAACTTTCGTTCAGAATCGCAATTTGACAAAAACCGCCGTGACCTAGCATCAACCCTTGTAATGGACTTATAGCAATCTTTCAGAATCCCACTGAACATGTATTTGAAACTAACGCATAGTAATTGCATCTTTCCAGAGAAAACATTCAACTGTTTTACTTGGACGTTCCCTCTTCAGTATGGCTTCAAACACAGCTTCATTTAGTGGTAGCAAAATGAAGGATAATAATATTAACATATATCAAGGCTGTTATCTACCTCCCTTGACGAAGAAACTAAAGAATTTCAAATTCTGCCTACCTGATATTGAAGTCATCGGCAGAGAAGAAGAAGAAGCTAAACTCCGAAAATTACTCAAGAAGCACAAGAGGGTGATTATTTCAGGGATAGATGGTATAGGAAAGACCTCCTTAGCAGCACACTCTGCCAGAGAATACTCGTCTGACTTCATAGAACATGTCATCTGCATTAACGCAGAGACACCCGACACAATCAAATGTACATTCAATAGTTTGGGGCTTCATCCCGAAATTAATATTACAAACTTTGTAGAGTTGGGAATACTTCTACAAATTGAAAAAATCTACCAGGTGTTTGGCAAAACACCAACATTCGTTATCTTCGATAATGTTACTTCGTATCACATAATAAAAGATTATTTACCTCCAAAACGTAAAAACTTTTACACAGTGATAACATCGCAATTAACAGAATTTGAAAGCAGCTTTTATATATATACTTTACCTTTATTAAGAGAAGAAAGTTGTATGAAGTTATTGGAAAATAAATTTGAAGAACACTGGGATTCTATAAAATATCAGAAAATAGAACTGAAGAAACTTGTTGTTAAAATGGGGAGTCATTCATTTGCAATCATTCAAGCAGTTGCTTACATCACAGAAAAACTGAAATATGAACAAACAAAAAAATATACAATACGCAATTATCTGGAAGAATTTGAAACAAATTTCAACAGTATAGAACTTCCAGAATATTCAGAAGAACAATATAAATATAAATCAGTGAACACTGCACTGGCTATGAACATGAAGTTGTTGAAAAATAATAAAGATCACGGAGTTGAGGCGGAGACTGCCCTGCATTGTATGTCCTATTTAAATCCCAGTAATCTAGACGTTGATATGCTGTTGCCATTATTTAACTCAGATATAAATATTCGGGATGCAGTGATAAGGTTATTAAAGAAATATTCTCTCATTAACATTTTCCTGTACATGAATATTTATTATATTTATATACATCGACTTGTTCAAAAAGCTTGCCAAGTTAAGGTTGATGTATTTTTGAAAAAAGCTTTAATAATGGCTATTAATTCACAAAACATTAATTCTCATTGGGATTTTCTTGAGTCACACTTAAAACATTTTAATTTGAAAGATTTTAATGAGTGTTACAAGGAATCTTACAATTCCGGTAAATGTAGAGAAGAATTGGAAGAGGCGTTGCAGGATTTAAACTATGACTACAGTGCAGTAGAAGGTTGGATTGCCGCGCACTATTTAGCCTTCGAAAACAATTTGTCTATGTTATATATACTGAAAGAGAAAGGACAAAGTTTCAAGGAACTATCAGATCAGAACTGGACTATTCTGCATGCAGCCTGTATAAATTATTCTGTAGACATAGCATTAATATTTGAATTGGAACATACAATTCTTAATCAGCAGACGAAAGAAATGAACACTGTTCTTCATATACTGTTGATGAGGGATTGTTATGGCGAATATTGTCAAAAGTGTGAGAGTGTTTTAAAACTTATTGATGTAGGCTGTGATACAACGTTAAGTAATAATGATGGTGACACAGCTATTGAACTGGCTGCTAAATATAGACATATTCCAGTACTGAAGCATTTACTGTCACTTCCAGGTGCAGATATGGTATTGAACAAACCTGACTGCAGTGTAAATAAATGGGCTGAAGAGAATCATATAGCATTATTCCGACAAATTTCTCAGTCAGAGGAGGTATGGTATGAGGTAGTTCCTCTGGAGCCATTAGAGATATTAGAGGAAAGGGTAAAGTTATTGAAGGAGCAATTAAATGGACAAGATGTACCTGATGAAGTCTGCCAAGATATTGTGAAATTATTTAATAATATTCCCAGTGCTGTAGTAATAGCCGGCAATACAGGGATAAAGAAGCTGAAGGAGCGCGGCGGTTCCTCCATGCAGGCGATCAAGAAGTACATCTCGTCCACATACAAGATCGACGCCGAGAAGATAGCGCCGTTCATCAAGAAGTACATAAAGGCCAGTGTCGCCTCTAGAGCTCTCGTCCAGACCAAGGGCAAGGGAGCGTGCAGATCTTTCAAGCTGGCCACCGGTTTCGGTAAGAAGGCCAAGAAAACCACCGTTACCGCCTCCAAGACGGCCGCCAAGTCGAAATGGTCCGCTGACAATTTCTGCGCTGGCCAGACGAAGAAGGCTCCTAAGAAGACGGCTAAACCGAATAAGGCCGCCGCCACAAAGAGGAAGGCCCCAGCCGCCGCACAGAGGAAGGCCCCGGCCGCTGCCGCCACCACCACGGCCGCTGCCACCGCCGCCAAGCCCAAACAGAGGAAGGCCCCAGCCGCTGCAAAGAGAAAGGCCCCAGCTGCTGCAAAGAGGAAGGGCCCGGCCGCCGCCGCCACGGCCGCTGCCACCGCCGCCAAGCCCAAACCGAAAGCGTGTCCTAAAGTGAAGAAGACCGGCAAGGCCCCGACTAAGAAGCCAAAATCACCAACACTTATCAAGGCCGCAAATTGTATGAAAAGAAAAAGAATTTATGCATGTACATAAATCATGTATTTCGTGTACCTAAATGGGCGTACGTGAATATTTATGTCGATCTATGTAAAACTATTACTCTTTCTTTCTTTCAATTCCTCTCTCTCTCTCTCTCTCTCTCTCGCCACGCCCCAAGGTATTTATATGAACAAAAAAAGGAGCCAACGGTACGCGGTTTTCCCAAGCGGTCACCCATGCAAGTACTAACCGCGCCCGATGTTGCTTAACTTCGGTGATCGGACGAGAACCTTTTTCTTTTCAAATTTATTAGGATTTTGTAGGTATGACCAAAAAACCCTTATACCGTCATTTTGTCGTCTGCCTGTCTGTCTGTTCGATAAAAATTGTAGCCAAACGGCTAAAACTAGAGAGTTGAAATTTGGCATGCTTATACAAACGAAAGCCGAGGCAGTCTTTCGTAACCAATCGTGTCTTTGACTTGTGGAACTCTCTCCCTGAAGAAGTTGTGTCTGCCCCAACCATAAACTCATTCAAAGCTAGGATAAGCTACCTTTTTCCTTGAGTTTTGAACAATTTGTATTAGGTTAGACCTAGATATAATAATTCTTATCTTAATTTTATTGTAATTTTGGATTTACCATACTTGTTTAGATTGTAAAATAATATTTAAGTAG
Source organism: Liopterus haemorrhoidalis (assembly GCA_963971575.1). Taxonomy (NCBI): domain Eukaryota; kingdom Metazoa; phylum Arthropoda; class Insecta; order Coleoptera; family Dytiscidae; genus Liopterus; species Liopterus haemorrhoidalis. The sequence goes on from OZ020623.1 coordinate 20,354,084, forward strand.
TTTGAAAGTATAAAAAGTTTATATGCCATGTATATTGAGCATAACAAGCCCTTGGTTTCTGCTCTTACCTTAATAATAATAAAACTCTTTGACCCGCATAGGAAAAATACTAAAACATCTAAAAAACATATCGCCCTAAAAATATAAACAAATACAGTCATGTGCGTAAAAATAGCAGTATCAAAAAAATATTAGTATAAATGCAAAAAAAAAAAACTTTGTTTAAGTAATAACAAAGCCAAAATTTTACTTTATTATTTTGATAAAAAGAAAGTATTTTTGTCGATTCATTAAAAAAATGTATATAGTATTTGTAAAAATATGCTCATTACGCTGTTCACAAATATAGCAGTACACTTCATAAAATAAATAAAACTCATTTTAATATTAAATATTCTTTATTATTTCTGTAATATTTGGTTCCATGACATTTTTTTCGTATTACTTCTTCTCGGCATAGAACCAAAATAGCTACCGGCATTTCTCCAAGGGAACAGATTTCCAAGCTGTTTCAATTTCTCTCCATAATTCTTCTTTGTAAGCAGGTTTTGAAGAAGATATTTTAATTTTTACATCAGCCCACAAGTTTACTATCGGGTTGAAGTCCGGAGATTGAGCTGGCCAACCCATGACAGTAACCCTATTTTCATTAAATTAATTTTTTGCTTTGCGCGAGGTTTGCTTTAGGTCATTATCTTGCATAAACATCCATTTTAAAGGCATTTCCTCCTCTGCGAGGGAAGCATAACATACTGCAAGATACTGACATAAACATTCGCGTCCGTTATATCTTTAATCCAGAAAATAGGGCCCATTCCGTCTCAAGAAAAATATCCCCATGCCATAACACTACAACTGTCATGTTTTATTGTCTTTGTAGTGTACCTAGGATTGTATTTCGTGCATGAAGGCCTGCGTACTTGCTTTTGGCAGATACCAGGATTAAAAAAACAATTTTTGTTTCATCAGACCAAAGAATATTGTATCTTTTTGACCCGGCCAAAGTTGGTGCTCTTTAGCAAATTGAATTCTATTTTCCCGTTGTCTCTTTTTTAACAGCGGAGTTTTTCTTGTTCTTCTGGCTTTCAGATTTTCTTTTATAAGGCGTTTTCTTACAGTTGATGCAGAAATTGGCAGGTCTAATTCGTTTTTTATTTGTGTAGAAGTAAGAAAAGGGTTTAACTTTGCATACTTTACAATTTTTCTATCTGTTTTCGGCAAAGTTTTAGATATCCGACCCCGACTTACAGGTTCTAAAGTCCACTTTTTTGCATTAGATACCATTTTAGCGGAGCACATTCTGAATAAATTTAGAAGTTTTACCAGAAATCAACATTTGTAAAATGAACTGACGTTTCTCCTGTGTGCAGTGTTTATCCCTACCCATTTTTACTAAAAAATAAAAAAGATATTTAATATTTTCCGTGGTTTTAAATATAAAATCAACTTAATTTTCAATATACTTAAAAATTTATTAAAGAATAAAACTGTTTGGTTAGCTAGTTTAGTAAAACATGAGAAAACTTGTGGACACTGCTATTTTTACGGACACTAGTTTGTTTAAGGGGCAACTTACATATTTATTTAAAAAATTCAATGCTGCCAATATATTATATTATAGACTTATTATATGTACTATAAATGTAATGCAACTACATAAATAAATAACTTTAAATAAAATAAATACAATTTTACCATTTGCATTAAACCACTGCTATTTTTACGCACATGACTGTATATGCTCATCGAAAAAAAAAATATATTTTTTTTTTAAATTCTGAGTAGGGTATCAGATGAAAGCCCTTAGTACGTGGATTAACAACCAAAATTTTATTTTTGCAAAATAAATTATTTTGACGCGATTTTTGTGAAAATTGTGCAAACAATTTTTTGTCCCACACCCTGTAGCCCAGATGGTTTAAACTAAAAATCATAAAAAAATCTTAGTAATGAACATTTGTGTGAACCGGAATAGTACAACAGGAATTTTTGATGAGATTATGTGTTCGGAGAATAACGCATTTTTTGTGTTTTTTGCTTGACCATGTAAAATATTTAATAACTTATGTAACAAAGTAAAGCAGCATACTTTCATGGTGTAATAGTTAGCGCTCTCGCGTTCTAATTTGCAAACTAGGGTTCCGGTCTCGAGACAATTTTATTATTTATTTTTTTTGCATTTTTATTTTGTTTAAATTATTTTTTCAAAATTCTAGTTACATTTGAGCAAATGTTGCATTTAATTTTTAAAAGCGTAAATTTAATAACCAGTGGATATTGTTGACACACGAGAGGGGCGGAGTTATGACTTAAAACAACCAATGGAAGCAATATGAACCTTGTTATATATATATATAAAAATACTGCACATATTTAGAAACCTAAATAATGGTATTAGGCATTCGAATTAAAATTAACAAAAAAAAAAATATTTCAACATAAAATATGTTTTGGCATCCCAAATAATCATCATTAACTTACTAAATACCTACGAATCCTGAAATGTGTGAAAATTCACACTTCACATCAATTTTTTAGATTAGTATTACCTTAATTTATTCTTGCGGTCTTGTAGCTTTTTGTTATTCAAATGAACAGAATATATTTTCTAATTTCAATGTTGAGTATAACTTCTAGGTTTTTTTTTTAACTGATTTATATTGGTCTTTTTTTTGTAAATATTTATACAATTTACCAATGCATAAAAAAATCATTGTAAATAGGTTTTACAACTATTTACAATGCCTTTGCTATATTATATATTTTACATATATTGTTAATTTGAATAAATTCATGTTGCATTTTGTAAAAATTAGTCTTGAGAATAAATTGTATAATTAAATAAATTGAGAAACATTGAAATGTAATAAAAAAAATATATAAATATAAATCTTATATCTTCTTTTTTACTACTCCACTGAAAAGTAATCTAAAAAATGGCCTAAAAAGTTTAAGTAAAATATTTTATAATTTTCAATAAAATTGTTGTAGGGAAAAATAAATGCAACTAGTTTTTTGCTTGTTTTTAGTGCGCTGTATACTTTATCAAGACAAATGAAGTGCCTACCGGTGAATTCAAATTCACCGGTCACATTGATTTTGGTGAAGTAAAAAAAACTACAAGCACACAACTAGATACGTAGTCATCTCAATTCTCACGTCAACAAACCCGTTTGCACAACTAAAATTAATATATTTCTTTAAAAATGTAACACACTGACAAACATAGATAACAAAATGTTAAAGCCTAATTCAAACGCTAAAATTATTAGTTTTAGCCATCACAAAGTACTTGTATAAAGTACATTCTAGCAGCAGAGTAGAAAAACTTGGCCTAATATTTTCTAACAGAGATATTATTTATCATGACCATAGAAACGTTACATATAAGTATGAAACATCAGTTTCGGCCACCACAGGATCGACCGCCATCACAAAGAACTTGTATAAAATACATTTTAGCAGCAGAGTAGAAATAACTTGGCCTAATATTTTCTAACAGAGATATTATTTATCATAACCAGGGAAACGTTACATATAAGTATGAAAAAATAGATACTTGGAAAATATTTTGAAATTTTGTTCAGAAATTTTTCGTTTTATTAAAAAAGGTCTCAAGTAAAAGATGTTAGTTATGGCTTTTAACGCAACTTTTGTTAAATACATTTTTTCGAAATATTTTCTGTTGTTAAATATTCGCAAAAATCTTAAAATCGACACGAGTAAACTCCCATTTTTAGTCAACCGATTTTTACCAAAAGTTATTCAACTCGTTCCATTGATATCAAAAGCTTAAATATGAAGTTTCATAAAAATCCTTTTAGCCGAATTTGCTCTGCACGTGTACACAGACAGACGGATGGACAGATGGACAGACAGACGGATAGACAGACCGACAGACATCATGCTAAAAATAATCAAAACATTATGTAGGGACCTCAATTCGTGGAGATCCATCGAAATATTGAAATGTCAAAATCGGTATGATCACAATACCTCCCTTATAAAGGGTGATCCAAATTGGACTCCGGTATTTGAATTGCGCGCCATTTTCGTTCAGTGAATGTTGGAAGTTTGCATTTTTACAGTTGGTAACTAAACACATTGCAAATTCATCATGGCGCCGTATACTGTGCAGCAACGCATAAATATCGTGCAAGTTTATTATGAAAACAGGCGATCAGTTACGATTACGCAAAGAAAACTTCGACCACTTTTTGGACGCAATAATGTTCCAAGTGAGCGTGCAATTCGTGAACTACTGCAAATTTAAAACAATTTGAAGGAAAGGGTCTATGTCAACAAGCCTGCTACGATTCCAGAACTAAAAGAGAACATCAGACATGCAATTGCTGAAATCGAACCGCATTTATTGAAAACGATTACGGAAAACTTCTCTAAAAGAATGGTACCATGTCAGTGTAGTCGTGGAGGGCATTTGACCGACATCATATTTCATAAATAATTGCCAAGTCTGTACTTTACGCTAATAACAATAAAATTCAGATTTTTCCAATATGTTGTGTTTTATTCACCCTTTATATGTTGGCGATCGGTAATTAGCTAAAGTAGGCAAAAAGGCAAAAATTTATTTGCATGCAATGATACGAAATTGTGTGAAATGCACTTATTTTTAATTTCACTGCAATCCTATAAATATTGAAAATAGGCAAATGCATAAAAATCCGGTCTCTAGTTATCATACATAATATTAACATACAAACATACAAATTCGTGTATTAATTCACTGAAAATGTTTGTCACTGAGATTTAGGAAAATGTCACAGAGATTTTCAAGTATTTCATGTTGAAGATTTTTTACTAGCTTGATGCTGTAAATCCTCCAATATCTTACTAAGAACAATTATTAATTTATTGTTCATCACTATCACCTTAGCCGCTGTTGGAATCCCTAGTTTTTTTTACCAATATTTTGGCATACGGTAATAAAGTATTTTATCGCGAACAACAGTCGAGAAATTCCTTGCTGATAACATAGTGCGAGGGGATTGTCCAGAATTATTACACTTATTAATATCTGCCCCACGATCTCTTAAATATTCAACTACATTTGTACGACCAGCTGATGCTGCAGCATGTGCAGGAGTATTACTGTGGTTGTCGCATGCATTTACATCTGCTCCTACATCAATGAACCATTTCAGAAGTAGGGGACCACATTTATCACGCCGTGCAGCAGCCAGATGGAGTGGCGTTCTACCATCCTTCATTCTCACATTTATATAATCATTTGTAGGTAGATAATTTAAAACACAATTTTCAGTATGATCTGACAATGCTATCAAGTGTAGAACCGTAACACCAGCCTGCGCAGTTGCTGCAGACACCGAGGCATCCTTATCGGTTAAAATACTTATATTGCAATTGTTAACTGTTGCTAGATGTAGTGGAGTTATTTTATCATCAGCTTCAGCCTTTACTGAAGCACCCAGACGGAATAACTCTTCAATAACAGTCCAGTCATAAAAATATACAGCCCAGTGTAGGGAGCTCCACTTGTTCAGATCTCCGACATTCAGCAAACGTTCACCACGACACCTGTCATCTAGTTGAGATTGTATGACATCAGGTTCACTGCCATGCTTCTCCATGTAAGCCTTTTGTACATCACTAGAGCCCAGGTATCGTACAGCGGTGTTTTTATCTGAAATACATACTTGAGATGCAACCACTGCAGCATATATAGCTTTCAACTCTACCTGCTCATGAAGGTAGTAGAATGCAATGTTTTTCACTAAATCTATTATTTGAAAATCATGTTGTTCACAATCATGCGTTGTTTTTAACAAAGACCAATTCTCCAATAGTTTAACACTGTCATGTATGTTTTGTAAACACTCCTTCCCATCAAAAAAATCAATTAAATCTTTCACATCAAACGTCCATAAAAGCAAATATGAAGCAAAAATAATTGTTTTAAATACAAGTGGCTGTTCTTTTATCAGATTTAAAAAAATATTACACAGTAATTTACAGATGTTATAACAGCGATAACCGAAAATAGATTCCTTGATTAATTTTGGAATTGTATCAGGCAGTATATTCAGATGATCAGGAAATTGGTTTGGTGTTATATTCTTGCGCAGCATGTACGCAGCGGCTATTACTACAGCACTGGGAATATTATCAAATAATTTCACAATATCTTGGCAGACTTCATGAGATACATCTTGTCCATTTAATTGCTCCTTTAACAACCTTACACCTTCCTCTATCTCTAATGGTTCCAGAGGAATTACCTCATACCATACCTCCTCTGACTGAGATGTTTGTCGGAATAATGCTATATAATTCTCTTCAGCCCATTTATTTACACTGCAGTCATGTTTGTTCAATACCATATCTGCACCTGGAAGTGACAGTAAGTGCTCCAGTACTGGCATATGTCTATATTTAGCAGCCAGTTCAATAGCTGTGTCTCCATCATTATTACTTAAAGTTGTATCACAGCCTACATCAATAAGTTTTAAAACACTCTCACACTTTTGACAATATTCGCCATAACAATCCCTCATCAACAGTATATGAAGAACAGTGTTCATTTCTTTCGTCTGATGATTAAGAATCGTATGTTCCAATTCAAATATTGATACTTCTGCAGAATAATAATTTAGACAGGCTGCATGCAGAATAGTCCAGTTCTGATCTGATAATTCCTTGAAATTTTGTCCTTTCTCTTTCAGTATATATAACACAGACAAATTGTTTTCGAAGGCTAAATAGTGCGCAGCAGTCCAACCTTCTACTGCACTGTAGTCACAGTTTAAATCCTGCAACGCCTCTTCCAATTCTTCTCTACATTTACCGGAATTGTACGATTCCTTGTAACACTCATTAAAATCTTTCAAATTGAAATGTTTTAAGTGTGGCTCAAGAAAATCCCAATGAGAATTAATGTTTTGTGAATTAATAGCCATTATTAAAGCTTTTTTCAAAAATGCATCAACCTTAACTTGGCAAGCTTTTTGAACAAGTCGATGTATATAAATATAATAAATATTCATGTACAGGAAAATATTAATGAGAGAATATTTCTTTAATAACCTTATCACTGCATCCCTTATATTTATATCTGAGCTAAATAATGGCAACAGCATATCAACGTCTAGATTACTGGGATTTAAATAGGACATACAATGCAGGGCAGTCTCCGCCTCAACACCGTGATCTTTATTATTTTTTAACAACTCAATGTTCATAGCCAGTGCAGTGTTCACTGATTTATATTTATATTGTTCTTCTGAATATTCTGGAAGTTCTATACTGTTGAAATTTGTTTCAAATTCTTCCAAATAATTTCGTATTGTATATTTTTTTGTTTGTTCATATTTCAATTTTTCTGTGATGTAAGCAACTGCTTGAATGATTGCAAATGAATGACTCCCCATTTTAACAACAAGTTCCTTCAGTTCTAGTTTCTGATGTTTTATAGAATCCCAGTGTTCTTCAAATTTATTTTTCAATAACTTCATACAACTTTCTTCTCTTAATAAAGGTAAAGTATATATATAAAAGCTGCTTTCAAATTCCGTTAATTGTGCTGTTATCACTGTGTAAAAGTTTTTACGTTTTGGAGGTAAATAATCTTTTATTATGTGATAAGAAGTTACATTATCGAAGATAGCCATTGTTGGTGTTTTGCCAAACACCTGGTAAATTTGTTCAATTTGTAGAAGTATTCCCAACTTTACAAAGTTTGTAATATTAATTTCGGGATGAAGCCCCAAACTATTGAATGTAGATTTGATTGTGTCGGGTGTCTCTGCGTCAATGAAGATGACATGTTCTATGAAGTCAGACGAGTATTCTCTGGCAGAGTGTGCTGCTAAGGAGGTCTTTCCTATACCACCTATCCCTGAAATGATCACCCTCTTGTGCTTCTTGAGTAATTTTCGGAGTTTAGCTTCTTCTTCTTCTCTGCCGATGACTTCAATATCAGGTAGGCAGAATTTGAAATTCTTTAGTTTCTTCTTCAAGGGAGGTAGATAACAGCCTTGATATATGTTAATATTATTATCCTTCATTTTGTTACCACTAAATGAAGCTGTGTTTGAAGTCATACTGAAGAGGGAACGTCCAAGTAAAACAGTTGAATGTTTAGTCTGGAAAGATGTAATTACTATGCATTAGTTTCAAAAACATGTTATCTATTTATAAGTACAGTTTTCTCAACAGGATACAATCCCAATTACAGAGAAACACACATCAGTTATAAAAAATTGATGTGAAGTGTGAATTTTCACACATTTCAGGGTTTCGCAGGTATATAATAAGTGAAGGCGGCATACTGAGTGTGTAGGACAAATTTTGCTTTGTAATAATCACGGCAAAATGAACGATATTTTTAAATTAATTTATCGTCTGTTAATCTAAGAGCTTTAAAAACAAATTTTATGTTAAAATATTTTTTTGTTAATTTTAATTCGAATACCTAATACCATTATTTTGGTTTCTAAATATGTGCAGTATTTTTTATATAGCAAGGTTCATTAAGATTTTGAAAATTGCGCCTATGGCTTCCATTGGTTGTCATATGCTCCTCCCCTTTGGTTTCGTAGACATGAACGTAGACATGTACGTAGACATAGAATGAAAATATAATTTCAAAATTCCAACTGCTTATTAAATTTACGCTCTTAAAAACAAATGCAACATTTGCCAAAATATAACTAGAATTTTGACAAAATAATTTAAAGAATATAAAAAAAAATTGTCTCCTCTGACCGGGAATGAACCGAATTCCGAATAGAATTCCGGGTAGCTAGCGAGTATGCTAACCATTAGACCATGTTACGTCTTCTAGTCTAGTGTGTTACATAACTAATACTTTTGTAAATCGTCAACCAACAAAACAGAAAAAAATGTGTTGTTTTCCAAAAACATAATCTGATCAAAAATTCCTGTTGTACTATTACGGTTCACACCAATGTACATTACTTAGAATTTTTCCATATTTTTAGTTTAAACTATCTGGGCTACAGGATGTGGGACAATTTTTTTTTTTTGCACAATTATGACAAAAATCGCATCAAAATAATTTATTTTGCAAAAATAAATGTTTGTTTGTTAATCCGCGTACTAAGGGCTTTCATTTGATACCTACACAGAATTTTTTAAAACTATATTATTTCTTTTTTTTTCGATGAGCACATATTTGTTTATATTTTTAGGGGAATATGCTTTTTAGATGTTTTAGTATTTTTTCTATGTGCGGGTCAAAGAGCTGTATAAGCATGCCAAATTTCAACTCTCTTAGTTAAACCGTTTGGCTACAATTTTTAGCGAACAGACAGACAGACAGACGACAAAATGACGGTATAAGGGGTTACATACCTACAAAACCCTAAAAATTGATGTAAAGTGTGAATTTTCACACATTTCAGAGTTTTGGTAGGTATTTAATAAGTGTAAGAAGCCAACATTATACTGGATGTCTAGGAATATTTGTTCTATAACCACATCAAAATCAACAGTTTTTTTTTATATAAGCCGTTCACTTTTGTAAGGACAAACTATGGTCTATTTCAAATTAGAACAAAGTAGATAGCGCTGCGAACCGAGTACGATTTACACTGGACAAATACAGTAGGCAGATAATACACTTTTATTGAAAAAGTAAAAAAAAATAATTTTTCAAAATTATGTACTATATATAAAAAAGAGAGATTTGGCTAAAAGAGTTTAAATAAAGCAATAAAACAAACAGCATATCTACAGAGCTAAAGTTTCTTATTTAAATATTTATTGTAAATAAAAATGAAAAATATATGTATATATGAAGGTCTAAAAATTATATCAATAACTTCTTCTTTGGGCACTATCAGCTGGGCTGTCTTTTGGCCTAACATTAGTCCTCTATCTTGGTCTGTTAATTGTCCAGTGTCAAAAAATATTTATAAGTCAGATAACCTAAAAAAGATATAATTGCGTAAAAACAAATTACATGGAGAATTTTCTCCCTAAAATCTACGCCAAGATTATAAATAAAAGTCTAAATATGTAAATAATAACAAAATATACGAAAAAAACAAAAAATAATAATATAAATAATATATATTTCCAATGTACGACACTGAACATCTGTCAACTTGGACTAAAAATAATATTTTTACAGTGTAATAGGGATGTCGATCTAAACCAATCCGAAGCAAGGACAAACAGCTCCTATCTTCTTACACACATTTTTCTAAGGTGACATAGAGCACAGATCTGGTTATTTTGCTGATTTTTATAGTGTATTACTGACTTTTAGAAACTTGGTTATATTGTAAAAAAGGCTTTACAGTTTTGGGTGATGTTTGTATTATTTAAGGTTAGTATTATATTAACAAAATATTTTAGATGTCACTGTCCAAAATGAAATATGACAAATGATATTTTTTTAAATGAAAAAACTATAATCTGTCTTTTCAAATTATTTTTCTGTAGTACCAACATGATTTACAGTTTCAAAGGTGCAAACAGTTAAAAACAAAATTTCCTCTTAGTTTGTTATCTTATAGTATCTATAATATAATACGCCAACGTGTGTCCCTGCGTGGGTGCGTGCTATGACGTCAAAAACAAATTTGAAGAGAGATTGCGAAATGTAACGAAATATTCCGAAGTTCACCGAAGTGTATATTTACATATAACGCGTGATAATATTAGTTGTTAATTGATATGTTTACACAAAAATAATATAAATTTAAATTATTAGTAGCAGAAAAATAATTATTTAAAAAAATATTTGGTTTTGATGAAAGTATGTAAGAAAAATGTGACTTTCTTTTGTTTATTATTATTTTTTCAATGCTTTATTATTTTTTTATTTCTACAATTAACGTTTTAAATTATCTAACGTCTTAAATTTTCAAAAATGTAAATGTAATGCATTGAGTAAAACTCGCCTTGGTAAAAATTATAATTTTTACCAAGAATTAGTGGCCGAGTTTGGTCATTCATATCAGCGTCACTAGGTGACAACTTATTTGTGTGAATTTGAAATTGGTTGGAAATATTTAAAATATTTTGGTAAAAATTACAAATCGATACATGCAATAGTTTGCACCTTTGAAACTGTATGTCATGTTGGTATTAAAACATGGTAAAAATTTCATTTTCTTAAAATGTCATTCCATTTGACATATGTCATAAAAATAAATGATATTGCCACGTGGGTGGTTTGATTGAGACACAACTCCTGGATTCAACATAACAAATTTATTAATTATGTATATTACATTTACAATATATATATATTTGAATTGGTCCATGGAGTTGGGGAAGTCTTCGGTCCACCCCGTGTTGGCCAGGATCGGCTTGGACCTATCTCCGAGGCGGGGGCTACCCATCCGGGAGTCGAGGAGCCTGGAGAAGTCTTCTCCCACTCACATGGTCACTACTTGCTTGGCTTCCCTCTCGATACTAGAATCTGGCGTCGGTGTCGTGGTCGTCACCTTCGGGACTAATATGCGTAGCAGAGTTGGCTATGTTCTACTACCCCAATATTCTCGACATCCATCTATTAAGTACCGAAAGTTAACCCAGTTCCAATATTCATTCGTCATGACAAATATTTCCTCATTATGAAATTGTGCTGTCTGCAATTTCGTAATCAGGTCACATACGTCAGACGCTGACGAATAGTTTTTAATCAGACAGCTGACCGTCAGAATGTCTAGATGTCGTAATCCTGACCTAGGATTACCTATGTGACAATATCTTAGTTATAATGATCATAACAAACAAATCTGAAGTAGGATTTACAGCGTAAGGAATATTTTGAAATGACAAATTTACATTTAAAAGTCAGTACTACACTATAAAAGTAACCAAAATAACCAGATCTGGTTTGACTTTACAAATGTGAACGCAATATATTAAAGCGGGCAAACAATTAAATTTTACTGTATAATACTTTCTCACGATTTATTTCAAACTGATTTGAGATATAGTGTAAGTAAGCTTTTTTCCGTGTGTATATTTTTCCGTGTGCGCTTTTTTTCCGTGTGCGTATTAATCCGTGTGCGTTTTTTCCGTGTGCATATTTTTATATTATATAAGAAATTGGAAAATTTATTTTAATAAATATATTTTAAATTTAACGTCTCAAATCAATTTTAGTTTTAACATTACAAATGTAATGAAAATTAACCGTTTTCCCATTTTAAACAGTTAATGAAAAAATAATTCAGAATAATACTCATTATTTGTCCATTAAAATCGTGTTAGAAGAAACGAATTAAAAAAAATACATTTTCGTTCCTTAATCCACATCTTAAGAGCTTTCTTTTGATACCCCACAGTAAATATTAAAATAATATTTATTTTATCAACAATACAAAAAAATCGACATTTTTTTGAAAAACTAATCTGATCAAAAATTCCTGTTGAACTACTCGGTTCCCATCAATTGTCATTATAAAGTTTTTTTTTCTTCTGATTTTTAGATCAACTCCTCTGGGAAATAAGTTGGGGGACAAAAACTTTTTGACATGTTTTTGGTAAAAATCACATAAAAAAAAATACAAAAATAAAAATTTGTTTGTTGATTCACGAATTAAGGGATTTCATTTGATATGCCACTCAAAATTTTAAGAATATATTTATTACCGACCGCCAACATATATAAGGGAGATATTGCATATATATATATAAACTAGTATATGGCGCCTGGCCTATCTCTCAATGTAAATTAAAATGTTCCAACATAGAGAGTAAGATATACATATGTCTGTCTCTTTTGGTGACCGTAAAACACAATGCGCATGCTCGGGTAGTGTCAATTCATTTTGAAAAAGCAGGATAAAATCAGATGAAATGACATTTACATTTAAAAAAATAAGGTTAGAAGTTATCAAACAAAAATCCTAATTATTTGGTTTATACTATTTGGTAAAAAAGACGTAGCTGTACCCGTTTAAATGGTTAATATAATATTTACTGTGAATATTGACTGATTATTTAAAAGGAACAACTCACTTCTTTACTTTAAAATTACATTTAGGGTTGTAATACACAATTTGCTGGCATTTTCGTTATAAATTCGAACTCTTTTCACAATTTAATACAGACAAAACTTCATATAATATTTCTAACAGAAAGAATTACGCCACATGTCCACATGTCTAGCTCCTTCTCTTAACTCCCGCTACGTAACTGTAATTTTTTCGACCAATAGCAAGGTCGTAATTTAGACATGCGCAAACAATTCACCGGGCATAAAGGGGCACGACAATACATAGCTCCATCCTTCTATCATGGAACATCTAGCCAGCGTTCATGCGCCATATTCGCGACTGAAACTAACGTTGGCGGCGCTGCGTACAACAGCTAATGGCGGCCTAGAAGCGCATATGTCAGAAGTTTTTTCTTAATATTTATCTGTTCAAACAATATTTCGGTAAAAAAGCAATGTATTTAAGTCACTATATTTTAATTCACATAAATACTTCTTAATTCACATAAACTGCAGCACAATACGCTACAAATATTATCCAAATATACGCTTCTGTTTAATTTAGCCAGTCACCACCAGGCGTCTCACTGTTATTTGCAGTCGCGAATACTTGTTTATATATATATGAGATATTGTGATCATACCGATTTTGACATTTCGAGATTTCGATGGATCTCCACGAATTAAGGTCCCTACATAACGTTTTGACTATTTTTAGCATGATGTTTGTCTGTCTGTCTGCCCGTCTGTCTGTTTGTCTGTCTGTCTGTGTACACGTGCAGAGCAAATTCGGCTGAAAGGATTTTTATGAAACTTTTGGTAAAAATCGGTTGACTAGAAATTGGAAATTACAACAGAAAAATATTTCGAAAAAAATGTATTTAACAAAAGTTGCTACAAAAGTAATAACTAACAACTTTAATTTGAGAATTTTTTTTTTGAAAAGTGTCTATTTTTTCATACTTATCTGTAACGTTACCATGGTCATGATAAATAATATCTCTGTTAGAAAATATTAGTCCAAGTTATTTCTAGACTCTGCCGCTAGAATGTATTTTATACAAGTACTTTATGATGGCGGTCGGTCCTGTGGTGGCCACAGCTGATTTTTTTTTTATCAACAAATAATGGAATTATTATTTGATCTGAACATTAATATCCAACACCAGCGGTGTCAAACTGATTTGGGTCGCTGTCTATTTTTCATACAAAATGATAAGCAGTGACGGAACTTTAAATATCCCGAAGGGCTTCTTGAAATTTTTTTAGACAGGAAAAAGGGGAAGAAAGTATATTTTACATTTTAAAATATATTTTTACCCTAAATAAGTTCAAGTATTTTTCATTAACGCTTCAAGGACCACAAAAAAATAGTTGAGGGCCGTGTGCGGCCCGCGTGTGCGGCCCGCGTGCCGCAAACCTGAAAAATTTGGTTCGGCCTTTCCCAAAACTAAATTCTGGCTGCGCCCCTGAACTTCTCTATTTCGCCAGTGTCAGTATAATAAAACAATCTTTTGTTTCAATTTGTGTGATTTATTAATGGTTACTTGTAAAAAAGGCAACTTATACTTCTTTGTGCATAGCTGATATTCGGTGCTTTATTTCCACGGCTATCTGTATTTTGACGAAAATATCATATTTTATTTTCCAAATATCTAGTATTGCAGTCATTCTATTGCATTAAATTTAGACTTTTTAAAATAAAAACTAATTTTAAACAATGTTTTATTATTGTAATTTTATTTTAAAATGTACAGGAGAGCAAATTTCCGCACTTATCTAAAATCCCATGTTAAACTGCTATGTTTCGCGTTTCGTTGCACACACGGTATACTGTGTTTCAGCACAAATGCTCCAATTGTACAATTCTGTATTAATATACTTACTTGTGTATCTGGTTATGATCTTTTTATATTTATTTATCTTCCTATAACAATATAACTATCACAACTTATTTTTTATATTTCTTTATACGTAAAAATCTTGTAACTATTCGCCTGTTTATAACGACATTTGAGTTCACGATGGTGACGTGATCATTATACAAAATACACTGGTTTTTATAAATAGATAACTTCCAGGAAAGGGTTATGGCCTTGAACAAGAGATAAACATACTAAGTGCCGTACACTGATTCGCACGGACAGCTACTTAAGTGGGAAACAGAATGCACCGAGTTCTACGACGCGTTAAGGTGCCGTTGCGAAGCCTATCTTGTCATAACATCCGCCGCCCGGTGTCCGTAGGCGCCACTAGTCAAACTTAGAGAGAGATAGTTAGCTCGAATATTTGCCAAAACAGCTATCAAAACTTGCTTCTAAGCAGATAACAGGTTGATGAGTATTTTGAAATTTAAACGCATATACAAAATACTTGTATAGTCAATACGCTACATCTTAAAGTCAGCATAGCAAATACCGTATTTTTTTAAAGCAGAAATTTTTTCTTATTTTGTTAGGTCAATATGCCACCCAGACGTAGACCTTTATCCAAAAGTCACAAACGAACTAAAAAAGCGAAATGTCAAGATCCTCCATATTTTGTAAATAAAAAATAGCCATCGCTGGTGAACTTCAATCATAATTGTTACATTTAGGGGCAGACTTTAAATTTAAAAATAAAATTACCTAAAATTTTAGCATAGTCAATGGCGAGTCAGTACAATAACAAAATAATTAATATTATTTTAAAAAAATTTATGTAAAGTTCTAAATATGTGCAGTATTTTTTATTATATAGCAAGGTTCAATAAAATTTTGAAAGAATTCCTCTTAGATAGATATATAATCTAAAAATATTTAGTGAAGGCGTAATGCTGAGTGTGTAGGACATATTTTGCTTTGTAGTATTCACTGTAAAATGAACAATATTTTAAAAATAATTTATCATCTCTTAATCTAAGAGCTTTAAAAACAAATTTTATGTTAAAATATTTTTATGTTAATTTTAATTCGAGTGCCTAATACCATTATTTAGGTTTCTTAATATATGCAGTATTTTTTTTATATAGCAAAGTTCATTAAGATTTTGAAAATTGCGCCTATGGCTTCATTGGTTGTTTCTAGTCATAGCTCCTCCCTTTGATTTCGTGTACATTCAAACAGAATTAAATTATAATTTCAACAATTTCCACTGGTTATTAAATTTACGCTTTTAAAAATTAAATGCAACATTTGCCAAAATATAACTAGAATTTTGAAAAAATAATTTAAACAAAATAAAAATGCAAAAAAAAAATAAATAATAATATTGTCTCTTCTCGTGGGATTCGAACTCATTTTCTTGGGCAGAACGGTAGTACCGTAACCATTGCACCAAGATACGCGTTACAGTTTAGTGTGTTATATAACTATAAGTTTTCAACATTATTAGCAAAAAAACACAAAAAATGCTTTTTTTTCCAAAAACATAATCTGATCGAAAATTCCTGTTGTACTATTCCGGTTCACACCAATGTACATTACTTAGAATTTTTTCAGATCAAAAATCGCTTCAAAATAATTTATTTTGCAAAAATAAAAATTTGATCGTTAATCCACGTACCAAGGGCTTTCATTTGATACCCTACTCAGAATTTTAAAAAAATATATTTTTTTTCGATGAGCACATATTTGTTTATATTTTTAAGGGGATATGTTTTTTATATGTTTTAGTATTTTTCCTATGTGCGGGTCAAAGAGTTGTATAAGCATGCCAAATTTCAACTCTCTAGCTTTAGCCGTTTGGCTACAATTTTTACCGAACAGACAGACAGACAGACGATAAAATGACGGTATAAGGGTTTTTTGGTCATACCTACAAAACCCTAAAAACAGACATTTATATCAGGGCCTCGAACCGTTATTTTTTTCGTTTCGGTTTTTGTTCCGGTTCAATTAAAAAAATATGTATCAGTTCGGTTCGGGTTTTCGTTCCGGCAAAAATAACGGTTTTTTCGGTTTTCGGTTCAGTTCCGAATAATTTTTTAAATTTTTTATTTGTATTAGAAATTTATTTTCTGCTATAATTTAGAAGAAAAATGTATTCTCTATTCTGTAATGATCATATCAAGGCCGCTGCCAGGGAGGGTTTTGGGTGTCGACCCCCCCCCCCGCAAATAATAGATGCGTATTTTTTTTACTTATCAGTTAAAATATTACGATTTTTTTCTGCTCATCAGTTTAAAAAATAATCCCAAATAAAATGTATTTTATATTTTGGATCACTCCCATAAACATTATCTGAACCGAAATAAACCCATATTTTTTTTTTCGGTTCAGCAAAAATAACGGTTTTTTACGGTTTTCGGTTCAGTTTTTGCGAATTTCATGTATCTATGTCCAAGCAACGTTCTGTCGAATAAAAAATACCCATTTACTCCTTTAAGGGTGAAATTAAAAAAAACTGTCAAAATTATTTAAAGATATTTTAAAATGACATCTATGTGCCATTTTAAATGCTATGACTCAACAAACACAGAACATACGACGGGATGTTTATTTCACCCCGAATGTAGATTCGCCCCTTTAGGGGTTGATTGGGAAAACAAATCCTTTCTGCAAGTTTTTTGCATTTGTATGGGTAATCTTTATATGCAAAAATCAAGTCGATATTTTATTGGTCCTAAGAGACATTAAGGAATCCTTGAAATCTAATTTGACTCTTTAAGGATGCAATTTTAAAAAATTGTCAAAACCATTTCGAGATATTTAAAAAAGACAACCATCAGCCAAAAAGAAATTTTATGACTCAACAAATACAGGAAATACGACGGGATGTATAATTAAGTCCGAATGTAGATTCACCTATTTAGGGCTTGATTAGGACAAAATCCTGAAATAAGGTTTTCGGCCTTTGTATTGGTAATCTTTATAAGAAAAAACCAAATCGATATTTTACTGGTCCTAAGAGAAATTAAAGAATCCTTGAAATCATAATTCACCCCTTTTCACCCTTTAGGGGTGACATTTTAGAAAACTGTCAAAACCATTTCGAGATATTTTAAAAAGACACCTATGTGCCAGAAAAAAACGTTTTAACTCAACAAACACAGGAAATACGAAGGGATGTATAGTTCACCCCGATTGTAGATTCACCCCTTTAGGGGTTGATTAGACAAAATCCTGATATAAGTTTTTTGGTATTTGTATGGATAATCTTTATAAGCAAAAAGAAAGTCGATATCTTATTGGTCCTAAGAGATATTATTATATTATTCTGATAATAAACTATATTTTAAACTTTTTCGGCTATTTTATTTATTGCCTTACTGAATAAAAATAAAAATGTCATTTTACCTATTTGTTATTTGAACGTTTAGTTAAAATTATATACTTTAGATTTACTTTTAAATATATCATATAAATTATATTTACCAAGTATTAATATTTGTTTATGTAGCAAAATAATGCTAAATAGAGTCTAATCTAATCAGTTTATGGCTAGCCATAAAAGAAACTAATGCTTCGATTGGCGAAGCGCATGTGGAAATAAATTTGATATAGAAGCGCACGGCCCACAGTCTAACGGATAACAGCTGAACTATTTTTAACATTGATACAGATACAGAAAATTATATTTACCAATTCATCTCGAAAACTATTTAGTTTTAATGAAAAATAAAAATATAAGGTTGTTCTACTATAAATTCTGATCGCTCTAAAGGAAACCAAATTCTTTTCAAATTTGTTGTTTTTAATATTAATAGGAATGTGTTTGTATGCATGCAAATCTAGCGAAAAACTGGTTTGCGTCCCCGATTGAATCGCCGCCTTAACGCCGTTCGTACGGCGCTATCTGTCAGGAGAAAGTTAAACCCAAGCTGTCGTACGCAAGTGCACAGAATGGACAACGTCCTACGCCGTTCGACCGCCGGTGATACTGAATGTTCGTCAACTTCCAACTTTTGACGCTGTTGAACGTTGACGCAGAACACCTAACCTCAGTTTTTACTGAATAATAAAGTGTTTGTATGTATAAATAACTTGCATACAACATAAATAACATCACGCACAAGTCTTCATCATCCATTATACTTTTAATAAAAGAAAGCGCACGTATAAACACAGATATAGGTTGTCAAGTGACACTTGACGACGTTAAAAATTATTGCATTGTGTGCAGGCGAAAATTCTCAACGGCGCTAACGCAACGTTGTCGCAAATGACGCCGTAGCGCGCTGTGCATTCTGTTCCAGGCTTTAATGATACAATATAACCAACAGTGGCGGCTGAGACCAAGATTATTAAAGTAAAGGTAGTCTCATAACTTCTGACCAATATGGGATAGGCATGATTTTTTTTATTTTTTATTATATTCCTCATGTTGCATATAAACATAAAAAACAGTTTCGCATTTTTTTTTTAATTTGAAGCTTTAAAAAAATCATAAATGTATGTAGCGCTCGAAAACCACGTGTGACATCACACCCTACATAAGTGTACTGCGTACAGCCTACCCAGTGTACAGCGTACAGCCTACACAGTCTGTCGTGAACTTATTTGCTTGTATAACTTTTATAGATTGTGTAAGTTGTGAAAAGTGATTTTAATTAAAATAAAGTTAAATTCTATAAAAACAATTTATACATGTTTACCGATTTAAATTGTATATAAAAATATATAACCTATATTGCAGTATTTCAATTATGCCTCTAACGTTTTGTAACTTCATGTAAACAATGTAGTAAAATTCTGAAATCTAAATTAGATAAATATTTACATTTTACAGAATTGCAGCGTTTATTGTTTACATAAAGTTATAGAATACATAAATGGTTTACTTACAAGTCCGTTTTGACACCACGTATTTCTTCAGCACTGTAGCATTCATTATTTTTCATATATTCCATGAGCATAAAAGCATCAATGTTGGGTAAATTATCACTCTGAGCCCTAACTAAATCTTTATCTGCCATTTTAATAATAAATGCGTGAAAAATTGCTTAAAAACAAATACAAAACTCTCGAATAATCTATATATATAAAAGGCAGTGTCCTGACTGACTGACTGACTGACTGACTGACTCACTCATCACCGCCCAGCCCGAACCCCTGGGCCTAGAAACTTGAAATTCGGAGAGTATATTCCCTTCATGACGTAAGCACCCACTAAGAAGGGATTTTTCGAAATTCCACTCCTAAGGGATGAAAAGGAGTGAAATGTGATTTCACGAATTCCTTAATATCTCTTAGGGCCGATGGGATATCGACTTAGTTTTTGCTTACAAGTATTACCCATACAAATGCCGAAAAACCAATTTCGGGATTTTGCCCTAATCAACCCCTAACGGGGTGAACCTACAATCGGGGTGGATTATACATACCGTTGTATTTCCTGTGTTCGTTTAGTTAAAAGATTACTTTTTGGCACATAGGTGTCTTTCTAAAATATCTCGAAATGGTATTGACAGTTTTTTGAAATTTCACCCCTAAAGGGTGAAAAGGGGTGAATTGTGATTTTAAGGATTCTTTAATATCTCTTAGGACCAATAAGATATCGACTTGCTTTTTGCTTACAAAGATTACCCATACAAATACCGAATCACCAATTTCAGGATTTTGTCCTAATCAACCCCTAAAGGGGTGGATCTACAATCGGGGTGAATTATACATCTCGTCGTAATTCCTGTGTTCGTTTAGTTGCAACATTACTTTTTGGCAAATAGGTGTATTTTTAAAATATCTCGAAATGGGTTTAACAGTTTTTTAAAATTCCATCCCTAAGGGTTCAAAAGGGGTGAATTGTGATGTCAAGGACGCCTTAATATCTTTTAGGATCAATAAGATATCGACTTCCTGTTTGCTTGCAAAGATTATCCATACAATTACCAAAAAACTTATTTCAGGAATTTGTCCTAATCAACCCCTAAAGGGGTGGATCTACAATCGGGGTGAGTTATACATTCCGTCGTATTTCCTGTGTTCGTTTAATTGCAACATTACTTTTTAGCACATAGGAGTATTTTTAAAATATCTCGAAAAGGTTTTGGTAGTTTTTTAAAAATTCACCCCTATAGGGTGAAAAGGGGTGAATCATGATTTCAAGTATTCCTTAATATCTCTTAGAACCAATAAGATATCGACTTGCTTTTTGCTTACAAAGATTACCCATACAAATACCGAAAAACATATTTCAGGTTTTTGTCCTAATCAACTCCTAAAGGGGTGCATCTACAATCGGGGTGAATTATACATCCCGTCGTATTTCCTGTGTTCATTAGTAGCAGCATTATTTTTTGGCACATAGGTGTCTTTTTAAAATATGTCGAAATGGGTTTGACAGTTTTTTAAAATTTCACCCCTAAGGGTTGAAAAGGGGTGAATTGTGATTTCAAGGATTCCTTAATATCTCTTAGAACCAATAAGATATGGACTTACTGTTTGCTTGCAAAGATTATCCATACAATTACCGAAAAACGTATTTCAGGAATTTGTCCTAATCAACCCCTAAAGGGGTGGATCTACAATCGGGGTGAGTTATAATTTCGTCGTATTTCCTGTGTACGTTTAGTTGCAACATTACTTTTTAGCACATAGGTGTCTTTTTAAAATATTTTGAAAAGATTTTGATAGTTTT
The DNA here is from genome assembly GCA_963971575.1 of Liopterus haemorrhoidalis. Lineage (NCBI taxonomy): Eukaryota > Metazoa > Arthropoda > Insecta > Coleoptera > Dytiscidae > Liopterus > Liopterus haemorrhoidalis. The sequence continues at coordinate 20,375,601 of OZ020623.1, forward strand.
TTAAAATTTCACCCCTAAAGGGTGAAAAGGGGTGAATTGTGATTTCGAGGATTCCTTAAATCTCTTAGGGCCAATAAGATATTGCCTTGCTTTTTGCTGACAAAGATTACCCATACAAATACGGAAAAATATATTTCAGGATTTTGTCCTAATCAACCCCTAAAGGATGGATCTACAATCGGGGTGAATTATACATCCCGTCGTATTCCCTGTGTTTATTGAGATATAAGGTTTCTTTTTGGCACATAGGCGTCTTTTTAAAATATCTCGAAATGGTTTTGACAACTTTTTTTAATTTAACCCCTAAAGGGTGAAAAGGGGTGAAATGTGATTTCAAGGATTGTTATTATTTTTTAACACCAATAAGATTTCGACTTGGTTTTTACTTACAAAAACTACCCTTGCAAATGCCGAAAAACTAATTTTTGGATTTTGTCCTAATCAACCCCTTAAGGGGTGGATCTACAATCGGGGTGAATTATACATCCCGCCATATTTCCTGTGTTCGTTTAGTTGCAACATTACTTTTTGGCACATAGGTATCTTTTTAAAATATCTCGAAATAGTTTTGACATTTTTTTAAAATTACCCCCTAAAGGGTGAAAAGGGATGAATTGTGATTTCAAGGATTCCTTAATATCTCTTAGGGTCAATAAGATATCGACTTGCTTTTTGCTTACGAAGATTACCCATACAAATACCGAAAAACTTATTTCAGGATTTGGTCCTAATCAACCCCTAAAGGGATGGATCTACAATCAAGTTGAATTATACATCCCGTCGTATTTCCTCTGTTCGTTTAGTTGCAACATTAATTTTTGGCACATAGGTGTCTTGTTAAAATATCTCGAAATGGTATTGACATTTTTTTTTAATTTCACCCCTAAAGGGTGAAAAGAGGTGAATTGTGATTTTAAGGATTCCTTAATATCTCTTATGACCAATAAGATATCGACTTGCTTTTTGCTTACAAAGATTACCCATACAAATACGGAAAAATATATTTCAGGATTTTGTCCTAATCAACCCCTAAACGGTGGATCTACAATTGGGGTGAATTATACATCCCGTCGTATTCCCTGTGTTTGTTGGGTTATAAGGTTTCTTTTTGGCTCATAGGCGTATTTTTAAAATATCTCGAAATGGTTTTGACAATTTTTTTAAATTTAACCCCTAAAGGGTAAAAAGGGGTAAAATGTGATTTCAAGGATTGTTTAACATTTTTTAGGACCAATAAGATATCGACTTGGTTTTTGCTTACAAAAACTACCCATGCAAATACCGAAAAAACTATTTTTGGATTTTGTCCTAATCAACCCCTTAAGGGGTGGATCTACAATCGTGATGAATTATACATCCCGTCGTATTTCCTGTGTTCGTTTAGTGGCAACATTACTTTTTGGCACATAGGTGATTTTTTTTAATATCTCGAAATGATTTTGACATTTTTTTTTAATTTCACCCTTTAAGGGTGAAAAGGGGTGAAATGTGATTTCAGTAATTTCTTAATTCTTTCAAGACCAATAAGATATCGACTTGGTGTTTGCTTACAAAAATTATCCACACAAATGCCGAAAAATTTATTTCAGGATTTCGTGCTAATCAACACCTAAAGGGGTGATTCTACAAACGGGGTAGATTATACATCGCGTCGTATTTCCTGTGTTTGTTGAGTTATAACGTTTCTTTTTGGCACATAGGAGTCTTTAAAATGTCTCGAAATGGTTTTAACAGTTTTTTACCTTTAACAAATATCACCCTTAAAGGGTGAAAATATTATCCATACAAATGCCGAAAATGTATTTCAGGATTTTTGACAGTTTTCTTTCACTCCTAAAGGGTAAATTAGTATTTTTTTGTTAGAAGTAAAATATTCGGAGAGTACATTTTTCAGTATGACGTAAGAACCCACTAAGAAAGAATTATTTCAAGTTCGACCCCTATCTGGTGAAAAGGAGTAAAAGGTTTTTTCACGGGTTCCTCAATATCTCTTAGGACGGATGAGATATCGACTAGATTTTTTGTTACAAAGGTTACCCATACGCAAGTTTAAAAACAAACTGCGGATTTTATGCCAATGAGACCATCAATATACCGTAGCGAAGCACGGGTTTTCAGCTAGTTATATATATAAAAGGCAGTGTCCTGACTGACTGACTCACTCATCACCGCCCTGCCCGAACCCCTGGGCCTAGACACTTGAAATATGGAGAGTATATTCCCTCCATGACGTAAGCGCCCACTAAGAAGGGATTTTTCGAAATTCAACCCCTAAGGGGCGAAAAGGGGTGAACTGTGATTTCACGGATTATTTAATATCTCTTCGGGTCGATGGGATATCGACTTAGTTTGCCGAAAAACTTATTTCTGGATTTTATCCTAATCAACCCCTAAAGGGGTGAATCTGCGATCGGGGTGAATTATACATCCCGTCGTATTTCCTGTGTTTGTTAAGTTGTAAGGTTTCTTTTTGGCACATAGGTGTATTTTTAAAATATCTCGAAATGGTTTTGATAGTTTTTTAAAATTTCATCCCTAAAGGGTAAAAGGGGGTGACATGTGATTTCAAGGATTCTTTAATATCTCTTAGAACCAATAAGATATTGACTTGCTTTTTTCTTACAAAAATTACCCATACAAATTCGCGAAACTAATTTCAGGATTTTGTCCTCATCAACCCCTAAAGGGGTGAATCTACAATCGGGGTGAATTATACATCCCGGCGTATTTCCTGTGTTTGTTGAGTTATAAAATTTAGTTTTGGCACATAAGTGTCTTTTTAAAATATCTGGAAATGGTATTGACAATTTTTTAAAATTACGTCCCTAAAGGGTGAATAGGGGTGAAATGTTAATTCAAGGATTCCTTAATATCTCTTAGGACCAATAAGATACCGACTTGGTTTTTGTCTACAAAGATTATTCATACGAATACCGAAAAACTTATTTCGGGTTTTATCCTAATCAACCCCTAAAGGGGTGAATATACAATTGGGGTGAATTATAAATGCCGTCGTATTTCCTGAGATTGTTGAGTTATAACATTTATTTTTTGCACATAGGTGTCTTTTTAAAATATCTCTAAACGGTATTGACAGTTTTTTAAAATTACTACCCTAAAGGATGAAAATGGGTGAAATGTTAATTCAAGGATTCCTTAATATCTCTTAGGACCAATAAGATACCGACTTGGTTTTTGCTTACAAAGATTAGCCATACAAATGCCTGAAAACTTATTTCAGGATTTTGTCCTAATCAACCCTTAAAGGGGTGAATCTACAAACGGGGTGAATTATACATCCCGTGTATTTCCTGTGTTTGTTGATTTATAAAATTTCTCTTTGGCACATAAGTGTCTTTTTAAAATATCTCGAAATAATATGGACAGTGTTTTAAAATTGCACCCCTTAAAGGTGAAAAGGGGTGAAATGTGAACTCAAGGATTTCTTAATATATCTTAGGACCAATAAAATATCGACTTGGTTTTTTCTTACAAAGATTACTCATACAAACGCCGAAAAACCTATTTCAGGATTTCGCCCTAATCAACCCCTAAAGGGTCGAATCTACAATCGGGGTGAATTATAGATGCAGTCGTTTTTTATGTGTTTGTTGACTTATAACATATCTTTTTGGCACATAGCTGTCTTTTTTAAATATCTCGAAATAGTTTTGACGGTTCTTTTAATTTCCCCCTAAAGGGTTAAAAGGGGTGAAAGGTGATTTCAATGATTCTCTAATATCTCTGAGGGCCAATAAAATATCGATTTGGTTTTTGATTATAAAGATTACCAATATAAAGGCCAAAAAACCTAGTTCAGGATTTTGTCCTAATCAACCACTAAAAGGGTGAATCTACATTCGGACTTAATTATACATCCCGTCGTATTTCCTGTATTTGTTGAGTCATGACATTTATTTTTGGCTGATGGTTGTTTTTTTTTTAAATATCTCGAAATGATTTTGAAATTTTTTTAAAATTGCATCCCTAAAGGGTGAAATTTGATTTCAAGAATTTCTTAATATTTCTTAGGATATTTCTTAAGTTAAGAGAGTTTTGATTTTTGCTTATAAAGATCACCTATACAAATGCCAAAAACTTATTTCAGTATTTTATACTAATCAACCCCTAAAGGGTGAATCTACATTCAGGGTGAATTAAACATCCTGTCGTATTTCCTGTGTTTGTTTAGTCATAACATTCCTTTTTGTCACATGTCTAAAATACCTCGAAATAATTTTGGCAGTTTTTTTAAATTTCACCCTTAAAGGGTTAAATGGGTATTTTTTATGCGATAGAACGTTTTTTGGACATAGATACATGAAATTCGCAAAATATATTCCACTAAGAAGTGATTTTTCGAAAGTAGACCTCTAAGGGGGTGAAATATGATTTCAGGAATTCTTCAATATCTTTTAGATCCAATCAGACATCGACTTGGTTTTTGCTTTCAAAAGTTACCCATAGAATTTTTAGCAACAGAAATTCAGGATTTTACCCTAATCAACCCCTAAAGGCATGAATCTACATTCGGGGTGAATTATATAAACCTTACATAGGTTTCTATTAAATAGAAACCTACTTAGCTTTCTTTTTAAAATATTTAGTAAGCGTTTTTTTAAATTGACAATTAACAATTTTTTTAAATTTCATCCCTAACAGGGTTCATTGGTATTTTTTATTCGATAGATCGTCCCTTGACATAGAGACATGAAATTCGGGAAATATATTCCTTCTATGACGTTAATACCCACTAATATGGAACTTTTCAAAATTCGATCCCTAAGGGGGTGAAAAGGGCTGAAATTTGATATTACGGATTCCTCAATATCTCTTAGGACTATTGAGATATTGACTTGGTTTTTGCTTACAAACGTTACCCATACTTAGTTAAACTTAAACTTATTTTAAATGTTACCCTTACCCCAAAAAGGGTGGCTCTGCCTTCAGGGTATAGAACCCTTCGTTTTTCCTTCGTTTGTTGAGTTATAACATTCCTTTTTGGCATATATATATATATATATATATATACGTTTGGAATAGTTGGGAAAAGAAGATATTGTGTTAACATTTTCCCAACTATTCCAAACGTATATATATGTTTATATATTTATATATGTTTATATATGTTTATAGATATATAACGCCATGTAGCTTCTAACGCCAGTAAATACTACATTTACTGGGCAACCTTCGCGTTGTGGTTGGCTTTATTTCAAATTTATAATATTTTAATTAAAAAATTTCGCTGAAATATTAGTTAAAATGTAATTTTTGTTTTGTTGGGTGACATAAAAGCTGTTCACTTTTGTAAGAACACACTAGATCTGGTTATTTTGATTACTTTTATGGTGTGTTACTGACTTTAAATGTCAATTAAAAATATTCCTTACGCTGTAAATCGACTTTAGGTTGATAAGGTTATGATCGTTGTAATTAAGATATCATTTTTCAATATAACATATGTCAAATGGATCGCCATTTCAAAAAAGTGACATTTAAATACCAACATGACATACAGCTTTAAAGGTACAAACTATTGAAAACAAAATTCCCTGTTAGTTTGTTCTTACAAAAGTGAACAGCTTATTGGCATCTGACACTACCGATAGAGGCGCTACTGCATTCACATCATGGCTGACTTTGGTAGGATATTTTTGACAGGTTCAATGGTATCTTCATGTGATATTTATTGAAACACACGGGAACACACTCTAAAATGGTCTTTAACTGTCTTTCCACTTCTAAGAACATATTCCCATGCTTGTCACAAACTCGACTATCCTACAACCGTCAGTTTCTCAAAATATCACTAGAGGCGCTTCAGTTATTGTCAGTTGACAATAACTAATATTAACATATCAAAACAATGTATAAGCTGTTCACTTTTGTAAGAACACACTACATCTCGTTATTTTGGTTACTTTTATGGTGTGTTACTGACTTTAAATGTCAATTAAAAATATTCCTTACGCTGTAAAACCGACTTTAGGTTGATAATAATAATAATAATTTATTAGCTGTAAATGCACATTTACATGAATGTTTTACATAGTCAAGATAGTCAAATAGGGAAAACTGTCTTACACACCCTGATCTTTTGTGAGAAAAGTAATGTACTCTTGTAAGGAGTAAGGAGCACAAGAGATCAGAATCTGTTTAACATTATTAATTAACTGCTTTTCTGTCATTGCTTTAATATGATCGGGTAATAAGTTATAAAGTTTGACACCAATGTATCTGTAAATTTGTTGCATAATATTGAGATTACACTTAGGCAAAACAAAGTTGTCCTTATTACGCGTGTCATATTTATGCAGATTTTTGTGTGAAACCAGTAAGTCAATCTGTTTCCTGGTAAATTTTATACACTCGAGTATATAAACAGCGGGTACAGTTAAAATGCCACTGTCTATAAACAGTTTCTTAGCATGAGCTCTGAAATGGGCTTTGTTGATAATACGTACAGCTCTTTTTTGTAATATAAAAATTCTATTGGCGTGCACAGAGTTGCCCCAGAAAATGATTCCATAGGTAATAATACTATGAAAGGTGGCAAAGTACGCACATCTGAGGATACTACCACTAACATAGTATTTTAGTTGTCTCAGTAAAAACACTGCCGAAGCTAGTTTGCTTGAAATATAATCAATCTGCGCATGCCAATCGAGTTTATTATCAACATAAATACCAAGTCATTTCGCACTCATACTGAAATCTTCAATTCTACAGTTTTTCTTAATATTAAAAAGTACTTTTTGTGTTTTGTCACCATTTAAATATAGCTTATTTGCATCAAACCATAACTGTGCTTCAGCTTGTGCAGTCTCTAGTTGAAACCTCAGCAAATCTTCCGATTTGTGTGTCGCATATATAGTTGTATCATCCGCATACAAACAGACCTGCGAAGATATATTCAGCCCAATGACCGAGCCTTGTGGAACTCCTGCTCTTACTTCCCGATAAGTGGAGGATTGTTTATTGAATACCACGTTCTGTTTTCTGTTGTATAAGTATGATACAATAAGTTTTATAGTATTGTCTCTAAATCCATAAAATTCTAATTTATGTATAAGAAGTTCATGATCCACACAATCGAAAGCCTTGCTGAGGTCACAAAAAACAGCAGATGCAAAACAGCCTTGATCCACAGCGTCATGTATTACAGTCATCATGTCGTTAATGGCATCTATAGTACTAAATTTTGTCCTGAAACCAAACTGGTTGTTGTTTAAAATTTTATATTTTTCTAAAAATTTTGATATCCTTGTTTTGAGGGCCTCTTCGATGATTTTAGATAATATAGGAACTAAAGATATTGGCCTGTAATTATCTGGCGAGTTCGAATCGCCCTTTTTAAAAATAGGTATTACTTTGGCTATTTTTAAAGCATCTGGAAATACACCTTGATTAAAACATAAATTAGTCAAAATAGTTAGAGGTTTAGCCAAATATTCACTAGCTAGTTTTACAAAATAATTGGAGATGTTGTATACATCACATGTTTTACTCGAGTTTAATTTACATATGATGCTTTTAATCTCATTTTCATCAACAGGCATGAGATAAAATGAATTTTGCAAAGATGTTTTTGTATTTTCAATTAATTGTAAAGCACTAGTGTTGACTCTAGTTATGTTTTGAGCTATCCTGTTTGGAGTCTCGGAGAAGAAAACATTGAATTCTTCAGCTCCTAGCTCTGACTGCATTTCTTTTTTCTTATTTCGCCCAGTTTCTTTATTAATAATAGCCCAAGCGGTCTTACTTTTGTTTTCCGAGTTACTTAATAGTTTATCATTATGCATATATTTTGCACACTGAACCGATTTTTTAAAAATTGTTTTTTGTGCACGGTACATTTTTAAGCTTTCCCCGGTATTATGGTTTAAATAGAGTTCTCTAAAGAAAAGTAATTTTTCTTTATGTTTTTTAATGTTTAAATTGTACCATCGTTCCGGCTGAGAACTATTCTTTTTTGTGTAAGACCGTTTGGGAAAGGATTTATCAATACAATAGACAAGATTTTCTATAATATTATTACATAATAAGTCCACATCTTGACTATTCTCCATTATCCAATCCAACTTACTTAAATTAAAATTAAAATAATTAGTAGTAACAGTATTAATCATCCGTGTATTATATATAGTTTTTTTAATTGAGTACTTGCTATTATCATAATATGTTAAAATAGTTTCATGATCGGATGATAAAAATCCTGTTACTTCACATTTAAGTTCACAATCGTTATAAAAATTACAAACAATATTGTCCAAACACGTTTTAGAGGCTTTTCTAGTAACAGTTTCTATTAAATACCTAGATTTGAAACTTTTAAAAAGATTCCTCAGAATTTTGCTCTCATTCGTGATGGTTAAAAAGTCCACATTAAAGTCACCACAAATGATGAAGCGTTTTCTTTTATTTGTTAAAATCTCCATTACACCATTTAGATGTTCAATAAATAATATAAAGGGTGAGGAGAGCGGGCGATAGAAACACACTATAACAATGTTGTCTACTTCTACCGCACACACTTCAAAACACTTTTCCATATTGCATTTATTTAAATAATCTACTACTCTATAGTTCACATTTTCTTTGACGTAAATCGCCACTCCACCTCGTCGGTAATTTTCCCTGCAGAAAAATGTAGCAATGTTGAAGTTCGGCAGTGTGTAGTTTGGTATTTCATCTTTGTGAAGAAAATGTTCATTTATACAAATCACCTGGATGCTAGGATTGTCATGTATTACGCATGTGATTTCCTCTTTTTTATTTCTCACACTTTGCGCATTAAAGTACCACATCATGCTATTGCATTTGTCCATTCAATTTTCTTGCGTCGTCATATCTTTAAAATTATCTAAGTTATTAGCTAACTTTTGGTTTGTTTTGCGGGACTCTTCCGAAAATAACGAGATACGTAAACTCCTTTAGGCCATTTTTTTGCGTCTAAAACGGTCTCAAAATTTGTCTCATCAATTATTACCTTAAAAGAGCTGTAATGTTGTGGAAATTTTGAGTTCTGCTTAATGCATTCTACTTCAGGACAAAACTGTTGTATAACAATTTTTAGTTGGTCTTCCGTGGTGTCCGGACGGAGTCGTGATACAAACAAGAATGCCTTTTTCGGCACCACTCTCAGATTATCAATTTCACCACTTCCTATAATGCGTTTGTTGTTTTTTTTGCGTGTATTTCTCTTCACAACCATTTCCCAGCCGTCATTTTCCGGTTGGTTCACAGGGTCTGATGCTGTTTTCCGTATATCTACTAAATTGGGAACATCCGTTTGGATTTGATCCGTTATTTTCTTCATTGTATTCCTCTTAGAGCGGTTGATTTTGTTTTTGTCAACTGCATTTGTTTTGAAACACTCAGCTGTTGTTTGTTTACTAACAGTTTTTACCAACGTGGACAAGTTAGTCTTCGTCTGTCCGTTAGTTATGGGAACAGACTTTGTCATGTCAATATGATTAAAAACTGTTTTATCAGGTATGTTTCCTTCGTCAATTTTAATATTATTAATTTGCTTTTCTACACCAGATGGCATTAGGTCATTTATTTTATTTAAAAGATCAACTTGAAGTTTCAGCGAGTCAATATTATTATTTAAGGAGGTTATGAGTGCATCTTTCCCCTCTAATAGTTTTTTTAGATAGATAATATCGGTTTTTAATGCTTCGTAGGTTGTTTCAGTAGCACTAGAGAATGATTCGTTTGATAAGTCGTCCTCATCAAGTTGTTCACGTTCCTGCGCTACACTATTCACTTCCGTTGTCGAAGATTCACAGCACTTAACCGTCGTTTTATCAATAAATTTCATACCTTTAACGTGTTTAGCACAACTAGGATGAAAAACGTTATCGCAAGTCACACATTTAAATCCCGTTTGTGGTACATTTTTACACCTTTTACAGTTTTTTAAAGGAGCACTTTTTATCACTTCTAAATTTTCAGCGGCCATCTTCACCAAGAGAAATAATTTTTCTATCGATATTTCGATAAGGTTATGATCACTATAATTAAGATATAATCTGTCTCAATTTGTAATACGAAACTAGATCTGGTTACTTTGCTGACTGTTGTGGTGTAAACAGACTTTGGCGTATCCGTGTGAACCAATACTATGATAATATTATAAATGTATTGTCAATATACAACATAAAAAATGAACTTTACCTGTTAGTTAGCTATTACAAAATGAGACAGATAATATCATTTTTCATTATGACATATGTCAAATGGATTGACATTTTAAAAAGGTGACATTTTTTAATACCAACATGACATATAGCTTCAAAGATGCAAACTATTGAAAACAAAATTCCCTCTTAGTTTGTTCTTACAAAAGTGAACAGCTTATACTTTTAAGAAAATATAAATTTTATGCGTATCTCCTATTGCGCGCCTACTGTTAGAAAATGTTTGGATTATAATAAAAAAAATTGAAGTGAAGTGTGAATTTTCACACATTTCAGGGTTTTGCAGGTATTTAATAAGTGTAAAAAGCCAACAGGATACTAGATGTCTAGGACAGTATTTGTTCTATAATCACATCAAAATCAACAGTTTTTAGGGTTTTGTAGGTATGACCAAAAAACCTTTATACCGTCATTTTGTCGTCTGTCTGTTCGGTAAAAATTGTAGCCAAACGGCTAAACCTAGAGAGTTGAAATTTGGCATGCTTATACAACTCTTTGACCCGCACATAGGAAAAATACTAAAACATCTAAAAAACATATCACCCTATGCCCTATACTCTATACTCTATAATTTTTAAGAACGAAGTAGATGGCGCTGCGGACGCGGCCGGTTTCACACTGAATCAAAATAAAGTTTATAATTTAAAATTAAATAAATTTTGGGGTAAATTCAAATTTGACGTTTCAAAATTAATGTTTTTAAAAAATGTTATAATTTAAAAGCAGAAAATTGCTATTAATCTTAGTTTCTAAATAAATTGTAAAATATTTTATTTTCAAATCATTTAAAATTTAACTAAAATATATTATTTAATAATAGAAATATATTATGTCAATATTCAATCGCAATTGTTAATTATTATATACAGTCTGTTTCAAACGGTTAGGCGGAACTAAATGGGAATTTTGTTCTTTTAGGTTGTCACGAGAAGGGACCTTGCTAGGGTTATTTAATTTTTCACGTTGGAATATCAAAATTGAAAATTCCAACAATGAAACCATGGAAACGAATGATATATGTCAATGTCAATTATTTTTTTTATATATTTTAATGACAAAAATATAAATAATTGGGAAATTTGTAATAAGAATGACACAAAAAATTAACATATAAAGAAAATGACATTTTAAAATGATGAAAAAAATTACCAAAAACTGTTTATTGTAATTATGATTTACAAAGCTTAAAAAAAACGGCCGAAAAGCACGATTTAAACGATGAAAGTAACTAGATTGCAAAATCTAGTTCCGCTTAACCGTTTGGAACAGACTGTACTAAGGTTCTGTTTATGAATAAATATTTATTTTTGGAACATAATGAAAAAACTTCCTGTAGGGTTAATTTTTAATAATATTGTTAATTGTCAGATTTATTACAAAATATTTTAATTTTTTAAATAATTCAAAATATTTAATTTTTTTCGGGGCAAAAATATATTCTCTGGTCATATATATTTTCAAATTTAACGAAATTATAATTGTTATTATTATGTAAAAAATAAATTATTGTAAACGAGTTATACACTGCACAAAAATTAGAACACTTCTTAAAACAAAATATGTACTGTCTGAAACTTTGTAATCTACTTAACTTAAATAATGTTTTCATACTTAGTTTTTACTTTCTAAATCCATTAATCGTGATGTTCACGTAAAAGAAGTTTTCCCCTAACTTTTATGCACAATGTATACTTATGGCTGTATACAAATGTTATTTATAAGAAAGGAAAATGATAAAAACAAGCTGTGTTTCGCGAAATTTTGGTCGTATCTGTACTTTTCGACCAATAGCGATGTTGGAATATAGACTTGAGCAGAACAAAACTTAAGCACAGATAGAAATAGAAATTTATAGTTCCATCTCTCACTGTTGCAGACACTTGCAGTGTTGCCAGATGAAATTTTGTTCTGGCGGTAGAAGTTCACGAAAAATAGATATAGAAATAGAATAGCGGTAGATGGCGGTGAAAAAGCGGTAGATTACAAAAATGTGGGTGGAGGCTTGTTTTTTTTTTTTTTTAGTCCACTGCTTATAAAATCGTTCAAAAATTGTCCAATGACATTTTTTTTTTTTGTTTAAAATTTAGGATTTTTGCTTAATATGTAATAATATAATATAATAATAAATATAATATATAGTATAAAATTTAAATTGTTTGTTATATTTTAATTTTTATTGCATTTTTTTCAGTCTTAAAAAACATTTTTTTTTTTAAATTACTAATACTATTTTTAAATTAACAATACTAATTTTAAATTAACTTATACTACGCAAGAATTTTTCTTCTGTTTAAAAAAGTGCAACACAGATTAAGTATTCATATAAAATTTTATTTCAATTTTATACATTTAATAAATACATAGACATTTGTATAACATACATAAAAACATAAGAAACATTAATACTTAATAAAATTATTTTGATTATAAAAAAAAAATCCTTGTAGGTTCACTTCATTTTCCCATTTATGGTTGTAAGCCTGGTGATATTTCTTTTTTCTTGGAGGTGTCTGAGCCCGATCCACCTCTTCGTTTTCTTCATCGGAGCTGTTTGTGTCTGAACGACGAGAACTGGTGGAAGGTACTGGTTCCGCCATTCCACTTTAAGATGATAATAAATAAAATATTAGTAATTTTGTATTGTTTAGCAAGAATAAATAAAAACGAATTAATAATGATAATTCGTCTTACCTATTATTATAACGACTTAAACACTGAAACACTATCAAAACTCAGATTCAAAACTAGTTGCGTTCAATTGCTGGCTTCGATGTGTAATGACGAAAAATTCGATCCGTTTTTATTTTATAGTAAATATCCGGGGAACTACTTTAATATTAAATAAAGTAATTCCCCTGGGTTTATTAACTCAAGTAATTCCCCCGGTTCCGTATATTTCAAAAAGTCCCGGTTTTATAGCATAAACTATAAACATAAATTAACCAATAAGGTTTCGGCTCGTTTCTGATTGGTGATACGTCACTGAAGCAAGAGCATGCGCAAATTGAATTTAAATGACCTGGCATTTAAATGAAGTGGGAGAAACCTACATAATTTTGACATTTGACTGAAAAATATCGATGTAGCAAATTGAAAAAAAATAATTCATTTAAATTATTTTTAATTAGGAATAATAAGTAATAAAAAGCGGTAGTTTATGATGAAAAACGGGAGAACGGTAGATGAAACCTGAAAACGGTAGAAATACCGCTTTAGCGGTAGATCTGGCAACACTGGACACTTGAGAGTCCCCACGCGCTATATACTTGTTTATAGATATATGCACGGCCCAGACTACCTACTCCCCAAGCCTTTACGTGTGTATTAGAGATAGCAACGATTAATCGAAGATTGAAATAATCGATTATTTTGTTTCAATTAATCGATTAATCATACAATAGTTTTTAATAAATATTTCTTTATTTTTTAATAAATAAAGTTTCGATTAATTAATAACACAGCCCAACAGACATTTTGGTGCCTGCGAGTTTTTAACTGTCTCTAGGTAATTTTTGGGCACAGAATCCAAAATAGCCGTCAGATTTGGTCTATCAGATCTAGTTTTTGAGATACGCTATATTGGCCTCTTTTACAATAAAATATCTTATTTCTTAACTTGTGTATTTTTCACGTTATTACTGTTACTATTTGCTCCAACTGACAGTTACAAAAACAAAATAGACAAAGTAAGGTATTTATTTCACAAAGTAGATAAATAATCACTTATCACTTAAAAATGTTCTTTTGTGCGACTTTCTAGCACGGAGTTTACCAGAACAGTCTTTTTGAAGACTCCAACAGTAATTGGCCATCATGTGGCTATCTTATCTTCCTTGATATCTATCTTCCATAGTTTTATGTCCTGATCTTTCCCCCGGATCTTCACTAAAATCACCTAGGTTTTCTGGTAAATGGTCATAATACAACCGAGAATATTAAAGTTGGAAAGCATATTTTCCACTAATTCTCTGATAAATGATTTGATTTCCAAGAAAATTTTGTACTACTTGAATAAATGAACACCAAGAATTAGATTCAATCTCGTTCATTGATGCGGTTGAATTGGATTGTGGATCTTCAGTAGGTTGCCTTATCTGAGGACCATCAAATATTTTGGCTTTCAGTTTTTCGTAGTTAATCCAAGGAAATTTACGTGTCATGTAGCCTACACAAAGTCTATCTCAATTTAAAGCCTTCAAAAATTGCTACATAAGCCCAAACTTGATATGTAAGGGTGGAAATATAATTTTTTCTCTCGCAACCAAAGGTTCGTTGACAACGTTTTGTTTTTCTTGAATTATGACATTTCTTAATGGAAATCACCCAATTTCTGTTAACCCAGTGCTGATCCTTAGCTCTGCTGTCCGAAAGACATAAAAAAACAAAGCTATTTTGTATATCCACTTTGCTGTCGAAGGAGGACGTTTACCGTTTTTAGATAAAAACTAAAATCAATTAGTCTGTATCTCAAAAACTAGAGCTGCTACGAAAAAGAGTCAGGTATTTTTGAAATCAGCACATCAAAAATATCCAAAATCAGTTCTTACTTTTCCGGCACCAAGATAAAAAAAATATTTTATTGGACAGTGTAATTAATCGATAATTTTATTTTATTTTCAAGAAATTACTTAGTTGTATTGTTGAAACACTGGTCGGTAAGATCACTTTGCTGTCTTAGAGGTCCCTAGATTACTAGGCCTTCAGAACACTCGCTCTCGCCCATCTGGAGAATTAAACTGAACCGGTACTCATTTCTGCCCAATATACTGCTATAGTTTGCGTCCAATCAGTTCAAATGCTCAGGAGCGAAACGCAATCTTCCAACTCGATAATTTGCGAGAAAAGCCAGGCAAGTTACAGGTCCCATAGATGCTGTTAGCTGATGACGCTTTATAGTGTAATTAATAAAGTGTTTGGTTACATCCAAAACACCAGCGATATTCTAATATTACTGTCATCTTCATATATGTTCGTACGTTTTCCGGCCACAATTTAATTTTATTGCACAAAAAAAAGACTTGCAGAAGTTTAGAAATCTCTAAGATGGGTAACTAATGGCAAAAATTTATTTTAATAATGAATTATTTGTATTTTACGTAATGAAATAAGTTTACGTACTTATTTCATTATGCAAATTTACGTAATGAAATAAATTGTTTTTATGGAGTTCTAAATAAAGTATTTGTGCACATCGGTACTAAACAATATTTTCAATGTTTCGAAGTACCGGGTCCTGGATCTTCCATATTTTATATATTTTAATATAAAATTTAATTCGGTAAACATGTAAAATAACTTTATTTTAATTAAAATCACTCTAAATTTACACAACCTATAAAAGTTATACAAATAAGTAAGTTCACGACAAACTGCGCAGGCTGTTGGCTGTAGACTGGGTAGGCTGTGACGTCACAGCCAAGTTTGTAAACAGTCGGAGTGTTTTTCGCGCGCTACATAAAAGAATGATTTTTAAGCCTTCAAATTAAAAAAAAAAAATCATAACTGTTTTTTATGTTTATATGCAACATAAATAATATAATAAAAAAATCAGCTGTGGCCACCACAGGACCGACCGCCATTATAAAGTACTTGCATAAAATACATTCTAGCAGCAGAGTAGAAATTACTTGGCCAAATATTTTCTAACAGAGATATTATTTATCATGACCATGGAAACGTTACATACAAGTATGAAAAAATTGAGACTTGGAAAAAAATTCGAAAAATATTACAAAAGTTTTTCGAAATTTTTCGTTTTATCAAAAAACGTCTCAAATAAAAGTTATTACTTATTGCATTTATAGCAACTTTTTTTAAATACATTTTTTCGAAATATTTTTCTGTTGCTAAATATTCGCAAAAATATTAAAATCGACACGAATAAACTTCCATTTCTAGTCAACCGATTTTTACCAAAAGTTGATCAACTCGTGCCATTGATGTCAAAAGCTTAAATATGCAGTTTCATAAAAATCCTTTTAGCCAAATTTGCTCTGCACGTGTACACAGACAGACAGACGGACCGACGGACAGACAGACAGACAGACGGACGGACCGACAGATATCATGCTAAAAATAGTCAAAACGTTATGTAGGGACCTCAATTCGTGAAGATACATCGAAATCTCGAAATGTCAAAATCGGTATGATCACAATACCTCCCTTATATATGTTGGCGGTCGGTAAAAATTAAATAAAAATCATGCTTATCCCCTATTTTGAAATACGGTAATTATAATTTTAGTTCTTTTCGAATTTTCGGGGGTGGATTTTCCCTCCAACCCCCCTTTGCGTACGCCACTGGTCTTTATAGTTAAAATGGGACTGTCCTAATAAAATGCAGTTAAAAACTCTAATTTTATTAATATAAATTATTTAAATGTGTTTCAGAAATCATTAATTCTGGTGAAGCAAGCAATGGGAAACGTAGTGATTGCATCTACCCCATAGATACCGGAGGTGTTATTATTAAAGAAGAAATAGACATCAAGTTGGAAGATGAATATGCTAGTGAATATGATGAAGAAATCGGGAATGGATATAAAATGAACGTTGAATTAGAACAATTAGCTGAACGATACACCGGTTAGTAATGCAAATCAAACAATAGAGGCGCCTAATATGAAACTTGCCAAATTCAAAGCAGTATATTCAGTTGCGAATTTATGATTTTGCCGCCTGTAGGCTACTAGTTTTTTAACTATCCAATATATTTTTATAAACAAAGTAGTAGTTCTTTCAAAATATACATTTATCTTATGGGTTGTGTAATAAATTCTCGCGTTGTTTTGTTTATAGGATTTATTGAAAAAAAAACAATAATTATAGTAACAAATTACTCAATAATATATTCGCCATCATTATTTACAACCTGTTCCCACATATCGACCAACTTGTTGATGCCTCTCGCCAAAAATCTTTTGATTTCGTGCTGAAGAAGTTTGTGAGCCAGGTTTTGAGGTCTTCATCGTTAGCGAAGGTTACGCCCCTCGTTTGGTTCGACATAGAACGGAAAAGGTGATAATCTGTTGGCGCAAGGTCCGGAGAGTATGGCGGAGGCGATATAACCTCCCATTTGAGATCATTCAGAGCCTCTTTGACGATGTTTGCAGTGTGTGGGCGCGCATTGTCATGAAGAAGGATGACTTGACCACGTCGATTGGCCCTTTTCTGCTGAATTGTTTCGTTCACGCGATGAAGTTGGGCGACATAGCGTGCCTTGTCGACATTCTTGTTCTTCTCCAGGATTTCTCAGTAAAGCACACCATCACAATCCCACCAGTCCCAGAGCATTGTCTTCTTGGGATGGGGATCTTGCTTAACTCTCGGCCTTGGTGTGTCTCCTGGTGCCGTCCTCTCTTTTCTTTGCTTCATATTTACGTAAAGACACCACTTCTCATCCCCGGTGACAATTCTGTATAAAAATCGTTGCTTGTGACCGTGTGTTGCACGATGCCGGGCGAGATTTTGATCTCATGGAGTGAAGATGGTTAGCGATAGTCTTAAAGGCCAGCGATGGCCATTTTTAAACTTGGAAAACCAATCTTGCGCCGTACTCGGAGCTATAGCATCTACTCCATATACGTCACAAATGTAACGAGCTGCTTCCGTAGCTTTCTGACCACGACGAAAGACAAAATAAAGCAGATGTCGAAAATGATGTTTTTTACCTCCTGGAACTTCCATTTCAAAAGCCTCAAATTCAATTAAAATTAATTAATTCCGAAAATTAAAGCAGATAAGTTTGTAGAGCACAAAAAACAATTATAATGCATATATAAACTTAACCTAACAAAACACAAAATTGTGGGAAAAAGATTAAATACAAAAAACGCTGGAATTTATTACACAACCTATATAATACTGGATGTGACATTTTGATCTGCAAGGCAGCCCTCATCAGCAGCAAGTGAAGAAATATTTAACGGTTATAGTATTTCCATAATGAAATGGCCACCATCACTTATTGATTCCAATAATGGCTGACAGTATAACCATTATACCTGCTGAGTTTATGGTTCTGTTAAAATAGTTGTCAGGACAGTAATAATTATTTAAAATAAACGTGTTTTCTTATATGCTGTTTAGAATGAGATGTATATACTCATATGACATCTCTTCATATTTTTATCAGGCTTAGGCCTGGCCTATTTGAATTATAAATATAGGCATATTTAAAAATTATTTATAGTCTATATTAAATACTTCAAATTTGCACAAACAAAAATCATTTTCACTCTGTCACTTTCTGTCGGTGTTGTATTTTTCCGGGACACATTACCTTTTAATTGGCTCCACATTAGTTTTATAGGGTTTAAAACACAATAATATGGCGGTAGCCTTAAAATACTGCAACGTTCTTTTTTTGCCATTTCGTCAACCACAAATGTTTTTTCCACTGTTTCGCCGTGATAATTTTTAATAACTCTGCTTTAGTTTTTTTACTGACATTTTCAACAAATATGTTTTCCTCTTCTAAAAAATTTATTATATCAGTTTTTCGTGTTGGTGCAGTTGGATTTTTTTTTTAAATTGCCGAGAATGATACGAAGCATTGTCCATTACGATCACCGTATGTTCTGTCACATTGGGCAGAAGTTGAGATTTGAACCAAACTTCAAATAATGATGCCGTCATATTTTCATGATAGTCGGCGTTACAATTTTTAAGATTCTTAGCTGATATCAAGAGTCCATTCTGAACCCATCCTTGTTCGCTTCCAGCGTGTAGTATAATAACACGTTTCCCTCTGGAACATGGTGTTTTTAAAACACATTTAGAAGAATTGTCTGATAAACCTTTCTTGCGAATATCATGCGTGTCATACCATGTTTCATCTAAATACACGATGAGTCTACTTTCTTCTCTCTATTTGTGTAATTGGGCCAAATACTGCGATCTCGCCCTTACTAATCTATCTGTTTCCATAATATGTAAACATTTATTTAACGTTCTATATCTAAATCCTAGCAACTTCAAATAATTAAACATATAGTCGGATTGCTGATAGGTGACTGTTACATGTATGTATCAAGTAGTGCACTCATATAATAATCTAGTTGCCATTATTCAGCGATTTTAAAAATGTTTTTTGTTTTTTGTCTTAACTGTCAGTGTCCGGTAATAAATATTGATTAAAATATGGTGTGCGGCCAATTATTAAATTCACAAACTTTAATTTTAAATCTGCTGGAATAAACAACAAATTATAATCCAAAATTTACGTATGAGTATAAATTTTTCCTTATTTATAATTATTACCTTAAAATTAATAATTTTGTTTGTTTGAGTACTGCTGTAAATTTATTTTCGCGCTCTAATTAGTAAAGATATCTACGAATTATGCTGTTTCTTTCTAATGCTTTGTTTTTATTCAAATAATTTTTAAGGTTAGTTGTCAACTTGGATCACTATACGTTACTATGGGTATGCAAATAATTTTAATGATATAGACAGAAAGCATATAGTATTGAATATCGATACTTGTAGCAACGAACAGTCACTTATCAGCAATCCGACTATATGGTTAACTTTGTATGGAAATTCTATCCCGTTTTCTTCCAACTTTTTAATTAAAAGATGTACAGTCGACATTACATTTTTCGAATAAAAGTCGTATATTTTATTTATTATTATTTTAGACATAAAACTATCTATTTTCGTGAAAACTTGTAAATCGGGTCGTTTTAGATGCTGATTTTTGCGACAAACAATGATACGTTGAATTGTTCTGTATGGAACACTAGTTAATTCCGCAGTTCTAAGTATAGGTTAGACATTAACTACAGAAACTATTTTTTTATAAACGTTCTGTATCAGAACTTTGCAATTTTCTGACAAATAACATTTTTTTTAGTAGCCACGTTCACATTTTCGCACTCCAAATCACCTTGCACAGATTCACTATTTTCACTACAGAAATTAGGAATTTCTTCAAAATCAAATTGTCGCCAAAGAGCTATGTTGTTAATGTATGCCGCTATGAACGTTGAAAATTAGCTAAAAAACAAGTAAACAACCCCTAAAATTTAGAAATAATAGGATTATAAATTTGGAAAATATCCTTAATGGTTTTTAAGAAACTTCAATTGAACTAGTGTTACATCTATTCGATTTCAATTAAAAAAGAAACAGAAATTTTTATAATAATGGTAAATTTAAATAACTTAATATAATTCAAATAAAAAAGAATATTAAATCTAGAAAAGCTAGAACGGAAAGAGCTTAAGAGCTTTTAAGAACAATCTTATAAAATTAAAAAACTGAGGGGGTACATAAAAATACATTGAACAAAATAGTATATTATTATACGAATTTTATAAGACAATATATTGTCACACGAGTTTTTTACGACGTTGGAGTACGACGAGCAAAGCGAGGAGTGCTCCAATGAAACAAGGGTGACAATACGTCGTATAAAACTAGCATTATATTGAGAAGTGAAATTACCGTTGGCGGCGCTGTAATTCATGGCAAAATGGCTGAATTGTCTAGTATTCAGCTGACAATATGCTAACAGGGAACAGGTTAATTTAAGCACAGTACATTTTTATTTTATGAAAATGTATCTATCGACGTTCTAACAAAAAATCAACACCAGAACATATGTAATAATTTAAAACAGTACTACAGTCGCGTAGTACAATATTTGACCACCAGACTGCGTATCCGAGCATGTCAGTTCTCAATAGTAATTTTTATACTTTGCATCACTTAATTTATAGAAATTTTAAAATTCTATTTATAAAAAAAATAGATGTGAAGTGTGAATTTTCACACATTTCAAGGTTTCGCAGGTATTTAGTAAGTGAATGATGATTATTTGGGATGCCAAAACAAATTTTATGTTAAAATATATATTTTTTTTTGGTAATTTTAATTCGAATGCTTAATACCATTATTTAGGTTTCTAAATATGTGCAGTTTTTTTTTTATATATATATAGCAAGGTTCATGAAGATTTTGAAAATTGCGCCTATGGCTTCCATTGGTTGTTTTAAGTCATAACTCCGCCCCTCTGATTTCGTGCATTCAGTTGCAACAATTTCCGCTGGTTATTAAATTTACGCTTTTAAAAATTAAATGCAACATTTTCCCAAATATAATTAGAATTTTGAAAAAATAATTTAATCTAAATAAAAATGCAAAAAAAATAAAATTGCCTGGAGATCGGATCGAACCATAGTTTGCAAATTAGAACGCGATCATGCTTACCATTACACTATCAAAGCATACTGGTTTAATATGTTACATAAATTATTAAATAGTTTGCATGGTCAAGCAAAAAACACAAAAATGCGTTATTTTTTGAGAACATAATCTGATCATAAAATTCCTGTGGTAATATTCCGGTTCACACAAATGTACATTACATTTTTTCAGATTTTTAGTTTAAACCATCTGGGCTACAGGATGTGGCCCGGTGGACAATTTTTTTTTGCACAGCTTTGGCAAAAATCGCGTCAAAATCATTTATTTTGCAAAAATAAAATTTTGTTCGTTAATACACGTACTTAAATTTGATACCCAACACAGAATTAAATTTTGTTTTTTTTCGATGAGCAGATATTTGTTTATATTTTTAGGAGGATATGTTTTTTAGATGTTTTAGTATTTTTCCTATGTGCGCGTCAAAGAGTTGTATAAGCATAATATACGCTTTCTAGCGTATGTAATAATATCAATTAAAACACAGAGATTCAAGCACAAACGAGCATTTATTACTACGTTTATTTACAATCTGTCACATATATTCCATTATGTTATAGTTGCTAACGTAACATTTTACAAAGGACGTCAAAGAACTAGTTCTGGTCCTAACACGGCGGTCCTAATCTTGCCGCGTCCTCGCGGCATCTACAAATTTAACTGGAAAATAAAACAACTTGCAACTAACACGGCCGTCCTGCTCCTCGCGGCATATTCAGAATTTAAGAACTGCAAAATAAAACAAAAAACGAAAACATAATGTTAGTTTTGCCCGTCTCTTTGAGGTTCCTGACCATCCAGAGTTTCACTGACCTCCTTGAGATTCGTGAACATTCAGCGTCAAACAAAACAAACACAACTCCTTGAGATCCCAGACCATCCAGAGTACCCCTGAACTCCTTGAGGTCCCTGACCATCCAGAGTTCCTCTGAACTCCTTGAGGTCTCTGACCATCCAGAGCCAAACAAAACAAACCTAACTCCTTGAGGTCCCTGACCATACAGAGTTCCTCTGAACTCTTTGAGGTCCCTGACCATCTAGAGTTCCCCAGAACTCCTTGAGGTCCCTGAACATCCAGCGTCAACAAAAAAAAAAAAAAACGACCAGTGTGTCTTGTTGTACTCAACAAGCTATCAATTCTCAACTCAACTATCTATCAGTTTATTTCATTACAGGTTGTCTACAGTACCCAACAAGCTCAGTGACTGTCCCTGCTTCATACTCAGTGCCATATAATTTTGTCAAAACAATAAATTGTCATCCTCACAATTTAATCAGCTACCTTCTTACTATTTATCTGTCAATAGACAAACGCTCGTCCATTCTGACATTTTTTAAAATTTCTCTTCAGCCTGGTCTGTTCTCTCCTTGGTAAAATAAGTTAAATTAAGCAGAAGCCTACAGTTCCTACTGTTTAGTCCTTGTTAGAGTTCCCCATGAAACAAAGAACATATTAAATGCATTGATCTCCTGGCACTGAAATATATTCGAAACCTGCAATAGCTGTAACAAAAGATCTGCGCAAGCAATACGCAGAGTATTACACAGCAAGTGTAACAATCTTAAAATTTGTTATTTATATTGGTATTCTCGTCAAATATGTACAAACTAGGGACTTTCGCTCGGCTACGCCGGGCTTCTTCCCCTACGTTGACAAAACTCGTTTTAATATAATAAGACATTTTGCCGCACTTGTCGATTATAAGACTCGTTTTTTGCCAGTCACGTGGTTATCGAAGTGACGCACATCGGGCGCGCCCGCGGTACATCCACAAAACGTCAGCAAAAATTATTATTATCATTAGCCTATAACAA
Source organism: Liopterus haemorrhoidalis (assembly GCA_963971575.1). Classification (NCBI taxonomy): domain Eukaryota; kingdom Metazoa; phylum Arthropoda; class Insecta; order Coleoptera; family Dytiscidae; genus Liopterus; species Liopterus haemorrhoidalis. Next base: position 20,398,832 of record OZ020623.1, read on the forward strand.
ACAGGAAGTTCTGAGCAATTTAACGTTGAAATAATTTTTCAAATTGGTGGCACCCCGGTGAGTGTCGTGGCATCCCGGTTGAGAAACACTGATATGGCCAATTACACTCGGGAAGTTCTAATCTATACATACAATGTTCAAAGGATTATCCAAATCGGTTAATTAATTTACGTTTGTACCATTTAAACGTAACAATAATATTTTATTTCACTATAAAGAATACATGGATTCTGAATAAAATAGAGGAAAAATTAATAAAATAGTTAAATATTATTGCATAGGATTCACTATTAATTATGTCACTTGGAAATTTAGAAAAACTTTTGAGTAACACTGATAGATGTGAAATTTGCCGATTTTCGTTGTAATAATATATTCGTTGTAGTAATATTTTACGTTATTAAATTTAGTATTTTGTTTAACTATTTAAAAAGGTATTTATAATTTTCAGTTTTTTTTGTTAATAATTTGGTTTACATGTAAATATATTATCGTCGTTTTTAGGGTTTTGTAGGTATGACCAAAAAACCCTTATACCGTCATTTTGTCGTCTGTCTGTCGTCTGTCTGTCTGTATGTCTGTCTGTCTGTCTGTTCGGTAAAAATTGTAGCCAAACGGCTAAACCGAGAGAGTTAAAATTTGGCATGTATATACAACTCTTTGACCCGCACATAGGAAAAATACTAAAACATCTAAAAAACATATCCCTCTAAAAATATAAACAAATATGTGCTCATCGAAAAAAAAATATGTTTTTTTTAAAATTCTGAGTAGGGTATCAAATGAAAGCCCTTAGTACGTGGATTAACGATCAAAATTTTATTTTTGCAAAATAAATTATTTTGATGCGATTTTTGCCAAAATTGTGCAAAAAAATTTTTGTCCCACACCCTGTAGCCCAGATGGTTTAAACTAAAAATCTGAAAAAATTCTAAGTAATGTTCATTGGTGTGAACCGGAATTGTACAACAGGAATTTTTGATCAGATTATGTTTTCGGAAAATAACGCATTTTTTGTGTTTTTAACTAAAATGTGTTAACTATTTAATACGTTGTGTAACATACCAGATCAGTAGCTCTCGTGGCGTGGTTGGATTTGCCGTACGCTTAGTAATATAACTTAACTTGCAAACTAGGGTTCGAATCCTGTTGATTTTATTTTTTGTTTTTTTTTTGCATTTTTATTTTGTTTAAATTATTTTGTTAAAATTCTAGTTATATTTGGTAAATGTTGCATTTAATTTTTAAAAGCGTAAATTTAATAACCAGTGGAAAGTGTTGAAATTATAATTGAATTCTATGTTTAACGAAATCAAAGGGCGGGACTTATGATGTAAGCAACCAATGGAAGCCATAGGTGTAATTTTCAAAATCTTAATGAACTTTGCTATATAAAAAAAAATACTGCATATATTTAGAAACTTAAATAATGGTATTAGGCATTCGAATTAAAATTCATAAAAAATATTTTGACATAAAATTTGTTTTGGCATCCCAAATAATCATCGTTCAGTTACTAAATACCTGCAAAACCCAGAAATGTGTGAAAATTCACACTTCACATCAATTTTTTAATTTATTTAATCACTAAAATTTCACCTATACTTGTTATAATTCAGTAATGCGAAGGAATTGCCTCCTAAATTTGAATGTCGGTAGATTGTTTCGTTGTTCGAGAGAGGCGCTGATGAATACTTTTGTAGCGGTTATCAAGTAGCTAGTAAGACTTGCTATTTTCAAGACTTACACTTTTATCATAATTTTTAAGATTTTTTGAAATACGTCTTAAAATTAGCATTATTACTGCAAAAAAAAAAAAATACAGCGGAAGACAGTCATGATGATAAAAAAACACTTTCATCCTGTAATAATCACTTATATAAAGAAATAATATATTAAAATGACATCTGGGTATATAATACTTCAAGATTTAACACAATTAAAATTACGCAATTACTAAATATCGAATATTATTCTGTCTTATCTATCCTCCTAATACATTGTACTTTATACTTTCGTTAATATAGTTAGTAAAATAGTTAATAACATACAGTTTCCAGAATTAAAATAACAAAACTGCTTAACAGATTTATCCTCACCCTGAAAACTAATTTGAACGTATCTACAGATAGGTTTAACATTTAAAACGTTCGAACGACCCTTAAAAAATATTTTGATAACTCAGAACTGATTCTTACTTTCTTTTTCGTTTCATAGCATTTTTAACTGAAGGCAATTTTATTCGCGACTGCAAATAACAGTGAGACATCTGGTAGTGAATGGCTAAATTAAACAGAAGCGTATATTTGGATAATATTTTTAGTGTGTTGTGCTGCAGTTTATGTGAATTAAGATGTATTTTTAAATATAGTGACTTAAATACAGTGCTTTTTTGCCGAAATATTGTTTGAACAGATAAATATTAAGAAAAAACTTCTGACATATACGCTTCTTGTCAACCATTAACTGTTGTACGCAGCGCCGCCAACGTTAGTTTCAGTCGCGAATAGTCAGCAAAAATTTTCAAAATTTATGAAAATGTGTTAAAACCTTAAAAAACTGCATTATCTTTATCAACTCTTATGTATTTTTTACACATTTCATCAATTTTATTAATAAAATACCTTCAACTGTAGGTTTTTCAATTCAGTTTTGGTCTGAAATCGTCTTCTGAATAGTAAAAAAATAGAAAAATCTTTTATCGTCTGATAAAACCTGTCCGTGCTGACCAATGGTGACTTTAATTCGACACGGATTTGAGGAAAAAATGCATGATTTTCGTCCACCTGTTTTTGTCTGTGTCCTTACGATTACCAAAATATTCACAATTTTTTTATTATTGCACTTACATCCTAACAAGCGTGCCAAATTTCATCTCTCTAGGATTAGCCGTTTGGCTAAAATTTTTACCGAACAGACAGACAGATAGACAAACGACAAAATGACGGTATAAGGGTTTTTCGGTCATACCTACAAAACCCTAAAAATTGTTAAAATATTTTCCGTTACATCCATGATATTCATTGAAAAATTCACCTCATGTCGCTACCTCGTAAATATATGTTGTTTTAATTTACAGATCAACTCCCCATTTCAACTAATAATATCAAAGAAGAGTTTAACCATCAGAGTGGAATAGCGGAAAACCAATCCTCCCGAACTCATCCAAACAAGATCTACAGTTGTGACCAATGCCAAAAGACATATCCCCGAAAATATAGTCTTACTCGTCACTCATTTACACATCAAATTAAAAAACCTCTCAAGTGTACTAATTGTGAAATGTCTTTTTCCACTTCTTGTAAACTTGAGACGCATAATAGAATACATATAAAAGAGTCTTTAAAATGTCCACATTGTGATGAAACATTTTTAGATAAAACACAATGGTTTACACACAAACAAACCCACAAAAAAAACCAAAAACAAACCGGCAAACAAAAGAGTGTGGACTGTGATGTTTGTGGGAAACTATTTTCCAATATTTATTGTCTTAAGGCACATAAAAGAATTCATTCTGGAGTGAGACCCTACAAATGTAATATCTGTGATAAAGCATTTACTGATAAGTCCACTTATATTAAACATGAACTGATACACACTGGGATACGATCTTTTAGTTGTGATCAATGTAAAAAGTCCTTTAGTCGAGCGTCTCACCTCACCCAACATAAGAGAGTCCATTCCGGAGAGAGACCGTTCAAATGTAACGACTGTCACAAGGACTTCACTCAGGTGGCCCATCTCAACACACACAAACAAACACATGACAAAGACAAATCAGGTGTGTCAACTCGAGTGTCACGAGTGTCAAGTGAAAACAAGTGTCACGAGTGTGGAAAAACATTCAACCATCATTGTAGTTTAAAGAGACATAAGCGGACACACAGGGAGAAGAGTTTTAAGTGCACACGGTGTCCTAAGGCATTCTTTCACAGTTATGATCTTTGTGTGCATAGTCGAGTTCATTCTGGTCTGAAAGCTTACCACTGTGGCCGCTGTAGCGCTGCATTCGCACATCAAACTAACTTGGTTAAACATCAGCGTACTCACGATAGATAAGATAACATTATTGAACAAAAATAAACCACGAATGTTGTAGCTTTAGAGTTTCAGATGTATCTTATTCAAGGGTAATAAATTAAGATTATTATTATTATTATTATTATTAGTGTTTAATTTATTTTGCATCCCGACCACCTTGTAAGATACCAGTCGTATTATTATTTATTTATTTATTTCAAGCATTACAAGCAATAATCCTAAATAACTCAATATTATACAAATATAAAATACATACATAAGCAAAACAGTACAGAATTAAATTTTACGATACATTAACTAATTGAGTTACTCTATTTTTAAAAACATAAAACGATAAATTAAATATATCAACATTATTGCAATTGATGGAATTGAACAATTTAGATAACCTATTAGTAGAAGTATTGCATCCGTAGTTGGTTGAATGTTGTTGTTCTTGCAATAATTTGAGGTTCCTCGTTGTTCTAGTAGGAGCTCTCAGGTGGAAGCTTGAAAGGATGTCAGGTGCATAAGTTACTCCATTAAGTATTTTGTACAACAAACAGAGATCGCATATATTTCGTCGGTATATTAGTGGCATGATATTGTCACAATAGGGGATACGCATAAAATTTATATTTCCTTAAAACTAAATTTTTTTGATATTTTAATGGTAGTTACCTAACACAACAAAAATCACATTTTAATTAATATTATAGCCAAATTTTTTAATTAAAATATTGTACATTTGAAATAAGCCGACCACGCCGCGAAGTTTGCCAAGTAGATACGACTGAGACTGTAAGAGTTTGACGTCACAGATACAGACAAAACATAATGTTTACGTGTTTATATTGTATTGTTTGAGAGTTTTGTATTTGTTTTTAAACGCATTTATTATTAAAATAATTTATAAAATATATGTACTCACATTAAAATGGTCTTCACAAACATAAAGTTTACTTTTTTCTGAAATATCGGTTTTATTTCGCCTTATAGCTTTTCTGTTGTTTTTCGTCAACAGGTAATGATAAAAATTATTTTTTTGGATTTCTAATTGAACTATTTGTGCACATTGGTACTAAACAATATTTTCGACTATGTTTCGAAGTACTGGGGCCTGGATCTTCCATATTTTATATATTTTAATATAAAATTTAATTCGGTAAACATGTATAAATTGTTTTCATAGAATTAAACTTTATTTTAATTAAAATCACTCTAACTTTACATAACCTATAATACAAACAAATAAGTGCACAACAGACTATGTACGCTTGGTAGACTAGTAGTGTCATGTGTCAGTTAGAAGGGTATGACGTCACACGTTGTTTTCGCGCGCTACATACATTTATGATTTTTTAAGCCTTCAAATTAAAAAAAAAAAAAATTTTAAACTGTTTTTTATGTTTATATGCAACAAGAGGAATATAATAAAAAATGTAAAAAAAATCATGCCTATCCCCTATTATGATATAATTGTATTCTAATGTCCCAATTCCTTGAGCGGCCTTTAGGCGGTGTAGGTCGCGGTTGCTGACTTACGGTTTTGGAAATTAAAGAATGTGCAGAGTGTTGCGTGTTTGTCAACATAAATTTTGAATTACATTCTAATGTATTGATAAACATTATTCAATTGTGCTGACTATGGTCTATAATTGCTGCCAACAATTACACAAATGAATATTGTTTCCAAAACAATTGAAGTAGGACCTGACGTCATAGCGTCCTGGTTAAAAGTTATAAAATGGTCTTAGGGAATAGAGTCAGTCATTCGAGTGAGTCATTCAAGTTAGCCTTTCTTAGTAGTCAAGCAGTAGTCATTTTTGTGAGCACGCTACCCAAGGACCAGCCCAGCTGTTCAAGTCAACAACCCGATATGTGAGTGCCGTCTACAGGGCTTCTCCACGTGTTCGCCTCGTGCGGATACCTGGGGTGGTTCGACCGATCCTGTAGAAGCCTCCAGGATCTGGCAAGAATGGGACTTACATCAGCTTTTAACGGACAACACCAGCAGCCGTTCTGACAGTTAATTGTATTGTTATGTAAAATTATTATTATATAATACATTTTGTAGAAAAGATGTCCGTTCTTGACTTCACCCCGTGACAATAATCAACGTTGCATATCTCTCTTCCAGATGCATGTCACCATACGGAATGCCCAGTTGGAAAAGAGCGTATTTACTAAATTTACTTTGAACGCGCTCTAGGGAACCATATAGTGCTAGCGTATTCAAGATGACTTCTCACAAGTGAAAATTATAACAACTTGATAGCATGGATATTAGTAAATTCTTTGGTTTGACGTATGATAAATCCAAGTATCTTTAGCGACCTGATGGTGATAATATTTATATGCTTCTCAAATGACAAACAGTCAGTGAATATTACACCTAGATCAAGTATTTCTGATACCCTTTCAAGTGTAATGCCATTAAGATGGTAAGAAACAGATGCCTTAATTCTTTTGCGAGAGAAGATTATAGTCTTACATTTTGCAGTGTTTAGGCTTAAACAATTTTCCTTACACCAGCTTTCAATTGCGCCCAGATCTGATTGCAGCTCAGCTGTGTTGACAGGGTTGTTGACTTTCAAAAACAACTGACATGTCGTCGGCAAAAAGCATATATGACGATAATGACAATCTGAAGCCAATATCGTTCACGAAGAGAGAATAAGACAGGTCCAAGATGAGAACCTTGTGGCACACCGGAAGTAACAGTTATTGCTTCAGAGGTACAGTTTAAAATCTTAACAAATTGTTTCCGGCCAGAGAGATAAGACTCGAGCCACTGGAGAAGATAAGCGCTGATGTCGTACGCTTTTAATTTTGCTAACAAAATTCGATGGTCTACTTGATCGAAAGCTTTGCGAAAATCGGTGTATACAGCATGAACTTCAGATCCTTCTTCTAAGCATACTAAAATATAATCTTTATAACAAAATAAATTGGTGACGGTGGAGCGTCCTTGATAGAGGAGAGTCTGTTGATAAGTGATGAATACAGCTTCGGTTACAATGGACTTCAAAACTTTCGCAATACATGAAAGAATAGAAATATAAAAATAGTTTTTGTCTTAAGGCACATAAAAGAATTCATTTTGGAGTGAGACCGTACAAATGTAATATCTGTGATAAGGCATTTACTGATAAGTCCAATTATATCAAACATGTACTGATACATACTGGGATACGATCATTTAGTTGTGATCAATGTCAAAAGTCCTTTAGTCGAGCATCTCACCTCACTCAACATAAGAGAGTCCATTCCGGAGAGAGACCGTTCAAATGTAACGACTGTCACAAGGACTTCACCCAGGTGGCCCATCTCGACACTCGCAAACAAACACATGACAAAGACAAATCAGGTGTGTCAACTCGAGTGTCACGAGTGTCAAGTGAAAACAAGTGTCACGAGTGTGGAAAAACATTCAACCATCATTGTAGTTTAGAGAGACATAAGCGGACGCACAGAGAGAAGAGTTTTAAGTGCACACGGTGTTCTAAGGCATTCTTTCACAGTTATGATCTTTGTGTGCATAGTCGAGTTCATTCTGGTCTGAAAGCCTACCACTGCGGCCGCTGCAGCGCTGCATTCGCACATCAAACTAACTTGGTTAAACATCAACGTACTCGCGATAGATAAGATAACATTTTTGAACAAAAACACGAATGTAGTAGCTTTTAAGAGTTTCAGATGTACCTTATTAAATGGAAATAAATTAAGATTATTATTATTATTATTATTAGTGTTTAATTTATTTTGCATCCCGATCACCTTGTAAGATACCAGTCGCAGTAGCGGCTGGTGGGTAAAATATTGGGAGGGGGTCACTTTTTGATCAATACAGGGTGTCCCAGCCAAGTGGCTTACCATTGCTATCTTTGTTAATAATATAGATAGAGATTCGGTTAAATGGACAAGTTCGAGTATTTTTTGTAGAAAATATTATGACAAACTCAAAAATATTTTTGGATGTTTCGTTGACCAGATATTTTGAAAATAAGCATTTTTTTAAATGGAATATCCTGTATATTGCTAGGCCATTGTAACAACGATTTTTTGTCTTTATAAAAAACTAAACATGTTTATAATGATTTTTTTTTTTTAATAACGGGGATATCAACGTTCCAAACTTATAAAAATAGTACGATTAGAAACTGACATATAATAAAAACAAAAGTAAAAATTGTTAGCTATGGGCACATTGTCAAATAAATCTTGATAACTATTTTCCAAAAAATTTAAATACTTTACAGTAGTCAAATTTCATTTATGGATATACGGCCCTATTACAGTATTTCCTAGAACTCCACACCAAACATTTTTAGAAAATCTTGTTTCGTTGTCGCACATTGCCGAAAGCACGTGTATTTTCACTAGGGTGACCATTCGTCTCGCATTTTGCGGGACTGTCCCTCATTTTAACATATTGTCCCGCTTTAAGATGCGTCCCGCAAAAGTCCGGAATTTTAACATTTTGTCCCGCATTTTGGATTTGGGAGGTGAGGACCTTTTTTTGCTCTTCACTTGGATTTGGATTTTAAAATTAGCCTCGTCCGTCCACAATATTTTATAAGCTGACTTGCTATCGATTGTAGAAGCTTGTATGAACCAGTTAGATAATTGCATTCTTTCAAATTCGTATACAAAACTATTACAGAGGTAACACATACCTGACCATGACAGATTTAATTCAATTATTTCGCTCAGTATCATATAGTGACAAAACGATTAATAAGTAATATCATAAGTTTTCAACTACATATTGATATCTCCGTTATTAAAAAAAATCAGCTGTGGCCACCACAGGACCGACCGCCATCATAAAGTACTTGTATAAAATACATTCTAGCAGCAGAGCAGAAATAACTTGGCCTAATATTTTCTAACAGAGATATTATTTATCATGACTATGGAAACGTTACATATAAGCATGAAAAAATTTCGAAAAATTTTTCAATTTTTTTTCGTTTATTAAAAAATGTCTGAAATTGTTAGTTACTACTTTTATAGCAACTTCTGTTCAATAATTATCGAAATATTTTTCTGTTGTGAAATATTCGCAAAAATCTTAAAATCGACACGAGTAAACTCCCATTTTTAGTCCACTGGTTTTTACCAAAAGTTGATCAACTCGTGCCTCTGATGGCAGAAGCTTAAATATGAAGTTTCATAAAAATCCTTTTAGCTGAATTTGCTCTGTACGTGTACACAGTCAGACAAACAGACAGACAGACAGATAGACAGACGGACAGACGGACAGACGGACGGACGGACAAACAGACCGACAGACATCATGCTAAAAATAGTCAAAACGTTATGCAGGGACCTCAATTCGAGAAGATCCATCGAAATCTCGAAATGTCAAAATCGGTATGATCACAATACCTCCCTTACATATGTTGGCGGTCGGTAAAAATTGAGATTTAGCAATTTTCGTTTTATCAAAAAACGTCTCAAATAAAAGTTATTAGTTATTGCATTTATAGCAACTTTTGTTAAATTAATTTTTTCGAAATATTTTTCTGTTGCTAAATATTCGCAAATATCTTTAAATCGACACGAGTTAACTCCCATTTCTAGTCAACCGATTTTTACCAAAAGTTGATCAACTCGTGCCATTGACGTCAAAAGCTTAAATATGCAGTTTCATAAAAATCCTTTTAGACGAATTTGCTTTGCACGTGTACTCAGACAGACAGACAGACAGACCGGCAGACATCATGCTAAAAATAGTCAAAACGTTATGTATCCATCGAAATCTCGAAATGTCAAAATTGGTATGATCACAATACCTCCCTTATATATGTTGGCGGTCGGTAAAAATTCATTATAAAAATGGTTAGTATTTTATAAAGACAAAAAATAGTTGTTCCTATGGCCTAGTAATATACAGGGTATTCTATTTAAAAATATATTTATTTTCAAAATATCTGGTCAACGAAACATTCAAATTTTTTTTTAAGCCTGTCATGATATTTCCTATGTAAAATACTCGAACTTTGTCTATTTAACCGAATCTCTATCTATAATATTAAGAAAGATAGCAATGGTGAGCCATTTGGCTGGGACACCTGTATATTGCAGTGTCCAGCCTACGGCCCGCAGGCCGAATCTGGTCTAATAATAAGTTTCAAACGGCTCGCATGAAATTTCTGCCCCTTGTTTCTTAGAATCATTTTTCGCCCTTCCTTAAAAGATTTTCGGAATTTCTCCAATCCCCCTGTCCTTAATTGGTTTTCAGAATTTTTTCCCCACGTTCTCAAATAATTTTTAGAATTTCGCCCACCTGTCCTCTGTGATTTTTAAATATCTGGCCCTCAATCCAATTCAATCTGGCCTGTGTAAATTGGTAAAAAAATTTGTTGACCTAATTTGACCTTAATAGCATTAAAAATTGATGTCAAGTTTGAATTTTCACACATTGCAAGGTTTCGCAGGTATATAATAAGTGAAGGCGGCATGCTGAGTGTGTAGGACAAATTCTGCTTTGTAGTAATCACAGCAAAATGAACGATCTTTTTAAAATAATTTATCGTCTGTTAATCTAAGAGCTTTAAAACCAAATTTTATGTTAAAATATTTTTTTGTTAATTTTAATTCGAATACTTAATACCATTATTTAGGTTTCTTAATATGTACAGTATATATATATATATATATATATATATATTTTATATAGCAAGGTTCATTAAAAATTTTGAAAATTGCGCCTATGGCTTCCATTGGTTGTTCTAAATCATACGTTTCGCTCCTCTGGTTTCGTATACATGACACAGAATAGTTCTTAAAATAATTCCAATTGGTTATTAAATTTACGCTCTTTAAAATTAAATGCAACATTTGCCAAAATATAACTAGAATTTTGAAAAATTAATTTAAACAAAAAAAAAAAAATGAAAAAAAAAACAAAAAATAAAATTGACTTCTCTGGCAAGGAGCGAACCCTAGAAATCTGTGTAGCTAGCGCGCAACGTTACCACTAGACCACGATACGCTTTACAATTTAACGTGTTATATAACTATAACTTTTGTGCATCGTCAACAAAAAAACACAAAAAATGCGTTAATTTTCCGAAAACATAATCTGATCAAAAATTCGTGTTGTACTATTGCGGTTCACACCATGTACATTACTTTACATGCAAAAATAAAATTTTGATCGTTAATCCACGTACTAAAGGCTTACACCCTACTCAGATTTTAATTTTTTTTTTTTGATTAGCACATATTTGTTTATATTTTTAGGGGAATATGTTTTTTAGATGTTTTAGTATTTTTCCTATGTGCGGGTCGAAGAATTGTATAAGCCAAAATTCAACTCTCTAGGTTTAGTCGTTTGGCTACAATTTTTACCGAACAGACAGACAAACAGACAGACAGACGACAAAATGACGGTATAAGGGTGTTTTGGTCATACCTACAAAATCCTAAAAATAGTTTATAAAAACCATGCCAAACGGCGAGCAGAAGATGAATGTTAAAGTATACTGTTTTATTTAAAGTTAGGTATAACTCAAGTTCAATCATTTAATTTGTTTTTCAGCAATCAGGCATTAGTAAATGTATTACATATAATTATTATTTTTTATTTTTTATTCATCTTTAGTTTAGAGGGGCGCAAGTTAGACACTTGCCACAGGCACTTCATATCCTCCTTCATCTTGAAAAACGGGACATATCTAGGGATGGGAATTTTTTTTTGAATATCGATATATGCGCGATTCCATATATCGTAAGTGTGATATCGATATTCGATATATATCGAAGTAAAAATATCGATATTTTCGATATATCGAAATAAATAACACGTAACATGTAAGATATATAAATTACAGTCTTTTTTGTTGGCTTTGCAAGAAAAGAAGTAACCAGTTGACAGACAATCACTTTACAGTTGGTACTCACACAGCTACCAACCAACTTTCTAATATTTTCCTAGTTAACTGCTCCCTTAATTAAATATATAATATGCTGTTCACTTTTGTAAGGACAAACCATATCTTTTTGGTTACTTTTATAGTGTATTACGGACTTTAAATGTCAATCAAAAATATTCCTTACGCTGTAAAACCGACTTAAGATTTATTGGTTATGATCATTATTAAGAAAGTGAAATTTTTTATAATTTTTTAATACCAACATGACATACAATTTCAAAGGGTCAAATTATTGAAATCAAAATTTCGTCTTACAGGCTATTCCAAACGATTAGGCGGAACTAAATGGAAATTTCGTTATTTTAGGTTGTCACGAAAACGGACTTTGCTTGGGTTATTTCACGTTTCAGGTTTGGTATGTGAAAATTTAAAATTCCAACAGTGAGATCACGGAAACGACTGGCATATGTCAAATATTTTAATACATTTTTCCATATTTTGAAGACAAAACCATAAATAAATGGCAATTTTTTATTAAGAATGACAAAAAATTAAAATGCAATGAAAATAACATTTTATAATGTCAATTTAATCTAGATTTTAAATATGAGCATGATTTACAAAGATTAAACAAAATGACCAAAGTCCGAATTAATAGATAAAAATTACTAGATTTCAAAATCTAGTTCCGCCTAAACGTTTGGAATAGCCTATAGTTTGTTTTTACAAAAGTGGAACAGCATATATTAAATGTAAAAAATATACAAGAATACCGATATTTTGTGCGAATATCGATATTTTGCCCGATATATCGCATTTGAAATATCGATATAAAAATATCGATATATTTTTCTAAAGTATCGATATTTTCGAAATATCGATACATCGTTCCCATCCCTAGACATATCTACCAGTTGCGTATTCGAGCGTGTCACTTAAATACAGTGCGATTGTATTGTATGCGTCACAACCTCTTGTTAATTATTCTCATCTATGTTTTGATTTGATGTGGTTTAAATAAATTCATTTTCACACTATAACAAAACCAGTTGAATTTTACTAAAAAAACGCCACGAACTTTTTCCCAGACCTGATATATCCGATTTGCCAGTTAAATTAATGTAAATTAGTGGGAACAAGGATGTACAGGCTATTCCAAACGTTTAGGCGGAACTAAATGAAAATTTCGTTCTTTTAGGTTGTCACGAGAAGGGACCTTGCTTGGATTATTTCATGTTTCACGTTTGGTGTTGGAAAATTTTCAAAATTTCCAACAGTGAAACCATGGAAATGAATGACATTTGTCAAAAATTTTAATACATTTTTCCATATTATGAAGACAAAAAAATAAATAAATGGGTAATTTTCATTAAGAATGACAAAAAAATAAAATTCAATGAAAAGGATATTTTATAATGACAATAAATTTAATCTAAAATTTGCAATATGAATATGATTTACAATCTTAAATGTCTTAATTCCTTGAGCGGCCTTTAGGCGGTGTAGGTAACGGTTGCTGACGTACTGTTTTGGGAATTAAAGAATGTGCAGATTGTTGCGTGTTTGTCAACATAAGTTTTGAACTACATTCTAATGTGTTGATAAACATTATTCAATTATGTTGACTATGGTCTTCAATTGCTGCCAACAATTACACAAATGAATAATGTTTCCAAAACAATTGAGGTAGGACCTGACGTCATAGTATCCTGGTTAACAGTTATGAAATGGTCTTAGGGAATAGAGTTAGTTAGTCATTCACGTTAGTCTTTCTTGGTAGTCAAACAGTTGTCATTTTTGTGAGCACGTTGCCCAAGGACCAGCCCAGCTGTTGAAGTCGCCAACACGAGATGTGAGTGCCGTCTACAGGGCTCCTCCACGTGTTCGCCTCGTGCGGATACCTGGGGTGGTTCGACCGATCCTGGAGAAGCCGGGGCAAGAACGGGACTTACATCAGCTTCTAACGGACAACACCAGCAGCCATTCTGACAAATAATTGTATTCTGATGTAAATTAATATTATATAATGAATTTTGTTGAAAAGAGTCGGTTCTTGAATTCACCCCGTGGCAATATTATTATTATTATTATTGCAAAATATTTTCAAAAATATTACATACAACTTTATTTTTTATTTATTTATTTATATATTTGACCATTCCAACAGGATACAAATCCCAATTATAGGGATGGTACAATTTCAATTTATTATATAACATTTACAAAAGTAACAATAACATACAAATTACACATAACAACTAGTAATAAATTCAGCAGTTCAATAAAATCGTGTTTAAAGCCTTTTTAAATCGTTGTAAATTAAGGTGAAAAATATCAATTTCGCTAAAGGAATTGTAAGTAGACATAATTCTGTTGATAGGGGAGTTCATGCAATAGTTGCTGTTGCACCTGGGAAGGCGAAAGAGCATGTTGGTAGATCGTGTATGGGATCCTGGTACGCGGATGTTGAAATACTCAATGAATAAGTTTGAATATACATAATTATTAAAAACTTTATATAAGAACATCATATGTAACAGAGTTCGTCTACTTTCAAGCGATAACATGTTGAAGTAAGCAAGTCTATCTATATAGCATACTGAATCTAGTTTAAATTTACAGAATAATATATACAAAAATCTCCTTTGTACAGCTTCCAGAATTTGAATGTTTTTTTCATAAATTGGATTCCATACGATTGATCCATATTCTAATTTACTACGTACTAGCGCGTTGAAAAGAAGTAAGAAAGGTTCTGGTTTGTTGAAGTGTTTACAAGTGCGAAATATAAATCCTATCATTTTGTAACAGTGTTTGATTGTGGTGTCAATATGATTGTTGAAAAGTAGTTTTGAGTCAAGTGTAACTCCGAGGTCTTTAATTGTGTTCTTATGCTCAAGCGAAGTGTCATTAATTTTATAGTTAAATAACATTGCGTTGTAGTTACGAGTGAATGTAACAACTACACATTTAGTTAAATTTAAGTATAACTTGTTTTTTTTTGCAATATTGGGTTAACCTATTAAGGTCAGCTTGCATGTCTAAACTGTCTTTAGTGGACTTTATTTGTTGCAAAATTTTCATATCATCTGCGAATAATACAAATTTAGAAGTTGTGAAGCATTGAGTGATATCGTTAATAAATAAAATAAACAAGAGAGGTTCAAGGTGGGACCCCTGAGGCACACCGGAAGTTACAAATATTTCTCTTGACATAAAACCATTATAAACCACTAATTGAGATCTATTCTTAATATAGGAACTGAACCATCGATGTAAAGATCCGTGAATACCAAGTTTCTCGAGTTTTTCTAAAAGAATGTTGTGATTTAACTTGTCGAATGCTTTACAAAAATCTGTGTAAGCTACATCGATTTGAATTTTGTTATTCATATTAGCAGTTAAGTATTCAATAAACGGGATAAGATTGGTCAACACTGATCTTTTAGGACAGAAGCCATTTTGTTCTGGAATTATAATACTGTATAGATCACTTTGTACTATCACAACTAGTGCTTCAAAAATCTTGCCAAAGGTTGATAATATGGAAATTGGTCTGTAGTTGGCTGCATTGTTGGTACTACCAGATTTAAAAATTGGATTAATGTGGGACAATTTCCAAACGTGAGGTAATATGCCGCTATCTAGAGATTGGTTAAAAATAATAAATAGTGGATCAACTAAGTAGTGAGCACAAAATCTAATAAATTTTGGTGGTATTTTATCCGGTCCACAGCCTTTCGACATATCGAGTTCCTTCAGATAGTCAAATATTACATCTTTGGTCAAATTAACCTTACATAGATTGATGCAACCATTATTGAGTTCATTATTTCGAAAATCAGAGTCATATGGAACATCATCGTCTTTGTCGAAAACAGATTCAAAGTGTTCTGCGAACAAATTACAAATATGGGATCCGGATGTAGCTTCTTGATTATTATAATGAATGTGACGCGGTATACAGTTACTTTTTCTTAATGTTTTTGAGTACTTCCAGAAGTTTTTAATATCTATTTTGATGTTATTTTCTATGTTTTCAATATATTGTTTGTAAACAACTTTAATTTTCACTTTAACTCTGTTTCGCAGTAAAGAATATGATGTATAATCAAAAATATTTCTGTATGTTTTCCATTTATTATGATATTTGTTTTTTTCTTTCAACATACTAATTAAGGGTCTTGAAAACCATACAGGAAATTTAGATTTAGTTATATTATTTAAGGGTACGTGAGCCATAAAGAGACTATTTAGTATACTATAAAAAGTGTCTACGTTCGAATTAACATTATTGTGATTAAGTCTATTGTACCAGTTTATGGAAGACATCTTATCAATAATGCCCATATAATCACATTTATTAAAATTATAGTGATGACTTGAATTTCGAATTAATGGCCTACGTACTAACATTGTAAGAACTATTAATAAAGAGGGGTGTTGTTTATCAATTGGGGTTATTGGAAAGTCACAAAGTGACGTTTTGCAATTTACAGAGTTACTAAGCACTAAATCCAATATTCTATTGTTAATGTTTTTTACACCATTGTATTGGAAAAAGTTGCAAGTACTAATAGCATTATTAAACTCTGTATAAATTAGGTTTCTGTTAGAAAAAATTGGATCATAAGAAGAGCAGTTGGGTTTTGATAGCCACATAATGTCGGGGAGATTGTAATCACCGACAAGTAAAAATTCGTCATCTGAGTTGGACAGGTTAAGTTCAATAAGTTTATTATAATGACTTAAATAAATTTCACTATTGGTAGATGGCGATATGTATACACAGCCCAAGTGACGTTTTTTACCATTTGGTAAATAAATAGTCACCCAAAGATCTTCAGTGTTGGAGCACCATGATACTTGCGCTTTTGACTTGAAGTTCACTGACACTAAAATTAAAACACCTCCTCCCTGTTTCATAGTTGGATGTGAACGGTCCCGCCTGTAGACAGTATATTTATTGGAATCACAAAACTCTGAGTCTAATACACCATTATTGAGCCATGTTTCTGTTAGACACACTACATCAAAGTTGTTCGCTGAAAGATCATTGTAAATATCTATAAGTTTAGATTTCATGCCTCTAACATTTTGATAATAAAGCGTTAAATCCATAATGCGTAAATAATACTATCCAATTGACGTAAAAATTAATGATATGATTATTTGATTTTTAATATAATATCTCTGTCCGAATTTATCAAAATAATAGGAGAATTATCATTTTTTTCTTGCAAATATTTTACAATTTCTAACCCATACATATTTGAAATTGTTATCCTTAGCAGCTGTCTTGGTACGGTTTAGCATTAGTTTATTTGCAGGACTTAAATGATCATTAATAAAATATCTGTTGTTTTCTGGGAGGCCAAGATTAGACGTGTTGCGATTTTTCAGTTGCCTTGCACATCCAATAAAATTGTCTTTTTTGATTCTAGATACGAATCTAACTATTATATTCTTTGGTTTGATTTGATTATGTTGATAAGCAGCAACACGGTGAATGGCGTCAATGTCCTGGATGGTAACTGGGCACTTAATCGAATGACCTATGTTTTCCATTATTGTTAATAAATTCTCGTTGGGTTTCTCAGGAATGCCGACGATTTCAATATTATTGACACGAGAGCGTTGTTCCAAGTCAGCTACTTTTGATTTGAGAAATTCACATTCTTGCTGTAAAGTATCAACGAGCTTGATCTTTTCAGTGTAAATATTTAATATATCTTGGAAGTCGTCGATTTTTCTGGAACAAAATTCAACTGATAGTTTTAGGGAGTTTAAAATATTAATTACATCAGATAGGGTTGGCTCTTTTTCACTGGATGGTTGAGAATTTGAAACAGTATGATTCAGACAGTTTGAACACTTCCAATTTGCTGCAGGCGTCTGGAGAAGAGCGTTCTTATCATATCTAGGCAAGCAATGTGTGTGAAAACTCTGTTGACACGAGCCTGCACATGTCACTCCTGGATTGCTTCTACTTATAGTAGTTTTGCATTTCATACAGATAATGACCATTTTTTTAATGTATTTTAATTTTTGAATTATTTTTAATTCTTATTATTTTTTAATATATGGAAATTTATTGATGCGGTACGACAATGTAGATCAAAATAACTCCACTAGCACGGAGTTTGAACGAGTACAAAGGTCAAATTTGGCACAATTTAATAGAGGTTTATTGCTCATTTATTGTTATATTATTAAAAATAACAGCTTTATAACAATTGTGATCAGTGAGAACGAAGAAAAACACGTGTACTTGAAGTTATTGCAACGAACTCTTTCTTACTTTATGCTTCACAAAGTAATAAATTATGTTTCTTTGGAATCGGCCAAATTAGTAAACAGGGAAACTCCAATATTCGTCCACGCCAATGTTC
The DNA here is from genome assembly GCA_963971575.1 of Liopterus haemorrhoidalis. Lineage (NCBI taxonomy): Eukaryota > Metazoa > Arthropoda > Insecta > Coleoptera > Dytiscidae > Liopterus > Liopterus haemorrhoidalis. The sequence continues at coordinate 20,417,133 of OZ020623.1, forward strand.
GTTTCTTTTGATATTCGTCCTTTATTTTGTTGAAATTTTTGTTTGATATTCGCCCGAAAAGTCAATTTTCGTCCCACCTCGTGGCCAACGACATGGCGGTCGATTCAGCTGATCGTCTGTTGACTGGCTCAGTCTCGAGCAGTGATTTAAGTGTGCGCATTAACTCTCGTTTAATTCTTTATTTTTATTTAATGTTTACGAGTTTTTACAGTTAATTTTTTAATAAATACAGTACTGTAAGTCACCATGGGTCGTGAAATTTTATCAGATGAGGGACAAACAGATGATGGGCTGGTCCCAAATGCTGAAATTAAGAAATGGCTGACCACTTGGGCAAAAATGCAGGTTTTCATCGAGAAATGGTATCCAAATATCGCTGTAGTTAATGAGCGTATCAATTCATTTGGCGACGATGTATTTGGACACTTTCGGAAAACACAGAGCAAAATAAACAACATTTGATAATTTCTTTAAAAAAATTGATGTGTAGTGTGAATTTGACACATTTCAGGGTTTCGCAGGTATTTAGTAAGTGAATGATGATCATTTGGGACGCTAAAACAAATTTTATGTTAAAATATTTTTTTGTATATTTTAATTCGAATGCCTAATACCATTATTTAGGTTTCTAAATATGTGCAGTATTTTTTTTTTTTTTATACATAGCAAGGTTCATTAAGATTTTTCGTGTATTCAATTTCCACTGGTTATTAAATTTACGCTTTTAAAAATTAAGTGCAACATTTGCCCAAATATAACTAGAATTTTGAAAAAATAAAAATGCGTTATTTTCTGAAAACATAATCCGATCAAAAATTCCTGTTGTACTATTCCGGTTCACACAAATGTACATTACTTAGAATTTTTCAGATTTTTAGTTTAAACCATCTGGACTACAGGTGTGGTGAAATTTTATCAAAAATCGCGTCTAAATAATTTATTTTGCAAAAATAAAATTTTAATCGTTGATTATTTGGTCAAAATTTTAGTTATATTTTGACAAATGTTGCATTTAATTTTTAAAAGCGTAAATTTAATAACCAGTCTTATTATATGATAAACAGACGATAAATGATTTTAAAAATATCTTATTTTATTATTTTATTTTATTATTGGACACCACAGACTAATGGTCCCTTATTGTGCCCATACACTCATACATTACATAAATATAACATTTACATTCAAACATATATAAAAGTACAGTACCTATAGTGATATTTTAGGTACATACAGTAACTTTGTTTTACATACAAATACATTTACATGTTCTAACATACAATATCTTTTCCGTTACACAAGTATAATCAAAACATTTCATATATTCACAGAAACACTGAAGGTCGTTTGTACTACACAGATTTATTTTGGAGGTAGGAACTTGCACGTTGTTATTTACTTGGATTATTACTGCAATGTGACTCACTACATCAAGTTTAAGACAATACTGCGAAATCTTTTATAACTTACATAAAATATATCAATAGATCTGTCTGCAGACAAAAGTTTGTTGTAAAGAGCCGCCATTTTATGCAGTGGGCTCATCTTATAGTGCTCCGTGTTGGCCCTTTTGCAAACAAATAATGTGTCTCTGATTCTAAAGTCCCGAGAAGGCACTCTGACGTATATTCTAGACAAGATATTAATGTCGTCGATTAAATTATTTAGTGTCTTATACAGAAACATGGGCGACATTACATCCCTCCTCGCCGCCAAAGTCCTGACATCAAATGCTTTCAGCACGTCTTGGGATGATTTGTATCTTGGATATACCCCTGTCATGCGTAATTCTACAACGCGGTCTTCCTTAAGGCACTGTTCACTATGTGGTCAATATGGTGTTGATATTTCAGCTCGCAATCAAACAGTATTCCCAGGTCTTTTACGATTTCAGTTCGTGGTATAATGCAGCCATTCATTGTATAATCGTAGATTATAACATCTCTCTTACGGGAGTAAGTCGTAATTTTGCATTTTGCAGCATTAAATAATAAACCAGTAGCTGCACTCCACTCACATAATCTTTGCAAGTCGCCTTGCAATTCAAGACAGTGAGATACATCAGTGATTCTGCGGTAAATCTTTATATCATCCGCGAACATTTCACACTGACTATTGCTCACGATATCTGGGATATTATTAACCACCAGGAGAAACATCAGGGGCCCAACGTTCGATCCCTGGGGGACGCCACTGGTTGATAAATAATTGTCGGATTTTTAGCCATTAAATTCCACGTATTGCCATCTTTCGCGTAGATATGATTCGAACCAAATACATATGTTAAGTGACATGCCGAAGTACTCCAGTGCCCCAAGTAACCGAGAATGCCCTATTCTATCAAAGACCTTAGTCATGTCGAGGTACACTGCATCTACCTGAATCCCGGTATCTAGACATTGTCCAACGTAATCGGTTATTGATAGTAAATTAGTAATCGTAGACCTACGCGGCATAAATCCATGTTGTTTCGTACTTATGGCAGGGGATACGTGCTGAAAAACATACTTATAGATAATTTGCTCAAATACCTTGGCTGGAGATGAGATGATAGATACCGGTCTGTAATTTTTTACGTCTTTTTTATCGCCATTCTTATGTATGGGACATACTCTAGATAACTTCCACTTCGCAGGAAAAACACATGATTTAATTGACTTTTGAAATAAAATGCGAAGGGGAAGAACTAGGATATCCTTACATCTTTTCAAGACATAAGGTGGAAGATTGTCTGGACCACAAGATTTTTTTGGCTTCAATTTTGCAATCGACCACTCCACGTCTTCCAGAGAAACAGATTCTATGTTTAGGGTGCCTAGCTGGCTTCCCATACCCCTGTCAGTGTTCACGTCATTGACATCCTCACTGAAGACTGAGGCAAAATAAGATGCAAAGGTTTGTGCGATATGTGAACTATCATCAACAATAGTGCCGTCTTCAGTAGTAATGCAAGAGAGAACAGATTTTTTTTTACTTTTCGCAAATGTCCATAATTTGGTGGAATCAGATGCAATATTTTCCTCCATATCATTCACATAAATCTGATATTCTCTCCTTAATAATTTCTTTAATGATTTTCTACATCTGCAAAACATATTCTTGTGATAGTCCACATCTCCGAAACCATTTTTGACCTTCCCATGATGGTATTTCTTTTGCTTAATTAAAGATTTAATCTCTGCCGTGAACCAAGGGGGATATTTACTTGACTGTGACTTTACAAGTGGCACACAATTATCAAGGACTGTACCTAGAACATCATAAAATTTTTCCACTGCAATATTGACATCAGTTATATACTCCAGGAAAGTCCAGTTGATAACACTAAGCTCATTGTACAATTTTAGGAAATCAGCTCTCCTAAAATTGTAATTTTTTAAAATTGTTTGTCTAAATTGTTTGTCTTTGGAAGTTCCCTGTTTAACCGTATCGCAAGTATAGTTGTTCCTTATGGTGAGTGCTGGATGATACTTATCTTCCATTATTAAAGGATCAATATTTTTTTCCACAACAACACTTGCAATATTAGACATAACCAGATCTAGAGTTTTATTCAATGCATTACATATATTATTAAGACTTCGCAAATTGTAAAAATTAATGTTATTTACGATGGCTAGTGCTGTTTTATCACGAGAATTGACACTAGTGCGGATATCTACGTTGAAATCTCCAACTACTATCAAATTGTTTGCAATAATATTAGAGTAAGAATCCAGAGTATTGAAATAGAGCGCGTACTGATCAGCTGTAGATTTCGGTGGAAAGTAAACACTGGATATATAAATAGTTTTAGTATTATCATACAGTTTGATCAGTACATATTCGAGAGAGGTTACGTGTTTAGTTATGTTCACAGACTTCCAACGTGAATGGACAGCAACCAAAACGCCCCCGCCCCTTCTGCCGTCTTGTCTGTCTGAGCGATGGCAGACATATCTATTGTCAAATAGTTCTCTTGTATTTATGTTTTCGTTTAACCACGTCTCGGTAAAAACAATAACATCATAATTATTGGTCAAGACGGCAGAATAATGCGTATGCGTTTTAGTTCTTAGTCCACGTACATTCTGGTAATACACCAACATTTCTTTACACATGTACACTAGACTCAAGAACACTCATTGCTTTAGCTTTACACCTCTTCTCGATTTCACAAATGTCATTCTCACTTTGCACATTCACTACCGGAGCCTTTTCATTTTCGCGCATAAATATTTTACCGTTTCTTGTCCACACATACATAACATTGCAGGAAGAACGAAGTTTCCGCGCAGCTGACAGCAACAATCGCCGACGTTGGGTCAGGTTCTCGTTGATGTAGATGTTACTGGGTACTCCTTGTAAACCCAGATCCTTGGTGTTGAGATTCCTTTTCACCTTTCTACATTTCAGGAAATTAGTTTTATCAAAATTTCTGACAAATTTAACTATTATCCCTCTTGTAATAGGAGATGTGGGGTTGCTTCGTCCAAGTCGATGGCAGTTGTCAATCAGTTCCGGCCGTACATCCATTCCAATGGCTCGTCCCACTTTAATGACTTCTGCAATCGTGTTCTCACCAGGGTTCTCTGGCAGACCATGTATTTCTACACAGTTCCGCCTAGTGTACTGCTCCTGGTCATCTAACCTGGACTTGAGTTCCAAGTTTTCAGCTTGCAGTTCCTTGTTCTCCTCCTCTACCTCGCGTAATCTCGACAGAAGTGCATCTATCCGCGTTTTCTGCTCTTCTATTCTCCGATTTGTGTCGCTCACGGTGTCCCTCAACTTCTTATTCTCCTCTAGCAATGATTTCAGAGTGGAGCTGATCTCAGCCAAGGAGGAATCGCTGGGCATTGCTTCCGGTGTTCGCCGGCAGTTCTGGCACTCGGGACATTTCCACTTACAGATTACGCTGTTTAATTTCATATCTGTGTATTGCACCACAGACAATCCGACGCATTCTATGTGGAAGACACCTCTGCACGACCCCGTGCAGAAGAGTTTATCCCCATGCCTCTCGATCTTCTTATTGCATGCCTTGCAACTAGACATCTTGCTGATGTAAGCGTGACGTAGGTGTGACGTAGGCGTGCGTAAACGTGACGTAACCAGGAAGCAGCGAAAGAAGCGAAAGAAAGCGATTCTCGACAGGAATAACTTGGAATCGGACTGATATATTGAAAAAATTTAACGGTTTTTTTTTAGAGAAAAACGAGTTGTTTTTAAATTTTTTCAATGAATTTTCACAATATGTAGGCAGTTTCAAACACTTATTTATCACTTCTGTTTAGACCTTAGTAAGGAAACACACTTGTAAAACTTTCATTCACATTCACACTAGATAAACAGATTTTTTTGATGATGTACACTGGAGCATCAAATATACGTCTGTACTCTATAATCACTTAACTGAATATCGTTCATTTTGCCGCGGTTACTACAAAGCAAAAAATGTCCTACACACTCAGCATGACGCCTTCACTTATTATATACCTGCGAAACCCTGCAATGTGTGAAAATTCATACTTCACATCAATTTTTAATATTCGTCCTACCCTGAGGAACGGATTAATGACGAATATTGGAGTTGCACTGTACTTCTCTTACATACATTATTTTAATGTGTTTCTAGTAATTGACTGTGATATTCGATGGTAATTGGCCCCTTTACAGCCTCTTACCATCACCCTGAGTCTGTTAATTTTTTCGAACAGGCTTTTTATTTTATTTATTTGTATTTGTCCGTGCAAGATTTCTTTTATTGAGTATGCGTTATTTTCATGGTTTTATTTATTTATTTATTGGCTAATTTATTGTTTTTATTATGTATCGCAGTCATTTATATGGGCTGCGTTAGGCGCAAATAGCCTTTCTTACTGTGCGCCAAATTTTTTTAACTAACTAACTAACTCTTACATACAGTCGACCCTTTCGTATCGCATAATTCTTTGGGGAAATTCTGTTGAGTGGCCGAGACTATTTAAATTACAGAAAAGAGCAGTGCGTACTCTTGGTAAGGTTGGCAGAAGGACATCTTGCAGGAATATTTTTCCGCAGTTGAATATTCTTACAATACTTTGTTTGTATATTAAATTTGTTATTATTTGTTAAGCAGCACGGTAATTTGTTAAACACAAACAACACTGGCCATAAGTATGACACTAGAAAAAAATTGATGTGAAGTGTGAATTTTCACACATTTCAGGGTTTCGCAGGTATTTAGTAAGTGAATGATGATTATTTGGGGTGCCAAAACAAATTTTATGTCAAAATATTTTTTTGTTAATTTTAATTCGAATGTCTAATATCATTATTTAGGTTTCTAAATATGTGCAGTATTTTTTTTTTTTTATGTAGCAAGGCATTGTGATTTTGAAAATTGCGCCTATGGCTTCCATTGGTTGTTTTAAGATATAACCCCGCCCCACTGATTCCGTGTACTCAATTTCCACTGGTTATTAAATTTAGGCTTTTAAACATTAAATGCAACATTTGCACAAATATATAAGCAGTTCACTTTTGTAAGAACAAACTTAGAGGAAATTTTGTTTTCCGAAAACATAATGTGATCAAAAATTCCTGTTGTACTATCCCGGTTCACACAAATGTACATTACTTAGAATTTTTCAGATTTTTAGTTTAAACCATCTGGACTACAGGTGTGGTGAAATTTTATCAAAAATCGCGTCTAAATAATTTATTTTGCAAAAATAAAATTTTAATCGTTGATTATTTGGTCAAAATTTTAGTTATATTTTGACAAATGTTGCATTTAATTTTTAAAAGCGTAAATTTAATAACCAGTCTTATTATATGATAAACAGACGATAAATGATTTTAAAAATATCTTATTTTATTATTTTATTTTATTATTGGACACCACAGACCAATGGTCCCTTATTGTGCCCATACACTCATACATTACATAAATATAACATTTACATTCAAACATATATAAAAGTACAGTACCTATAGTGATATTTTAGGTACATACAGTAACTTTGTTTTACATACAAATACATTTACATGTTCTAACATACAATATCTTTTCCGTTACACAAGTATAATCAAAACATTTCATATATTCACAGAAACACTGAAGGTCGTTTATACTACACAGATTTATTTTGGAGGTAGGAACTTGCACGTTGTTATTTACTTGGATTATTACTGCAATGTGACTCACTACATCAAGTTTAAGACAATACTGCGAAATCTTTTATAACTTACATAAAATATATCAATAGATCTGTCTGCAGACAAAAGTTTGTTGTAAAGAGCCGCCATTTTATGCAGTGGGCTCATCTTATAGTGCTCCGTGTTGGCCCTTTTGCAAACAAATAATGTGTCTCTGATTCTAAAGTCCCGAGAAGGCACTCTGACGTATATTCTAGACAAGATATTAATGTCGTCGATTAAATTATTTAGTGTCTTATACAGAAACATGGGCGACATTACATCCCTCCTCGCCGCCAAAGTCCTGACATCAAATGCTTTCAGCACGTCTTGGGATGATTTGTATCTTGGATATACCCCTGTCATGCGTAATTCTACAACGCGGTCTTCCTTAAGGCACTGTTCACTATGTGGTCAATATGGTGTTGATATTTCAGCTCGCAATCAAACAGTATTCCCAGGTCTTTTACGATTTCAGTTCGTGGTATAATGCAGCCATTCATTGTATAATCGTAGATTATAACATCTCTCTTACGGGAGTAAGTCGTAATTTTGCATTTTGCAGCATTAAATAATAAACCAGTAGCTGCACTCCACTCACATAATCTTTGCAAGTCGCCTTGCAATTCAAGACAGTGAGATACATCAGTGATTCTGCGGTAAATCTTTATATCATCCGCGAACATTTCACACTGACTATTACTCACGATATCTGGGATATTATTAACCACCAGGAGAAACATCAGGGGCCCAACGTTCGATCCCTGGGGGACGCCACTGGTTGATAAATAATTGTCGGATTTTGAGCCATTAAATTCCACGTATTGCCATCTTTCGCGTAGATATGATTCGAACCAAATACATATGTTAAGTGACATGCCGAAGTACTCCAGTGCCCCAAGTAACCGAGAATGCCCTATTCTATCAAAGACCTTAGTCATGTCGAGGTACACTGCATCTACCTGAATCCCGGTATCTAGACATTGTCCAACGTAATCGGTTATTGATAGTAAATTAGTAATCGTAGACCTACGCGGCATAAATCCATGTTGTTTCGTACTTATGGCAGGGGATACGTGCTGAAAAACATACTTATAGATAATTTGCTCAAATACCTTGGCTGGAGATGAGATGATAGATACCGGTCTGTAATTTTTTACGTCTTTTTTATCGCCATTCTTATGTATGGGACATACTCTAGATAACTTCCACTTCGCAGGAAAAACACATGATTTAATTGACTTTTGAAATAAAATGCGAAGGGGAAGAACTAGGATATCCTTACATCTTTTCAAGACATAAGGTGGAAGATTGTCTGGACCACAAGATTTTTTTGGCTTCAATTTTGCAATCGACCACTCCACGTCTTCCAGAGAAACAGATTCTATGTTTAGGGTGCCTAGCTGGCTTCCCATACCCCTGTCAGTGTTCACGTCATTGACATCCTCACTGAAGACTGAGGCAAAATAAGATGCAAAGGTTTGTGCGATATGTGAACTATCATCAACAATAGTGCCGTCTTCAGTAGTAATGCAAGAGAGAACAGATTTTTTTTTACTTTTCGCAAATGTCCATAATTTGGTGGAATCAGATGCAATATTTTCCTCCATATCATTCACATAAATCTGATATTCTCTCCTTAATAATTTCTTTAATGATTTTCTACATCTGCAAAACATATTCTTGTGATAGTCCACATCTCCGAAACCATTTTTGACCTTCCCATGATGGTATTTCTTTTGCTTAATTAAAGATTTAATCTCTGCCGTGAACCAAGGGGGATATTTACTTGACTGTGACTTTACAAGTGGCACACAATTATCAAGGACTGTACCTAGAACATCATAAAATTTTTCCACTGCAATATTGACATCAGTTATATACTCCAGGAAAGTCCAGTTGATAACACTAAGCTCATTGTACAATTTTAGGAAATCAGCTCTCCTAAAATTGTAATTTTTTAAAATTGTTTGTCTAAATTGTTTGTCTTTGGAAGTTCCCTGTTTAACCGTATCGCAAGTATAGTTGTTCCTTATGGTGAGTGCTGGATGATACTTATCTTCCATTATTAAAGGATCAATATTTTTTTCCACAACAACACTTGCAATATTAGACATAACCAGATCTAGAGTTTTATTCAATGCATTACATATATTATTAAGACTTCGCAAATTGTAAAAATTAATGTTATTTACGATGGCTAGTGCTGTTTTATCACGAGAATTGACACTAGTGCGGATATCTACGTTGAAATCTCCAACTACTATCAAATTGTTTGCAATAATATTAGAGTAAGAATCCAGAGTATTGAAATAGAGCGCGTACTGATCAGCTGTAGATTTCGGTGGAAAGTAAACACTGGATATATAAATAGTTTTAGTATTATCATACAGTTTGATCAGTACATATTCGAGAGAGGTTACGTGTTTAGTTATGTTCACAGACTTCCAACGTGAATGGACAGCAACCAAAACGCCCCCGCCCCTTCTGCCGTCTTGTCTGTCTGAGCGATGGCAGACATATCTATTGTCAAATAGTTCTCTTGTATTTATGTTTTCGTTTAACCACGTCTCGGTAAAAACAATAACATCATAATTATTGGTCAAGACGGCAGAATAAAGCGTATGCGTTTTAGTTCTTAGTCCACGTACATTCTGGTAATACACCAACATTTCTTTACACATGTACACTAGACTCAAGAACACTCATTGCTTTAGCTTTACACCTCTTCTCGATTTCACAAATGTCATTCTCACTTTGCACATTCACTACCGGAGCCTTTTCATTTTCGCGCATAAATATTTTACCGTTTCTTGTCCACACATACATAACATTGCAGGAAGAACGAAGTTTCCGCGCAGCTGACAGCAACAATCGCCGACGTTGGGTCAGGTTCTCGTTGATGTAGATGTTACTGGGTACTCCTTGTAAACCCAGATCCTTGGTGTTGAGATTCCTTTTCACCTTTCTACATTTCAGGAAATTAGTTTTATCAAAATTTCTGACAAATTTAACTATTATCCCTCTTGTAATAGGAGATGTGGGGTTGCTTCGTCCAAGTCGATGGCAGTTGTCAATCAGTTCCGGCCGTACATCCATTCCAATGGCTCGTCCCACTTTAATGACTTCTGCAATCGTGTTCTCACCAGGGTTCTCTGGCAGACCATGTATTTCTACACAGTTCCGCCTAGTGTACTGCTCCTGGTCATCTAACCTGGACTTGAGTTCCAAGTTTTCAGCTTGCAGTTCCTTGTTCTCCTCCTCTACCTCGCGTAATCTCGACAGAAGTGCATCTATCCGCGTTTTCTGCTCTTCTATTCTCCGATTTGTGTCGCTCACGGTGTCCCTCAACTTCTTATTCTCCTCTAGCAATGATTTCAGAGTGGAGCTGATCTCAGCCAAGGAGGAATCGCTGGGCATTGCTTCCGGTGTTCGCCGGCAGTTCTGGCACTCGGGACATTTTCACTTACAGATTACGCTGTTTAATTTCATATCCGTGTATTGCACCACAGACAATCCGACGCATTCTATGTGGAAGACACCTCTGCACGACCCCGTGCAGAAGAGTTTATCCCCATGCCTCTCGATCTTCTTATTGCATGCCTTGCAACTAGACATCTTGCTGATGTAAGCGTGACGTAGGTGTGACGTAGGCGTGCGTAAACGTGACGTAACCAGGAAGCAGCGAAAGAAGCGAAAGAAAGCGATTCTCGACAGGAATAACTTGGAATCGGACTGATATATTGAAAAAATTTAACGGTTTTTTTTTAGAGAAAAACGAGTTGTTTTTAAATTTTTTCAATGAATTTTCACAATATGTAGGCAGTTTCAAACACTTATTTATCACTTCTGTTTAGACCTTAGTAAGGAAACACACTTGTAAAACTTTCATTCACATTCACACTAGATAAACAGATTTTTTTGATGATGTACACTGGAGCATCAAATATACGTCTGTACTCTATAATCACTTAACTGAATATCGTTCATTTTGCCGCGGTTACTACAAAGCAAAAATTGTCCTACACACTCAGCATGACGCCTTCACTTATTATATACCTGCGAAACCCTGCAATGTGTGAAAATTCATACTTCACATCAATTTTTAATATTCGTCCTACCCTGAGGAACGGATTAATGACGAATATTGGAGTTGCACTGTACTTCTCTTACATACATTATTTTAATGTGTTTCTAGTAATTGACTGTGATATTCGATGGTAATTGGCCCCTTTACAGCCTCTTACCATCACCCTGAGTCTGTTAATTTTTTCGAACAGGCTTTTTATTTTATTTATTTGTATTTGTCCGTGCAAGATTTCTTTTATTGAGTATGCGTTATTTTCATGGTTTTATTTATTTATTTATTGGCTAATTTATTGTTTTTATTATGTATCGCAGTCATTTATATGGGCTGCGTTAGGCGCAAATAGCCTTTCTTACTGTGCGCCAAATTTTTTTAACTAACTAACTAACTCTTACATACAGTCGACCCTTTCGTATCGCATAATTCTTTGGGGAAATTCTGTTGAGTGGCCGAGACTATTTAAATTACAGAAAAGAGCAGTGCGTACTCTTGGTAAGGTTGGCAGAAGGACATCTTGCAGGAATATTTTTCCGCAGTTGAATATTCTTACAATACTTTGTTTGTATATTAAATTTGTTATTATTTGTTAAGCAGCACGGTAATTTGTTAAACACAAACAACACTGTCCATAAGTATGACACTAGAAAAAAATTGATGTGAAGTGTGAATTTTCACACATTTCAGGGTTTCGCAGGTATTTAGTAAGTGAATGATGATTATTTGGGGTGCCAAAACAAATTTTATGTCAAAATATTTTTTTGTTAATTTTAATTCGAATGTCTAATATCATTATTTAGGTTTCTAAATATGTGCAGTATTTTTTTTTTTATGTAGCAAGGCATTATGATTTTGAAAATTGCGCCTATGGCTTCCATTGGTTGTTTTAAGATATAACCCCGCCCCACTGATTCCGTGTACTCAATTTCCACTGGTTATTAAATTTAGGCTTTTAAACATTAAATGCAACATTTGCACAAATATATAAGCAGTTCACTTTTGTAAGAACAAACTTAGAGGAAATTTTGTTTTCCGAAAACATAATGTGATCAAAAATTCCTGTTGTACTATCCCGGTTCACACAAATGTACATTACTTAGAATTTTTCAGATTTTTAGTTTAAACCATCTGGGCTACAGGTGTGGTGAATTTTAGCAAAAGTCGCGTCTAAATAATTTATTTTGCAAAAATAAAAATTTTCATTTTATAACCTACTCAGATATATAAAAAAAAAATCGATGAGCAGATATTTGTTTATATTTTTAGGGGGTATTTTTTTTAGATGTTTTAGTATTTTTCCTATGTGCGGGTCAAAGAGCTGTATAAGCATGCCAAATTTCAACTCTCTCAACTATTCTGGTTCACACAAATGTACATTACTTAGAAATTTTTCAGGTTTTTAGTTTAAGCCATCTGGGCTGCAGGGTGTGAGACAATTTTTTTTTTTTTGCACAATTTTGGCAATAGTCAGATAGACAGACAGACAGACAGACAGACAGACAGACGACAAAATGACGGTATAAGGGTGTTTTGGTCTTACCTACAAAACCCTAAAAATTGATGTGAAGTGTGAATTTTCACACATTTCAGGGTTTCGCAGGTTTTAGTAAGTGAATGATGATTATTTGGGATGCCAAAACAAATTTTATGTTAAATTTTTTTTTTGTTTATTTTAATTTGAATGTCTAATACCTAAGGTGACCAGATTTTGAAAATCATAAACCGGGACGAATAAAAAAAATCGTTTTATCAAATTATTTATTCATAAGCCACAGATAAAAAAATTAATAATTACAAACAATATTACAAGAAAGAAATTTTACTTATACGAATACTTTTTGGATTTGTGAATATTTTTCAGCAAATCTTTATTCTTGGATATTTTATCGTAGAAATCCAAACAACTTTCGAATTTATCTTTCGAATTTACTTTTATTGAGATGACTGCTTTTAATGTATTGACATGCATCCTACTTTTTTCTTCTGTCCAAAAATAATTTACAAGACAGAATACTCTTTCAATTGGACTATTGGTTGCTGGAACACTGAAAGAAAATTCGACGATTAGCTTTGAATACTGATAAGGGATAGAATTCTCATCAAAATGACTCAAAACTTTTTTCCACTTATTTGTTGCGCTGTCAGTTTTAAATTCACCCTCATTTGATTTTTCTTCCAGAAATTTCTTTATCCTCGTTATTTCCGTAAATAGCAATTCTTCATCAACTGCGGAGAATTCAAGCGCTGACATATCGGGGATAAGTATTCACCAAGCCTCTTGATTTTGTAACATCATTTCATGTTGGTATTGCTTTCAGTAAAACCCATTGAAATGTGGATCCAAATTGGAAACAGTTTGTCCATTCTTCTAAATAATATAAAGATGTGACAAAGAATTCATCAACCTTCTGATAGAATGTGTTTGAATCTAGTATAGCCTCCTCAACAAAATGATCGATCATTTCCGATAATTTAAAACCGATAAATTTCACTTCTTGATATTGATATGATGCAAAACCGGAACTGTCCCGGTCAAACCGGGACGTCTGGTCACCTTACTAATACCATTATTTAGGTTTTTAAATATGTGCAGTATTTTTTTTTTTTTATATATATATATAGCGTTTCATTAAGATTTTGAAAATTGCGCCTATGGCTTCCATTGGTTGTTTTAAGTCATAACCCCGCCCCTCTGATTTCGTGTATTCAATTTCAACAATTTCCACTGGTTATTAAATTTACGTTTTTAAAAATTAAATGCAACATTTGCCCAAATATAGCTAGAATTTTGAAAAAATAATTTAAACAAAATAAAAATGCAAAAAAAACAGAAAAAAATAAAATTGTCTCGAGACCGGAACCCTAGTTTGCAAATTAGAACGCGAGAGTGCTAACCATTACACCATGAAAGCATGCTGGTGTACTTTGTTACATAAATTATTAAATATTTTACATGGTCAAGTAAAAAACACAAAAAATGCGTTATTTTTCCGAAAACATAGTCTAATCAAAAATTCCTGTTATACTATTCCGGAGCATACGAAGGTACATTACTTAGAATTTTTTCAGATTTTTAGTTTAAACCATCTGGGCTACAGGATGTGGGACAAAATTTTTTTTGCATCATTTTGGCAAAAATCGCTTCAAAATAATTTATTTTGCAAAAATAAAATTATGATCGTTAATCCACGTACTTTTACGTACGCATTTATTTAATACCATACTCAGAATTAAAAAAAAAAAAAAAAAAAAATCCGATGAGCAGATATTTGTTTATAGTTTTAAGGGGATATGTTTTTTAGATGTTTTAGTATTTTTCCTATGTGCGGGTCAAAGAGTTGTATAAGCGTGCCAAATTTCAACTCTCTAGGTTTAGCTGTTTGGCTACAATGTTTACCAATCAGACAGACAGACAGACGACAAAATGACGGTATAAGAGTTTTTTGGTCATACCTACAAAATCCTAAAAAGGAAGAATTTAGATTACCTCGCGTAAAATATAACATACCAAAAAACATTGCAAAAAATTTACTTATGTCGGTGCTGTATTGTTTAACAAACTGGCACAGGCAGTTAAAGATCTGAAAAATGTATTATTCAAGAAATACATAAAGGATTATGATATATATTCGCGTAAGATGGCAGCAACTACCGGCACGATAAGCAGAAATAAGAAGAACGTGATAACGTGTAACGTGACGAGTTGTTGTTGTTGTCTGTGAACGAAAAGCAGAGTATCTGTGTGTAGTGAAATAGACCAAATGAACTTATTATTTATTTAACGTAGTGTATCTCAATATATACTAATGTAAACATTTTTATAGCATTAAAGTTCTCAGTGATGATTTTAATCTTCTAGCCTAAGGTGTAGAAAATTGTAATATTCTATTACTTAGCACATATTCCTTGTAGTATTAATTATTTACTGTGACTGGGTTTTTTTTGTACCTTGCTTGTACGCACAACTGATCAATAAATTTATATTTTATTTTTTTATTTTATATATTTTTTATTAGCCAATCTGTTGCATAATCTGCACGGACTGTTACATATCGAATTTATATTAATAAACCTTGTTATATTAAATTGTTGGATGAATTTGAAATATAATGTATTTCTTAACCGATATTTGTTGTATCTGTCTGAAGCATGAGAAACAATTACGTAAACTTTTCAACAGTAGTGAAAATGTAAACTATTATTCCAGGTTACAATTAATATTTCCGAAAATGGTATGAACTTGTTTTGCTATAATATACACCTATTGTCATCTGACACTACCAATAGAGGCGCCACTGCATTGTACATCATGGCTGACGCAGATAGGATATTTTTGACAGGTTCAATGGTATCTTCATGTGATATTTATTGAAATTAATTTATTATTCAATGTGAGGGTTGCGTTAAATGGAATTTTCCGTTTTCTCAGTACCCAAGTAACATCTAGGTTTATAATTGAAGGTAATAAGGCTTTTTTGCCACGTTTCGGAACACGATGAAAACTTAGATCCCTATCACGACCTACTTTTGCATTGCAAAGACAAACACAACAATTCACGTTGCATTTAATTTTTCTTGTAATTTTAAAGACATTTTTAAAAGCTCGCTATGAAAACAACAGTAAACAAACTCGACTATCCTCCACCTGTCAGTTTCTCAAAATCTCACTAGAGGCGCTTCAGTTATTGTCAGTTGACAATGTAACTATAGCCACTGCTGATTACTACATCGCAAAACTGAACCCATTTCTACCGCACGGATGCATTTGAAAGAAACCAGCAACATTTTCATTAATTTCCGTTAAGGCCAATTTAGACATCCAAATTAAAGCAAATCTATCTTTTAATTATTTAAGAAATAATTTAAACACAACAGCGTGTAGATTTATCCGATTTGCTAGTTAAATTAATGTAAATTTGTCGGAATAGACCATATTAGTGTGTCGTCACATACATGTGCTGCCATCTGAGAGCTGAGTCCTTTGGAAGTTTTTGACTGGTTTAAAATACATATGACATTACTTTTGTTACCTTAATTTTATGAATATCTTCAATTTTGGAGCAAAACACGTATTTATGATAAATATATACTAATATTTACAGTCCAGATACTTTATATTATAGAATAATGATTTTATAAATATATAAATAATGATTCGAAGATATATTTATAGGTTACGTTTTTAAATAATATGAAAATAGAAATATCTTTAGTATTTATTTAATTAACACTAAGTAATCATTAATATTTTGTTTTAGAATGCATAATAGTGTATTGCTTTGCTCCAAATTGTAAACATTACAGCTACATTCTTAATTGCATTTTTTTTTTCGTTTTTTGACATATGAAAATGGAAAACAATAATGGATAAAATAAAAACAAAAGGAGCAATATGTTTCTTCAAACCATTTAGATATGGCATACACACTTATTGCTATGTTACTTGCCATAATAACGATTATTAACGTAAAATTTTCAAAATTAACCTGCAAAAAATATTGTTCTGCAAAATTAATGCCATATTAGATTATAATATATAAAATAAAAATTATAATAAATAAATATTGACTTGTAGTTTTGATGTGAAGCATTCTCTTACTTTGAAAACTTAATTTATATTTCCATAATACAATTTAGCGAAAAAACAACATGCTAAATTCAAATAAAAGGAATCCAACCGCGGGGCGGCAGCACTGAATCCCATTTTGTGACGTACTTACTAATATGGTCTATATTCGAGTACTATGCACGAGTTTGCAGCAGCATTTGAAGTGTCAGTCGTAGCGCACACAAACACGTTGTTTAACACGTACAAATTATTTTTTATTAATAAAATACACATTGGCATCATATAAATAGACACAGCATGCTCTATGTTTTAGCATTGTTTGTTATGAAACCAAGACCTTGTCTATTTTCTTATTTTACCTTTCCATTATCATTCAACTTTTAATAATATTGTCGTAAATTGCATTTAAAGTGTTGTGAAATGTTTTTCAAATACTTAGTATTTTAAATACTAAAAAGTAATCTTTAAATGAAACGATACATATATAGTTTTTTCCTTAAAAAAAGTATTTGTATCCAGTACTTCGAATACATCTGAAAAGTGTTTTACCCAGCATTGATTATAGATATACATCTTTATAATATGTCAGATAAATTTTAATTTATCATGGAATAAATTTTATAATATCTGCCCGTTTTAAATTTAGAACGTATCTGAAGCATTGTAATACAATATGATCGAGATAAACAGGTGTCTAGGTAGACATCGAATTAATTTATTTTTAAGTTAACAGAATTGCGCACTTAACACTTAAAAAAATTCAAGGCCTACTAGATTCTTTTTATGTATCATATTGTATTTTAAATGTATGTAATTTAAAAACCTATTAATCATCTTAAAAATATACTAATGAATTCAGGTTAATATAATATTATTTATGAAGTTTATTTATTAAAATTTGGAGTTTACAATATTAAAAAATATATTTTTACTTGCAATTATTATCGGTAAAACATTGATGTAAGCAACCCGCATGACTCCTAGGGGCAACCCCCGTCGTCCGTCGAAGTAGTCGTTGGTTTCATAACAAGTAGCCCTCGTTCAGTCTCTATGTTATACAATCTCATTGAAAAAACATGCTTTTTTTTTTTTGGAAGCCGTGTCCTTAATTTTTCAACAATTTATAAAATAAGTGAATTTATCACTCGGCACAAAAAGATTTTTTTTTTTTTTTTTTAATTACAAAATCAGCTCAGTTCGTTTTTGGAACGTTCACGGATGGATTTTTGAGAACTAAAATTGGTGACTCAAATTAACGCGTATCCCTCTACTGTCTTTGTTCACGTATGGTTCAGCATGTTTTTGTTTTTTAAGTTTCTGTCTATTCTCACTCCGTTTTTACAACCAGTAAAATGATAAACTTAAGAAACGAGGATTAAATACTTCTTGTTGTATGTATGGTTGTCATTCAGAGGATGATCATCTTCCAATATTAGATGAATTTTATTAGAAAAATTATAGTGTATGACAAAGACTCTTTATTAGTTCTGCAATTTTATTTTAATACCAACGAGAAAAATGCGTTAAAATATAATAAATTGTTCATTTATACCTACGTTTTGTTACAAATGAAGAAGAAAGTTTATTAATGTTTCAAAATATTTGTTTCTATTTATTGAAGGGAATTTCTACTGTTCAGATGTTTTTAAACAAGCTTTTAACGTTGAATTTTTCATTATCTCTGTCTCACATATGCAAGAAAATCGTTTAATGTTGCGTAAACTATTGTTAATATAATTAAAACCTCTTGTTATTTCATGTGGGTGTTCCGTAAGTGTGTTAGTTTGCAAATATTTGACAGTTTTCTTGTGTCGAATAAATTACCAGTTATCTTTCTATAAAATGTCAAAAGAAATGTGTAGATATTAAGTATTCAAATAAATATTTTAAGTTCAAAGTATAATATTTTATTTTCTCTGTGAGTATAACCTAGCACCAATATTATAACCCCTGATAATATTTATTTTTAAACAGCAAATTTTATAATAAAATGGATTCATATATATTTGTATACTTTTTTAATACTCGGTAATAATTCAAATAATCTGTATTCGCATCTGACACTACCGATAGAGGCGCTACTGCATTCACATCATGGCTGACTTTGGTAGGATATTTTTGACAGGTTCAATGGTAAATTCATGTGATATTTATTGAAACACACTCTAAAATGGTCTTTAACTGGATTTCCATTTCTAAGAACATATTCCCATGCTTGTCACAAACTTGACTATCCTACAACCGTCAGTTTCTCAAAATCTCACTAGAGGCGCTTCAGTTATTGTCAGTTGACAAAACAGCAAGAAAACGTAAATTTTACCAAACATTGTTTATAAATCTATACTGTATACATACGTTGACAGATGACTATCCTTTTTCGTGTCAAAAGATTAGAGGGCGACGGTGGCGCCGTTTCGGTAATTTTAATGACCAATTGGGCTCAACAGCGCTATGAATTGACGCCAAGCGGACTATAACTGAACTAAGCGAAACGAGTAATAGTTTATTGTTTACATCTGGTTTACATGTGTTTTCTCGTGTAGTTTGTATTGCTTTTAAAAGTTAGTGTTGCAGTTTGTTTGTTATATTAACTTTTGATAGCAATTATTATTCTTTTTTATATTACTTTATGTTATAATGAGTTATTATAACACAAATTGGTGTGTGTTTGGCTGTCACTCTAGAAAAGAAAGTAACAAAAATATTTACTTCCACTATTTTCCAAATGAGAAACAATTTGTGAACTGTTAATAAATTTGGTGCTGTGGAAGTGATAATAACAAACTAGTATTTATTAAACAAATTAAATAAAAAACAAACACTAAATTATAAAAATCCTTCTCGAACATTATTAAATATCTACCCGGGTAATTTTAATGCAGAATTAGGGCAAGCAGTCTCAAATTCTGTACGCAGCTTTTCTAATACATTTTCACTGAACTTTCAGTGCCTGCTTTTGTTTTTAATCAATTTATTTAGGCAAGGAGTTTCTAACAGAGGTTTCGGTTCATACTGTTGTAAGACAGGTTTCTTAAAAGTAGACCACAGGCATTTTAAATCTGTGCTGGTTAATATTTCCATACTCAATATATTGTTTCTGGAACAAAAAGTAAAACCAACAGAAACCACACAAAAAAAAGATAAATCAAATATTTCACAATCAATCAATGCCCTGATCTTGGCTTCTTTCATTTTGGTTTGTTAACCACCTGGCACAAAATAATAGGATAGCTGAAATGTGTTTGCATGTAGTTCCTGCTTTACATGTGCAGGACATATTTAAAACTTCAATCCTAACTAAATTTTAATTTCCCAGTGACTTCGTGAGGTGGTGTTCTCAAACTGCTTGTTTGTAAACATAACCCACATATGTCGACATGCTCATCATTTTTGTCCAAAATTCCGCACAACATAAGATTTCCGGCGTTTAACAACTCTTCTCCTTCAACTACACACCTAGAAGAAGGTGTTGCACTTAAAAAATTAAAATAATTTAATAAAGATAGCTGTTTATTATCCATTGCAAATCGATGATTTAACATGTAAACAAATATGGACAACTTTCACATTACTCGTTTCAATCAGCTGTTCACAGCGCTTGTAGCGCCGCCATCGGGCATTGTTGTATCCAATATATTTTTTTAAATAGCCAATCTGGTTGCGTGTTAAAACCAGACAGTCCGTGTTACAGTCCATGCATAATCCGCACGGACTGTTACATATCGAATTTATTTTAATAAACCACCTGTTATATTAAATTATTGGAAGAATCTGCAATATAATGTATTTTTTAATCGATATTTGTTGTGTCTGTCTCAAACATGAGAAACAATTACGTAAACTTCTCAACAGTAGTGAAAATGTAAACTACTTTTCCAGGTTACAAATAATATTTCCGGAAATGGTAAGAACTTTTTTATTATAATATATACTTAACTTGAGCCACTGCTTAGTATTATAACGGAAAGTCAAACTGCATTTCCACCTCACCGATGCATTTGAAAGAAAAAATGGATAATATCTTTGAAATGATTTTGCAATGGTCCAATATTAATGCGGAAACCGTTATTTTGGACGTTTGCCATTGCTGATAGTACTAGGCTAGAATACTACAATATAGGGAAATGTTCTTAAGAGAGATTCTATCTGGCGGAATTATGTTGAACTAGCCAAATAGACAAGATTGCTTTAACACACGTGTTACTTTTGTTTGGATTTTTAGTTTTTGTATTTGTTTGGCATAAGTGTGATATTTATTGTTACAACATATTTCTTGTATTAATAAATCAGTGAGTGTGTTTAATATGAGTTCAAATTATAAGTGTTGTGTTCCTGGATGCAATTCCTGGAAAAAAAGATCGTCGCACCTAACCTTTCAGTCTTTTCCACCAAAAGGCATGCGAAAAGTATATTTTGTTATACAGTTTGGAAAAGAATTGATTGACAGGCATAAACTCTGGTTTAGTCAGCTTAAAATTGGGAAAAAAGTCAGTAAGCACATGAAAGTGTGTAATCTACATTTTACCGAAGATAACTTTTTTAAAAGTAAGTTTCAGCACTGTTTTTTCTTTTTTAATAATATTAAATATGTTTATTCAATTTATAGGAACTGAAAATAATAAAAGAAGAACTTTGAAATCAACATCCTACCCTACAATCAATCTTCCAATGCAACAACAACTTCTTACTGAGGCATCTATATCCTATCCTATGACAATTCCACTTGTGCAACATCAACCTCCTACTGATGCTTCTCGTCCTACCCTATGATGAAGCCACCGATGCAACATCAACCTCCTACTGATGCTTCTACGTCCTACCCTATGATGAATCGGGAAAAATGTAGAGTAGTGGACGACTGCGATGTGGTGGGGATATTTGAGAAATAATGGGCGTGGCCATCGAAAAATACCTAAAAACCAGTGCTTCTCAAACAATTACTTCTCATTTATGTTGCAGCAAAATGTACATTACAAAAACAGCATGAACTGGAGTACTCCACATTCCAGCTAATAAAGAATAAAACAATAAATTTATAACGACGTATATGCATGAGCATACCCTGTTCGAAACGCAGAAATAGTAATAAAATCACGTGAAAGATTGAAGTTGCCACCCTATTAGCTATCGGACAAATCCAACTGCGGCATAAAAAAAAAACACATTACAAAAACGGTACAAGTAACTTTTAGCTGCTTATACTACGCCCTGAGTTTGCACTTTTACTCTGTTTGCACTGTTGCCATGTTTCAATTCACTTTAAAATACAGGTATAACTAGGGAATAGTACCTACACCCCTGTGGCATTGTTACGTTAGTGTGAGTTTGTTTTGTCATTAAACTAGAAGATGGGTAGCTCGCTTCGCTCGGTTTCTTCTAACCAAACCCTTACTAACCTAACCTAACCTAAGATAGTGTTTTGTCATTAAGCTAGAAGATGGGTAGCTCGCTTCGCTCGGCTTCTTATAACGAAACCTTTACTAACCTAACCTAACCTAAGATAGTGTTTTGTCCTTAAACTAGAAGATGGGTAACTCACTCCGCTCGGTTTTAGGTAACAAATACTAACCTAATTATCTTGTTTTTAGGTGCATAGTACTTTATTTTCCCCCATATTAGCCCAATTAAAATTGTGTATCATTGTGTATGAATTTATAAACCAGAAACCATTGTTTTAGAGCCACTGATAATCCTTGAATTATTTAGTGAAATTTTTATGTGTTGCCGTCTACAAAGAAATCTTGTAACGGTGTAGGTACCTATTCCCTAGTTTAGCCAAAATACAATTTATTTTTAGGTGGTTTATAAAAAAAAATAAAAAGTTATCAACAATAACCTAAGATAGTGCTTTTAAGAACCTACGGGTACTCCAGCTAGTTTTATTATATTATCTTTTAATTATAATCTTTATATATTATTTGTCTTTGTGTGAGAAGTACTGGTTTTATGTAACGTTGTTGGCCACGCCTCTCCTTTCTCAAATATCCCCCACCAGAATCGCCCATAATTCTACATTCTAGCCGATGAATCCACCGATGCAATATCAACCTCCTACCGAGACATTTGTTGAAACAAATACAAGGGAAGAAAGATTGGTTAAAAGAAATAAT
This sequence comes from Liopterus haemorrhoidalis, assembly GCA_963971575.1. NCBI lineage: Eukaryota > Metazoa > Arthropoda > Insecta > Coleoptera > Dytiscidae > Liopterus > Liopterus haemorrhoidalis. The sequence goes on from OZ020623.1 coordinate 20,440,054, forward strand.
GTTGAACTGTGTATGAATAATGAAACTGTTGAAAAGGAAATATGTGAGACCTGTGAACCTGTTCCTGTTGAACATAGTGAGGCAGAAATAGAAGTTGCAGAGACATTAATAAATATATTAAGCACGCAAGAGATGTACTCTGGTCCGAAATCATTTAGAGACTTTTCAGTGCAAGTAAATACTCCCAGTAGACTGACAGTGTGTAATTTGATTACCAGTAATAAGGCTTTATCTAGCTTTCCCGGACTACAAAATTTTGAATTGCTCAATTTTATTTTAAGCACAGTTAATGAGATCTATGTAGATATTAGAACGCATAACTTATCTGTTAAGGAACGAATAGTATTAACTTTCGTAAAGTTAATGTAATTTAACTTACGTAATACTCTCATATTTATTTGGGATTGAAGCAAGACTTTGCCAAAAATATATTGTGGATATTATACCAGTTCTTGCAAAGGCTTTGCAGTGTGCAATTAAATTTCCTGACAAAACAGAAATTTTAAGAAATATGCCCTTATGCTTTAAAGGCTTTGAAGACACACAAGTCATAATACACTGCACAGAAATCTGTATTCAAGAACCTAAATGTCTTTGTTGCAGAATTCGATTTTATTCCCAATATAAATCAAGTCAAATAGTAAACTTTATGACTGGAGTTTCCCCTGCGGGTCTCATTACATTCGTAAGTAAAGCATATGGAGGACGTGCGTCAGACAAATTAATTTTTGAAAATAGTGGTTTAATTCAAAAATTAGATAAAAATGTAGCTATTATGGCAGATAAAGGCTTCTTAATAGAAGACATTTGCATACAATATGGCCAGAGCCGTTTTTTCACCTAGGCCAATGAGGCCATGGCCTAGGGCCCGCTTATATAAGGGGCCTGGTCGCCGGTCTTGATTTTATTTTGTAAAGTTACTGATGTTACAAAAAAATAAATAAATAAATAACAAAATGAATAACATTAACATTATAAATATACCAGAAAATTCATATTTCAGATGAACTCCTCTTCGGCATTATAGAATTTATATATGTAAAATGTATTGGGTTGATGCAAAATTAATGACGTTTTTTTTTTTGTAAATAAGGTTATTCAACAAAAAAATTGCTGTATGGAGACTATCGAGCTGAGCCAGATAGACATCGCTGTTGATGTTGAATTGCCGTTTGCTGTTTTTGTGCAGAATCCGCTTCTGTTGACGCTCATCATCTTCATTCCACCAAAAGCAAATGCCGTTTGTAGTGAACTCCCAATGGACGATTCCGCTTCTATCCCAACAAACGCATCACATTGCCTTCTTTCTGTGGGCGCCTTTTTTTTATTCCTTCCGGTGTTTCACCCGGAGGTTACGCAAACTTTCTTTCTTTTGACGTTTTTGAAGAGCAACCACGATACATCACCAGACAAGATTCTTCAAAAATGACGATTGCTCGTTTCTCTGCAGCAATTCAATGAAAATTCGAACTCAATCGGCTTTGTTGTTGTAGAAGAGTTCGCGAGGCACCTATCCAGCCAATTTCTACACTTTTCCAAGCATTTTTAGGCGACGGACTATCGTGGATTGGTCGACATTGAAGTCTTCGGCCAGTAGCCGGGTTGTCATGCTATCGTCTTCTTCCACGACTGTCAAAAGTGCCTGACCGTCGAGATCCGATGGCCGTCCTCTTCCTGCGTCATCCTTAAGACTTGTATCACCCGATTTTAACTTGTGGAAGCATATTTCAACTTATTTTTGACTGATTGTTCCTTTGCCGAAAAGATCGTTGAGATCGCGAAATGGCTGTGTCGCTTTCCATCCTTTCTCGAAGTGGTAGAGCCATTATATGACGAACATGAATATGATTTTCGAAGCGCATTTTTTTTTTTTTCGCCTAAAAACAGCAATATTTTTATAATTATTATATAAAATAAACCTAATTTTTCAACTCAAAATAAAAACTCCAAAAAAATCGTCGTTAATTTTGCATCAACCAATAATTTTAGTAAAATTAAATATAGCGGTAATGAATAATCAAGGTTAAAGATTAGGTCCCAAAATCGTTGTAATCGCTTAAATTGCTATATTTTTTCTTAATTTGACTTGATTTCTCCTGCGAGGAGGGCCCGTTAAATACCGATGGCCTAGGGCTCTTATAATTCATAAGACGGTCCTGAATATGGCATAAAACTCTACAGGCCTCCATTTGTGAGAGACAAAAGGCAGCTGAGCAAAAAAGATGCTATATTAAATACAAAAATTGCTGCAGCTAGAGTCCACATAGAACGCTGCATCCAGAGAATAAAAACATTTCAAATTCTTGGAGGCAAATTACAGTGGTCTCTAGTTAAATATATTGATGATATTTTTTTAATTGCTTGTGCTGTTACCAATTTATCAACACCTATTTTATCTGAAGAGAAATTTTATAAATAATAAACATTATATAGCATATTGTTGTTTTTATTTATATAACTCTATTTCCTATTACATATTTCATGTACCATATTTTTAAAATACTTTTCTTTTACAGTAAAAATCATGTTTTTTACAAACTAATAATCGAAGTGTACTTCAATAACTAGCATATTTTCATTGTGTGAAGAATATATTGCCAAATAACAAATATCTACATTTAATACGGCCATTCCCATTTGCATTTGTCCATAGTACATATGCTTCTTTTTTAAACTGTGTGTATCATTGTGTTTTTCTAAATATTTTAAATTTTGATTAATACTTCTAAATCTTGTGATGCACCTAAAAAATTATTAATTTATAGCAGTATAAATATAGTAAATTAATAAAATCTCACCTGCAAAGGGACATTTAATTTCCAACAAGGCAACAGGTTTGTTATTTTGAAAGATAATACCATTTGGTGTATATCCTAGCCATTCATTGAAGGGCGATATAATTAGTCCAGTCTCAACGACATACAGGCCTGTAACGTCTATAAATAACTGTCGAGCATGTGGTTCTTGTTCTAATCCATATCGTACATATTTATTCGTAAACTTTTTTGCCCAGAAATAGGAATAGGATTTGTTCCCCCAATTCTTACCACTATATGTAAATATGCTATATACACGAGATCCAGTAACCCGGTACTGTCTACTATTATACCAATCATTTTTGTTTCCTTTTGTCATAAATGAAACACTATCTGGATCACAATTATATATATATTTTTTTTTCATAAAATTTTGACAATTAAGGCAAGCAAAATCTATATTTATATTTGACAATTCCATCATCAGAACAGATTGGCAAGCATTATTTAAAATCATAATAATATCTTCTGGTAGCACTAATGAGTCTTTGATATCATTTATTACTGGATCTTTAATTGTTCTTCGACCAACACTGTGAGGAATAAAAATAATTATATGTTTTAAAGCCATCATAATAATTTAAAATTTATAAATACCTATGCAAAGAAAACGCAGAGTTTGGAAGTAGTAATAATATTTTGTCTTGAAATGCTTGAATTTCATCCTGTGTCAAAGACAAATTTGAATTAACTTGTATTTTGGTACAAGGCATTTCAACTACTGGTACTGCTTTATATCTTTCCTTTGTAGCGTTTCTTTCATTCGACCATATAAATTTAATATAGGTTTGTGATATTCTTTCTAATTCGTTAAGAGGTTTCCTAAAACAAAACAAAGAGCAGACACAAAGAAAAAAGAAGTAAGTATAGTAGAAGTTCAAAATTAAATGCAGAGCCTGATTGTGCTGTCATGCTTGATTTATTGCACTTTTAACCTTGTGCACAACACCAATACTGCCGAAATGTGTTTGTATTTGCCACTACTGCCAGCTTTACAAGAGCACCTAAAATTTAAAACCTGTGCTTTATTATTTTGAATTATAAATGTTCCTGTAATCGTATGAGGATACTGCTGTAAGGCACTTGTTTGGAGGCACAAAGCATATATTTCAATAAAAGTGTCATCCTCTTCTATAATGCCATATAAAATGATATGGCCAGCATTTAATACTTCCTCTCATTCATATATGCAACGAGAATTAATAGTGCCTTGTAGATATTCATAATAGTTTATAATTGAAAAATGAATTTCCATTATCTAAAATTATAAAAAGCAAAAATCTGTAATGTAACATTGCAAAATTATACTTAAATAGGGGCTAACCTTATTATTACTGAAAATAAAATATAAAAAAACACAAATTAACAAAAACATTAATAAATTCTTTCTAAATCTCAGGTTACGATATGCAACCATATGTTAAAAAGTTGTTATTGTCCACAGATCATAATATTATTGTCTATTTGGTTAGTTTCAATTTCGCCACCTTGGCGCTGCAATCTTAAAAGCGGTTCCCTATAATGAGTATTAGTATCAAAACGATATAATACTTCATGAGATATATAAAATATTTTCGGACGTTTCGGAAACTGCTCAACGATCTGTTTCCGTCTTTAGTGATCACGAGAAGTGATAAACATTTCAACTTACTTCGAGTTTTTATACCGGGGCATTAAATTATTACTGATGCTATCAATCATAAGAAAAATTACGCACCTAGAACTGACGAAGTGAGATATGTCTCTATGCTCCATCACAAAGGAGTATCTGAGAAAATTGGTAAGATACTAAGAAGCACAATATTCAAGTAGCTTTTAAAGCGAGTTCGACTGTAATATCTATTCTATCATGTACGAAACTCAAATCTGCCCTAAACAAAAACTGTGTCTACTGTATTACTTGCCAGTGCGGGAAACAATATATTTGTGAGACTTGCAGACCTTTGCATGTGAGGGTCAACGAGCAGAAGAAGAGTGTTCAGCAGGGCGAAATTTACAGTACCAAACTGACAGAACATGCTTGGAAAAATGAAAACCATTTCTAATGGAAAGAAGTCAAACCCTTAATGTATGAGGAAAAGAAGCTCTCTAATCCTCAGATCACTAATCCGGTAACAAACAATTCATTACCACACAATAATGTGACAAATTATCTTAATCCGGTCGTTAGTCTCCAGCAGGTAGTCCCGTCCCTACCTATAGCTGACCCCAACCACCAACCCAATAGCAACACACCTATAACCTAGTCCCACTCTTACAATACCCGGTATAAAAACTCGAAGTAAGTTGAAATGTTTATCACTTCTCGTGATCGCTGAAGACGGAAACAGATCGTTGAGCAGTTTCCGAAACGTTCGAGGATATTTTATATAACTCATGAAGTATTATATCTTTTTGATACTAATACTCATTATATTGTACTATTCTATCCTAGTACTATCAGCAATGGCAAACGTCCAAAATAACGGTGTCCGCAAAAACTCTGATACACCTGTATAATATATTTTTCCAAATCTATCTAAGTCGGACAAATCTCTGAAGAATGTTAACAATTATTTTCAGGTCTCCCCAGTGTTGTACAATCAGGGAGCGATATGTTCAGAATGTTGCAGTAAAGTGGATGGTTTTTATGAATTCCGTGAGCAATACTTGCGGAACAGTCAAATATATATAAATTACACATCACAACTGAGTTCTGCCTCTGAAACTAGCGGAGAGTTGTGTGTTTATTTGACGGATTTCAAAAACGAACAGAATCCATGTTCGGGGGCCTTGGAAGAGTACTATCATATCAGTAACACAGTGAAAACAGAAAAGAAAGAATGCACAGGTATTGTAACAGCTGTCCCCTTTAACCGGGAATGAATGGGGATCTCGAAAACTACAAGAAATATGACTTCGGTTAAATCAGACCAAATTATCTCTATAACTAGTGCAGCTCAATGACACGTCATTTGCTTTGATAAAAGGCATAGCACACTAGATATGAGCAATATACAGGTATTCGCCAAAGTGATTTTTCCCCTTTTAACTTAACCGACCGCCAACATATATAAGGGAGGTATTGTGATCATACCGATTTTGACATTTCGAGATTTCAATGGATCTCCACGAATTGAGGTCCCTACATAACGTTTTAACTATTTTTAGCATGATGTCTGTCGGTCTGTCTGTCTGTCCGTCTGTCTGTCTGTCTGGCCTTCTGTCTGTCTGTCTGTGTACACGTGCAGAGCAAATTCGGTTTTATGTTTCAGATCAAAATTCTAACTTCTGTGTTTTGAAATACATATTACCTTGTTCGCGGATGACGATTATAATAAGGTATCAACAATTACAGAATAATTCATGAACAGATGTAATGCGCATGTCCGACTTGAGACGTGTTAGATATTCTTGTCACCACAAACGCTTAAATTATCTGATTGATAATATCGTTATCACGGTGTAGTAAATTTAATTGGAAGAACTTAGTTTATTAATTAAATTCAACGAAATTAACAACGCACATGTTCTGACTGAGAGTGTTTGCTCTTATCTACAAAGACGATTGACTTGCTATGAACAGAATACGTAATTATCTAAAGGTTACCAGGAATAATAAACTTCTTGTCAGACACAGTAACTATTTCATCCGTGAAAACTAAAAAAAATTATTGCGCATGCGTGTGGTGCTCTAATCTGCAAGAAACTTCATACCGCGAATAAAATTAATATAACATCGTAAAAGAATTGTGAAACCTATATTAGTTGCTATTTTATATATAATTAAAATTTATAGGAAGGCATTTGGTTTATATTTCACTGATGATATGTTTATTTCAGGTATCGCAGATGGAGTTACGGTTGTCGTTTATCGTGATGATGGGACTGTCGTCAAGTTTGAACCTGTGGACAGCAGTGAATGTGGAGGAAATATACCAACAAGTACAGCTGTCTCAAACATTGGTCAGTACAGCTCTAGTTTTATTAACAGCTTAACGCGTAGCCCCTTGTCTATCACGGGCGCCTAGTACTGTAAAATGTTCACAGGCACAATATCAACTATGTCTAATTTTCATTAACTATGAGTGTATATATTTCAGAGAGTTGCGATACTCGGAAAACATGTATTATATCATCTGCTGACGACATGTCTCAGTATAACGACAATACTAACATAATAATTAATGAGGAGATTGACATCAAGCCTGAATGTGGAGATGACAGTGAATATGAGGAGAGTGCAGCTGGACAAGATACAGGTCAGTTAATAATTTAATATTATTGTGCTAGTTATGAGCTTCCAATACTGATAATCCCAGTTTCCATTTACTTAATACAAGCACAGGTTCATAATGGATAATAGTTTACTAGTTGTAGTTATACGTTGATATAATTTATCCCATAAATGATTTAATTCAAATCGAATTGCAATGGCGTAGTTACAGTATCGCAGACCCTGCGTTGCTGGGGGGCCTAGAGCTGTTAGGGGCCCAGAATTTTTGAAAATTTTTATAAAAATTATAAATTCCCTCATTAATACTTCACTCAATAAGTCTCCGGTCTGACATATATATGGCAACACTGTTGACAGACACATATGATTTCCGGATAGTACCAACCTTCAAACGATACGTGTGAAAATTTCATGACATTCGGACAATTAGTTTAGAGGTTACAGTGGTTTTAGTGAATCCAGTTTTGTAATTTTCAAAAGAATGGATAAAAAAAAGAATAGGCAAATCAACTATTGGTATGCTGCATTTAAACGCGGTCGTACAAACACCGATGATGCTGAACGCTCTGGTCGCCCAAAATTGGCAGTTGTTCCGGAAAACATAAAAAAGTCCACAAAATAAAATTGAGAAGTTACGTGAGCGAGCTGACACCTTAAAGATATCAGAAGGTGGTGTGTTTACAATTTTACACGAAGATGTGAGCATGCGTAAATTGCTTTCGAAGTGGGCGCCGCGTTCGCTTACACCGAACCAAAAACAACAACGCGTCGACGATTCAGAGCGCTGTTTGGAGCTGTTCAAGCGAGATAAAAAGGATTTCTCGCATCGGTATGTGACAACGGATGAAACATGGATCCACTACTACACACCTGAATCAAAAAGATCGTCAGCTGAGTCGACAGCAGTCGGTGAAAGTCGTCCAAAGCGACCAAAAACTCAAATGTCAGCTGGCAAGGTTATGGCATCCGTATTTTGGGACGCGCATTGTATTTTGTTTATCGACTATCTTGAAAAAGGTAAAACTATTAATAACGAATACTACATGGCATTATTGGATCGATTAAGTGTAGTAATCAAGAAAAAACGGCTTCACATGCAAAAGAAAACAGTGTTCTTTCACCAAGCCAACGCCCTGGACTTTTCGGGAATTGTGACAACAATTCGATGAAAACGATGGTTAAATTGAATGAATTACGCTTCGAATTGCTTCCTCACCCACCGGACTCTCCAGATCTGGCCCCCAGCGACTACTGGCTTTTTGCAGTCCTCAAAAGGATGATCCAAGGAAAGAAATTTGACTCAAATGAAGAAGTGATTGCCGAAACCGAGGCCTATTTTAAGGGCACAGACAAATCGTTCTACAAAGAAGGCATCGAAGAGTTATAGGAGCGTTGGAATGAATGTATCACTCTTGAAGGAGAGTATGTTGATGAACAAAGTCGAATTTCTAAAAAACAAATTGTTTTTCTTAGTTAGACCGGAGACTTTTTGAGCGACATGGTATGTATATTAGTTGGAAGAGAAGTTTTATATATATATATATATATATATATATAAACAGTATGGATAATAGATTTTAAGAAATTATTAAGATAATCAACCACAACAGTCGTTTTTTTCTTTTCTCAGTTCCATACACAAAAACATAGAGGCAAAATCACACTTAGGCATGTTTTACTATTTTACTAAAGCCTTTGATTTAGTCCATCGCTCCATTACGGGATTTAAATTAAATGCTATCGGTATCGTAGGTCCGCCGCAATAGTGGTTCTCATCATTTTTTTTTTTTTTCTCTTGAAAACAAATTGTTTCTGTTGTTGGCTAATAATCCAAAACCGTAATAATTATAGATCTCACAAGCGACAGTGTAACACAGGAGTTCTACAAGGTTGTATACTTGGCCCAGTTTTATTTCTTTTGTATGTAAATGATTTACTTTCATTATTTCCAAATAATGCTATTTGTAATACTATTCTGTATACGGATGATACTTCACACTCACTTCACAATGTAGATGCATCGTCACTAGCTCTTGATGGTAAAAATAACTTAGAAGCAATGAGACGGTGGTGCTTTAAAAATAAACTAATTCTAAATACCTCAAAAAAAATCATCCTATGCTCTTCAGTAAACACAAAAATGCACTAATTAGCAGGACATGTATTCACTTGCAAGGACAAAAAAGTTCTCCCAATCTACAAAATTTTTGGGTATAATAAGTGATAATCTGAACTGGCGGAATCACGTTGGCTATTTGCTACCTAAACTTAGCAAATCTTGTTTTATATTGAACAAGCTGCTTACTTTGGAATGTTTCACGCAACCATGTGCTATGGTATTTTGTTTTGGGGTAGTTCCTCTGTATCTTAAAATGTTTTTTTAGTTCAAAATCGTGCTATTCGCATAATGCTAGTGCCCCCTTTAGATCATCTTGCACATCCCTTTTTCGAGTTTTGTCTATTTAACTCTTCCATCTGTTTATATATTAGAAGCTGTAATGTTTATTTGAAATAATTCGTACCTTATCGCTTCTAATACTGATTTCCATACTTATCATACCCGCAATAAATAGCACCAAACTGTACAGTAAAAGTCCCCACTATATGACTAACATTATTTAACTGTGTTCCAACTGCATTAAAATCTATAACTTTCGGTAGTTATACAGTACAGTATTGACACCATAAATGCTAATATTGAATAATTTAACTGCACTGTTTGTTAAATTCATATATGTTGTATGTAAAACTATTTGTTAGCTCATGTGGCTTCAGTTCGTACTATATGTGTCATTTTGACTAAACCTCAACATTTAGGTATTATGTTGTTAGATAAATTTATTATTGATTAGAAAATAACTATATTTCCACAATAGAATGTTTGTCTCAATAATCAATGCAAAACTGTTTGCAGCTAATGAAACATCTTCCAGTGAATCAGATGAGATTTGGGAGCCGTTGGCCATTCACAATCGTAAACAACCCACAACAAGGTCAGCACACAATAAAATGCATTCTGGAGGGAAACCATTCAAATGTGAGCAGTGTGGTAAAGCATTTTCACGACCATCAATTCTCTTTTATCACAAACAAGTACATTCTGGAGAGAAACCATTCAAATGTGATCAGTGCGATAAATCATATTCACAGTTACAAGGTCTCATTTATCACAAACGGTTACATTCTGGAGAGAAACCATTCAAATGTGATCAATGTGATAAAGCATTTGCAGTACCGGCAAATCTCATAGTTCACAAACGAGTACATTCTAAAGAGAATCCATTCAAATGTGATCAGTGCAATAAATCATTTACACAGTTACAAAGTCTTATTTTTCACAAACGGTTACATTCTGGAGAGAAACCATTCAAATGTGATCAATGTGATAAAGCATTTTCACAGTCATCCGGTCTCATTACTCACAAACGAGTACATTCTGGAGAGAAACCCTACAAATGTGATCAATGTAATAAAGCTTTTTCAGTGTCTTCAAATCTGATTTCTCACAAACGATTACATTCTGGAGAGAAACCATTCAAATGTGATCAGTGTAGTAAATCATTTTCACAATCATCACATCTCACTACTCACAAACAAAGACATTCTGGAAAGAAACCATTCAAATGTGATCAATGTGATAAAGCATTCGCAGTGTCTTCAAATCTGATTACTCACAAAAAATTACATTCTGGAGAGAAATTATTCAAATGTGATGATTGTGATAAAGTATTTTCACAGTTATCATATCTCATTAGACACAAACGATCACATTCTGGAGAAAAACCATTCAAATGTGATCAGTGTGATAAAGCTTTTTCAGTGTCTTCAAATCTCATTAATCACAAACGAGTCCATTCTGGAAAGAAACCATTCAAATGTGGTCAGTGTGATAAAGCATTTGCAGTGTCTTCAAATCTGATTACTCACAAACGAATACATTCTGGAGAGAAACCATTCACATGTGATCAGTGTAGTAAATCATTTTCACAATCATCACATCTAATTTCTCACAAACGAGTACATTCTGGAGAGAAACCATTCAAATGAGATCAATGTTATAAACCATTTTCAGTGTCTTCAAATCTGATTATTTGCAAACGAAGACATACTGAAGAAACACCATTCTAGTGTGATGTGTTTGAAACATTTTTCTACTTATCAAATCTCCGCAGAAACAAACGATTCCATTCTGCAGATAAACCATGTAAATGTGATGAGTAGTAAATGTAAGAAAGCATTTTCATAGTTATCAGTTCTCACTAGTAACTAACCAACTGCAAAAAATTCTTTCGAATAATAATAATAATAATAATAATAATATAGTTATTGAATTAGTTACATAAATTCTGTTTTAAGTCAGGCAAGACATATACATTTAATTATACAATTACTTTATGATATTACAAGATTTGCATTACATTTTTAAAACCTTTATTTAAATAATTCTTCTATGGAGTAAAATGGATGTTCAGTAAAAAATTGCTTCATCCTTTTTTTGAATTCGTTATAACCCAAACTTCTGAGTTCAACTGGTAACTTATTAAGTAGTTTGACTGAATAGAAGTTCTCATAATTACGAGATTTAGTAAGTCTCAGAAAGTCTGGATATAAATTCGACCTGCCTCTTGTGTTCAATTGGTGTATATCCGCAGGAGTTTGAAAACTGCATTTTTTTAAACTGCATTATAGGGCAAAATTTTTAATGTTCTTCGAATCTTGTGGCAAAATATCTTCCTGTCTGGCCTATGTACGAACTACACAAGATTCGAAGAACATTTAAAATTATTTCAATCCCGAAAAGAAGGTTCTTACTTTAGCAAACATCTACTTGACACTGGCCACACCCCTCCCCAATTAACAGATATCAAAGTTCTACATCTCTGTAATAAAGGCAAAAAACTATCATTACTGGAAGCCCTAGAAATTAATAAATTTAAACATTATAATCCAGATAATATCTTAAATGAACAATTTGACTTAAATACCTCCTCTTTATTGAACCAAAAATTGTAAAATACACCCTCACTATCATCCTTATCCTAGTATATATATATATATATATTCTTTATTCCCCTAAACCTTGCGGCGTTCAGGGTGCTAACATTTACAAAAAATAAAAATAAAATAAAAAATAAAACAATCAATCCAAAAATACATAACAATAACATCCAATACAATTTACATTTTACAATATTTTTTTCTCTTTTCTTTCTTCTTTCCGTTTCCCCTTCCTGTTATCCTTCCCCAATCTCCATCCTTCTTGCCTCTAATTCTCTCGCCCACCTCTCTCCCCTTCCATCTTCGTGCAACAGGTCTACTGTGCTCCCCGACCATACTGTCATCTCTCTACACTTCTTCGCGAGGTGCTCTATATCTTCCTCCCCGCACATCTTATCCTCCTGTCTCCTCCAATATCTATTTCCTCTCTCTTCATTCCCGCACCTTAGTCTCGCAATCCTCCTAACTCTCCCTCCTGACCTTCCTCTTTTTCCCCTCAAGTAGCTTGGTACCCCTATAGCTCTGACCTCCTTATATCTCCCTGCGCTCCTTGAATTGTCTATTCTGACTGTCCTTTCTTGCTCCCCCACTTCCTTATCCCTCCTCCACAACTCCTCAATCACGCTTATCCCGTCTTTTCTTCTCCTTTCCACCTCTGTCGCATCCAATCCGCATCTCCAGTAATACTCTTTTCTCATCTCCCCCCATGCGTACCATCTTCCTTTCTGTTCCTCTCTGGCTCTTTCTTCCCAGCATTCCCTCATTATTTTTTTGTCTATTTCTATTCTAACTTTCTCTTCGTACTTAACCACCCTCCTTCCTGTACCCACTTTCATCTTATCCCTTTTCAGTTCCTCTCGTACAATGTACTCTGGTGTCGTTCTATCTACCCCTAAGATCCATCTTAAATACCTCTCCTGTACTCGTTCTACCTTCTCCCATTCCTTCCATCCCCAAATTTTCACCCCATATAGCAGGATGTTTTTCACCACGGCGTCAAACAACCTCAATCTCCATCTAGTATCGTCGCTAAACTTCCTCTCTCCTATACTCCACAGCTTCCACATGACTATCCTTGCCTTCTTTACTCTTTCCATTATGTGTAGTTCAGCCCCATTGTTCCTCGTTAGTATATAACCTAGGTATTTTATACTCTTCACCTCTTATATTTCTCTGCCACCCCATTCCCATTTTATCTTCTTTCTTCTTCCTCCTCCTTTACCGATTACCTTCGTCTTATCCCTGTTTACTTCTAGTATTTTCCTTTTGAAATATTTATCTGCCCTTTCAATCATTCTCTTAAGCTCTTGGTTTTCCTCTGCCATCAATACAATATCGTCCGCGTACCCCAATGTCCACAATTTCATATTCCCTACTTCCACCCCCCCATCTTGTCCCTGCCTCATAGTCCCTTCTAAATCCGCTACATATAAGTTGAACAAGGTCGGGCTCAGCGGACAACCCTGTGTCACCCCCTTATTCACCCAATATCTGTCCCTCCTTCACTCCTATCCCCCCCTGCCTTCCTTCCTCCTTTTTTCGCTTCCCTCTAATATCTCCATGAAGTGTTTCCTCCAGTTCTCCATGGAAATCTTGTTACTCCTGTCTCCTTGTTTCCCTCTCATCCTGTTTATATATTCCCAGCCTTTCTTTTCGTTCCTTATCTTTCCCACTTCTTCCTGCTCATTTACCATATATCTTTTCTTTTCGTCCTTACATGTTTTTTTATACTGCCCCAATTTTTCTCTGTACCCTTCCTCCGACTCCTCCCCCTTAGTCTTTTTGGCCCAGGCCTTCTGCGCCTCTTTTTTCTTTTTCCTGCATCTCTCCCCCCACCATGGCTTTTTTCCTATCCTTGTACTAAGCCCTCTCCTTTTTTTCACCACCGCTTTCTCTATCCCTTCTCTCAATTCCCTCCACCCTCTCTCCACACCTGGTACTGTCCATTCCATTTTCTCCATTGTTTCTTTGTATTTCTTTTTTCCTTCCTCCGACCAGTCTTGTACACTCGTTTTTTTCTCTTTCACCTCTCTTTTTTGTCCTCTCCTGATCTCCACTATGATCGGTTGGTGATCCGATTCTATCCTTTGCTTAACCTCGAACCCCCTTTCATTCACCGCCGCATAGTCAATCGTCGATTTTCTTTCCCCCTTATAGTAAGTCCATCTTCCTTCCTCATTTCCTTCCTTGTTTCCATTTAATATACTCCAACCCCTTTCCTCCAGCCATTCCAGCATATTTTCCCCTTCCTTATTCCTCACCTTATCCATTGCCCCCCTCTTGAGTTCCACCCCATTCTCCTCCCAGCTCCTCCCCCCTCCCGTCTCTCCTATCCTTGCATTAAAATCCCCTCCCACTACAATCCAGTCTCCTTCCATCTCTTCTCCTAGAATTCCGTCCAATTCCCTCAGTTTCTCTTTACTTCCTGCTCTGTTGTACATTGTGACTACTCGCCACCCCTCCTTCCCTATCTTCACCCTTCTCTCAACTATCTCCTCCGCTTTCTGTGCCTCTTCTTCATCCATACACAACTCACACCTTACTCCCGTGATGATACCCCCCATCGCCCTTCCTTTCTTCTTTTCCTTCGTCGCCCCTTGACTTTTCCATACCCACCCTTTCGGTAATTTTTCTTCCCATATTTCCCGTTCCTTATCCTCCTTCCATATCTCCGTCAACCCTATTATCTCAAATTCCTTCAAAAATTCCCAAAATTCTTCATCCTTTCCTTTAATCCCTGCTACGTTCCAGAAGATTGCCTTCACTTCTTTCTCGTCCTCCTTCCCACCCCTCCCCTTACCGCTATGCATCTCTTCTACTTCTTCCCCTCTTGCCGAAAATCCCGCGTTTCCTCCACCTAACCCCTTAACTCGTTCCACCTCTTCCATCTCCCATCTATTTGTATTTTCATATATCCCAGATTCGCTTGTCTGCCTTTTTCCTTTTCTTCTCTCACCATACCCCATAGCTTTTTCTGTATCTCTCTCTCCTTCTTTGTTAGATCATCATCCACGTACAGATTCCTTCCTGTCAACCTACTTTTCTGCCTCATCAAGTCCCTTTTATCTCCCCACTTTTTCAATTCTACTAACCACATCTTCCCATCTCCTCTTCCTATGTCCTGCATTCTCCCTACTTCCATTTCTTTCCCTGTTAGCTCCTTTATCATTCTTTTAATTCCTACCTCCCTATTCTCCATATTACTCAACTCTGCCCCTCTGACTACTATATTGTTTCTCTTCGCTTCCCTTTCTCGCCTTTCATGTCCTATCTCTACCTCTTCCATCCTTTTTTCCAATTGTTTTAATTCCTCACCCTCCTGTTCCCCCGACCTCGGCTTACTCTCCATCTTTTCCATTATTTCTAGCCTTCTTCTTGTGTCCTCCAATTCTATCTTCAGCCCCTTGATCTCTTCCGCCTGCTCTGCCTGCCTCCTACCATATTCTTCACCCATCATCCTTATTTCTTCCTTTATCTCGTCTTTATCCTTTTGCATTCTCCCCAGGATCTCCTTCAACATTCCTTCAATATGGTTCTCCTTTCTTACCTCTTCTTCCCCCTCGCATTCTTTCTCTTCGCTGATAGCTCTACTCCCAACTTTCCTCTTCCTCGCCACTGGCGATCTAACTACCTTCCTTGACTTTCCAAACTCTTCCTTTTTCTCCTTCTCCATCCCTTTCCTCATCCAGTCCGTTAGCGATCCTATACTGTTCGCTCGTGACCGCGCCTGACTCTCGTCCATTTTCCTTACTTCGGAGTCTTGCAGGTTGTCTACTTCCCCGCTGCTAGCCTGGTGTTTCCTGCTCCGATATCAATATCTAGAATTTGTCTTTTGGTCACTAGGTGTCACCAAAGACTAAAACGTCTACTTGCTATTTTTGACACACTTAACCTCTAAATATTTTACTTTATATTATATAGAATTATAAAGGATACATTTGGCTTTCCTCCTGGATAACAATTCTCCTCTTTCTCCACTGCTATTCGCTTCTTCCTATCGCCTCCTCTTTTTCTTCACACCTGTTTTGTCACACAACTTTCGTTATTCAGCATAAACGCCTTATCCTAGTAGAGAACCTATATATACGTAGATGTAAGTATGTAAATACACTTGGAAATGTCCTAATAAGACGGAACTGGGTCGTGTTGTTAAGTTATAATTATTTTAATAAAATGAAATAAAAACATAGTATTGTTGTATTATTATTAAGTATTCAATTAAATGTTTTAAGTTCAAAGTATAATATTTTATTTTCCCTGTGAGTCTAACCTAGCACCAACATTGTAACTAGAGATTGTAATACCGGTAAATCGATGATCCGATTTACCGGTAAATATCCGATTTACCGGTAAATCGCGAAAAATATCCCGATCATTTTTACCGGTAATTCGATATTTTTTTAATAATTCGATAATTATATATAGCAAATTTAACCACATACCAATGAACGGAATTGCTTCGGCAGAGCGAGCGAATGTAATCAATTTCGGTTGTCTCCAGGCTAATCTGTTTTGAGAGATCACCGTCAGCTGGTCTTTAACTTCGGTGGTCCCCATATTTTGTATACTCCCGACGCGTCATGGCTTGATAGCAGTTTGAAACGTTTAGTTCATTGTGCCATAGCCAAAAGACTAGACGATTAATCGATTTATTATATGATACAAAGGGATTAAAAAAATCAAAGATTGATGACTTGGCAAAAGAAGTAAGTAATAAATAAATAAGAAGAAATAGAACAAATAAATGCCCGGTCAAGGTCGTACCGTATGTTTTAAGTTGGGATGGTATGGTGAGGGTGACCAGGCTCCATAAAGCCTAAAGGAAAATTATTGGGGTAGGTAAACGTATCCACGCGTATATACAGTCCCTTGTACTGAAGGTAACCTTTGAGGGCGTCTCACTTGACTTCTGACCAGAGGCCCAATAAGGAATCGGTCTTGGATCTGGCAATAAAGAAAAATTATGTGTACAGTGACCAGGAGGAAGCTGAAAGGAATTAGGTTAATAAAGAGAGCAATAGATAATATTTAGTACTGATCACTTAAAACCAATAAATAAATTATTTATTATTATTATTTCAATAAATTATTTGTATTGGTAACATTTGCTCTCTTATTCACAATAATATTTTTAAACAAAACAAAAAATAGCGGTAAATACTG
Organism: Liopterus haemorrhoidalis; assembly: GCA_963971575.1. Lineage (NCBI taxonomy): Eukaryota > Metazoa > Arthropoda > Insecta > Coleoptera > Dytiscidae > Liopterus > Liopterus haemorrhoidalis. The sequence continues at coordinate 20,457,247 of OZ020623.1, forward strand.
TAAATACTAAACGGTAATAGGGGGAACTTTTTAAGATCGCAGCGCCGTATGCGGCAAAACTGGAACACTCGAAAGCCACATTAAACTGTTATTCGTGTATTTGTTTACATGGTGAAAATGAATACGAGTTGTATTTTTCCTGTTTCCCAGCTTTTTTTTAATTTAAAGGTTTTCTACGATTTACAAGATATGTAATAATATACTATTCTAAAGAAACAAAGATATTTTTAGTTTTTCATTGTATTTTTAATTCTTTTTGACTCTCTGTCAATATAATAACAACTAAAATATGGTAAATATATTAGTAAAAATTAATATCTCTGCCTGAAAAAGTAGAAGGGCCTTTTAATATATCAACTGATGATTTAGGCAAATTTTGGGTGCGATAAATGCTTTTTTTCAGTCTTTTTTTGGACGTAAAAAATCACTTTCCATAAAATGCAACGGGCAAACATGCATGCATGGGCTTGGATTTTTGCCCATTTTTAATTTTTGATTCCATAAAAACCTACGATCCACTTTCTCTCTGCCTCCAAACGTCGTTTCAATTGATATTTTTTTCGATTTAGGTAAATTATGGAATGTTTAAGAAGGATTCTTCATTATTCACGATTTACATTGCGGCACAAACAAAATTGATTGTTTTTTTTTTCCATGATACACAAAAATAAAACACAAACAACAAAAAACACGTATTTCTCCATTGAACAAAACAAAACAATGTGGCTTTCGTATCTTTCACAAATTGCCACCAGATGTCAGGGCGCTTAGGAAGTTTCCCCTATTGAAAAAAGACTAGTTATAACCTCTGAAAATATTCATTTACAAACAGCAAATGTGTGCGAGTCCATACACACATTTGTACACTTTTTTAATACTCAATTATAATTCAAATATACTGTATACAGCAAGAAGACATAAATTTGACCAAAAATTGATTATAAACCAATATTGTTTACATACGTTGACAGATATAAATATCCTCTTTCGTGTCAAAAGTTCAGAAGGCGATAGTGGCGCTGTTTCGGTAATTTCAGTTGCGAATAGAGTGGATTTATTCTCTTCAAATGTTTCAAACACCTTGAAAACAAACGTTATTTTGTTTATGAATTAATGTAGCATTTTCTTTTTTAGTTCCTGAATTTCAAATTTATACGGTAGGTAAAAATGTTTTTTTTTTTTTTTTATTAACAAAACTGTAATTACATACTAATAAACGAAAGTGAAGACACATGTCATGAAATAGGGGACGCCCTGATGTCACTTCTATCAAACTATTAAAAGAAACATTTCAAGTAGTTTTTATCCGTTATTAAATATGATGAACAAATGCATATCTACTGAGGTACATTACAAAACACAAGTCTTGGTGTTCGGCGATGCTCAAAGATAATATGGTCATGTGACCATATTTTGGAACGGCGATTTTAAGGTTAGGAGTGCTTATAAAAAATGTCCGCTCAAATATTGTCAGCACGACATATTATTTTAAATAATTATTAATATCTTTAAATAGTAATGGATAAGTCGGTCACTAGTTTTAAAATTTGGTTGTAATTTTGGGTTACCGACTGTCGTACTTAATTTCTGTTAATTTCGATATGTCAAAACCATTGACGTCATATAATATAGACGCAGCACGCTCTATACCTTAACATTGTTTGTTATGATGCCAAGACCCTGTGAAGACGAAAGGGGATTTGTCCCCAGGAGTCTAACAAGTTGCCTAACTTATATTTGTTTTGTTAAATTACCGCTAGGAGCAATCGTCATAAGAGTGGGGTAGTAAGGGCGGGGGGGGGTGGAGGGGGCGTCGGCCCCTAGCGCACTAAGGAAAAGGGCGCCGATGAGCTTGACTAAGGGGCGCCACATTGCGAAAGTGAGGACCTTTTTTTTTGCTCTTCACTTGGAATTTAGGAGGTTAGGTCCTTTTTTTTGCTCTTCGCTTGGATTTTGGGAGGTGAGGACCTTTCTTTTTGCTCATCACTTGGAATTTTGGGAGGTGAGAATCTTGTTTTTGCTTATCACTTACATTTATTTGCCAAGGGCGCCAAAACGCAGGTTTGCCCCTAGCGCAAGTTTTCCTTACTGCGGCTCTGATCGTCATCTTACATAGATGTTCTTTGATCGCCATTTTATGTTTACTATTGTTTTGTTGTTCGTTACTAACTCCAACAAGTATTTATAAATGTATTTCAAATACTAAAAAGTAAAGTTTAATTATAATCTTACACATATATATATATATATATATATATATATATATATATATATATATATATATATATATTCTTTTAGAAAAAGTATTTGTATTCAGTGCTACGAATACATCGGATAATTATTTTAAATACCTATGTACTTTTACTAGTACTTGCCCATCACTGGTTATAGATGTATATCTTTATAATTTGCCAGATAATTTTTAATTTATCATTGAATAAATTGTATATCTGCCCACATCAAATTTAGAAATTAACAGAATTGTCCGCTTACATTAAAAAATTAAGGTCTACTAGATTTTAAATGTATGTAATTTAAAAACCTATATATTTGGATAATTGCCTAAGTATCAAAGACCATAAACGTGAAATAAAAAAAAAACGACTATTTTTTTCATAATTATCTTAAAAATATACTAATAAATTAAGCTTAATTTAATATTATTTATGAAATTTATTTTATTAAAATTTGCAGTTTACTGTTTTAAAAAACATATTTTTACTTTCAATTCTTATCAGCAAAAAATGGATGTTAGCAATGAGGTTATACGACGCATGGTGTATATGACGTCATTGGATGTATGCAACACGCACAACTCCTCGGTGCATCTACCCGCTCCTCGCCTAAGAGGGTGTTGGCTTCAAAACACGCCGTCCTCGTTCTGTCTCTATATACCTCATTGGTCAAAACTTACATTACATGCGTACGCATTCTGTGCATGAGAGTAAATATTACCCACCTTGCAAAAGAGTTAACCCTAGGGTTAACTCAGGCCGGAAACTCGAATGTTTTGGAACGATCTTACTAAACTTACAGTTCAGTTTAAAGTTAACTCCATAGGTTTTAAAACGTACCCCTGCTAAATACCGCTTGCACACCGCTATAGTTCAAAATTTCTACTGTAATTCCTATACAGAAAGTCAAAGGTTCAATGAAAGCGGAAGATTTCCGACACATAAAACATGTGGTCAGCATGTGATAAAATATTGTGCAAACAATTGACTACAAACTTTACTGTAAACAATTAATTAACTCCTCAACAGTTTGGATTTAGGCCGAGACTTTCGTGCGAAATAGCGATCCAATTAGTTATCAATGACTGGAAATTAGCTTTACATAAAAATGTATGCACCTGTGTAGTGTTTACACATCTTAAAAGAGCCTTTGAGACGATTAATGTTCTCTTAAGAATGTTAAAAGAATAAGATATGTCTGATGATGCTATCTCTATTTTGAGTAATTATTTAGTTGGTCGAATGCAGAATGTGTTGAGGAATGATTACATTTCTACAACTATTGAAAACGATCATGGCGTGCCGCAGGGCAGTGTTACGGGTCCCTTTTTGTTGCTAATCTATATTAATGCCATTGTTCAGTTTTTAAGAATGTGTAAAATTATCCTTCTTGCCGACGATACATTAATATACATCATTGGAAATGATTCAGATGATATTATTGAAGAACTGAACAGAGAATTAGTAATATAAATAATGCTAATTTGTAAATCGTTTATTTAATATGGTGGTATGTAACTCTAACAGTTTGTGATACCTCTAAGATGTGAGATGACGTCATATAGACCACTGATCTATTGTAGGGAGGCGTAGGGACTATTAAGATTTTTAGTAAGGATTAATAATGTGCCTGATCACATAAATGTCAGATCCGCGGATAAAGATACGGATTATTTGCGTCCTGATCCGCGTATACGGATCTTGCATTCATGTAGAAAAACGAACGACCTTGAAGCGATAGTTTGATGTGTCACGCGGTTCCTACAAACAAAAACATGCCAAGTGACACACACTTTAGTTAAGTTCAAAATCATTCACTCATTGTCTTTTATTAAATTAATTTGATTTTAATATTTAATGCAGATATACTAGATCAGCGGTTCCCAACGTTTCGCTAACTCCCGGAGATACATGAAGGTGTTATAAGGGTTTGCATTAAACATTTTATAATGAGGTAATTTCCCGCTCTTCGGAATTTTTCAAGCTATTTTCGAATTTCAAAATCCAATGTTTAATTCGGTAGTTTATGGTACATTATTAGGCGTATTATTGTAGAACTCAAAATAAAAGATAGATAGATAGATAGATAGATATACTTTATTTATGTACCTTTCGGTTTAAATCTACATATTTGCATTATTAACTTTATATTTCACATAAAAAACTATAATTATTGCTAACTAGGGTATCTTCGCTTCAAATTCCTTCTTCTCTCCAAGACCTCTTCCATCCATGTCCATCCTTGGCCTGAATCACACGCAAATCTTCAGTATGTTCTCTATGGTTTCTCTTTCCTCTCCACACAACCTGCACATTCTTTGTTCATCCTTTCTCCAGTATTCGTTTTCCCTTTCCTCATTTCCGCACCTAAATCTCGCTATTATTTTCTTCTTATCGCCGTTCATTTTTGTTTTTAGGTACACTGGTATCTGTGTCGTCCAAGTCTTTAAATATTTGCCGTTATATCTGGAATTTGTTAGGCTCTCGCTTCTTTCTTGCCCTTGGATATCCCTCATTCTATCTCTTATTTCCAGTGTCACATCTTGTCCTCCCAACCTTTTTATAGATATCTCCCTTGTTGAGTAGCCGTTATATTCAAGTCTTTTTCTTCTTTTTACTTCCCATTTGGATTCAATCTTTCTTTGCTCCAATTTTCTTTCTATTTCTGCCCAGCATTGGTTTAGCAATTTTTTTTTCTGGCTGTCTTATTATCCTCTCTTCAAATTTAATTGCTCTTTTTGTAGCTTCTATCCTGATGTTGTCAACTTTCACTTCTTCTAATATTATGTACTGCGGTGTACATTTGTCTACTTAATATATTTATTTCTCACCGCTTCTAATTTCTCTTGATCCTCGCAACCCCATATTTCCGCTCCATACATCATTATACTCTTGATTATGGAGTTGAACATGAGCATCCTTATCTTCATATCTCCTTTAAATTTCCTCTCACCTATGCCCCATACTTGCGGCAATGCTTGCATTGATTTCCTTACTAAGGTTCTGATATGTGCTTCTGGGCCCCCACTGCTTTTAAAAACATATCCCAGGTATTTATATTCTTTCACTTGCTCAATTTCTTCTCCACACCAATCCCATTTGTTTTGAGTCTCTCTGCCTCCTCCTTTCTTAAATACCATAATTTTAGATTTAGCAGCGTTTAACTTCAGTTTTTTCTTGTGTAGGTACTTCTCAAAACACTTTTCCTCATTTCTTGTTCTGTTTTTGCAACAATAGCTATATCGTCTGCATAGGATAGAAAGATAAATTTTGTATTGCCTACTACCAGTCCGCCTGTTTGCTCTCTTTGAAAAACTTCTTCTAAATCCGACACGTACATGGAGAACAGAGTTGGGCTTAACGGACATCCTTGCCGTAATCCTTGTTCTGTCCAGAATTCTTCGCTGTATTTTCCTCCGTTATTAAAAAAACATATAGTTTACCTCTTTCCTTTGTCAGCTCGCTTCCTATTGCGTAGTTTAGAATGTAAATATTGTCTATTGTTCCTCTTCCTCTCCTGAAGCCTGCTTGGTTGTCTGGTATTATTTCATTTTCTTCTATTTCTTCTTTCAACTTTTGTTCCACAATCATTGCGTATATCTTGTAAAGTGTATCCAGAAGAGTAATGCCTCTGTAGTTCTTGCATTCATTTTTATTCCCTGACTTGTATATGGGTTTTATAATCCCTTTCCTCCATCTGTCAGGAAAACTTTCACCTCTCCATACTTTATTTATGACTCCAGTTACTTTTTTTCTTACATTCTCCGTGCTGTACAGCCATTCCTCGTTTCCTATTCCGTCTTCTCCAGCAGCTTTTTTCTTTTTAAGTTTCTCAATTTGTATTTTGATCATATCTTCATTTATATCCTCTTGATTGTTATCTTCCTAATTTTCGGCTAGTTCCAGAGCCGATTTTTCTTTTATTCCTCTCAGGAGTTTACAGAAGTGACTTTCCCACTACTCACTCTTTATATGTTGGGACACTTCTACTTTATTTTTTCTATATTTATTGATGTACTTCCATGCTTCTGTATCTGTTTTGATATCCTGTATTTCTAATTCTTCTTGTCTTCTTTTGTTATTTTTCTTGTTCTTGTACATTTCTCTGTATTCTTTTCTTTCCTTCAGATATTCGTCTTTATCTCCTGTTCCTTTCTTCCATTGTTTTAAAGATATCTTTACTATTTTTATCTTCTACCTACATTCTCCGTCCCACCAGTTATTTCTTCCCAATTTGTTGTATTTGTAGTACTTTTTGTATTGTCTAGCTTCTTTTATTTTTGTAACTATTTCGGAAATTTCTTCTTCAGTTGATCCTGTTTTAAAATCTGTTTTTTCCATATTATTCTTGAACGCAAGGATACCTTCTTCTGACCAGTCTGTTATTATTGTTTCCTCTCTTCTATTCTTTTCTCTACTTTTTGTTAATTCCTTTAGCTCGATCCTTATTGGTTGGTGGTCGGATTCTATACGCTCTTTTACACTGAAATTCTGTATTATGTGGTAAGCCTCTTCATTTACCACTGCGTAATCTATGACTGATCCTTCCCCTTGCGGCCCTACGTATGTGAATTTCCCCTCTTCATCACCATCCATCCTTCCATTCAGTATCGTCCAACTTTCATCCGTTGTGTCTAACAATATCTTTCCTTTTTTATTTACAATTTTATCTTTTGATCTTCTGTTTTCCTTTCAAAGATGCAGAACTATAATGGAGGGTGTGACAAATTGATAGTAAAAACTTTAACACCGTAAAGTTAAGGTGACCAGATTTTGAAAATCATAAACCGGGACAAATAAAAAAATAGTTTTATCAAATTATTTATTCAAAAGCCACAGATAAAAAAAAAATTAATAATTACAAACAATATTACAAGAAAGAAAATTTACTTATACGAATATATTTTGGATTTGTGAATATTTTCCAGCAATCTTTATTCTTGGATATTTTATCGTAGAAATCCAAACAACTTTCGAATTTATCTTTCGACTTTACTTTTATTGAGATGGCTGCTTTTAATATATTGACATGCATCCTACTTTTTTCTTCTGTACAAAAAGAATTTACAAGACTGAATACTCTTTATTCGTTATTTCCGTAAATAGCAATTCTTCATAAATTGCGGAGAATTCAAGCGCTGACATATCCAGATATTTATTTACCAAGCCTCTTGATTTTGTAACATCATTCCATGTTGGTATTGCTTTCAGTAAAACCCATTGAAATATGGATCCAAATTGGAAACAGTTTGTCCATTCTTCTAAATAATATAAAGGTGTGACAAAGAGTTCATCAACCGTCTGATAGAATGTGTTTGAATCTAGTAAACCCTCCTCAACAAGATGATCGATCATATCCGATAATTTAGTACCGATAAATTTCACTCCTTGATATTTAAATATCTTTGTTTTTATTTAAAAATTCGTTTATCTAGCTTGTAAAATATTTGATAGACATATTGGTAGATAAAGTAATATTTTGAGGGCTTGCGGGATATTAGAATAAATTGGGTTCCTGACGTTTATTTTTTTGGAATTCTAAACCGGGACACAAAGGATACTTTTCGGGACGCCGGGACAAATGATGCAAAACCGGGACTGTCTCGGTCAAACCAGGACATCTGGTCACCTTACGTAAAGTAGATATTAAATAAGACCGATTTAACGTAAAACATTTATGGCACAAAGTTCTGCAGACATTTGACTTTGAATAAGAGGGTTGTGGACGGAATTGATTTAACATTTTCAGCTACGACCATCAAATAATAAATGCTTTATGTGTCCAACTCTAGATACATAATGTTGTTCATATTGCAATAAGTGTAAAAAAGGAACGCGCATGTTCCCACTACCGGAAAAATAAGGTTTTTTTACAGATGACTAATTACGCTTGATTTAAAATGGCACATAAAGATAAAGATGGCACAGCCCATCTTTATAACTAGAATATTATTTGTAAGTTAGAATAAATAAAACAATAAATAATAGTATTTTAAACATTGTTATATAATAAAATCAGTGGATGATTATTGATGACGTGGGTTCTGAAGTTAAAAAAATACTGAAGGGCCGCAGTTTTCATCTTTTCAAAATTCAAAACAATCACAATTTCCAGTGATTAGCGCGTAAGTTACATGATGTAAGTTACCTCATTGTTGACGCGTAAACAATTGATGTAAAGTAAACACAAAATCTCTTGTAAACAACGTAAACAGTGTAAACAATGATTTAGACATGCGCTTTTATTTTGAATTACAGAACCCCATTATCAATACATTTTTATAAATAATAAAAATTTAATGAAACAATTTTAAATGAAAAAGTAAGTAATATATAAAATTAAGGCAAGCCAATATACATATTAATAAAAATCGAATATGCATCATTATATAAGTGTTACAAGTTAGTAAATATGAATATGAAAAATTTATATATTATTTTTAAATCAGTGTATGTGTTTTTAATAACAAAATACATTAAATTTCACCTCTAAGAAAATCAGCCTATATTTTTTAATAACAAAAAGATTCATTGCAAATATTACATAACGCCCTATATTTTCTTTCATTTTCTTTAATTAAACCAAAACCTAGTTTTTCAGAGCTATTACTTCGGTTTTTTTCCACCATTTTTAAAAAATAAATTTATTGTTTTATAATGAATCTACTTGTTCCTTAACTCTCTATTATTCGTATTAAATAACTAAAACTAACCTCATTGTTTGACAGTTTACATTGTTGACAAGTTTACCAATTGTTTACATAAATTTACACGTAAACGTAGACATTAAAGTTTACGTGTAAACGCCAATCACTGATAATTTCATTAATATTTATAACGATAAAAAAATAGTGCCCCTTCAAATATTTTCTCTAGTGATGGGAGCGTAAGTTACAGTGATGGGTGCGTAAGTTACATGATGTAAGTTACCTCATTGTTGACGCGTAAACTATTGATGTAAAGTAAACACAAATACTCTTGTAAACAATGGAAACAACGTAAACAATGTAAACAATGATTTAGACATGCGCACTTGTTTTGAATTACAGAACCTCATTTTCAATACATTTTTATAAATAATAAAATTTTTATTGAAACGTTTTTAAATGAAAAAGTAAGTATATAAAATTAGGACAAGCCAAAATACATATTAATAAAAATCGAATTTGCATCATTATACAGGTGTTACACACAAATTAGTAAATATGAACATGAAAAATAAAAAACTTTTTTCTTTAGAAAATTCAGTCTAATTTTTTTAATAACAAAATACATTAAATTTCACCTTTAAGAAAATCAGCCTATATTTTTTAATAACGAAAAGATTCATTGCAAATTTTGCATAACGCCCTATATTTTCTTTTATTTTCTTTAATTAATACAAAACCTAGTTCTTCAGAACTATTCCTTCGGTTTCTTCCCACCATTTTTTTAATAAATTTATTGTTTTGAACTGAATTAACTCTCTATTATTCGTATTAAATAACTAAAACTAATCTCATTATTTGACAGTTTACAAAGTTTACATCGTTTACATTGTTGACAAGTTTACCAATTGTTTACATAAGTTTACACGTAAACAATTAAAGTTTACGTGTAAACGCCCATCACTGGTAAGTTACCTCATTGTTGACGCGTAAACAATTGATGTAAAGTAAAAACAAAAAATCTTGTAAACAATGTAAACAACGTAAACAATGTAAACAATGATTTAGACATGCGCACTTGTTTTGAATTATAGAACCTCATTATCAATACATTATTATAAAAAATAAAATTTTAATGAAACGATTTTAAATGAAAAAGTAAGTATATAACTTTAGGATAAGCCAATATACATATTAATAAAAATCGAATTTGCATCATTATACAGGTGTTACATACAAATTAGTAAATATGAATATGAAAAATAAAAAACTTTTTTCTTTAAAAAATTCAGTCTAATTTTTTTAATAACAAACTACATTTAATTTCACCTTTAAGAAAGTCAGCCTATATTTTTTAATAACAAAAAGATTCATTGCAAATTTTGCATAACGCCCTATATTTTCTTTCATTTTCTTTAGTTAAAACAAAACCTAGTTCTTCAGAACTATTCCTTCGGTTTCTTCCTACTATTTTTTTAATAAATTTATTGTTTTGAACTGAATATACTTGTTCATTAACTCTCTATTATTCGTATTAAATAACTAAAACTAACCTCATTATTTGACAGTTTACAAAGTTTACATCGTTTACATTGTTGACAAGTTTACCAATTGTTTACATAAGTTTACACGTAAACGTAAACAATTAAAGTTTACGTGTAAATGCCCATCACTGATATTCTCCCCCTGCCCTCAGATTTCAAAAGCTAATGTTACCACTGTAATCCGCATATTCGGATATCCGTTACGCTTAAATATACAAATAATATTTATCGTTACTGGAGTTGTATTTATTTTAATATTACAAGTTAAAATATTAGTAGTACATAGTTTTATGTCAAATACCAGAATGAATATATTACACAAAAATGGTCTTTTATAATCTTAACAGTTTTAGCATGGTCAGGGGTTTTAACATGACACTGTCTGGCGGGCTTCTCACAGTCATCATAATACGGAAGGTGACTTACATATTTTAAGTTTTTATTAAGTTTTTCTATTTTTATTTAGATAAAAATTATAAATTTTCATTTCTTTATCAATCTGGTACATATTAAATATAAAATTGAGTTTAAAAAAAGATGTACACATTTATTAATTATATAATAATATTCAGTCTTCTTTTGGACTGTAGTAACTTTCTTACACATCTGAAAACCTTTATAACTGATTTTGGTGGTAAATTTAAACATACAATGGCACATTGACTTACAAACTTAATTTGTTCCTGACCGCGGTTCGTATCTTAAAAGGTATGTATCTAGAAACCTAATTTTCCACTATATCTTATGGGAAATTAATTAATCCGTTCCCAGATTAAAAAATCATAAAGAAAATCCAAAAAATTAACAAAAAAAAAACTATTCTCTACTAAATGAAGAAAATGCAAATAAATGGAGAATGAGTGAGAAGGAATATTTTTTCACTATAAATATGCATTTTGTATGCCATTACATATTAATTTTTATTTATAAAATATTTTGTTTTACATGATTACTATAAAAATCATCTTCCATTAAATTGTATAAAAAGTACAATTTTCTTGTGTCTGGTTTTGTGGCTCAGGAGTTCTCGATTTGTTGCCTGTAGTAGTAGTCTGTTTCTAGTGCTAAGGAAAAAAGTTTAAAAAAGTATACTGTAAACAGGCTTTAATTCATGTGAAAAGAAAAACATCACGGTTTGTATCTAGCGGTCAAAATAGGATATGAAAATGGTTTGTATCTCGAAAAGTTCGTATATCGAGATATCGAGAGTTCGTATATTTAAATTGCATCCATCAAAATCAAAAGAATATGTTTGAAATAATATTGCAAGAGACTATAAAAGAGTCTAGCACCGGCTCTGGTTACACCACTACTATAGTGCGTTCGAAGGTGAGTTTGCAATACAGGGCATATAGAGTAGTTCTTTTTCATACTCTCTAATGGGTTTACACAATGACGCTATCCTCTTCTTGCTAGTCGACGTTGCCAGCTCTAAAGCGCGCTGATCTGTGAAGACGCAGTATTCTACAAATGGCCATTTGTTTTTGTTGAGTGTTATTTTGAGTTTTATAAGAGTTGATTTTTGTAAATAATACGAGTTTTTCATATTATTATAATTGACACATTTGACACTTTTACAACATTTGGCAACACCGCTCCCATTTGCCATAAGAGCTATACTGCAAACTCACCTTCGAACGCACTATTGGATACAACAATGCCCGATGGCGGCGCTACAAGCGCTGTGAACAGCTGATTGAAACGAGTAATGTGAAAGTTGTCCATATTTGTTTACATGTTAAATCATCGATTTGCAATGGATAATAAAAAGCTATCTTTATTAAATTATCTTAATTTTTTAAGTGCAACACCTTCTTCTAGGTGTGTAGTTGAAGTAGAAGAGTTGTTAAACGCCGGAAATCTTATGTTGTGCGGAATTTTGGACAAAAATGATGAGCATGTCGACATATGTGGGTTATGTTTACAAACAAGCAGTTTGAGAACACCACCTCACGAAGTCACTGGGAAATTAAAATTTAGTAATGATGTTGAAGTTTTAAATATGTCCTGCACATGTAAAGCAGGAACTACATGCAAACACATTTCAGCTATCCTATTATTTTGTGCCAGGTGGTTAACAAACCAAAATGAAAGAAGCCAAGATCAGGGCATTGATTGATTGTGAAATATTTGATTTATCTTTTTTTTGTGTGGTTTCTGTTGGTTTTACTTTTTGTTCCAGAAACAATATATTGAGTATGGAAATATTAACCAGCACAGATTTAAAATGCCTGTGGTCTACTTTTAAGAAACCTGTCTTACAACAGTATGAACCGAAACCTCTGTTAGAAACTCCTTGCCTAAATAAATTGATTAAAAACAAAAGCAGGCACTGAAAGTTCAGTGAAAATGTATTAGAAAAGCTGCGTACAGAATTTGAGACTGCTTGCCCTAATTCTGCATTAAAATTACCCGGGTAGATATTTAATTATGTTCGAGAAGGATTTTTATAATTTAGTGTTTGTTTTTTATTTAATTTGTTTAATAAATACTAGTTTGTTATTATCAATTCCACAGCACCAAATTTATTAACAGTTCACAAATTGTTTCTCATTTGGAAAATAGTGGAAGTAAATATTTTTGTTACTTCCTTATTTAACAATAAGTGACAGCCAAACACACACCAATTTGTGTTATAATAACTCATTATAACATAAAGTAATATAAAAAAGAATAATAATTGCTATCAAAAGTTAATATAACAAACAAACTGCAACACTAACTTTTAAAAGCAATACAAACTACACGAGAAAACACATGTAAACCAGATGTAAACAATAAACTATTACTCGTTTCGCTTAGTTCAGTTATAGTCCGCTTGGCGTCACTTCATAGCGCTGTTGAGCCCAATAAAAATAAATAAATATGCGTGTGAAGTTAGCAATTGATCGAGCCAGCAACTAATCGGCACGGACAGGATATTACAGCGGACCAAATCAAGTAACGCTGTTGAATAAAATCTGCTTTTTATAGAATTAAACAATGTCGAGTTCTGAACTTTTTACCATCCATGAGGAATAGGTACAGGAATTGAATGATGGCTAAACGAAAATTTTCTCAACCGTCAGAGGCGCGCAATTAATTTTTTTCTCTCGTAACCACTCGCTATCAACATAAAATTAACAATATCGCTAGAATTAAAGAATGTCGAGTTCTGAACTTTTTACCATCCATGAGGAATAGGTACAGGAATCAAATGATGGCTAAACGAAAATTTTCTCAATCGTCAGAGGCGCGCAATTAATTTTTTTCTGTCGAAACCACTCGCTATCAACATAAAATTAACAATATCGCTAGAATTAAACAATGTCGAGTTCTGAACTTTTTACCAGTGATGGGCGTTTACACGTAAACTTTAATTGTTTACGTTTACGTGTAAACTTATGTAAACAATTGGTAAACTTGTCAACAATGTAAACAATGTAAACTTTGTAAACTGTCAAATAATGAGGTTAGTTTTAGTTATTTAATACGAATAATAGAGAGTTAATGAACAAGTATATTCAGTTCAAAACAATACAATTATTAAAAAAATGGTGGGAAGAAACCGAAGGAATAGTTTTGAAGAACTAGGTTTTGTTTTAATTAAAGAAAATGAAAAAAAATATAGGGCGTTATGCAAAATTTGCAATGAATCTTTTCGTTATTAAAAAATATAGGCTGATTTTCTTAAAGGGGAAATTTAATGTATTTTGTTATTAAAAAAATAGATTGAATTTTTTAAAGAAACAAGTTTTTTATTTTCATATTCATATTTACTAATTTGTATGTAACACCTGTATAATGATACTTTTTCATTTAAAATCGTTTCATTAAAATTTTATTATTTATAAAAATGTATTGAAAATGAGGTTCTGTAATTCAAAACAAGTGCGCATGTCTAAATCATTGTTTACAATGTTTACATTGTTTACAAGAGTTTTTGTGTTTACTTTACATCATTGTTTACGCGTCAACAATGAGGTAACTTACATCATGTAACTTACGCGCCCATCACTGCTTTTTACCATCCATGAGAAATAGGTACAGGAATCGAATAATGGCTAAACGAAAATTTTCTCAATAGTCAGAGGCGCGCAATTAATGACGAAGCCAATTCCACCGTTCTTTCGAAAATAGTACTTATCCGTGCCGAGCCGTTGTTACTACATATCTACCATATTTAACCTGATTTAAACTAAACGATATAACTGACATTTACGTCCCTGTATTACCTATCCTTGCTTATTTCATGTCATATTTGTAACATTTCACTTATTATTAGAATCAATATACATAATTAGTAAGTGAAATGTTCCAAATACGACCCAACATGAAATAGGCACGGATAGGTACTACAGGCACATAAATGCCAGTTAGAAGTAGCTTCGGTGACTATCTTCATCGATAAAAACCGAGGTCACACGATCCGTTTCGGAAAGAACGTGGTTTTGAGGGAAAAAAACTAATTGCGCGCCTCTGAATATCAGGAAATTTCTTATTCGACTTTTGTTCGATTTCAATGCTATATCTACATATTTGGTAAAAAATTCAAGGCGACACATTTTATACGAGAGAAAAAAATTAATTGCGCGCCTCTGGGTATTTGTTAAAATTTTCGTTTAGCCATCATTCGATTCCTGTACCTATTCTTCATGAATGGTAAAAAGTTTAAAACTTGACATTCTTTAATTCTAGCGATATTGTTAATTTTATGTTGATAGCGAGTGGTTTAGAGAGAAAAAAATTAATTGCGCGCCTCTGACGATTGAGAAAAATTTCGTTTAGCCATCATTCAATTCCTGTACCTATTCCTCATGGATGGTAAAAGGTTCAGAACTCGACATTGTTTAATTCTAGTGATATTGTTAATTTTATGTTGAAAGCGAGTGGTTTCGAGAAAAAAAAAAAAAAAAAATTGCGCGCCTCTGACGATTGTGAAAATTTTCGTTTAGCCATCATTCAATTCCTGTACCTATTCCTCATGGATGGTAAAAGGTTCAGAACTCGACATTGTTTAATTCTAGCGATATTGTTAATTTTATGTTGATAGCGAGTGGTTTCGAGAGAAAAAAATTAATTGCGCGCCTCTGACGATTGAGAAAATTTTCGTTTAGCCATCATTCGATTCTTGTAGCTATTCCTCATGGATGGTAAAAAGTTCAGAACTCGACATTGTTTAATTCTATAAAAAGCAAAGATTTTATTCAACAGCGTTACTTGATTTGGTCCGCTGTAATATTCTGTCCGTGCCGATTAGTTGCTGGCTCGATCAATTGCTAACTTGAGCGAGCTTAAATAAATACTATAGTGCGTTCGAGGGTGAGTTTGCAGTATTGCTCTTATGGCAAATGGGAGCGGTGTTGCCAAATGTTGTAAAAGTGTCAAATGTGTCAATTATAATAATATGAAAAACTCGTATGATTTACAAAAATCAACTCTTATAAAACTCAAAATAACACTCAACAAAAACAAATGGCCATTTGTAGAATACTGCGTCTTCACAGATCAGCGCGTTTTAGAGCTGGCAACGTCGACAAGCAAGAAAAGGATAGTTTCATTGTGTAAACCCATTAGAGAGTATGAAAAAGAACTACTACATATGCCCTGTACTGCAAACTCACCTTCGAACGCACTATACTACTTTTTACTGGCCAATACGCAAGTTCCAACCTTGAATCCAAGATTAATCCGGGATACTTCCCCCACCCTTCTAAACCATCTAAGATGCAACCAAGATTTATCAAATTTTTGGAACGCTTTTAGGGTAGATGAGATAGATAGGTTATCTGTGTGTCAGTTACAGAACATCTAGTGTCAGTTAAATGTTACCGTAAACATCAATTAATTATAATAGGATTCTGGATTAGATGTTTAATTATGGAAATGTTTATATATAGCAAAATATACGGCATTGTTTTTGATTGGAACGCTTTTTGGAGGTTACCAGTGTGTCAGTTACTTGTTTTTGTTTGACAGCTGTTTGCTGCCCACTTCTATCTATCCTAAACAACCACGCTCATAGCAGATACAAGTGGATGCAATCTCTTAATGCATCTTGATTAAACGGGAACGATATTGGATGCAACATCTAGATGGCATCGGCTTTTTCGGAACGCTTTGGATGCAATCCAGATTCAATCCAGTTCGAATCTAAATAGTTTCGGGAACTTACGTAAACTGTTCGCGTAGCCTGCACGGACTGTTACATATCGAATTTATTTTAATAAACCATCTGGTTATATTAAATTGTTGGAAGAATCTGCAATATAATGTATTTTTTAACAGGTATTTGTTGTATCTGTCTCAAACATGAGAAACAATTACATAAACTTTTCAACAGCAGTGAAAATGTAAACTACTATTCCAGGTTAATATTATAATTTCCGGAAATGGTAAGAACTTATTTTTTTATAATATTTACCTATCTAGGTAGAACCTCTGCTAAGTGATTAAACGGAAACTAAAACTACATTTCTACCTCATTGAAGTGTTTGAAAATAATCCGTAACCACTTCATTAATTCAGAATTGAGGATGTTTAACTTCAACTTTTGCATGAGAATATTTTCTTGTTGAGATCATTTTAGTATTAGTACAGTTAGTATAAGTATTATATCCCTTGATACTAATATCCGATATAAAGGTATATTGTACTACTCTACAGGAGTTGTACAGTGTTAGGATTTGCAGAGGGTGGTTTCGCGTAAGCACAATATAACACAAGTTGAGTAAACTTATTTATTGTAAACTGATATTTAGAATAACTACATATGACACACACTCACGTTGGACCACACACAACGGTTAAACTTGACATACTGATTGTTATGTGTGTTAAATCACTACAAAAATACAATCGCTTATTGTCTGCGGTCCAGATGCTAATTCAGCATTTTGTGTGATACAGGCATCGCTCTTAAACGCATGATATCTAAACCCAAACGCAACTGATTCAAATATCTTACATACAGTTTGCATGCATTAATGTTTTGCCGATAAGAATTGAAAGTAAAAATATATAGATTAAATACTGTAAACTGCAAATTTTAATAAACAATATTAAATTATCCTGTATTTATTAGTATACATATATTTAAGATAATTAGTAGGTTTCTAAATTACATACATTTAAAATATAATATGATCGAAAAGTTTAGTAGGCCCTGAATTTAAAATGTTAAGTGGACAATTCTGTTAATATAAAAATAAATTAATTCCATATCTATCTAGACACCTTTTTTTCTTGATCATATTGTCAAGCAATGCTTCAGACACTTTCTAAATTTAAAACTGGCATATATTACATCATTTATTGCATGATAAATTAAAATTTATCTGACAAATTATAAAGATGTATATCTATAATCAATGCTGGGTAAAATACTTTTCTGATGTATTCGAAGTACTTAATACAAATACTTTTTTTTTAAGGAAAAACTATATGTAACATTTTAATTAAACATTTCTTTTTAGTATATAAAATACTACGTACTTAGTACTTAGTTAAAATACAGTTCGCAACTATTAAAATGCAATTTACGGCAATATTATTCAAAGTTGAAAGATGATGAAAAGGTAAAATAATAAAATAGAAAAAAAAAAAAAAACTAAACAATCATAAACACAATCCGGCGCCGGCGTTTTTCTTAGCAATAGCTGAATAAAATAAATGTAAATTAGGCAACTTGTTATACTCCTCGGGGCTAATCCCCCTTTCGTCTCCACAGGGTTTGGGCTACGTAACAAACAATGGTAGGTATACATTACTTAAAAAAATGTGTGGGGAAGATTTACTGAAACTGACTGAACACTGCGCACGCGTCACTCACACGTCATGTGTTCAGTATACAGAGATTCTAAACAGGTGGCACTGTTACTGTAGGCGTCATTAATACAATGTTCCATTACTCGACGAAAGTAACCGCGGTTGAAGTTTCCCGTTCCGAAAGTGTACGACATTAACCTTTTCAGGAAAATTGTTAGGTTTCGGAACGCGGTTACTGAAAATTTTGGTTATTTTTTGTAACCAAACTAACCGTGGAAATATCGCGGTTAGTGTGGTTATTTCCTCCCACTACAAATTTCAGATCTAATGTAAACTACAAAAGGCGGGAATTTCAAAACAATTACAATAAGGCGAGAGTTAAGTGGAGGGAATTAATCGTTTCTTTGTAGTGCAAGTAGTAAATTATAATATTATTTTACTATAGTCTATAATAAAAACAGTAAGAATGAGTGTAAGTAACTGATTTTTAGTAACATTGATCGATGACGTGAAAAATAATATTGGGAAAAATCATAGATGTTCTTATATAATGTACCATTGTAAACAAGTACTAATAAAACAAATATTTTTATTAATAAGTTTGTAAGAGAATATCTATAACCTATAACGCCCATTAAATGACAGTTCAGTTGTCTGTTTTATCAACTGTGAGGTGTGACTACCGTTCCGTAACTAAAACGCGTTTTCAGGTAACCACTGGGTAACCACAACTTACCATGACTTTACCGTAACCGCGACCGCGGTAGTTAGGTGTACAGTTACGGAACATAGCATTAATATGTATGTTCAGTTCTTGAACAGTATTCAAGCTAAAGCCTAGCCTAATCTAACCTAACCTAACCTAACCTTACATAACCAAAAATTAATTAAGAATTAATTATAATAGTTTTAATGGTGTAAATAAACAAACCATTGATTTAGAGTCACTGATAATTCTTGAATTATTTAGTGTATTCGCTATGTGGTGCCCTCTTTATAGAGTTTTCAGTGGGTTACAGTAAAGCTTGGCCAAATATTGGATTAACGAAAGTAATATTATTTATTTTATTTATTCATTTATTTATTTAGGGCCGGTCTTTCCACCTTCAGATAAAGTGGCTAGTAACGCTATCTGACAGATAAAAACAATAAAGCGTCTTTCCACCTAAAGTTATTCCTACGAATAAACTATGCTATTTGGCAGATAAGTTATTCGGTAGTCAAAGTAGCGAATAAGTAACAAATAAGTGCTGTCACTGTCAAAAAGTTAGAAATTAAATGATTTCTAGGAACAATAAATTGCAATATGGACTTGAAAAAATATAATTTGTTTGTATTTTATTAATTGTAGAAATAATGCCTTAACTCCAAAATAACAGTGCACCAGTCCACGGTGAGAAAAAATATGAAAAAAGTATCTCATGCAATATCCAACTCTCTGATTTCATTTGTATGCCTTGTACGGAAAATTAAATACAAAAATTTCAACGAGTATTTTACGAAATTGCCCGCTATCCACGAGTGGTTGCAGCCTGGGATGAAATGTTAGTGAAACTGCTTTCTTCTCTGAAAAAAAGCTGAAGTAAATGGTGTCGAGAAGGATATTTTATATTAAACGTTAGCCGGGATCCACACCTTACAATACAATGTTTAATAATTCTAATATTCGCTTCGAATTTGAACAATAAGATTATAATTGGTATAGTAGCAACTGCAGTATTACGCAACTTTAACGTTACAAGAGTGGATATGAAGAAACACCCACAAAAGATTAGTACTGTGTCGGTGACGTACCTGAAGAAACTGATTACTCAGAAGAAATAAAAATGAAAGAATACTCTGTGATTTAATTTCTTATTTTCAAATATATTTTAACTTATTTTGTATTTACATCAATCATAATAAAATTAAAAAATTAAATAAACGTACAACAATTATTGTTAATATCTACTATCTATTTTTCATTCATAAATTGCTAAAATCTTGTATAACGCATACATAAATTTAATTTTGTTAATGACAATAACCAAAGAAACGGCTCGACAGCTGTCAGTTTACCAATTTATTTATTTATTTCCATAGAGAAACAAAAAAAAAATCTTTCTCAACGCCTATTTCAGTTACATATTTAGTTTTACCAATCTGAGGATTCAATATGTCAGTCTCATTATCCGTCAGATAACTATCTGACAGATAAATTTGAATTGAAAGACGGGATGACATTTATCCAACAGATAAAGTATCAGATAACTTTATCTATCAGATAGTTACCCAGAAGTTTATCAGAAGGTGGAAAGACCGGCCCTTAATGTTTGTAGCGTTGTAAACAGAACTAACCTAACACTACAACGATAACATTATTTTCAAAAATATAATTACATAGGTGATTATTTAAAAAAAAAATAATAATAAAATACAATTGAGAAGTGACATTACCGATGGCGGCGCTGTGCGAACAGGTTTATTTAAGTACAGTACATTTTTATTTTATGAAAATGCGAGTAAATATTTGCGAATTTTTTTTATTTTTAAGCGCTACATATGTATCGAGGTGTATAACAGAAGGTGTACATTAAATTACAGTATTTAACGTTTAATTTCAGTAAATTTATTGAAGTGTAATTTGTAATTTAGCAGGTGTTAAATGCCGGGCACGTAATTTTGTGTTACATCTGAGTGTCGGTCATCTGAATTTACAATATATGGATTCTGTTTGCAAACAAGTGCATTATGTTCATTGCCTCATGAAATAAAATTAGTTTTAGTTGGACAGGAAAAGCTAGAAGTTAAAAATGCAACTTACAGGTGTAAGCATATTAGTGCAATTTTGTTTTTCTGCGACAAATGTAATGAACAAACTCGCATAGTATCAGTTACTTTTTAGCTCAAAATATAATCCCATGCCTTCCTCCTGTTTATAACCAAATCTTTTTTTCCCTACATTTTTTTTTTTTAAGAAAAGAAAGAAACTAAGATTCCTATCTTTGTTCTGTCTTGAATGACAGCCAAAAACACTACAATTTGTTCTACTTTTATAGTTTTTCACAACTTCTATCGACATTCTAACAAAATTTCAACACTAGAACATATGTAATAAATTAAAACAGTTCTAGAGCGCCTAGTATTAGAGCCAAAAATTTCAAAATAGGTATGTTATTAAAAAGTGTTAATATAATAGTTTTTGATCTGTTTTTTAAAGATGTTTGCAATATGAAAAAAGATATCAAGATTAAGAAGCTAAGTTATTATAAGTAAATGAAAATCTAAAAATTAGCGAATTAAAACTGGAGTTGGTTCTGGCAAAAGGCTGGTGCATTAAATTTTTGATTTTTAAGTTACGGTTTGAGACATTTAAATTTATAAGTTGTAGGAGAGATGAGGAGGCAACTATACCATTAATAATTATTACAAATACAGTGGTACCTCGTTTTTCGTCGATAAACCGTCCGAAAACAATCGGTGAAATCCGAAACCGACGAAAACCGAAACAATAATTTCTAACAATAGACTCTCAATAAAAACACTAACACTGGAAAGCAATGAAATTGTTTGGCTGGACGGGCGGGCTAGATGCCCACACAACGAGAAATAACACAACACTGCGTAGCGCGTAGCTGCGGGTCGCGGTACGCCGACGAAATCCGAGGCAACCGACGATAATTTTTTTTGTGTAAAATCGACGAAAACCGAAACCGACGATAACCGAAGTCAACGAAAACCGAGGTACCACTGTATAGTAATGTCAGAGAGAGATCTTTTGTCAATTACTGTCAGCATCTTAAAATTTTTACATGCATTTTTGTAATCCATGCTGGAAATTGGTGCTTTCCTATAAATATAACTAATAAATCTTTTTTGAATCCGTTCTTATTATCTTGATCTTTGTTTCTTTTTATTTCTAAATAAGTGGTTGCTAGGCAACTAATAAACAAATGGCGCGCAAATAGTTTTACATATGTCAAAAGTAATTCACAAAAAAAACGCGTATTTTAGACAAATTAAAGTTACCGCTGCTCTAACAAAATAGCGAGTTTTGATCAAAATTGTGTTGAATTGCAAGGAAGAAGTTCCAAGTAGACTTAAATCACAACCGCCAAAAAGTCCAGATTTTAATATATTGGATCTTGGTTTTTTCAATTCTATACAATCCTTACAACATACAGATTCATCGAATACAATCGGCGAACTGTTACTTTCGAGTCGCTCTATAATTTTAATAAAAAATAATATAATTTTAATAAATTCTTCTTAAACCGTAAAAAATGTTTAAGTAATAGTTCTTACTTTTCAAAAACTCTATCCAAAGATAGCCATCTCGACATACGTCACCATTTAAAAAATCGAAGTTATCGTTCATATCCTGTACTTCCGGTTTGTTTCGGAAATTTTCACTAATACCACCTGATTCTTTGGATAGATTATGTTCATTTTTTTTTTGTCGACTTGCTCACACTTCAATTTTTGGAGAAAAAATGGGTGGACGAGTGGTCTGATACACCTGTATAATATTTTTTGCTAAATCTATCTAAGTCGGACAAATCTCTGAACAATGTTAACAATTATTTTCAGGTCTCCCCAGTGTTGTACAATCAGGGAGCGATATGTTCAGAATGTTGCTGTAAAGTGGATGGTTTCTATGAATTCCGTGAGCAATACTTGCGGAACAGTCAAATATATATAAATTACACAACACAACTGAGTTCTGCCTCTGAAACTAGCGGAGAGTTGTGTGTTTATTTGATGGATTTCAAAATCGAACAGAATCAATGTTTGCGGGCCTTGCAAGAATACTGTTATAACAGTAACACATTGAAAAAAGAAAAGGAAGACTGCACAGGTATTGTAATAGCTGTCCCATTTAAGCGGGGATGTATAGGATTCTCAAAAACTACAAGAAATATTACTTCGGTTAAATTAGACCAAATTATCTCTATAACTAGTGCAGCTCAATGGCACGTCAGTTGCTTTAATAAAATGCATAGCACACTACATATAAGCAAAATACAGGTATTCGCCAAAGTGAATATTCCCCTTATAACTTTTTTTGCATTGAAAATCATAATTTTTCTTTAGTCAACTATATGCTTACTTTCCAGTGGCGAAGTAAAAAAGTCGCTGATTATTTTGTTGGGTTTTGTTGGTATGACCACTAACAAACATTTATAAAGTTACTTATGTGTCTGTCTGTCTGTCTGTACGGTAGAAACTGTAGCCTAACGGCTGAACATGGAAAGTTGATATTTGACATGCTTGTACAACTCTTTGACCCACATATAGGAAAAATACTGAGAGTTCAAGAAATAGATCAAGAGATATATAAAAGAAATATGTATTTAAGGAAAAAATTGTTTTTGAAATTTTGAGTGCGGTATCAAATGATCTTTAATCTTTTAATGCGTGAATAAACATGCATATTTTTATTTAGTAAAAATCACTTTTTTTAAAGGATGTCTAAAATATGTCAAAATCTTTTGCTTCCGAATTTTTTTACAAACGCGTCACCGTTTGTATTCGTTGTTGGCCGAATGACGCAAATAATCATCGATGCGCATGTTTACATTATTTAAGTGCTGACGGTCTTTTGTAATTGAATTTATATAAACAAACCGTATGGATTGTTTGAGTAGATAATAAACAATATGTGTGGCCTATAAACATAAAATTTATTGTTTATTTATTTCTTTTAACGACTTTTCTTTTCCTTACAAATGATAATCTATAATATAATAGCCCAACGTGTGTCCCTGGGTGCGTGCCTGTCGTCTAAAACAAATTTGAAGCGAAAGTCCGAAATGTAACGAAATATTCCGAAGCTTACCGAAGTATCACCTAGCTATAACTTGACTAAAAACATTTTGGTATTTTTCTGCGGCTGGTATTTAATTTATCTGAATTTAATAAAATAACATGTAGAAATGTCTAGGGTTTCGTAGGCATAAACAAGAAACTCTAGATACTCCTATATGCTTTGACCGATATGAACAATATTTTGCAGATTTATTCTCTAAGAAACTGCGGATAAAATTACATATAGAAATGTCTAGGGTTTCGTATCCACAGGAACTAGGAATATATACTTATGATTTCACAAAAATAAGGTAACTGGATTACTGTTAAAAAATATATATATATATGATAGAACACTTTATATCGTTCATGATAATATCAATTAAACACACAAATCCAAGCACATAAAAGCATTTATTGCTACGTCTATTTATAATCTGTCACATATATGTCATTATGTTATGGTTACTAACGCAACATATTACAAAGGAGGTCCAAGAACTAGTTTTGACACTAACACGGCCGTCCTGATCTTGCCGCGTCCTCGCGGCATCATCTAAATTTAACTGAAAAATAAAACAACTTATTATCCTAACACGGCCGTCCTGCTCCTGCCACGTCTTCGCGGCATCTTCAGAATTTAATAACTGCAAAATAAAACAGAGTAAACGAAAACATAATGTTTGTTTTGCCCGTCTTCTTGAGGTTCCTGACCATCCAGACTTTCAATGAACTCCTTGAGGTCCTTGAACATTCAGCGTCGAACAAAACAAACACTTCTCCTTGACACAGGTCCCTGACCATATAGAGTCAACAAGACAAACACGACCATTTTAGGTCCAACAACTCCTTGAGGTCCCTGACCATCCAGAGTTCCTCTGAACTCCTTGAGGTCCCTGACCATCCAGAGTGAAACAAAACAGACACAACTCTTTGAGGTCCCTGACCATCCAGAGTCAAACAAAACAAACAGAACTCTTTGAGGTCCCTGACCATCCAGAGTTCCTCTGAACTCCTAGAGGTCCCTGACCATCCAGAGCCAACAAAAAAAAAACGACCAGTGTGTCTTGCGGTACTCAACAAGCTATCAATTCTCAAATCAACTATCAATCAGTTCATTTCAATACAGGTTGTCTACAGTACCCAACAAGCTCAGTGACTGTCGCTGCTTCCTACTCAGTACCTTATTATCCCACACGCAACGTGCCTCCTCATTTAATCAAAGCAATAATATGTCTCTTACCACTTTAATCATCGTCACTTTTAATCATCATCATCTAACTAATTACTTTCGTACTATTTGTCTGTCAATAGACAAACGCTCGTCCATTCTGACATTTTTTTATTATTATTTCTCTTCAGATCATTACATTTGCCATTTCAGGTAAACTACACCTTGATCTGTTATCAATCTCATTGGTAAAATAAGTAAAATTAAGCTGAACCCTACGGTTCCCACTGTTTTAGTCCTTGTTGAAGATCTCCAAAGAACAAGGAATACATTAAATGAATTTATCTCCCGGTTCTAAAATATGTTCTAAACCTGCAATAGCTGTAACAAAAGATCTGCGCAAGCAATGTGCACAGTATTATATCGTTCACATTAAGTATTAGATAGCATGTGCATCAATTGTAAAATCTGTCTGTTATATTAGCACTTTCGTCCAATATGTACCATTAGTACAGACCTAAGAGCAAGACATCTTTGACACCTTACAAGACAACATTGACACCTTTCGGCTGTCAATTTTTGTCTGTGTTTCCACAATTAGTTAAAAACTTAACTTAGTACTTTTGTATTATTGAACTTGGGAGAACTAAAATTTTTACGTTCATTTTGACTTATTTATTATTTTTTTAAATTTGCATTTCTGTAAAAGCTTGTTCTCTGAAATTACAAAATCGTTTCTTTTTAGCATACTCACAATAATAATAAAACTGTTCGATTTGCGTATTTAAAATGTCACTACCCGTGATATTTCGCATACGCGCAGGTTTCAATATATTTCGTAAAGAAATAACACTTTTATTGAGACCATAATTCTGTAATTCATTAATGCAAAATTTAGAAAAATTACACAAAAAACTTGGTAAAACTGTTTTACAAAATAAAAATAACAACTACTATTATCTGTCATTTGTCATCTGTCATCTGACATTTGTCATCTGCCAATGCAAAATATAATCTTATCTAATGTGATTCCATACAAGGAATATAATTAGTCTCCAACAAAAACTCTTTGAATTACCTTGTTAAGTCTTTATACAAAATTTCTAAATTATCAAGAACAAATTAGAAATACCATACCTCATCATTCTCTTATTGTTTGGCGTCAAATTTCTATACTACCTTTAGCTTATTCTTTATTTAACAATTACAATGTTATCGGAAAATTTATTTGCATCTTGTAGGATGTTTTCATGCCCTTGCTATTAGTTTGAACGTACTTTATCCAAATTCATTCTAGAACATTTCAACTTCTACGCATCACTGTGGCTCACCATAATATTGGTACGCAACGTTTTGGGGTTAATTATTTTTTTACAGTTTAATTATAACATAGCACTTGTGTTTTCCATTTTAAAAACTCTTGTCACCCAATTTTTGACATTTCAATTTATTTTTGCAACTGTCAATCTTTCTGTCATTTTTTTTGTTTTTTTTTTTTCATTTTAATCATTTTCAAAATATTTTATATATGGAACAACAAAAACTGGCCAAAATTAGTTGTAGGTGTAGGCATCCCACTTCTGATGATAGAACACTTTATAGCGTTCATGATAATATCAATTAAACACACAAATCCAAGCACATAAAAGCATTTATTGCTACGTCTATTTATAATCTGTCACATATATGTCATTATGTTATGGTTACTAACGCAACATATTACAAAGGAGGTCCAAGAACTAGTTTTGACCCTAACATATATATATATATATATATAGATATGTAAACAAATAAGGGATTTATTGTTTAAATAAAACTCAAGTTGTTCACAGACTATTTTATTCTATTCACTCTTAAGTATTCACTCTTACAACGTAAGAATACATCTGATCTCTCTATCAAATTCTACGTGTGTTTTATAAAAACCAATTAGTGTAATGAGCCGTCATCATTATCATTAATGAGTCGTCATCATTAGGATTGCATCTAGATAACATTTTATGATGACGTAACAGGGCTTCGTGGAAGGCTAGATGCTAACACGGTCGTCCTGCTCCTGGCGTGTCCTCACGTCCTTTCTGTAGACGAATATCTGGTAAATGATGATGTGGTAGATGACAACAGGGGATGATCATGTAAGCCTTAGAATTGTCTGAAAGTCTTCAAAAAGATTAGAAAAGATTTAAGGTCCAATATAATTGACCTTTTAAGGTCCCTGACCATTTAAGATCCCTGATCATTTAAGATCCACACCATTGACCATTTAAAATCCACACCATTGACCATTTAGGATCCACACCATTGACCATTTAAGATCCACACCAATGACCATTTAAGATCCACACCATTGACCATTTGAGGTTCACACCACATTCGAGGGTTCAACTGGCAGAGACGATCCCTGACCATTCAACTGCTCTCAACTGGCAAGTTGGTCCCTGATCGTTCAACTGCCCTCAGCATGACCAGTGTGTCTTGCGGTACTCGACAAGCTATCAATTCTCAACTCAACTATCCATCAGTTTATTTCATTACAGATTGTCTACAGTACCCAACAAGCTCAGTGACTGTCGCTTCTTAATACTCAGTGCCTTCACAAAGCAAAAACGACCAGTGTGTCTTGCGGTACTCAACAAGCTCAGTGACTGTCGCTGCTACATAATCAAACTAATAAAACTTCTCTTACCATTTTACTCATGTTCTAACCATTACCTTCATACAATTTGTCCATAAACTAAATACCGCTCGTCCCTTCTGACCATTTTTTTTTTGTATTTCTGCTTCATTACTGGAACCATTTTATTCATCATCTAAAGATTTTCCTGTATGTAAGTTGTCTGTCCCTAAATAAAACAACGCTTGTCCATTTTGATAATTTTCATCAATACATTTGCTATTTCGTCTTAACTGCACCTCAATCTGTTGTCAATCGCTAAGTATAAATTCCATTAGGAAATAGCTTTACCATACGTAACTAGTTTGATAGTACGAATAATACCTGAAAAATTATAGCCTGCAAAAGGGTTTCATCTGAAAACGTCGGAAAACGTTTTCAAACGTTTCGTTTTCCTTCCACGGTGGAAGTTCCACCAAAGTGTTCCACCATAATCACTTATTATTTGCAATAATTGAAACGTATCACTTGCGTTTTTCACTTTCAAACTACTATCTTAGACAAACATTATTTCCATACCCATTTGTTCCATTTTTCCCGTTCACAACCAGAAACGTTGACTCGATCCCACTTCTGATGTAAACAAATAAGGGATTTATTGTTTAAATAAAACTCAAGTTGTTCACAGACTATTTTATTCTATTCACTCTTAAGTATTCACTCTTACAACGTAAGAATACATCTGATCTCTCTATCAAATTCTACGTGTGTTTTATAAAAACCAATTAGTGTAATGCGCCGTCATCATTATCGTTAATGAGTCGTCATCATTAGGATTGCATCTATAGTGCGTTCGAAGGTGAGTTTGCAGTATAGCTCTTATGGCAAATGGGAGCGGTGTTGCCAAATGTTGTAAAAGTGTCAAATGTGTCAATTATAATAATATGAAAAACTCGTATTATTTACAAAAATCAACTATTATAAAACTCAAAATAACACTCAACAAAAACAAATGGCCATTTGTAGAATACTGCGTCTTCACAGAGCAGCGCGTTTTAGAGCTGGCAACGTCGACTAGCAAGAAAAGGATAGCGTCATTCTGTAAATCCATTAGAGAGTATGAAAAAGAACTACTCCATATGCCCTGTACTGCAAACTCACCTTCGAACGCACTATAGATAACATTTTATGATGACGTAACAGGGCTTCGTGGAAGGCTAGGTGCTAACATATATATATATATATATATATATTCTATAAAATAGTTATAGGAATGTAAAAAATTTAACTCTCTTTCATTTCATTTTTGTTTCATAATTCTAGTGTAAATAAAACGGGCGCTACATTATTTTAAATAAATGTTTGCATTTTGATGCACCTACTGCTATTTTTATTCTGGCTGCCAGGTAGATCAAGCGATTTTAAATGGCATAAGATAAAGGTTAAAGAACGAAAAGTAGTTTTGAATTTTTTGAGAGAATTTTGTTCAACCTGTCTGTTTGACCCGTTCTACCTGTTCAACGTATTTTTATCATGTTAAAATATTATGAAAATCTTTCAGTCTTTTATCAATCACAGCGAATCCGTATTTATTCAACCATCAGTCGGAACAAAATTCTGCAAATCTTAGTAGGTCTTAGCTGTATTCACGTGGTAATGATTTACACTCGAACAATTAATTTGTGGTAGACAAGTTCAAGCCGACCTCAGCGCAGAGGTAGCGACCCAGCTTCTCGTGCTGAAGGTCCCGGGTTCGAACCCCGGTCAGGGCGTGGGTATTTGTATTTGTCCTTATCCCCTCATCCTCATTTAAAATAATAATAAAATAAATAAATAAATGAACATTTAAAAAAAGTATCATCATAAATATATCACCGCTCCCAACCCAGATTAGGTCACCGTGGGAGTTGTAGACCATGTTTTAATACTAACATGACATACAGTTTCAAAGGTGCAAACTATTGAATGTATCGATTTGTAATTTTTACCAAAATATTTTAAATATTTCCAAGCAATTTTAAATTCACACAAATAAGTTGTCACCTAGTGACGCTGATATGAATGACCAAACTCGGCCGGTAATTCTTGGTAAAAATTATAATGTTTACCAAGGCGAGTTTTACTCAATGCATTACATTTACATTTTTGAAAATTTAAGACGTTAAATAATTTAAAAAGTTAATCGTAGAAATAAAATAATAATAAAGCATTGAAAAAATAATAATAAAGAAAAGAAAGTCACATTTTTCTGACTTACTTTCATCAAAACCAAATATTTAAAAAAAAATTATTTTTCTGCTACTAATAATTTTAATTTATATTATTTTTGTGTACACATATCAATTAACAACTATTATTATTACGCGTTATATGTCAATATAGACTTCGGTAAGCTTCGGAATATTTCGTTACATTTCGGAATCTCGCTTCAATTGTTTTAGATTTTAGACGACAGACACGCACACGCTCCCACGCAAGGACACACGTTGGCGTATTATATTATAGATTATCAGGATTCAAATTACACCTCGTCAAGATTCAAATTACACACCGGAAAAAAAGACTGATCAATTCACACCTCGTCAGGATTCAAATTACACACCGGAAAAAACAACTGATAAGACTTCCACCCCGATAAGTATTTCCGCTTGAGCATATGTTGCGGGTTGCGTATTTTGCCCCTACGCCAGTACCCCCCTCCGTTTCCCTACTACCACGTTTTTAATAGTGAGAAATACGATTCTTAGACATCCAACATTCTGTGGGCTTCTTACACTTTTTAAATATCTATAAGCTCTGAAATATTTGAAAATTCACACTTCACATACATTTTATTTATTAATAATAACTTAAATTTTTCTCATACTTTCACGTTAGTCTAAAACCCTGCATATACACTTATATATCTCACTTATCATAATCATCTCCGTGGTTTATCCGTACGAAGTACGGGTAAACCAGCTAGTAGACAATAATTTTCTCTATGCAAGTCTATACAAGTAGCTGAATCTTATGTTTCAGGTGAAAATTCTAACTTCTGTGTTTTGAAATACATATTAGCTTTGTTCGCGGATGACGTTTATAAAAAGGTACCAACAATTACAGAATAATTCATGAACAGATGCAATGCGCATGTCCGACAGATATTAGATATTCTTGTCACCACGAATGTCTAAATATAAGTGGAAGAACTTAGTTTATTAATTAAATTCAACGATATTAACAACGCGCATGTGTCTGAGTAAGAGTTTTTGCTCTAATCTACAAAGACGACTGACTTGCTATGAACAGATTATGTAATTATCTAAAGGTTACCAGGAATAACAAACATCTTGTCAGAAACAGTAACCGGTGAGTTTATCGAAAACCAATTTATCGAAATGAAGTTTATCGAAAGCTGGTTTATCGAATGCTCAATTTATCGAATGATACGTTTATCAAAAATAGATTGTTGAATTATTTCGGTAAGAATTAATACTGAAAGAAATTATAGTTTATATTGTAATTTATTATTGTAAAGATAAATAAAGTGACATAGTGTTTGAATATAAATAGAGAAAATTATATAGGTAATAAGAAAACTTATATAATGAAACAAATATTTTATTTATTTTTAAGGTTTAATAAGACAGGTTATGTGCAATTGCACGCAAATAATTTACCACATCGTTTTCATTCCAACCTGAAACAATGCGTAATAATCTGGTAGCGCTGTAGCTATACTTTTTTTTCATAATTGGCAGGTTCGGGGCGAACCGCTTAAATATTGCTCCATTTTTAAATCGTTTAAAAATGGAACAATATCGTTTAATAGAACGTTTAAACAGACTTATTATTGAAAAACCACCTAATGTAATAAACCCTCTTCCTAAATAATTATAGAACTGAAAAATTATATAAATAAGAAAATTTGTTATTATGAAATAACATAATATTACTAAGCATTTTCGATAAACGAGCCATTCGATAAATTGAGCATTCGATAAATTGACTTTCGATAATCTGCAAGAAACTTCATCCACGAATAAAGCTAATATAACTGTTAAACATGCTGTTTTTATAAATGATAAAAATTTTATGAAGGCATTTGGTTTATATTTCACTGATTATGTGTTTATATCTGGTATCGCAGATGGAGTTACAGTTATCGTTTATAATGATGATGGGACTGTCGTCAAGTGTGAACCTGTGGACAGGAGTGAATGTGGAGGAAATGTACCAGCAAGTACAGCTGTCTCAAACATTGGTCAGTACAGCTCTAGTTTTGTTAACCACTTAACGCGTAGCCCCTTGTCTATCACGGGCGCCTAGTACTGTAAAATGTTCACAGGCACAATATCAACTATGTCAAATTTTCATTAACTATGAGTGTATATATTTCAGAGAGTCGCGATACTCGGAAAACATGCATCATATCATCTGCTGACGACATGTCTCAGTATAAATACAATACTAATATAATCATTAATGAGGAGATTGACATCAAGCCTGATTGTGGAGATGACAGTGAATATGAGGAGAGTGCAGCTGGACAAGATACAGGTCAGTTAATAATTTAATATTATTTTGCTAGTTGTGAACTTTCAATCCAGATATTTCCATTTACTGAATACATGCACAGGATCACAATGTGTAATAGTTTGCTAGTATAGTAATACGTTGATATAATTTATCCAATAAATGATTTAATTCATATTGACTTGCAATTGCGTAACTACAATCTATATTTTCTTCATTCTCTTTAAAAAATTAATTGTTATTTTGTCAAAATACTATTATAAAAATTTAATAGTGTCCTTATTTGGCAATTTCATGTTACCAATAATAAAATGATGAATAAGGATTTATAGTATTCCATATCTTATAATTGGTTCTAGGACACATACCCCCTGGACAAATACCCCTCGGACATAAAACCCCCGTCAAAAACCCCTTCGATATTTACCTATCGTGTAAAAATAGCCCCTGACAATTAACCCCCGTGCAAAAATCCGCCTAACAAACAACCCCTTCATACAAAAACACACCCCAAAGATGAACCTAACCTTACATTACCTAATATACTTCAATACCTCTTAAGTTTTACAGATGTCATTACCCCATCATTGTTGTTCCTCGCGTTACCCGTCACTGTAGCCAAGGCAAAAAGATCTTTTTCTAAACTAAAGATAAT
This sequence comes from Liopterus haemorrhoidalis, assembly GCA_963971575.1. Lineage (NCBI taxonomy): Eukaryota > Metazoa > Arthropoda > Insecta > Coleoptera > Dytiscidae > Liopterus > Liopterus haemorrhoidalis. The sequence continues at coordinate 20,490,163 of OZ020623.1, forward strand.
TCAAAAATTATTTACGCAATTCAACAGGCGAACAACGGTTGCATAGTCTTTCCATATTAAGAATTGAAGCAAAAACAGCAAAAAATGGAAATAAAGGTTTAATCAAAATTGCAATCAAGAGAATCTGTTCTTATTTTTTGTCGCTCCACATGCATAAAAAATTTAGGTTAATATTTCGTATAATTTCACCAGTTTAAATTAAAAATAGGCTGTATGTTTAAAGCTGAGTGTATGTGTTACAGTAAGAAACAAGAAGGTGTAGCCATATTAATGTGGAACCAATAACAATCATTCATGCGTTTGTAGCTGTCCGAGTAGATGTTTTTGTCCCCTCTATGTATTTCTAAACCTTCAAGCCAGGATGGCATTTCACTATAAATTTATTAAAAAATTTAAAACAAGTATTTTGGGTGGTTTATTATAAACTAAACTTTTAAAAGGTAATAAATTATGCACATATATATACACAAACATTATGAATAACAGATTTTAAGAAGTTATTGAGATAATCAACCTCAACAGCCGTTTTTTCATTTCTCAGTTCCATACATAAAATCTTAGAGACAAAATCACATTGCTTAGGCATATTTTACAATTCAACTAAAGCCTTTGATTAAGTCCATCACTCCCTTACGGGATTTAAATTAAATGACATCGGTATCGTAGGTCCGCCGCAATCGTTGTTCTCATCATTTTTTCTTTTTTTTTTATTTTATTATAGAGAACACGTTGTTTCTATTAGCCAACACCAAAATAATTACAGATCTCACAAGCGAGAGTGTAACACAGGAGTCCCACAAGGTTCTATACTTAGCTCAGTTTTATTTCTCTTGTATGTAAATGATTTACTTTAATTATCTCCAAATAATGCTATTTGTAATATTATTTGTTTGCAGATGATACTTCACACTCACTTCATAATGTAGATACATCGTCACTAGCTCTCGATGGTAAAAATAACTAAATTTATTATTGGTTAAAAAATAACTATATTTCCACAACTGAATGTTTGTCTCAATAATCAATGCAAAATTGTTTGCAGCTAGTGAAACATTTTCCAGTGAGTCAGATGAGATTTGGGAGCCATTGGTCATTAACATGCATAAACAACCCACAACAACAAGTTCAACACACAATAAAATGCATTCTAAAGGAAAACCATTCAAATGTGAGCAGTGTAGTCAAGCATTTTCACGGCCATCAGTTCTCATTAATCACAAACAAGTACATTCTGGAGAGAAACCTTTAAAATGTGACCAGTGCGATAAATCATTTTCACAGACATCAGGTCTTATTAATCACAAACGGTTACATTCTGGAGAGAGATTATTCAAATGTGATCAATGTGATAAAACATTTTCACTGTCTTCAAATCTTAATAATCACAAACGATTACATTCTGGAGAAAAACCATCCAAATGTGATAACTGTGATAAAGTATTTTCACAGTCATCAAGTCTCATTAATCACAAACGGTTACATTCTGGAGAGAGACCATTCAAATGTGATCAATGTGATAAAACATTTTCACTGTCTTCAAATCTTAATAATCACAAACGATTACATTCTGGAGAAAAACCATTCAAATGTGATAACTGTGATAAAGTATTTTCACAGTTATCAGGTCTCATTAATCACAAACGGTTACATTCTGGAGAGAGACCATTCAAATGTGATCAATGTGATAAAACATTTTCCCTGTCTGCAAATCTTAATAATCACAAACGATTACATTCTGGAGAAAAACCATTCAAATGTGATAACTGTGATAAAGCATTTTCACAGTCATCAGGTCTCATGTATCACAAACGGTCACATTCTGGAGAGAAACCATTCAAATGTGACCAGTGCGATAAATCATTTTCACAGTCGTCAAGTCTCAATGTTCACAAACGGTCACATTCTGGTGCGAAACCATTCAAATGTGATCATTGTGATAAAGCATTTTCACTGTCTTCAAATCTTATTAATCACAAACGATTACATTTTGGAGAAAAACCATTCAAATGTGATAAATGTGATAAAGCATTTTCACAGCCACAAGGTCTTATTTTTCACAAACGGTTACATTCTGGAGAGAAACCATTCAAATGTGATCATTGTGATAAAGCTTTTTCAGTGTCTTCAAATCTGATTTCTCATAAACGAATACATTCTGGAGAGAACCAATTAAAAGTGTGATAACTGTGATAAAGCATTTTCACAGCCACAAAGTCTCATTATTCATAAAATGTTACATTCTGGAGAGAAACCATTCAAATGTGATCAGTGCGATAAATTATTTTCAGTCATCGGGTCTCATGTATCACATACGGTCACATTCTGGAGAGAAACCATTTAAATGTGATCAATGAGATAAAGCATTTACGGTGTCTTCAAATTGATTATTCACAAACGAAGACATTCTAAAGAAAAACCATTCCAGTGTATGTGTTTCAAACATATTTCTACTTATCAAATCACCGCAGAAACAAACGATTACATTCTGCAGATAAACAATTTAAATGTGATGTGTAATAAATGTAAGAAAGCATTTTCAGAGTTATCACTTCTTATTATTAACCAACCAACACAAGCAGAAAATCATTTCAAATGTCTATTTATCAATACCCGAAAAAGGACACGGCAAATGTTGTTCCTAGAAAATATTACAGTATCTCATTTATATATATATATATATGTGGGACTGACCAATCGTATTACCCGCTCAAATGAAAAGATTTCTGAAGAAGTCCCTGCATCACCGACTGTGAACCCCAAGTAACCACGTGTATGGCGTGTTCAGTCACTGCATCCCCGACTGTGAACCCCGGTTTCACACGTGCAGTGTGAGTTCAGCCGGCAACGAAGGCAGACGTGTCAAATTTTTTACAATTTAATGAAATTTAATGTTACTAAAATTTGCTTTAATATTACCAATAAATTTTTATTAATATAAACTTATGTTTCAATTAAAAATCCCACAAAATTGGGGGCTCAACCGGGATTCGAAACATAATTATTAACATCTGGTGATAAACAAAAGTGAAAAGTGAATTTAATTAAAGCTAAAAGTTGTTAACAAAGTGATTTTAGTGTATAAAAAGAGTGAACAGTTAAATTTTAACAATGTTGAGGGGTGTGTGTGATGTGTGACGTTATTTTGTATTGTGCCCGCTGTACTCCACTCGCCGAGCGTTGTTTAATTCTTTGTTTAAGTCTTAAAAGACGTTATTGCATCTGTTGTCTGAAAGTTAAGATAATATTTAAATTTTTGAGTTAAAATAATTAATTCAAAGAGGTGTTAACAATAAAAATAGGTTAAATTATAAAGACGGTTTAAGACAAGTGATTTATTTACAAAAATTAAATAAACAAACGACTAAATCCGAATTAAAAAAAAAAAGTGTAAAACGACGAAATAAACTTGAATACGCCGGCAAAAGACGTTAGTTAAAAGAGTTGAAGACGAAATCAAAGAAGAAAGAAGACGTGCCAAGACGAAACCAAAGAAGAAAGAAGACGTGCTAAGACGAAATCAAAGAAGAAAGAAGACGTGCTAAGACGAAACTAAAGAAGAAAGAAGACGTGCTAAGACGAAATCAAAGAAGAAAGAAGACGTGCTAAGACGAAACTAAAGAAGAAAGAAGACGTACTAAGACGAAATCAAAGAAGAAAGAAGACGTGCCAAGACGAAACCAAAGAAGAAAGAAGACGTGCTAAGACGAAATCAAAGAAGAAAGAAGACGTGCCAAGACGAAACCAAAGAAGAAAGAAGACGTGCCAAGACGAAACCAAAGAAGAAAGAAGACGTGCTTAGACGATAGCAAAGAAAAAAGGAAGACTCACCAAGACGAAAACCAAAGGAAAACGACACGTGAAAACCAACATAAAGCTGAAAAACACGAGCGAAAGAAGATTGCCCACGAGTAAAGAAGACGTTAAAAGTTAGTAAGAAGAGAAAATACGGTAAGCAAAATCATTTTTTATTAATAAAAATGCCGAAAGGAGTGCCAAGAAAGGTAGAAGAGTTGGAGAGATCCCTCGAGCAACTTTCTCTTCAAAAGACTGAAGAAAAAGAAACGCTTGAAAGAGAAATACAATCTCTTAATCAGAGACTTGAGAACATTAAGCATAACAATAGTGGCTCTTCAAGTATGTTTAATTTTAAAGACATTGAAGGCATAGTACCCAAATTTAATGGTTCCGATCTGTCTTACTCTGTAAACAGTTGGATCAAAGATGTCGAAGTAATTCTCAAATGTTTCATTGGTCAGATTTGCAAACTCTGGTTGCTGCGCGCAAATCGTTGGACGGATTAGCCAAGCTATGGCTAAAATCAGAACCGATATTTAAAACTTGGACTGAATTTAGAGTTGCAATCATAGAAGAATTTGGTCTCAAAGTAGACAGTAAGACAATCCATCAATTACTTTCAAAAAGGAAGAAACTCGCAACGGAAACGTACCAAGAGTATTTGCTTCATATGAAGGAATTAGGGAAGAGAGCTTCCATGGACGACACTGTCATAATTGAGTACATAATAGACGGCATCTCAGACTACGAATCCAACAAATCGATACTTTATGGTGCTTTGACTTTCCCCGAATTTAAGCAGAAACTAAAGATTTATGAAACGATGAAGATGAAAAGCAGAAGTACTCCTGAAAAGTCCACGTTAAAAACAAATAATAAAACTGAAAAAGTATGCTTTAATTGTGGAGGCAAAGGACATTTGTTTAGAGACTGCACGAAGAAGACACAGGGCCCAAAATGTTTTAGTTGTAATAAGTACGGACATATTGCCCCAAAATGCCCTGAAAAGAAAACCAATACAACGGTGTCTCACCAAGAATCAAGTAGCATGTTAATAAAGCGAATTGATCCATTCAACAAGATGTGTAAAATGGTTGAGATAAAAAATCGTCAAGTAGTCGCTCTAATTGACACTGGCAGTGAAGTCAATGTTAGGACTCAAGATCAGCTGTTATATCTGGATGTCCAACCAACCATTGATAAGAAAATTACACTGCAAGGGCTAGGCTCAAAAAAGGTCGAAACTTTGGGAAAGATCGAAACCAATATAAAAATTGACGGAGAAGAATACGAAATGATAATTCACATAGTCCCTGACAATGCAATTCCAACAGACATGATAATAGGTAGAGAATTATTAAATGATGCAGAACTTAAAATTAATGCCGACGGTCTAGAGATTAGAAAATACCATAAGAATGAAGAAGAAAAAGATTTCTTAATGATTGAGACTAGTTTAGAAGAAGAAGTTCTAATGGGATTCCCTGAAGATGTCAATGAGATTGTTAATATTAGGGAGTTTGAGACTGTCCGCTGTATAGTACGGACGTGTTTTTTTTGTGTATGTATGCTGTGTATTCTGTTAAGTGAAAATGTGTAATATAAATGTGCAATTGATTGTATGTGAGCTCTTAATGTTCATCCAGAATAAACTTAATATCCTGGATGAAGTTATGGTGCTAAGGCTGTGTCAGGAGCATTTTAGTGAGAGTGATGTGGAGACCGCAAAGATCCTACTCGCCTCACACTGTGGATCTAAGGCGGTCAAAACGCGGAGAACAGGAGAGGATAAAAAGAAAAAGAACCTTCAGGACATAATACAGATGCTGAGGGTCACTGATCCGGATAAGGTCCCTTTATATGTGGCTAGAGACCTCCATAAACTTCCGGCAGTGACATTTGACTATGTAGATGTCACGACCATACTTAAGGATGTAGTTCTCTTGAAAAAGGAACTGCACAACCTGAAAGTGGAACGTGGCATTGACAAGACCAGAGATGAGGAGCTGCGGAAGGAATTTAAAGAACTGAAAACTTCATTAAATAGTGCTCAGATAGGGAAGAAGGTAGCTAAAACACCAGTTAACATCGCTTCCCTGCCCCCGCTCCCCCCGAGCCCATGCCCTAGCTACTCAACTGCTGCTAGCAAGTCTGTACCACAAAGCAAGAAGCAGCAAGCTAGTGCGAAGACCTTCGCTGTGGCTGCTAAAAACAGCGGGGACAAGGGAAAGAAATGTAGTGACGTAACACGAATCGGTGATAACAAACATGCTGCAACCGTTGACGGTTTTACAACAGTCACCCGTAGAAAGAGAAAACCGAATATAAACTAAACATTAATTTTGGGAACATCGGAGAATATCGGAGCTATGAGTGGCGTGCAAAAACGGAAATGGTTGTACGTGTCCAGAGTAAACCCGGAGGCTACGGAAGAGGATGTCAAGGGTGTTCTTTTGCGTAACCAGGTGCCCACTGATGGAGTCAAAGTTGTCAAGATGGACTGCAAATCCAAGTTTTACTCCAACTTTAGAATATGTGTCAGAGTGGCAGATGTGCATAAGTTCTTATCGCCAGCGTGCTGGCCTTATGGAGTTGCAATACGTGAATACGTGTGGAAGGAGAAGAGAGATGTAGTGAAGAACAGTTCAACCGATGAAAATTCCAAAATAAATGGCTAATTTGAAATTTGTCACGTTCAACTGCAAATCATTCAAACGTATTGTGAGTGAACTGCACGAAATTTGTGAATCTGTTGACATATGTTTATTGCAAGAAACCTGGCTGCGCCATAGTGATTTACCGCTGCTAGAGAACATCCACGATAGTTTTTTGTCTACGGGAACTACTTCTTTGGATCCTTCAGCATCTGTACACTTGGGGCGTCCATATGGCGGGGTGGCTATCCTATGGAGGAAGTCGCTCTCCCATCATATCAGCGTAGTGCCCGTTCCTGAGGAGCCGAGACTTGCTGCGATTAAGATAAAAACAGGAGAAGACTGTCTACTTGTCATAAATGTATACATGCCTACTAATTCACTTGAGAATGTGCCTGATTATCTAGACATCTTGGGGAAAATAGAAGCTGTCGCATCTGACAGTGACGTCACAAATGTTTTAATCGCTGGCGACTTTAATTCTGATCCAGATTCTATATTCGTGAATGAACTGTTAGAATATTGCCATGAGTTCGACTACGCAGTGGCGGACTTGGAAATGTTGCCGCCTGACAGTTATACGTATGTTAGCGACGCATTTCACACAACATCTTGGCTGGATCACTGCGTGGTTTCAAGATCTTTTGCGAATAGCATCTCGAACGTGAAGATTGATTATCTGTGTCCCTACTCAGATCATCTACCCTTATACTTCGAGGTGGATGCTTCGGTACGAGAATCTGCGAATCATCATCATGCCTCGACAGACTGCAGTAAGGTGCCGTGGAGTGATAGTAAGAGTGAGTGTTATAGCAGAGTAATTGTGAACGAGTTAGAGAAAATTGAGATTCCGCGTGAACTAGTTATGTGTGACAGAACAAACTGTGTGAATGTGCGCCATCTAACATTAATTGATGACTTTTACGGTCGAATAGTCAGTACCATCACTAATGCTGCTACGTCGGTGTGTAGAAGAAACAAGAAACGTGTTAGACAGCGCAGAATAAGAGGATGGAATGAGAACGGAGGATTATTATCAGCGAAAAGACTGGCCAAGTTAGCACTACGTAACTGGTTTGACGCCGGTAGACCGAGGGAAGGTAGTATCAACCAGAAGAGAATTGTCACTCGTGCCCGCTTTAAGCTAAGTCTCAAAAATCATCTGCGGTCCCAAGAACAAGTCAAGGCTGATGAGCTTGCCTATAGGTATCAGTCAAGAGATTTTTCAAAATTTTGGCAACATACCAATACGAAAATTAGGGCTGGGAAGCCAGCTCATATTGATGGGATTACAGAAGATCAAGAGATCGTCGAACATTGGAGACAGACATTTCTAAATGGCTCGGTAGGGGGTGTCAGCACTGCCTTTGCTGATGACTCCGACCTAGTTCCTACGGAAGATTGTCTTATCACATGTGTGGACGTGCAGGAAGCTGTGAATATGCTGAAACATGGTAAATCCGCGGGTCCAGACGGTTTGAGGGGGGAACACATCTTACATGCCCCTCCTCAGGTTCACATTCTACTCGCGGTTTGCTTCACATTCATGATGGTTCATCGTCATCTACCGCCGAAACTGATCGAGACGGATGTTGTTCCAGTTCCGAAGGGCAAAAGCGGCACAGTGACATCAAGTGCGAATTACCGCCCCGTAGCCATTGCCACAGTACTGTCAAAAATCTTAGAACAAATTTTAATGTCAAAATGTGCTCATAGATTAAACTGTGCTGATAATCAGTATGGCTTTAAAAAGGCACATGGTACTGATATGGCAATATTCACTCTGAAGTCAACCATTAATCAGTATATTAGGAAAGAGACGCCTGTATACGCATGCTTGCTCGACCTTAGCCGTGCTTTTGAAAGAGTAGATCGTGGAAGGCTGTTAAATATACTGGAAAGAAGAGAAGTCAAGCCTAGAATTATCTCAATACTATCCGAATGGTTTGACAAAGAACAAAAAAGAGTGCGCTGGGGGTCGGTGAAATCCAGTACGTATATGCAGGACACTGGACTAAGGCAGGGTGGGCTTCTATCTCCACTTTTGTTCAACGTATATATGGATGATCTTAGTACACTGTTGAACAAAGAACGCGTCGGCTGTGTGATTGGCTCTACACTTATAAATCACATAAGCTACGCGGACGACATGGTAGTTCTTGCCCCATCAGTATCCGGTTTGAGAAAACTATTGGGAATTTGTGAATCCTATGCTATGGAACATGGTATGGTGTACAACGTCAACAAAACCGAGTACATCGTATTCCAGCCCAGATCTAAGAAACATGAAGTGCCTGGTGTTAAGCTCAACCGTGAAAATGTGAAAAAAGTGTCCCATGTGTGTTACCTTGGTCATGTGATTAGCGATAATCTCTCTGATTGTTTAGATGTCGATCGACAATGTCGCTCTTTGTGTGTCAGAGCAAATATGTTAAACCGGCGATTCTCTAAATGCAGTAAAGATATACGCAGATACTTGTTTAATACATTTTGCGGAAGTTTTTATACGTCTGCACTATGGATTAATACAACCCGATCTAGCGTACGTAAATTAACAACATGTTACAATAATGCATTTAGACTTATCAATGGGTTACATAAATATTGTAGCGCTAGTGAAATGTTTGTAATGAATGATGTATGTACTTGTATGACTGTCCTCAGGAAATACGTTTTTAACCTGCGTGACAGATTAATGAAGTCTGTGAACAAGCTTGTTCATAACTGCATTACTTGTGATAACACTTTTAATATGAAATGGTCAGCTGTTCATAGACAAATTTAGTCTGTCACCACATTATTTTACAATAATGTGTTAAAACGTTATTTCTTATAATGTAATTGTATAATAGTATTATTGAGGACAATTTCAAACTTTATATGTTCTTTATTTTTGTTCTTTATTTTTGTTCATTATTTATTTTATTTTATTTTTTTTGTACAGTTTATCTTGTTTGTTTAATTTGTATGTATTTGTCTTTTTATTGGCCGCAAGGCTGTTAATAAAAAAAAAATAAAAAAATATATATATATATATATATAATAATTAATATATATAATATATATATATATATATATATATATATATATATATATATATATATATATATATATATATATACAATAACTACCATCCTAAAGAAGTAAGAACTACAGCCGTGAAAATGAAAATTATCTTGAGTAATGATAGACCCATCTACCAACACCCAAGAAGACTGTCGATTCCAGACAAAAGAGAAGTGGATAGACAAATTGAAGAATGGCTTCAGAAAAAAATTATTCAACCAAGCTCATCGGACTTTGCAAGTCCAATAGTCCTTGTGAAGAAAAAAAATGGAGATACAAGAATATGCATAGATTACAGGAAAGTAAATAAGAACATAATCAAAGATAGGTACCCTCTGCCACTCATTGATGACCAGATAGACAGACTACAAGGTGCATGCATATTTACGACGTTGGATTTTAAAAATGGTTTCTTCCATGTTCCCGTGGAAGAAGACAGCATCAAATACACTGTATTCGTGACTCCTAGTGGACAGTTTGAGTTCCTAAGAACACCATTTGGCTTGTGTAACTCGCCAGCTGTATTTCAACGATATGTAAATCATATTTTCAAAGATCTGATCAATCAAGGAATTCTATTAACATATCTAGATGATCTCATTATTCCATCAAAGACGCGCGAAGAAGGAATAAACAGACTGAAAGTTGTGCTAGGTCGTGCACAGGAGTTCGGTTTAGAAATAAATTGGAAGAAGTGTCAATTTCTTCAAACAAGAATAGAATATTTGGGATATTCGATAGAAAATAATACAGTCAGTCCATCAAGTGTGAAGACCAATGCAGTGAAGAAATTCCCTAAACCAACCAACCTGAAACAAGTTCAGAGCTTTCTAGGTTTGACCGGATATTTTCGAAAATTTATAGATAATTATTCTCAAAAGGCAAGACCGTTAAGCGACCTGTTGAAGAAGAATAACAAATTTGTTTTCGGTGAAGAGCAAGAAACTTCTTTTCAAGTACTTAAAGACAGTTTAGTATCAGCGCCAGTTCTACGAATATATTCACCTACAAACAGGACAGAACTGCATACTGATGCTTGCAAATATGGATACGGTTCAATATTGCTCCAAGAGGACAGTCAAGATAGAAAACTGCACCCTGTTCTGTATTTTAGTAGAAAGACGTCAACCGCAGAACAAAATTATTCTGGTTACGAGTTAGAAGTACTAGCAATAATAGAATCATTGAAAAGATTCAGAGTATACTTACTTGGTATCAATTTCAAGATAGTAACCGATTGCTCTGCATTTGAAATGACAATGTGGAAAAAGGAATTGACTACAAGAGTAGCAAGATGGGCGTTGCTACTTGAGGAATTTGATTATGTACTAGAACATCGTCCTGGAGTTCGTATGAAACATGTTGATGCTTTAAGCCGGAACCCAATAGCGATGGTTATACAAGATAGTGTCACGGAAAGAATCAGACAAGCACAAAATGAAAATGAAGAAATAAAAGTGATCAAAGAATTGCTTAAGACGATTTCTTATAAAGATTATAAAGAAGAACACGGAATAATATATAAAGAAATTGAAGGAAGGAATTTAATATGCGTTCCACGACGTATGCAAAACGAAATTATCAGAAGAGCACATGAAAATGGACATTTCAGCATAAAGAAAACGGAGGATCTAGTCAAAAGAGAGTTTTGGATTCCCAAAATAAAAGAGAAAATAAATTCAGTTATAAGAAACTGCGTCCATTGTATCCTAGCTGAAAAGAAATCTGGCAAGCAGGAAGGTTTTTTAAACCCTCTTGATAAGGAAGACGTACCACTAGCCACTTATCATTTAGACCACTTAGGACCGTTATCGACCACAAAGAAAGGCTATAAGTATATCTTAGCCGTAGTAGATGCGTTTACAAAGTTTGTATGGCTGTACGCTACAAAGTCCACTACTACGCAAGAAACTCTAGATAAATTAGAAATTCAAGCTGAAGTTTTTGGTAATCCACAACGTTTAATATCGGATCGAGGTACCGCCTTCACTTCATCTAGTTTTCGAGATTATTGTAACGAGCGTAATATTAGACATGTTCAGATCACAACCGGCGTCCCAAGAGGAAATGGTCAAATCGAGAGAGTCAATCGTATAATTATACCAGCCCTTACGAAATTATCTCTTGGAAATGAAAATAATTGGTATAAGCATGTTGGCCAGTTGCAAATATCACTTAACAATACATACCAGCGAGCTATTGGCAAAACGCCGTTTGAAATCATGATTGGTGTCAAAATGAGAACCTCTAAAGATGTTAGAATTCAAGAAATAATTGAGGATGAAAGTCTGAAAATGTTTGAGGAAGAGCGAGAAGAAATTAGAATGGAAGCGAAGAAAAACATAGTAAAGATACAGAAAGAAAATAAGAAAAGTTACGACAGGAAAAGGAAAGTAGCGCGTAAATATCAAATTGATGATATTATTGCAATTAAACGTACTCAATTTGTTACCGCAGGAAAGATAAGACCCAAATTTCTAGGTCCATACAAGGTAGTTACAGTGCTGGGCCGGGACCTCTATGATGTTGTCAAGGTAGGCATCAGCGAAGGTCCCCTTCGCACCTCTTCAAGTGCTGACAACATGAAACCATGGTGTCCGAACGTAGATGAAGACGAGTTGTCATCCGAGCCGGATGACTTTCAGGAAGGCCGAGCTGTGGGACTGACCAATCGTATTACCCGCTCAAATGAGAAGATTTCTGAAGAAGTCCCTGCATCACCGACTGTGAACCCCAAGTAACCACGTGTATGGCGTGTTCAGTCCCTGCATCCCCGACTGTGAACCCCGGTTTCACACGTGCAGTGTGAGTTCAGCCGGCAACGAAGGCAGACGTGTCAAATTTTTTACAATTTAATTAAATTTAATGTTACTAAAATTTGCTTTAATATTACCAATAAATTTTTATTAATATAAACTTATGTTTCAATTAAAAATCCCACATATATATATATATATATATATATATTTGGTATTAATAAAGACATTTCACTAGATTGAGGATATATTTTTCTATTCAATGAAATACTAGCCACGTTTATTACAGCTGTACGCATAATCACTAATGCTATCGCCTTATGGAGGGAATGGAACTTTCTCCATCTTCTTTTTAGGATTTTATATTTTTAGTCTGTGTTTATCGTTTAGACGAAGCATTCCTCCTGCGTCTTCATCCACTCCAATTACGGGGTAGATGTGGAATATAGTTCTCCTTATTTACTGCTTATTGATTTAGAGCAGGTGTGGCCAAACTTTAAGACGTTGAGGGCGACTTTTTTGGTGAAGATGTTCCCGCGGGCAACTATGTTTTTTTAACAGGTTTTTACGAATTGGTGTTATTTTCAAGGATTTTTTAGGTACTCACAAATCTACGTTTTTTTTTTTTTTTGGAAGACGAATTGATGACATTTTTAGAAGATACTTACGAACTGATGACGAAGACATTTCATTATGACTGCTATTAAATTACATATAATAAATATTTTCTAGAACTGATCCTGAATTTTAAAACATTGAAGAAAATGTAGGGGAAAAAAAGAAAATTATTGTTTTACAATATTATTAAAATAAATTAGGAGATAAAAAAAAATACAGTAAAAAAAAAAACAAAAACAATGGAATATTTCTAATTTGATGACACTTAATATTGCATAGTTTCGACAAGTTTGTCAAAATTTGACTCGTATGAACTTAAACTAATTCTTAAACACGATTACAAATGTAGATCCGATAATTGTGATCTGTTTAGTTTTTGCCGCATTCATGCAGGAAAATGCTAATTTGCATAAATATGTTGAACCAAAAAAGGCATTGAAATATGCAACAAATATTTGGATATTTATTTCCAGAAGCTCACATTTGAAGCCATTGATTTTAAATGTACATCGCATTTAATATTAACTGAAATAATTCTTTTTAGCTGTGTTTTCGGCAGAAATAAGTTGCTATTGAAAATATTTTTTAAAAAATCTACTAATTGCAGAGAATAATTTTGAATTTTTACTTTTTTATTATTTTTTATCTAAGTACGCTTTGAATTTATCACTATGCTTTGTCAATGTTCAAGTCAGTTTCGCGGGCGATTTTCAGAGGCCTTGCGGTCGACCAGTCGACCGCGGTCGATGCTTTGGCCATTCCTGATTTATAGTATATCATCTTTTATATTGTACCACCGAAGTGCGATTTTGACAGTTACATATTTAGTAAATTGTGTTATAACAACTTGAGAATTTATAAGATGATACTCACAAAAAATATATTTTCCATCTGTCTGTCCGTCTGAGTGCACGCAAAAACATATACTTTTCCTCGAAAATTTGTATAATGACATAACGAAATCGGGATTGGATCATAGGCCATATGGAAATTTTAATCTTGCTTTATGGGGAGGGGGGTTCGTGGGACACTAGTTATAAACCTACTTGTATTAAATCTGCTGCTTGTGATAAATAAAAACGATAAGATCACAAAACATACAGTATCTTAGCTCTACTTTGGAAACTGTACACTGAAGATGATCACTATAATATTATAAGATAACGATATGATTTTTAATAGCTGGTTGCTAAATAACGAATTAAATACTTTAACTCGAATTATGTTTCTACCTCGCGTCTAAACAACATACGAAAACATCATTTTGAGTTAGGGATAACTCGGTTAAAACATTTGGCTTATTCTCTAGCAAGCGGTCACAAAAGTTAATAATTATAATTTGCGAGTGTACATATGTTTGTTCTATTCAACTTCAGAAGTATCTTTATTTTCCCGGTAACTTGTAGAGAGGAAAATGAACCGTTTTCTTACCCGGGCGGTATTTTGTAGCGCTTGGGTGTATTTTTATTTCTAGAGGGGAGTACAAATTATTTTTTATTAATAATAAACACATTTACGTTATATAAATAGACACAGCATGCTCTATGCCTTAGCATTGTTTGTTATGAAATCAAGACCCTGCACAGACGGAAAGGATTTGGCCTTAGGTGTATAACGGGTTGCCATGTTTCCATTCCTACCGGACTGTATTTTTTCTGTTTAGACATGTGTGAACCTCCTTCACACCTCGTTGGTAAGCTAACTTAATTTCTTATTTTAGTACATTACTTCTGAATATTGTTTTTTACTATATTTGTATTATTAACATTATTGTATTATTTATATTTTTATTTTGTATTATTTTATTGTAGACTGAAGATGACTACGCTTGAGTAGTCGAAACATCTCTTATTAATTGACCAATATTTTTTACAATTTGACGTCCTATTGAGAAGTTTTATTTTACTATATATATATATATATATATATATATCATTTTTTCCTTGAAAAAAGTATTTGTATCCAATACTTCGAATACATCTGAACATCCAGATTATATATAGACATCTTTATAATGTCAGATAAATTTTGATTTATCATGGAATAAATTGTATAATATCTGCCCGTTTTAAATTTAGAATGTATCTGAAGCATTGTAAAACAATATGTTCGAGGAAAAAAGGTGTCTAGATAGACATCGAATTCATTTATATCTAAGTTAACAGAATTGCCAACTTAACACTAAAAAAAAAAATCAAGGCCTACTAGCCACTTTTTTGTATCGTATTGTATTTTAAATGTATGTAATTTAAAAACCTACTAATCATCTTAAAAATATACTAAAAAATTCAGGTTAATTTAATATTATTTATGAAATTTATTTATTAAAATTGGGAGTATTAAAAAAATATATTTTTACTTGCAATTATTATCGGGAAAACATTTATGTAAGCTACCCGCATAACTCCTAGGGGCAACCCCCGTCGTCCGTCTAAGTAGATGTTGGCTTCATAACAAGTCTCCCTCGTTCAGTCTCTAGGTTATACAACCTCATTGAAAAAATATGTTTTTTTTTCTG
This sequence comes from Liopterus haemorrhoidalis, assembly GCA_963971575.1. NCBI lineage: Eukaryota > Metazoa > Arthropoda > Insecta > Coleoptera > Dytiscidae > Liopterus > Liopterus haemorrhoidalis. The sequence goes on from OZ020623.1 coordinate 20,505,570, forward strand.
GAAGCCATGTCGTTAATTTATCAACAATTTATAAAATAAGTGAATTTATCACTCGGCACAGATAGATTTTTTTTTGTTTGAATTACAAATTCAGCGCAGAGTCGCTTTTGGAACGTTCACGGATGGATTTTTGAGAACTAAAATTGATGACTCAAATTAACGTGTATCCCTCTACTGTTATAGTGTATGACAAAGTTTCTTTATTAGCTCTGCAACTTGATTTTAATACCAACGAGAAAAATGCGTTAAAAAATAATAAATTGATAATTTATATTTACGTTTCCTAAAAGTGAAGAAGAAAGTTTATTAATGTTTCTAAAAATTTGTTTCTATTTATTGAAGGTAATTTTTACTGTTCAAATGTTTTTAAACAAGCTTATAACGTTGTATGTTTCATTCTCCCTGTCTCACATGTGCAAGAAAATCGTTTAATGTTGCGTAAACTATTGTTAATATAATTAAAACCCCTTCTTATTTCATGTGGGTGTTCCGTAAATGTGTTAGTTTGCAAATATTTGACAGTTTTCTTGTGTAGAATAAATTACCAGTTCTCTTTCTATAAAATTTCTAAAGAAATCGTGAGAACACGTGATGGGCGCGTAAGTTACATGATGTAAGTTACCTCATTGTTGACGCGTAAACAATTGATGTAAAGTAAACACAAAAACTCTTGTAAACATTGTAAACAACGTAAACAATGTAAACAATGATTTAGACATGCGCACTTGTTTTGAATTACAGAACCTCATTTTCAATACATTTTTATAAATAATAAAATTTTAATGAAACGATTTTAAATGAAAAAGTAAATATATAAAATTAGGACAAGCCAATATACATATTAATAAAAATCGAATTTGCATCATTATACAGGTGTTACATACAAATTAGTAAATATGAATATGAAAAATAAAAAACTTTTTTCTTTAAAAAATTCAGTCTAATTTTTTTAATTACAAAATACATTAAATTTCACCTTTAAGAAAATCAGCCTATATTTTTTAATAACGAAAAGATTCATTGCAAATTTTGCATAACGCCCTATATTTTCTTTTATTTTCTTTAATTAAAACAAAACCTAGTTCTTCCGAACTATTCTTTCGGTTTCTTCCCACCATTTTTTTAATAAATTTATTGTTTTGAACTGAATATACTTGTTCATTAACTCCCTATTATTCGTATTAAATAACTAAAACTAACCTCATTATTTGACAGTTTACATTGTTTACATTGTTGACAAGTTTACAAATTGTTTACATAAGTTTACACGTAAACGTAAACAATTAAAGTTTACGTGTAAACGCCCATCACTGAAAGAAATGTGTAGATATAAGTATTCAAATCAGTGATGGGCGCGTAGAATACATGATGTAGACTAATGTAGATTTTACGTGTAAAGTAGAATATGCCTTTGTTTACGTGTCGAATGTAGAATGTAAACTGTACATGCGCAGTACGTTTAAATGTAATATTTGAAATAATAGAATGGTAATAGTTTAAATTTACTTTAATATTTATGTTTATTTCAATTTTATGTAATTCTAATTACATATATTGTTTCCAAAAATGTTATCTCACAAATCGTATGTTGTTATGGACAACATAAATTACTTGTGTTCTGTCTGTATGAACTACAAAAGTAAAATTAAAAGTTAGCAGTTGTTTTAATCAGGAAGGATCAGGAAGCTGTCAAAAATATTAAATTTGAGTTCTTTACTTCTTCTTCTACTTAAAACTGGCGGTATTTTATTTTTTAAACGTTACATAACCTCATTCTTCATTATTCTACGCCAGATTCTACGTGTCTACACAGTCTACAGTTCTCTACGCTGTCTACGGTAAATTTACACGTAGACGTAAAAAATTCAAGTTTACGCGTAGACGCCCATCTCTGATTCAAATAAATGTTTTAAGTTCAAAGTATAATATTTTATTTTCTCTGTGAGTATAACCTGGCACCAACATTATAACCTCTGAAAATATTTATTTACAAACAGCAAATTTTATCATAAAATGGATTCATATATTTTTGTAAACTTTTTTAATACTCGATAATAATTCAAATAAACTGTATACAGCAGAAAAACGTAAATTTGACCAAAAATTGTTTATAAATCAATACTGTCTACATACGTTGACAGACGACTATCCTTTTTCATGTCAAAGGTTCAGAGGGCGAATGTGGCGCCGTTTCGGTAATTTTAGTGGAGTATATATTTTTTTAATGGCCAATGTGGTATGAGAGGATAAATCTGACGCTCGATTGACACATATACGCATGCGTCCCAGTGTAGCGGGAAACGATGATTTTAAAATAAGGTTATGTGTTTGCCACTGTTGTGTATACATGTATTTATATGCAGCGCACGCATTTTTAAATACATTGAAAATGTCTGTCATGTGCTTCATTTGCAATAAAATATTTTCAGAACAATATGAATACTTATATGATAAACTTTAATGGTAATCGACAAATATGGCGAGGGGTTTCCTGCAGCATTTATGTTTACAAACAGGCTGGACACTACTAATCAAGAAAAAAAAAAAAAAAATCGTAAAATATCCAAATCCGGTTTAATAAATTGCAATGTTTTTATGTCCGATATAACGGAAGTGTTTTACAATGCCTGGTGTGCAGTGATGGGCACACCAAAAAACAGATTGTATTGTGCACGGCATGTAGAACAAGCATAGCAAAAAAAATTAAATAAAATTGCTTATAAGGAAAAAAGACAAATAGCTTACCAAACTTTAAAAACTTTACAAATAACCCTTGAAAAATAGATTTTTTACTTTCGAATAATGACATGAAAAAATTAGGTGAATATTTTTTCACAAATTATTATGAAAAGCCCAATATTTGGGCTTATACTTATAGAAACCTTGAATCCATGCATAAAACTTTTAAGTATTTTTATTTAGAAGCAAGAAAAGTGCAATGTTTAGATAAAAGCATTTTTGCAATTGTCAATTTAATTCGAGATAAAATTACAAACAGAATAATAAAAAATATTAAAGGAAAAAATAATTTTCACATTGGAAACATAATTAAAAGGCACCGAATTGCATTAACTTTGGAATATGATATAACAATTAACAGCATCAAACAAATTTCTAGTAATTGGAAAAAAGAAGTATGAAGTCACTAAACTTAAATCTTTATGCTGTAAATGTAATTTTTTTTAACATCTACGTCCACTCATACAGTTGTCAATGCCCTGATTATTACATTAAACATACAATATGTAAACATATTCATTTTGTTCATTTAAAATACGGAGATTCTTTAAAGTTTCATGAACCAGTTATCTACAAACATTAAAGAAAAATAACAACACACCAAATGATACATATGTAAAAGTAAATGCAATGTTGAAAGAAATAAAAGATGATTGTTTAAAATTGATGGAAAATAATGATACGGAATGACTACTTAAAAAAATAAAAAATTTGATAAAAATCAATAAAGAAGAAAAAAAAACTGAAACACTAACTAGATACGAGAAAATTTGAACCAAGTAGTAAAAAAATAATAAACAAATTTCTCTATTTAGTACCAGGAAAAAAGTGGAGAAGTCGCATGTAAAAAAAAACGACAACGCAAGAGGAAGAAAATATGATTAAAAAAATATAGAAGTAACTTTTTTTTGTCTTAACTGTGTGAGTTACACGCACACACGTGTAATTTCATTCATTTTATCTCCTTTGTTTTTATTTAAGCAAATTATAACTTAAGAATGAATTATTTGTAACTTAACATAATTTTATGATTATCGACAATATTGTGATATTTCTTCCCTTTTGTTTTTTGATTTTTCTTTCTTGTTTTGTATATTGTTCATATTAGCTGTTCTATTAAATAAATAAATAAATAAATAATAAATTGATGATTATTATTGTCTTATTATTGATGTACTAATGATAATCTTAAATATATCTACAATAAATCAGAATATTATATTTTTAATATCCGCGCAGTCATTTTGAAGCATGCGCACATGTGTCAATGGAGCGTCAGATTTATCCTCTCATCGGTACGTGGGATGAACTGCACGGATCGCTATATGCTACATGTAATGCTGATAACTGAATATACGTAGAATAATTTTGCTTATTTGGAAATTAAAAGAGATTTGGAAGGATTTTGGAAGTGAAATATATTTATGACAGGTATTTTTTGTATCTGCCTCAAACAAAGGAATTATTTACAACGACTTTTCGACAGTTGTAAAACAGTAATTATAATTATTAAAAATGGTAAGAACATATCGACGACGCGCGTGCAATACCTCCTCACTGACAATTTTGATAAACTGCGTTTTTGATAAATCTGAATAAATAACACAAACATTTATCTAGTGGTAAATTATTTAAGCCAGAAAAAAAAAGCCTCTATTTAATACTTTGAATAGTTCCTAAAAATGAGGCTAGTTTCTATTTTATGTATTGTATATTATTTTCTAATAGTTAACATTTTAGACGCACATCAACGATGGCTGTGTTAGGCGCAAATCTAATACAGCCTATCTAAATATCTAGAGTATATTATAAAAAGAATAAATTAATTGGTACGCAAGTAAAATAGTTTTTGTTGTTTTCTGGCAAACTGTGTCTATCTCACTTATTGCACGGTGTCGTCGATATACAGGGTGTCTCAGCCAAGTGGCTCACCATTGCTATCTTTGTTAATAATATAGATAGAGATTCGGTTAAATCATAACAGACTCAAAAATATTTTTGTGTGTTTTGTTGACCAGATATTTTGAAAATAAACATTTTTTTAAATGAAGTAGCCTGTATATTGTTAGGCCATTGGAACAACGATTTTTTTGTCTATATAAAAAACTAAACATGTTTGTAATGAAATTTTTTTAATAACGGATATATCAACGTTACAACCTTATAAAAATAGTTCGCATAAAAACTAACATATAATAAAAACAAAAGTAAAAATTACCGAGTATTTTGGTTACAAATATGGTTTGAATAAATATCCATTACTGTTTAAATACAATCTTATTCTTTATTTTATGTTTCGCATTACATTGCGTAACATATTTTTAGAAATTTTGCTACAAGCAAGAGATATTTTATTTTTTAGTTCGTCTAAATTATTAATTGGATCTCTATAGACTGTATTTTTCAGAAATCCCAAAATAAAAAATTTAAAGATGTTAAATCAGGAGATCTAGGAGGCCAGTTTACCAATCCATTTGTCATATTTATTTTGTATGTAATTATTTACAAGAAAGGCATTATGTACAGTTGCACCATCATGTTAAAAATACTTCAAATTAATTCTGTTAGCAATGGGCACATTGTCAAATAAATCTTGAAAACTATTTTCCAAAAAATCAATACTTTACAGTAGTCAAATTTCCTTCATAGAAATATGGCCCTATTTCGTAGAATTCCAAGCAGGTGTATTTTCTCATAAAATATCTCTTGCTTGCAGCAAAATTTCTAAAAATATGTTACGCAATTTAATGCGAAAAATAAAATAAAGAATAAAATTATGTTTAAACAATAATGGATATTTATTCGAACAATATTTGTAACCAAAATACTTAATATTTTTTACTTTTGTTTTAATTCTATGTAAGTTTTTAATCGTACTATTTTTATAAGTTTGTAACGTTGATATCTCAGTTATTAAAAAAATTTCATTATAAACATGTTTAGTTTTTTATAAAGACAAAAAAATCGTTGTTCCAATGGCCTTACAATATATAGGGTATTCCATTTAAAAAAATGTTTATTCCCAAAATATCTGGTCAACGAAACATCTAAAAATATTTTTGAGTCTGTCCTGATATTTCCTATGTAAAATACTTGAACTTTGTACATTTAACCGATACTCTATCTATAATATTAAGAAAGATAACAATGGTGAGCCACTTGGCTGGGACACGCTGTATATATTTTTTAAATTGATGATTTATTTGAAAGTTATTAACAAATATTTCATTAGTTTCCATTATAGTGATTTAGTTTAACAATTGACTCCCATTACCTGTGGGATCAATTCAGTTTTGATCTAATTGTTTTATAACAAACTAAAAGTGTAATAACATTTTAATTTTATACATATATTTTTTTTAAATGCGCAGTGACAGTCCCATTCAAAATTAAACGTTTGCAGCTTTATAAAAAATATTCAAATATATATTCAAATAACATCACAACTTATTTCTTTCTCTGAGATAAGTAAAAAGTTGTATATTTGATGTTCAGTTCAAAATGGAAAAGATACAGCCCATGGTGGCACTGAAGAAGAACTACATTAAGAGTTACACAGTAAAAACAGAAGTGGAAGAATATGATGATTATGCAGGTATTGTACTATTTTGCTTGTACCACAGTATAAGAAATATGGGCTCTGGTGCCGTATATATACACACTCAATTTACATTATTTTCATGATTTTTTTGTAGGGACATCTTTCTTAGATAATAATAAATTATTTTAGGTACGGAAATTGTTAGTTTTCTTCACAGTTTTAATAATTTTTCACTTTTTAACTTGCAATTTTAGGTTAGATTTCTCCATATGTCAACGTAAATTTGACGCTTACCATAGCGCTAGGTTCAGCTAGATTGCAGAATGCGACCGGAGTGGAGCGATGCGAAGCGAGCTACCTACCTACCTTTTAGTTTAATGACTATAAGCTGTTCACTTTTGTAAGAACACACTAGATCTGGTTATTTTGGTTACTTTTATAGTGTGTTACTGACTTTAAATGTCAATTAAAAATATTCCTTACGCTGTAAAACCGGCTTTAGGTTGATAAGGTTATGATCATTATAATTAAGATATCATTTTTCAATATGACATATGTCAGATGGATCAACATTTTAAAAATGTGACATTTTTTAATACCAACATGACATACAGCTTCAAAGGTGCAAACTATTGAAAACAAAATTCCCTCTTAGTTTGTTCTTACAAAAGTGAACCGTCTATAAACACTATCTTAGGTTAGGTTTGATTAGTAATAGCTTAAATAAATTATATTAGGTACGGAAATTGTTAATTTTTTACACAGTTTTAATTATTTATCACTTTTATAACTTGCAATTTTAGGTTAGATATTCGTATAATGAACGGGCTTGGATCACCGGTACGAAAAAAAAAAAAAAAATTAAGTTGGGAACACTGAAATTTTGCCAACTGTAGTGAGAAGTTACTAGTTCCTAGAAGTTATCCCTATTACACGATAACAATGATGAAATTATTGATTTTATTATAATTTTCGTTCCATAAAATTCCAATATAGTACTCTTGTAACACATTTAATATCATTCTATTTCCTACAGTAGTACTACTATATTTTTAACGATTGCCTTCAAATAATAAATTTTAGTTCTACAGATTTTGCCTCTACAATGTTACCACTAGATAAAAGTGAAATGTTTTTCCACTTTTTTTTTGTAATATTGTCGTACTGCACGCAAAATAGCGCGCACTACAAATTAAAATCTGTTTTATAATTAAATACTTTAATTGAGCATATAAGTAAGAACATATTTATCCATGAAATACGTTTCTATTATTGTAAAGCGAATAATACTTAGAATTGGAGAGAAAACAAATATATAGATTATTAATATAGTTTAAGAAAAACATTAAACTGAAGGAGTTCAAAAGTGTTAGAGGCCAAGAATAAATACGCCAATAATAATTCGAAACAAATATCTCGAATATTAAAGACATTTAATTAAAAAAACGCCTTACATAATAACTGATATTTTTAAATCTGATATATCAGTAGAATATAATTTTACCTATGATAACCTGGTCTACAAGATATGCATGGAAATTTAGAACATTTAACTCTTTAACTGATTTATTTTTATACATTTTTGCAATGAATTTGTAATCAGTGAATCTTAAACTCTGGTCCGTGGGTAAAGGCCTTTAAGTGATTAAATTTGTTTTATATTGGAACTAGAAACTGTACAACTGCGGATTGGATGTACCTGAATGATATTAATTATAAAAAGGAAATTAGGAAATATGTAAATCCATTATATTTAAAATAACATACATACAGCGACTTGAAAAAGAGGATAGTGAGACAACTATAGTCTCCATATAAATTATATTTAACCAGAACTGTTAAATAATGATTATTTTTGTAATCAATTATTTGTGGAAAACCATTACTTATATAACCGCAATCAGATATTTGATTGAAATTACCTAAATAAACAGAATACAAAATTCTTGATACGATTAGAAATATTCAAAAAGTAATCAAATCTTTTCAAAACTATGTTAAAATTTGTAATTTTTCATATTGAGAAGTGACATTACCGTTGGCGGCGCTGTAATTCATGACAAAATGGCTGAATTGTCTAGTATTCAGCTGTCAATATTCCAACAGGGAACAGTTTAATTTAAGCACAGTACATTTTTATTTTATGAAAATGTATATATCGACGTTCTAACAAAAAATCAACACTAGAAAATATGTTTTAATTTCAAACAGTACTACAGTCGCGTAGTACAATATTTGACTACCAGACTGCGTATCCGAGCGTGTCAGTTCTCAATTCTCAAAATATTTAGGTCTACGGCCAACATCGCTCTTAATTTTCGCTTCCCTTGAAATAAAACATTCATAAATAATAATCAATACACTTTATTATTCTAAAAAAACATTAACTTTTTCTTACATTTTATTACAATATAAAATATATTTTACATACATGTTTATTATTTGAAAACATTTATCGTACGTATATGCAGGGCATATATTCAAAATAATAAACCAGTTAGATAAAAAAAATAAATAAAACACTAAAAAATCTAACGAGAAAAAAAAAATTAACTGTAGTTGTAGCCCAAATTATTTTAATAATTATCATACAATATGTTGATTTTTAAAAATTGTTGATGTGGTCATTTGCCAAAAGTAGAAACTAAGTGAAATCTTTTTCTGTACCTGTTACCTACTATTCATTTTAACAACCAGTATGGAAGTATTTCAATATTTTAAGAACTGATATGGCCGTACCGGTTGAATATCGTCACTGCATATATTTAAGTATTTATTACAATATATATTGTTTAACACATTGGTATGCGAATTTTTGTGACGGTATGTCATGACAATGTTTATTTAATAATTTAAAATAAAAATACGCCGTTAACCTGCCAAATTAAGGTAAGCTTAGAATTGCAATAAGGCGTTTACGAAAACTCTACCGGCAGATACCGGGAACATCAACTGCATTCGAAAACAAGTTCGGTGAACGTGTATAAGCATGTAGCTGTTTACCGACCGATAGATTTACTGGGGAAGATTTACTATACCCCACTCAATATAACCTTATTCTAGCTAAACTATTCTAACATAACTAGTATTCTGGCTAAAGCCTAGCCTAACCTAACCTTTTTAAGGATTAATTAAGCCTTCTGTATAGAGGCAGCACATAAGGTTATGTTCAGTGGGGTATAGTAAAGATTGGCTGATGTACCATATCCACCGGTAGAGTTTTAAGTAAACGCCTAGTGATTTGGCCAAGATACACTTTAGGTATGCATATTTATATATAAAAAGAATGCTGTTTGGATAGCAGGATCACCAGACCTGTATCTTTTTCACTAGTTTATTGCACTGTCATTTATTATTTAATTATTAAAATTAATTTAGTTAACTAATACTTTTATTATGTCTTTCCATTTGAATCCGGTCGCAGTAGCACTACAAATATTGTAAGTCGCAGCAAGAAAACCTTTTTCACTGTGCCCAGCACGTATTTTCTCGTTCTGATATCCAGGCCTTATAGTGTTACATCGAACAGTGTTTCTTTGTTCCTCATTTTTTATCACATTTGACCATCTTATATCAAGATTCATTGTAAGCAACGGTTTTGAAAAACTTCGCAAAAATAATCTGGAATACAGAAAAATATTTAAAAAGTTTCCCTCAGTAGTCAAAACCAACATTTTTTAATAATAAATAGTTTAAATATCATTTATAACATTATAATATCTACTTACATTAATTATATAAAATATGTACATATGTTTATTAAAGGTTAAACAATAAATGACATATGTATCAAAATTTACTAGTAGTTCTAAGTTTATAATAATAAGGTCTAAATTAATATTATATATGAATAAACCATATGTATTGATGTAATTTACTTTCTAATTAATGTTCTTTATTAAATTGTTTACAAAATACTTCAAAATGAATTAAATATTATGTGTCTCATTTTGTAATACGAAACTAACAGGGAAACTTAATTTTTTATGTTGTATATTTAAAATATCATCTTAGGGTGGTAATTCTGAAATAACACCTTTCAAACTATTTGACAATTCATAATTGACATTAAATTATATGTCAACTTACTAACACAAATTGTATAAAACACAAATTGACAAGTATTTGAAATATATTTTATACAACCAGAACAGAAAATATGAATAAGCGAAATAAGATGAAATAAATATTTGTATATAATTCAAAATATTAGACATGTCAATCACAAATTTGACATGTCAATTTGTTATCTGGCATGTAGTTTTTGAGTGAATATAACCTCAGTATAATGAAACTTCATCAAAAATGTAAAAGCCAGATTTACAAGTTTACATGGTTTCAAAAAAGTCTATTTACACCACAACAGTCACCAAAGTAACCATATCTAGTTTCGTATTACAAATTGAGACAGATTATATTACATGAATAAGTTAAATTAATTTACGGATTTTAGAAATGTTATCCAATAAACACGGCTTTTACTTTTCACATATTTTTTTATTTTTTCGAAGTTGGGAACACTTCCCTTATCAGTTTTAGTACATTTGACACAGACTCTAATGAACTTAAATTCGATATCTATCGCAGCGCTATCATCGGTTACTTTATAAACTAAATGCCAGCTGTGAACGAATCACACTGCTAAAACAAAATAGATGGTAATTTAAATACCTAAATTTTGTAATACATTAATGTTTTTTATATTATAATTGACACGAAAAGTATATTGAAACTTCTAAAAGTTAAACTGTAATTTAATATATATATATACTACTATAACTGAATATGTTACCTACTAGTTTTTTTTTTCTGTATTGTAAGTTTTGCTTGATAATCAGCCAATCACAGGCCACAAGTTTCCAACAATCAAATTTCAGAGACAAAACTATTTGTAAAAACTTTTGTAAAAAACGTTGTAAAAAATGGAAGTAAAAAGCATTTACGATATAATGCATATAATTAATAAAAACGATCTACAATTAATTACATATCTGCAAGGAATTGGGTTAATAAAAGGCATTTTTAAATGTAAAACCAGATCTTGCAGAAAAGTTTGCAAATTAAGAAAAAAAACTAATGAGCAACTAAAACATAATTTTTATTGTGGAAAATGTCGCAAAGATTATTCCATATTAAGTGGAACATTTTTTCACAAACAGAAAATAACTGTAAGAGATGTTTTATTAATAATGTTTTATTGGGCATGCGACATAAGAGTGGGATGTACTGCAGTCAGTATGGATAAACCGAAAAAAAATATTTTACAAATTTATAGATATTTTCGTGATATAATGTCTTGGAAAATAATTAATGAAGATGATTTATTTTTATTAGGTAATACATCATTTTAAAGCTAGTAGATATATTTTATTAGTATTATATTAATTATTGTTTTAGGTGGAAAAAATCACATTTTGCAAATTGACGAGTCAGTTTTAACTCGTAGAAAATATAATAGGGGTAGAATTATTAAAGAAAAGTGGGTATTAGGAATTTATGATACAACTTTAAAAAAAGGTTTTGTTCAATATATGCCAAATAGAAGCGCGGAAACTTTGGAACAAATTATTAAAAAACATGTTCGGCCAAATTCTGAAATATGGACAGACTCCTGGAGGGGATATTTAAATTTAAAAAATATTGGATATATCCACAAAACCGTGAATCATTCCAAATATTTTAAAGACCCGGAAACAGGTGTTGTACCAACCGAGTGGAGGGCTATTGGTCATTACTGAAGCAGTATTTAAGAAGACTGGCCGTCATGTCATCACCATTTTTGGTAGAATACATTGACGAGTTTTTATGGAGGGAAACGTATGGCGTCAATATGAGTGACAGAATTCGTAATTTGTCCATGCATATTGTAGAAAAATATTAATTGTAATTTTGTATAATTTCTTGTTTTTTTTTTTTTTGTATTGTAGGCTCAACCTACACAGAATAAATATAATTATTTTGGGGTTTGCCAGTGCTTGACAAGCTTCCACTAGTTGTAAATGTATTATTATTTATTTTATTTGCCAATTTTGAATGTAAAATTTACGTTAAACAACTGTTTAATTATCGAGTTTCTGTAGATTCGGAACGGAGCGAGCTACATATCTTCTAGTTTAATGACAAAACACTATCTTAGGTTAGGTTAGGTTAGTAAGAGGTTTGGTTAGAAGAAACCGAGCGAAGCGAGCTACCTACTTTCCAGATTAATGACAAATACACTATTTTAGGTTAGGGTAGGTAAGTAGAATGCAAGCGGAGCGAGCGATCTACTTTCTAACTTAATGACAAAACATTATCTTAGGTTAGGTTAGGAGCGTATTAGGCTAGTAGAACCAAGTGGCGCGAGCTACATATCTTCTAGTTTAATGACAAAACACTATCTTAGGTTAGTAAGAGGTTTGGTTAGAAGAAGTCGAGCGAAGCGAGCTACCCATCTTCTAGTTTAATGACAAAACACTATCTTAGGTTAGGTTAGTAAGGGTTTGGTTAGAAGGAGCCGAGCGAAGCGAGCTACCCATCTTCTAGTTTAATGACAAAACACTATCTTAGGTTAGGTTAGGTTAGTAAGGGTTTGGTTAGAAGAAGCCGAGCGAAGCGAGCTACCCATCTTCTAGTTTAATGACAAAACACTATCTTAGGTTAGGTTAGGTTAGTAAGGGTTTGGTTAGAAGAAGCCGAGCGAAGCGAGCTACCCATCTTCTAGTTTAATGACAAAACACTATCTTAGGTTAGGTTAGGTTAGTAAGGGTTTGGTTAGAAGAAGCCGAGCGAAGCGAGCTACCCATCTTCTAGTTTAATGACAAAACACTATCTTAGGTTAGGTTAGGTTAGTAAGGGTTTGGTTAGAAGAAGCCGAGCGAAGCGAGCTACCCATCTTCTAGTTTAATGACAAAACACTATCTTAGGTTAGGTTAGGTTAGTAAGGGTTTGGTTAGAAGAAGCCGAGCGAAGCGAGCTACCCATCTTCTAGTTTAATGACAAAACCCTATCTTAGGTTAGGTTAGGTTAGTAAGGGTTTGGTTAGAAGAAGCCGAGCGAAGCGAGCTACCCATCTTCTAGTTTAATGACAAAACACTATCTTAGGTTAGGTTAGGTTAGTAAGGGTTTGGTTAGAAGAAGCCGAGCGAAGCGAGCTACCCATCTTCTAGTTTAATGACAAAACACTATCTTAGGTTAGGTTACGTTAGTAAGGGTTGGGTAGAAGGAGCCGAGCGAAGCGAGCTACCCATTTTCTAGTTTAATGATAAAACACTATCTTAGGTTAGGTTAGGTTAGTAAGGGTTTGGTTAGAAGGAGCCGAGCGAAGCGAGCTACCCATCTTCTAGTTTAATGACAAAACACTATCTTAGGTTAGGTTAGGTTAGTAAGGTTTTGGTTAGAAGGAGCCGAGCGAAGCGAGCTACCTACTTTCTAGATTAATGACAAAAACATTATTTTAGGTTAGGGTAGGTAAGTAGAATGCAAGTGGAGCGAGCGATCTACTTCTTAGTTTAATGACAAAACATTATTTTAGGTTAGGTTAGGAGCGTATTACGCTAGTAGAACCAAGCGGAGCGAGCTACATATCTTCTAGTTTAATGACAAAACACTGTCTTAGGTTAGGGTATGTTTAATAACTAAAACATTCTACGGAACAGTGTAGGACGTTCTATGCTGCTATCTTTTAACAAATAATGTAATGACAACAATGCATTTTACAAAACTTTTACCTTTGTAACTCAAGAAAATCGCGATAACCCGCAATTTTTTTTTCTGAAAAATACTACTTGAATGACCTACTTTCAGACAGCGTTTGAAAAATTTGAAAATTCGTGTGTATATATACGACACCGGACCCCCAGATCGATTAAATGCTGAAAATTATTATTATTATTTTTGCAAAATAATTTGCCAGAACTTTTAGAAGATATTCCATAATATGTGCGTCAAGAAATGTGATTTCTTCAAGATGGTACACCCGCGCATTTCAGTTATTTCGTTCGTCAACACTTAAACAATGTATTTGAAAATAAGTACATTGGTTCTGTTCCTTGGCCTGCCGGTCACCAGACTTAACACGATTAGACTTTTATTTGTGGGGGCATTTGAAGACCATTGTATACACCACCGAAATTATGGACCTGGATGATCACCGTAACCGGGTGGAAGCAGCAGCGGCGGAAATTCTACAAGGCATGTTTAATTATTAAAGATACTAAGATGTCAGAAAAACACATCCCAAGATAAATATAAACAAATATGTATTTTATAAAAAAATAAATATATCTTTTAAAATTTTGAGAAAATTTTTATGAGATTTTCACCAAAAATATGTCAAAAAACTTTTGCCCCACATCCTATCACCCAGAGGGGTTGATCTAAAATCTGAAAACAATCTTGTGCGGATATGTCACCGAACCAAATATTATGTTAACACTGTTGGTGTTAAGGTGGGAAGATTCACAATAAGTCCTGTCTGTATATGACTATGATTTGATACCTATGTTATTGCAGGAACTAGAGATGAAGCTGCAGACATGTGTCGCTACTACCCCAAATCAAATATATTCAAAACAGAAGAGATTTACATCAAGACTGAACCTGCCGACACCAGTGAATGTGAAGGGGATGAATTGAAGACTGCAGCTGTCGAAAACACCGGTCAGTAGAGCTAGTTTTATTCATGTCTCTGTTATTAATTAGTGTTATGGTGAGTCTAAAATAAGGTCTTGTAGTTGTCTATAGCAATGATAACTTCTAAATTAATATACGCTAGAACTATTGAACTGATTTACCGAAAACTTGATATGGTCAGGTATTGTGACCATCATAACTTCCTTTGAGGAGTGTACGTAAAAATAATAAATAACAATAACTATTCAGGTATCCCCCGACCTACGAGCAAGTTCCGTTCCGAAGGGTTAGTCGTAAGTCGAGGAATTTACAAAATTTCAAAATATGTATACATATCTTACCCCCCCCCCTCCAATCATGGTTTTAACTTCAATATATGTTAAATCCCGAGTTATTGACTGTAAATACTTGAAAAAAGGCGATAAAAATAAACAAAATTGGTCTTACCTGGAGAAAAAATACAATTTTTATTTGAAGACTGGAAGAAAATAAAGTGCAAAAAACGTTAGAAATCATAGAAATATAGAATTAAAAAAAACGTACATTGCATATAGGAATAATTTTTATTTTATACAAACATATTTTTATTATTTCTAGGAATGTAGAAAACAGAACGAAATAATATGTATGCTTACTTACATATTTGCTTGTTTTTTACGGTTTATGGTGTTATGTGTAAAAAAAAATATTAAATTTTAAAATTTTGGTCGTAAGTACGGGAGTTCGTAAGTCGGGGGATACCTGTATATCATTTTAGTGTGACGTCACAACTATCAAACAAAATGACAGAGATAGAACAAGTAGTATATTGACGCTTACGGGATTATGTATAAAAACATCAACTTGGTATCATTTCATCGATTTCCAAGACTAATCTATGAGTGTCCTGAGTGACTCCCTGATAACCGCCCAGCTCGAACCCCTGGGCCTAGAAACTTAATATTTGGAGAGTATATTCTCTTTTTGACCTAAGCACCCACTAAGAAGGGATTTTTCGAAATTCAACGGGGTGAAATGAGGTGAAATGTGATTTCACGGATTCCTTAATATCTCTTAGGGCCGATGGGATATCGATTTAGTTTTTGATTACAAAGATTACCCATACAAGTACCGAAAAACTTATTTCAGGATGTTGTCTTAATCAAACCCTAAAGGTGTGAATCTACAATCGGGGTGAATTATACATCCCGTTGTATTTCCTGTGTTTGTAGAATTATAAAATTTCTTTTAGACATATAAGTGTCTTTTTAAAATAACGAAATGGTATTGCCAGTTTTTTTAAATTTCACCCCTAAACGATGAGAAAGGGTGACATGTGATATTAAGGATTCCTTAATATCTCTTAGGACCAATAAGATATCAACTTTTGTTTACAAAGATTACCCATATAAATACCAAAAAACTTATTTCAGGATTTTGTCCTAATCAACCCCTAAAGAGATGAATCTACAATCGGGGTGAATTATACATCCCGTCGTATTTCCTGTGTTTGTTTAGTTGCAACATTCCTTTTTGGCACATAGGTGTATTTTTAAAATATCTCGAAATGTTTTTGAGAGTTTTTTAAAATTTCACCCCATAAAGGTGAAAAGGGGTGACATGTGATTTCAAAGATCCCTTAATATATCTTAGGACCAATAAGATATCGATTTGCTTTTTGCTTACAAAGATTACCCATATAAATACCAAAAAAATTATATCAGGATTTTGTCCTAATCAACCCCTAAAGAGATGAATCTGCAATCGGGGTGAATTATACATCCCGTCGTATTTCCTATGTTTGTTTAATTGCAACATTCCTTTTTGGCACATACATAGGTGTATTTTAAAAATATCTCGAAATGTTTTTGAGAGTTTTTTAAAATTTCACCCCTAAAGGGTGAAAAGGGATGACATGTGATTTCAAAGATCCCTTAATATCTCTTAGGACCAATAAGATATCGACTTGCTTTTTGCTTACAAAGACTACCCATGCAAATGCCGAAAAACTTGTTTCAAGATTTTGTCCTAATCAACCCCTAAAGGAGTGAATATACATTCGAGGTGAATTATACATCCCGTCTTATTTCCTATGTTTGTTGAGTTAAAACATTTTGGCAAATGGGTGTGTTTTTAAAATATCTCGAAATGGTTTTGAGTTTTTTAAACTTCACCCTAAAAAGGGTAAATGGATATTTTTTATTCGCTAGAACGTTCCTTTGAAATAGATACATGAAATTCGGTAAGTATATTCCGTCCATAATGTAAGCACCCACTAAAAAGGCATTTTAGAAATTCCAGGCCTAAGGCGTGAATTGCACCCCTTCAATCTAATTTCAATACCTCTTAGGACTTATGAGTTATCGACTTAGTTTTTGCTGCAAGGGTTACCCATACAAATGTTTTTTTTTTTTTTTTTAATCAGGATTTCGTCGCAATCCACTCCTATCCAGTTTTTCCTATCTTTGTTGAGTTATTACATTAATTTTTGGCATATACGTGCCTTTTTCAACACTTTTCAAAACATCTTTTTCAAAACCTTTTCAAAACAAAGTATTTTGACATTTTTTTAAAATTTTCATCCCTGAAGGGGTAAACTGGTATTTTTTTATTCGATAGAACATCCAATGAACATAAATACATGAAATGCGGGGCTTACATTCCCTTCATGACGTAAGCAACCACTAAGAAGAGATTTTTATAAATTCGTGAAATGGTGTAAAATATGATTTAGGGATGTCCCAATATATCTTTTTACATTCGGGGTGAATTATAGAAACCTTTGTATTTCCTGAGTTATAACATTTCAGTTTGAAACATAGGTTTCTATTTAGAAAGCGTTTTGACAGTTTTTCTTAAATTTCATCCCTAACGGGGTAAATTGGTATTTTTTATTCGATAGAACGTCCTTTGACAAAGATACATGAAATGCGAGAGAAACCATTCGTATCTCCTCTGATTCTTGAGTTATAACATTATTTTTTGGAATATAGGTGACTTTTCAAAATCTTGCGATAGTGTTTTGAAAGTTTTCTTAAATTTCACTCCTAAAGGGTAAATTAGTATTTTGTGTTAGAAATAAGAAATTCGGAGAGTATATTCCTCAGTATGACGTAAGAACCCAGTAAGATAGGATTTTTTCAAGTTCGACCCATATGTGTTGAAAAGGAATAAAATGTTTTTTCACGGATTCCTCAATATCTCTTAGGACAGCAAAAACAAACTCAGGATTTTACCCTAATGAGACCATCAATATACCGTAGCGAAGCACGGGTTCTCAAGTAAGAAATTATAAATATAAACTGAATAAAAATAATTTATCAATTAAAAGGCGCCAGCAGTGGATCAAAGCATTGAAGAGAGAGGGCTTAACAGAATCTAAATTAAAACATGCGTTTGTTTGTGGTAAACATCTTATTTAAGGTACGTTCTTCAAGATGCTAGATGTAGTGCCAACCAATTTAATTTACTTATTTAATGAATCAATTAAAAAAGTTGTAACTTGAATTATTTAAAACTACTGTAGGAAAACCGTCTAATATTGAAAATATAAATAATCCAAACTGGGTACCATGTTTAAATCTTGGTCACACAAGGGCAGCATTTAATAAAACAACCAGAAAATACTGAGCGACAGTCTCGTGTTGCTCATCCTACAACTAAAAAAATTGTTCCGTCTACTTCGGTAGGGCTTTTAAACTAAATATGCCATAATGTCCATATTTGTGATTGATGGTATGTCTTCCGAAATAAATTCAACATTGAGTTGGTTCGGGAAGTAAGCTTGAAATATTCTGAGTCACTCTGTTTAGCTCCAAATCGCTTGAAGAAACGCGTGTAGGACTTTTCTTGAACACTTTGGATTTAAATAAAGTGACTACTTCGGGAGTACTTCGAGAGGGATTACTTCGAGCTTGCTTTCCGAAACCCCCATTTCGTTATCCTACAAAGAATACGGATCAAAATTGTTTATGTAGTCAATTTTTTGGAAGTATCAATCCTTAACATCACCTAATTTTGTAAAATATCCACTCACTCATGTCTATTATTTAGTCCAGCTGTAAAATACTTAAAACATTGTTCCTCGTGGTACTTGAGTTAAATAAAAATGATAAATTCACAAAAATGGCTGTATTTCAGCTCCATTTTGCAACTTTAGACTGAATATAATCAATTAATATAATCAACTATCACAATACAGCGATATGATTCACTAAATGTTTCTACACAATTCACAATATTCACATAAAACACTAAAAGCTTATGTTATACGTGCTAGACAACCTGTTTGTTTGCCTTTCCTCTGACATTTTGAAAAGCTACAGGTCACGTATTAAAATGATCTATCTGTTTATTGCAGGAACTAGAGATGGAACTACAGACTTGTACCGCTACTACTCCAAATCAAATATAATCATCACAGAGGAAGTCGACATCAAGTCTGAACCTGCAGACATCATTAAATATGAAAAAGATGATATGGAGAGTGTAGCTTGTACAAACCCTGGTCAGTAGATCTGATTATATCATTGACTCTGTTATTAATAAATGTTGATGAATGATAATGATAAATTGGTCCAAGTAAAGGTTGTCTCGTAACTTCTGACCAATTAGAGCGTGAGAGGGTATACGTCACACGTATGCGTAGTTCAAACTAGCATACAGAATTAATATAGATGTTGCACGTTTTTAAATATTTTTATTGACTATTTTCATAATAGATATTTATTTCAAGACAGTTCTACTGAATAAATTATAAATAAAAACATAAGGATATTTTATATTGATTTATATCAAATTTAAGGTGATGTAAATTATAGTTAATAAATAACAATAAAATCGAATACAAATGTAATTTTAGGTATATTTACATAAAAATAGAAAAACAAATTACTATAATAATATAGTAATTAATAAAATTGGAAGTTATATCAGTTTTTAAAAACGGCTGGATGTATTTTAACCCTTTCGCTGCTCCAACCGTATATACTGGTAAATAAAAATGCGGCCCGATACGCTCCGAGCGAGTTAACTTGCGCCGTGTTTTTATTGTTCCCTGCTCAACACGACTATTCTCGCTGGGTACCCCAACCAGTTCAAGTACCTGCGAGCACGTTGCGTTGGTATACGTTGCTGTGCCGTAAAATTCAGTTAGATAGGGTCTTACATTCAGTATGTGTAAACAAATATTTTTTTAAATAAAATCTTTTTGATTGTACCGAAATATGTGCGCACAGCGACCACGAAATCTCAAAGCGTATTGCACAGTGAAAGGGTTAACGAAATTTGCTTTCTTAGGTGGTGTTTCTGGGTTAAAATTGGTACTAAAAAACTTAAAATATTTCCTTTATAAACAGAACTATCTTAACAGAAAAACTATACAATAAAAATTGTTTATAAGAAAACAAATCTTATTTGTTCTATGCATTTTTTCAATTTGTTGAATATTAGGGTAGTTACTGGGGGACACCCTAAAACTGAAATATTGAAATATTTCACTTATTATTCTCTTCACATCACAAATGAATGTAAAATTTTTTATTTAGAACGAAGAAACATTCCTTTCGAAGAAATTAGAAATTAAAACAAGTAGAAAATCAAAAAATTAAACGATATTTTTATATTTATAGCAAAAAATCAAACTTCACATGCATTTTTATTTCAATTTATATACTTTATTTGTTCATTGAAGCCGTGCCAATTCCATTTTTTTATTCAAAAATGGCTTTTTTTGCAGGCGTTCTTGTTTTTAAATTATTTTCTCGCAACGTTCGACGTACGGTTTCAACACTAATTTTTATTGCGTTATTATTTTGAATTTGAGATTTAATATACACGGCCGTTTTGAAACGATTCTTTAAAGATGTGCGTTTAATTATCTGATCGTTTCTAAATGTTGCCTTTCGTCGTGGTCCTGTGCCTTTTACGAATTATTTGCCATGTTGTAGAAAGATTTTTCCTTATGTAGAGTCACTATTTTACACTTTTCGTTTTCTGTTAATTGTTTTCCGTTCATATTTCCACTTTAAATTACTTTATACTATTAATGTTGAAGTATTATATGTGATACACTTATGCATGTAACCAAGCTAACACAACAATACACTTGTATAAACCTGCATAATCCTGTTTTAACGTGATAAATGATTTTTCGAATATTTTAAAGTGAGTACATTTCTGTGACCGCTACTTATGTATAGCCACATTCAGTAATATTATATTAGGTCGTTAAGGATGAAATTTGTAGAAAAAGAGGCCAAGTTGTTTGATAACTTACAAATATAAGGAATTATTTTATTCATCAAAGTATGCACCCCTATTGTCTATAAACTTTTGCCATTTAAGCGGCAGGTTGTTCAGGCCGGTAGTATAAAACCCTGGCGGACGAGAGTCAATGAATTCCTGGCCAGTTTTACAGCATTGTCGGAATTAAACTGTTTTCCTATTAAAAAGTTGTCGAAATTGCGGTCTGGTGAATATGGATGATGATGAAGAAATTGCAACTCCATTTTCTGTAGTTTTGCCACAGTCATTTGTGCAGTGTGTGGTCTAGCGTTATCATGAATAAGAGAGTCGATCTGTTGACCAATCTAGGCTGTTTTTCTTTAAGTTTTTGCATCATTTCGTCCAATTGGTTGTAATATATTTTTGCTGTGATCGATGAGTCAGTTTTTTTTTTTTTTTGTTTTTAAGTTACCTGTACGAAATTTGGCGAACCAATTTGATATTGTCTGCTGCATAGTAACACTAGAGCCAAATACACTATTAATGTTTCGCGCGGTCTGCGATACCGTAGTTCCACGTAAGAACTTATACTTCATAGTAGGGCGAATTTCCGACCGTTCCATTTTCAACAAAGGTAATTTTAAAAAAAAGTTTAGATATGTTTTAGTGCATACAATGATTTCTTTAAACAGACAAAATGTGTAACTTTCCAACAAAAAAAAAAAAAAAAAACAGAACGGTAAAATATTAAGCCAATGTCAAATAATAAGCTGTTAAAGTTGGCAATATTATTAACTACAAATTTCATCCTTGACGACCAGTGTTGCCAGATGGTGAAAAAGAAAAAATCGTACCAACACTTCAAAATGATCGTATTTTCAAGAAAAAAATCGTACAAACAATAGTAATTTTTAAAAAATAATCGTACAAAAAATTTGCTGTGTAATTAATTTAAAAATTATTAGGTATATATTTTTCTATTGCACAATCATAGTAGCAGAAAATGATAAAAAATGTATAATACAGCAAAGTCCTTTTTATAAACTTTTATTGAACAAAATACTTAGATAATAATTATATAATATTAACATATATATATATATATATGAATTAGTCTCTTGTTTCATTTTGTAAAAATCACATTAATACCTATCACATGCATAAATATTAAAGTAGTTGAAAACTAAAAATCACAAGGTATTTTAGTAAAATTTAGGTACTCTCAGGGAAATACATATCTTTATATTAATACATTAATACAATAATATATTAATACAGACAAGGCCGATTTCAGTTTGTAGTACAGTCAGTGGCGCACCCAGGAATATTTCATGGGGGGGGGCGGTAGACAAAAAAAAAATGAAGCTCCTAGCTTCGATGACAAAAAAAACAAAAAGGTCCTCACTTGTAGAATACAAGTGATGAGCAAAAAAAAAGGTCCTCACTTGTAAAATACAAGTGATGAACAAAAAGTCCTCACTAGTAAAATACAAGTGATGAGAAAAAAAAGGTCCTCATCTCTACTTTTAAATCCATATCTATATATTTACCTAAGATCCATAATGCTAATTAAAAATTTTTGTATTTCCATCCTTCTTGGAGGGGGCCCCCCCTGGGTGCGCCACTGAGTACAGTACTCTTATACTCTTTTCACACTAGAACTTTAAGATCGGATGTTAAAGTGAATGTGTCTTTAAACACTAATGTGAAACCGTATGGCCTCGTCTAAATACAAGCGATGTTTAAGACAGAGATCTGCGTCTTAAACATCGTCCGCATTGCCAACATAATTTCTATTATAAAAAAATACTGTTTGAATTTGTGCTGTCAACATTTTGTATTATCATAAACAAGAATACTGTATTACATCGACGTTATAAGAAGTTTATACTTATTGTTATAATAAAATTATTTATTTTAATAATATGTTTAATAAAATATAGAGTTACAATAATTGAGATAAAATGTATCGACTTACATGTTAATACAGGTGTAATATACTCTTTATTGTACTGTCTTCATTGTAGAATGAAATGAAATATCCATATTTGTTTATAATAATTCAAAATGTGCGTCTGCGCAGACAGTTCAAAACTGGTAATTTCCTGACGGTAACTTAAGGACAAAATTACTGTAGCTGATGACAGCACCTGAGATTTAAACATCAAGTGTGAAAGCAAACCGATGTTAAACATCGGTGAACTTTAAGTTCACTGGTCTTAAAGTTCTAGTGTGAAAAGGGTACAACTAATGAGGAGTGAGCTTTATATTTTTGAATATTCAAATATGTCCGAGCATACCCGATCTTAGCGAGATAAACTATTCTATTTAAGAGTGCGTTGATTTGAAATCCGAGGGCTAAAATATTGAATATATCGCATTATATAATATTAATATTTAACTTACTAAACATGTATATAAATAAATATGTTTCATCAATAAAAACATCAAAAAAATCGTACATCTGATACCAAGAAGTCGTACATCGTACACATGCAAAAATAATCGTACAAATACGATTTAAATCGTACATCTGGCAACACTGTTGACGACCTGATATATTAGATATGTAACTTTTATACTTTATATTATTACTTATGAACTGAATTTTTGTCTCACTAATTAATATAAATCTATTTGCAGCTCAAAGAAAATCTTCCAGTGAACCAGATGAAAATTACAAGTCTTTGACCATTATCAAGTGCAAGCAACCCATACCAACAAGATCATTACAACTGATTAAACCCAAACCCATACATTCCGGAGAGAAACCCTTTAAAAGTCATGAGTGTCATAAAGCATATTCAGTGTCGGAAAATCTCATTACCTACAAACGAGTACAATCTGGAGCGAAACCATTCAAATGTGATCAGTGTGATAAAGCATTTTCACGTTCAGCCCAACTCATTACTCACAAACGAATACATTCTGGAGAAAAACCTTTCAAATGTGATCAGTGTAATAAAGCATTTTCAGTGTCGTCAAATCTTGTTACTCACAAACGAGTACATTCTGGAGAAAAACCCTTCATATGTGATCAATGCGATAAAGCATTTTCAGTGTTGGCAAATCTCATTGCCCACAAACGAGTACATTCTGGAGAGAAACCCTTCAAATGTGATCAATGTGATAAAACATTTTCTGTGTCAACAAATCTCATTACTCACAAACGAGTACATTCAGGAGAGACTTTATTCAAATGTGATCAGTGCGTTAAAGAATATTCACAATTATCACAACTCATTACTCACAAACAAATACATTCTAAAGAAAAACCCTTCAAATGTGATCAGTGTGCGAAAGTATATTCACAGTTATCCCAAGTCATTACTCACAAACGAATACATTGTGAAGAGAAACCTTTCAAATGTGATTATTGTGGTAAAGCATTTTCGAGATCATCAAATCTTATTATTCACAAACGAGTACATTCTGGAGAGAAACCTTTCAAATGTGATAACTGTGATAAAGCATTTTCACAAGCATCAAATCTCCTTAGCCACAAAAAGATTCATTCTGGAGATAAATCTTTCAAATGTGATCAGTGTGATAAAGCATTTACGTTGTCATCACATCTCATTACTCACAAACGTCTACATTCTGGAGAGAAACCCTTTAAATGTAATCACTGTGACAAAGCATTTTCAGACTCATCAAATCTCATTTCTCACAAACGAGTACATTCTAAAGAGAAACCCTTCAAATGTGATCAGAGTAAAAAATAATTTTCACAGACATCAAATCTCCCTTTTTTTTAAAAGGTTATTATTGGCTTCTGTCGGATCTCTCCAGTGAGCCAGTTTCTATTACTATTTTTGGAATGTAGATGTATGTAAATTTTGAGGGGGAGTGGGGTGGAGGAATAGTACGGGAGGAGAATGTTGCCGAGAGGCCGTCACGGCAGGACTGAGGTTCAAGAGGTAGCCATGTTGGGGTGACAATAGAGGGGGGGAGTTAGTAATGAATGTGATATTTATGTTTTTAAAGTTGTATGTCGGTGCTTGTAAGATATTTTGAGAGTGCGTTGTAGATATTTGTGTTGTATTTAGATAGTATGGTTGATATATTGGTAGGGAGTTCGATTTTTTCTCTAAGTAACGTCGCCATTAATTTGTCTTGCTCATTTTTTAAATTTATACATGAGAAAATTTGATGGTTAGGGTCGCCGACTTGACCGCAATAACTGCATTTGCCGTTATCCACAATGTTAAATTTCTTGAGGTGAGCTGGGCAGCTGGTGTGGGACAGCCTAAGTCTGCAGATTTTAATTATGGAGCTTCGTGATAGATTGCGCTTATAAATCCATGGTTTAGTTAGAATTTTTTTCGAGATATTATAGTATGCGATGCCTTTGTCAATGCTGGTTTTTTCATATTCCAATTGCCAGTCTTGTTTCATTATTTCATTGCTTGTTTTCATGTATTCCTCAATGTATTCCTCTTTGGAAAAATGGTTAAGCCCTCTTTTATTGCTCTTTTGGCTAGATTGTCAGCTATTTCATTATATGCTATGCCGCAATGTGCTTTAACCCAGATGACGTGCGTTTTTATGTTTTGTTCATTTTTCAGGCTTGTGATATTATGTATAATGTCATATATTATATTAGGGTGATTACGCATTCCAGAATTGTTGAGAATATTTAGAGTACTCTTGCTATCAGAAGCGATTATGAAATTTTTGTTTGAAGTATTTAGGTTTCAGATATATTCGGTAGCTTTTAAAACCGCAATCATTTCAGCGTGGAATACTGAGATATTTTCGGGAATTTTGTACATTTCATGTATGTTTTTTGTTGCGTCATATACGACAAGCCTGTCCTGTCTCTGGTTTTAGAGCCGTCTGTAAATATAATGTCTGCGTTTGGAAACTTTGTTTTTATTTTTTCCATGACTACATTATTATTTTCTTCCTTATTCTTAGTTTGATGAAAATCAAATCTTAGCCACAAAAATAATCATTCTGGACAGAAGCCTGTTGATATGTTATGTGATCAGTGTGGTAAAGCATTTTCACAGTCATCAAATCTCCTCTCTCAAAAACAATTACATTCTAGAGAGGCTCCTTAAGTGCAATCAATATGATAAAACAATTTCAGACTCTAATGGTACGTACTCAGCCCACCGCTCGACGGATACGTTCGTCCGACTAACCAATCAGAAGTCTCCAAATATTTCAATTCGTCCAACACCCCTGAAAAGTCGGATCGTGTTCAACATCGTCTGACAAAACGGAAGGTTTTCTCTTTATAGTGTATCGCGACCCTTGTCGAAGCGAAACGTCACATATATACTTCAGAAATTAACTTAATTTTTTCCCCACTATCCTCAATAAATAATCAAACTGGTCCTTATTCATGCGTAAATAATTATAAAACAATTCCGAATAAGGTAAGAGCACCAATGGTTGACACTTATAGACAAATTTTTTATTCAATTTTGAAAAAAAAGTATATTGTTATTGAATAAACTTTAAAGTTTTCGATTTATAAGACACTACTGTTATGTAAAAACGTGTTTCTGAGTTGTATATCTAATTCTACAAAACAGATTTTTTTTATAATAAATAAAAAATTTAAAATTTGTTCCATATTCAAAAAATCGTTGCTTGAAAATTTATTCCCAAACGTATGGAAACGCGCTTTTGTAGTGCCTATTTTTAAAACGGGTAATAAATCCTTAGTAAAAAACTATCGCCTAATTTCGAAATTGTGTATATTTGGGAAGATATTTGAGTGCATAGTCTCCAACCAATTATATGAAACTGTTAAGTATCACATTATACCACAACAACATGGTTTTTACCGTGGAAGATCGGTCGATACCAATCTAATAATTTATACCAACTACTTGTCCGACCAACTTGACAAAACCAAACCTGACCAACATCTACACGGATTACAGTAAAGTATTCGATAAAATTAATTATAATATTTTAATAAATAAATTATTTAGTTTTGGTATTCAAAGTGATGTTCTCAAATGGGTAATTTCATATATCAGTAACAGAAGTCAAGCAGTCAAAATTGATCAGTTTACTTCCGCTTTTGTAAGTTGTACTTCCGGTGTGCCTCAGGGCTCACATTAAAAACGACATTTGCTTTGTCTTAAAACATTCAAACTTTTTAATGTTTGCTGACGATATGAAGTTGTACCTAAGTACCTAGGAATCTGTAGTCGTGCTGATGCTGAACTTTTACAAAATTATATTATTGACATAATAAGACATAACTCTCTACTGCTGCTTGCACCGCTTCTTTATGTTTGTTTGCCAACCATCTCTTGTATTTACTGGAATCCGACTTTATATGTCCAACTTTATGACAAAAGAAACATTCCCTTACTTTATTATTTTTCTGATCTACTCTAGAATAACTCTTGGTCGCTAAAGCCACAATCTCGTCAACTGGTATTTCTTTAATTTGACTATGTCTTCTGTGCTCTTCTAGGAGTTTAATTTGAATTAATTCAAAAGTAAGATCTGTCTCCGGTCTTGTTTCCAATGCGGTAATCAATGTATCATACTTTGCATTTAAACTACTAAGCAACATTGCAACCATTCAGCTCTCGGTCACTTCTTCGTTACTTACGGCGTCCAATTTTGTAAATAGCGTAACCATTTCATTTATATGCTGCTCCATATTTCCATTTTCTACTAATTACAGATTTTACGCATTTATTGAACTCTGTTACTTAAACTTGCCCTTTTATGGTATTTTCTTAAATTATTCCAAGAATCTTTCGCAGAACTTGATTTTAAAATATGGTTAACTGACCATCTTCTACAGACAACCCAATAAGTGCCCGTGCTTCATTATCCATCCTTAACCATTCCTCTGTTACAGGATTGGATTTTAGTTTACACACGGCATCCCATAATTTGTCTTTTATTCAGAGGAGTTCCATTTTATATTTCCAAATATAATAATTTCCATTATTCAATTTGGAAACGGCAAATTTCGTGTCTGACATAACTATTTTCCTTCGGTCCTAACCGCCCCCCCCCCACAGGAACTAAAAAAATCATATACTTATCAATAAAAACTAAGCTACTCAAAATGAAATCACCCTTTTTGTTGATAAAAACAAATTATAGTCAAAATGTAATTAATATATGAGACCAATCCTCCCTGTAAAGAGACAATAATAAATTTTGTATTATTTAGCGGATATTTTTTTAAATAGACCTCCCTTAGTCTATTTCACTAGGTGCGCGCCTGCTCAGGCAGTATGAATAATAGTGGCTGTCGTAGAATATATTGTCACATAGGTAATCCTAGGTCAGGATTACGACATCTAGACATTGTGACGGTCAGCTGTCTGATTAAAAAACTATTTGTCAGCGTCTGACGTATGTGTCCTGATTATGAAATGCATACGCCGCATTTTCGTAATAAGGAAATATTTGCCATGACGAATGAATATTGAAACTGGGTTAACCTTCGGTACAAATAGATGGATGTCGCAGAATATTAAGGCATAGGAACGTAGCCAACTCCTCTACACGTATTAGTCCATACGGTGATGGCCAAGACACCGACGCCAGATACTGCTGGTGAGCCAAGCAAGTAGTCACCATGTGAGTGGGAGAAGATTTCTCCAGGCTCCTCAACTCCCTGATGGGTAGCCCCCGCCTCGGAGATAGGTTCAAGCCGATCCTGGCCAACACGGGGTGGACCGAAGACTTCCCATTGGCAAATTCATACCATACTTTGTAATTTAAATTTATAATTAATAAATTTGTATTGCTAAAACCAGGAGTTGTCTTTCAATCAACCTATCCACGTGACAATATATTTATTTTTCACTTCGCTGTTATTTGGTCATAATGCCTAGGATAACAACTGGACGTAATCAGCTGGCGTAATGGGTCCATAACAAGACTAAAAAATCCCTCACTGAAATATTAAAAACGTCGCCCTAGAAGAGGGGCACCAACAAAAGTTGTAACTCAAAATGTCCAAAAAATGTTATTTTCTCAAAAATTATCCATAAGGGGCGTGTGAGTAAGTAACTTTTCAGAAAGAAAGGCACCAGTGAAAAAAGTTTGGAAACCACTGCTATAAAGTAACTATACAGTTAAACCTCTATCTATCGTTTCTCGAATAATAGTTTTCCCATATGTATCGTTATTTCTTGCGGTTCCGAATTAATTTCATACAAAACACGCAAAAATAGATTGCATCGATCGTTTCTCTATGCATCATTTTACCACATTAATCGTTTAAATTACGCAGCAAATTTCGTATATAAATGGTCAATAACATTTTTTATGCACATTCGATAACTGATGCCGAAAAAAATGTAATTTGTAACACCGAAAAAGTATTGATTTCTTACGGCAATAAAAAAGACAAAAAGCAAATGGCGATGAAAGATCATATACAATAAAAAGTATATATTTTTTTGTCTGCATGCAGCTTCCTTTTTTATTTTGTTACGATATTGTTTATTTAAACAAATTGATTTATACCTGAAACATGTCTCATTTTTAGAATATGTATGTATGCAGTGGCGGATCTAGCTTTTTGGGGGCCCAGGGCTTACAAATACCAAGGGGCCCTACACATGTTTCAATCAAAAAATTTAAAAAATAATTATTTATAACATTTTTATTAATGTTGGATATTATTTTTTTATTAGTTGGCGCTTCACTTATGTTGATTTTTAATAAATATTAGTAAATTTGTGTTTTTAATTTTTTTGTGTTGTTTTTGAAAGTAATATTATTGTTTTGATCTTTTCTCTTATAAGCCGTGCTTGGTATAGAATATATATAATCCTTTATTTAGTATATAGGTATAGAATATAATAGGTATATGTCCGAGAGGTTGGGGGCCCCTTGCGGATCTGGGGCCCAGGGCTTAAGCCCTATTAGCCCGTATGTAGATCCGCCGCTGTATGTATGTACATATTAAACATTTAAATATGTATTAATGTGTTTTTTCTATATTCCCGCATTCATTGTTTTCCCACATCCATAGTTTATTTCAATAGGTCCCTTCAAAAATGATAGATAGAGGTTTCACTGTATTTTATAATATATATTTAGGCTGTAATGTTCTACCGAATTATGTCAAGAAGAGAGAATACTGCAGACGGTAATTATAATAAAAACGGTGAAAAGCCGTAATATCGTAAGTGAGAAAGCCGAAATGAATGTTCCAACTTATATTATTAGTAACTGTACCCCCATTTTTAAGTTTGCTTATATTGGTGACTTAAATTAACGCGTATCCCTCTAGCGGCAATCTAGCGAACACTTCATAAAAGTATACTGTCATTGTTTACATATAGTTCAGCATGTGTTTTTTTGTTTCTGTCCATTCTCACTCCGTTTTTAAAATGAATAAAATGATAAATTTAAGAAGAAAAGATTAAATACACCTTGTTGTGTGGATGGTTGTCATCCAGAGGAAGAACATCTCCCAATATTCGATAAATTTTATTAGAAAAATTATAGTGTATGAAAAAGTTTCTTTATTAGTTTTGAAATTTCATACCAACGAGAAAAATGCGAGTTATGTGTAACGAAACGCTGACCATGACGTCACGTGAGACCAACACCCGTCAGCATCTTTTTTCCTTATAAATGTGAATGAAAACTGAGACAAATGCTTTTTGTATAATTTTATCTTTTGTTAAAACATGTTAGTTTAAATTAGATTCAAATAAGAATTGTAACTGTTTTTTGAAGTGTGTTAAATAAAATAAAAACTTTTTAAAAAGATCTAATTGAATCACAGTCAGTTATTTGGCGCAGTCGGTAGGATCAGTGAAATCAATCTATCGAAGAATTGATTTTTCGTATTAACGATTAATCACTGATTCACATTTTTGACGAGAACTTAGATCGAGAGTGCGCGAGTGAATAGACAGCTCCGTGCGCGAGTACAAAATCTACTTTCGTACCGAGTGAGGACCAGTATCGCCTCAACGCCTACTTCACCCCACGGACACAACTTCAGCAGAGCCTGGGAAACCCAAAATCGTAACCTATAGGCAAGAAATGAAAATTACAACAATACTGTAAGTACACTCATTTTTCCTTTACTCATTCCCAAAAAGCCAGTGAGTAATCGTACTTGTTAAAGAAAAAATTAGAAATTAAAAAGTGTAGTTTTAAACAAGTAACTTTTAAAAACTAATGTCCTTAGAATTAAGCGAGGGAGCTCTGGACAATTTAACTAACTTATTTAGTACAGTGAGAATTGAAAATCCAGAGATGAGTCACCCTCAAACCCACGTTTCTGGTTCACACCCAGTTAACTATCAAATGCTAAAATTATATCTAGATTCTATTCCACACTATGATGGCAATCCCCATACGTTAGGAGTATTTATAGATAACTGTGAACACCTATTGTAGAGCCAGATAAGTATGATTACTATCGCCTGTTACCTCTACCCACTCCTTACAATGATTCATTTAAAGCCATAATACCTAGTACCAAAAACCTCCTAATAAATGAGTTGTACTACGGTTATACGAACGAAGAATGCCTGGAAATCAGCAACGAAAATTATATATGTCACGGACTCCACACAACGAAACTTCAAGGCACCATTCCATGCGAAGTCCAGCTGTTAATCCATGAGAAGAACACATCATGCCAAGCTATATCTATAAAAATCAATGAACCAAAAATTCAAAAAATCAAAGAAGATCAATGGTTAATAATTGCACCACAAGACACCGTAGCGGTTCAAAAATGTGAAGAAAATCAAGAACATATAACATTAAAAGGCAGCTACGTATTCAACGCAGAGGACAAATGCGAAGTAAAAATACAAGAAACGATCATTAGAACATTCAAGAATAAAAATTCAAAATTCGAGAAAATCAGCCTGCCTAATCAAGACTACATTACGAATTCTGATTTTCCAAAAGAAGCCTTACTAAAATATGAGCCTACAAAATTAAACACTTTGAATTTGGAAGAATTAAATCAAATTCAAAAGAAGTTAGAACAGCAGAAGGAAGAAATCAATCAAATCAATAATCCAAGAGTCCAGTACCAGAAGATCAGCATCTACACCATTCTCATCTACGTCATCCTGATCATTTCCATTTCAACATCAGTAGTACTACACCTGATGAAGATAAGACGTAAGAAGAAAATCGAAACCGTGCCGATTCCAATGCAGAGGTCATCGAACATTGTCTGCCCCAATGTTCTCAAGTAACGGCGGAGGAGTTATGTGTAACGAAACGCTAACCATGACGTCACGTGAGACCAACACCCGTCAGCATCTTTTTTCCTTATAAATGTGAATGAAAACTGAGACAAATGCTTTTTGTATAATTTTATCTTTTGTTAAAACATGTTAGTTTAAATTAGATTCAAATAAGAATTGTAACTGTTTTTTTGAAGTGTGTTAAATAAAATAAAAACTTTTTAAAAAGATCTAATTGAATCACAGTCAGTTATTTTGCGTTAAAAATTAGTAAATGCATCATTTACACTTATGTTTTGCTACAAGTGAAGAAGAAAGTTTATTAATGATTCTAAAATTTTGTTTCTATTTAATGAAGGGAATTTCTACTGTTCAGATGTTTTTAAACAAGCTTTTAACGTTGAATTTTTCATTCTCCCTGTCTCAGATTTGCAAAAAAATCGTTTAATGTTGTGTAAACTATTGTTAATATAATTAAAACCCCTTGTTATTTCATGTGGGTGTTCCGTAAGTGTGTTAGTTTGCAAATATTTGACAGTTTTCTTGTGTAAAATAAATTACCAGTTCTCTTTCTATAAAATATCTAGAAAAATGTGTAGATATTAAGTATTCAAATAAATGTTTTCAGTTCAAAGAATAATATTTTATTAACTGTGAGTATAACCTGGCACCAACATTATAACCTCTGAAAATATTCATTTACAAACAGCAAAATTTTATCATAAAATGGATACACATATATTGGTAAACTTCTTTAATACTTGGTTATAATTCAAATATACTGTATACAGCAAGCAAACGTAAATTTGACAGATGACTATACTTTTTCGTGTCAAAAGTTCAGAAGGCGATAGTGGCGCCGTTTCGGTAATTTTAGTCGCGAATAGATATCAAGTTCCCGCTTTATAATTGAGATTCGAAACCATTCATTAAGTCGGGAACTACCTGTACATCTATTCGTGTATGTTTTTTAAGACGTAAATTTTATAAAAACAATATTTTACTGGTCAGGTATGATGAGCATATTTACAAAATATGTTTGTGTTTTCTGAGATTTTATGGATCTGAAAATCCTTTATCACATGGATCACATTTAACTGATTTCTCTCCAGAATGTAAGCGATTGTGCGTAATGAGGAAACAAAAAAAAAACTTGGTTTAAGTAATAACAAAGCCAAAATTTGACTGATATAATATATTTTAAGAACAACTTTATTATTTTGATTAAAAGAAAGTATTTTTGTCGATTCATTAAAAAAATATATATAGTATTTATAAAAATATGCTCATTACGCTGTTCATAAATATAGCAGTACACTGCATAAAATAAATAAAACTCATTTTAATATTAAATATTCTTTATTATTTCTCTAATATTTGGTTCCACGACATTTTTTTTTTTGTATTACTTCTACACTTCTTCTCGGCATAGAACCAAAATAACTACCGGCATTTCTCGAAGGAAACAGATTTCCAAGCTGTTTCAATTTCTCTCCATATATCTTCTTTGTAAGCAGGTTTTGAAGAAGATATTTTAATTTTTACATCAGCCCACAAGTTCACTATTGGATTTAAGTCCAGAGATTGAGCTGGCCAATCCATTATAGTAACTCTATTTTCATTAAACCCTTTTTTTTGCTTTGAGCGAGGTGTGCGTTAGGTAATTATATTGCATAGATATCCATTTTAAAGGCATTTCCTTCTCTGCAAAGGAAAGTATGACATACTGCAAGATACTGACATAAACATTCGCTTCTATTATATCCAGATATTATTTAATCCAGAAAATAGGGCCCATTCCTTTTCATGAAAAATATCCCCCATGCCATAACAGTACAACCGCCATGTTTTATTGTCTTTGTAGTGTACTTAGGATTGTACTTCATGCATGAAGGCCTGCATACTTGCTTTTGGCAGATACCAGGATTAAATAAAACAATTTTGTTGCATCAGACCAAAGAATATTGCATCTTTTTGACTCGGCCAAAGTTGGTGTTCTTTGGCAAATTGAATTCTATTTTCCCGTTGTCTCTTGTTTAACAGCGGAATTTTTCTTGGTCTTCTGGTTTTCAGATTTGCTTATATAAGGCGTTTTCTTACAATTGATGCAGAAATTGGCAGGTCTAATTCGTTTTTGATTAGTGTAGAAGTAAGAAAAGAGTTTAACTTTGCATACCTTACAATTTTTCTATCTGTTGTCGGCGAAGTTTTAGATATCCGACACCGACTTACAGGTTCTAGAGTCCACTCTTTGGCATTAGATACCATTTTAGCGGAGCACATTCTGACTAAATTTAGAAGTTTTACCAGAAATCAACATTTGTAAAATCAAATGACATTTCTCCTGTGTGCAATGTTTAGCCCTACCCATTTTTACTAAAAACTAAGAAAGATATTTAATATTTTTCGTGGTTTTATATACAAAATCAACTTACTTATCAATAGACTCAAAAATTTATTTAAGAATAAAACTGTTTGGTTAGCTAGTTTAGTAAAACATGAGAAACTTGTGGACACTGCTGTTTTTACGAAAAATTATGTTTTTTGTTTGTTTGAGGGCCAACTTACATATTTATTCAATGCTGCCAGCTTATATATACAGGGTGTTTGTTTGAAACGGGGCACCCCGAAAATCTCCTTTATTTGTAAAGATACAAAAAATCTTCAGAACAAAAGTTAAACTAGACAAAAAAGCCCATCTAAAGGTTACTATAAGAATTCTGAGTCACTTACGGTTTCACCGGAAATGATGTCAACTTTTGATCTAGCATAGGGAATTGATAATTTTATATTTTTTTCCTAAAAGTACATTAAATTAGCTTTGCAATGACACCAAAAAGTCATATTTTTATGTTAACCATTTCAAAATGGCGACCATTTATTTACAAAATAATAATCCACATAAGTTTTACAAAGTTGAACGTAGCAAGCTTTGAAAACAATAAAAAAAGAAACAAAATATCTCTAAAATAAACTGTATATTAATAGACCATATTTGTGTGATGTCACATACATGTGCTGCCATCTGACTTAGTTTTATTTAATTAAAACTAAGTACTCATTAATAATTTGTATCGCAATGCGTAACGGTGTATTGTTTTTCTCCAAATTGGAACCATTACAACCACTTTCTTAATTGCAATTTTTTTCGTTTTTTGAAAGATAAAAATGAAAAACAATAATGAATAAAATAAGAACAACATATTGTTCCTTCAAACTATTTAGAAATGGCAAACAGACTTATTGCTATGTTACTTGCCATAATAACGATTACTAACGTAAATTTAATTACAATTATGTACATTCAAATAATTTGACAATTTGAAGTACATAGTTTGTTTAGTGATTCGCAAGTCGGCTACCGTACGAAGAGATTTACATGCGACGCTATATTACGTCTTATACCTGAAGCTCCCGATAACATGGAAAAAGAAAATTTCTGCCTTTCAACCTTTTTTGATCTATATAAAGCGTTTGATTGTGTGTCCCCCAAAATTCTCATTGAAAATTTTAAAAAATACGGATTTGACGAAGTTAGCTCTTCTTTGATAGAATCCTTCCTTAGCAACAGAATCCAATTCGTCTCTGTAAACAATTTCAAGTCAACTAATTTTCCACTCGAGATCGGTGTTCCACAAGGGGCTATTCTTTCAGCATTACTATTTATTATATACGTGAACGAGTTTCCTTCCTGTAAATAATGAATGTGTATAATATGCTGACACTAACATAATAGTAACATCTAACTCCTTAGAAAGTACGATAAGTAAAAATAACGAAGTTGTTAACAAAGCTAAACTGTGGTTTACATCAAACAGCCTCATCTTAAACGATAGCAAAACTCAACCCTTCCTATTTGCATTAAGAAACCATAATTTTGACAACCCTGATTTCGTAAATTTTCTGAGTCTTCATTTCGACCCCACCCTCAAGTGGCTTCATCACGTTAGCTCCCTATCCAATAAATTATGTAACACAGTATATCTATTAAGAAATTTTCTGGCCTCAGTTTCCAGAGAAATTGTTGGCATTACTTATTTTGTATTGTTCCAGTCGTAAATATCCTATTCCATTTTAGCCTGGGGACATTCTCCTGCGGCAGAAAGAATATTTCCCTTACAATGACGAGCTGTAAGCGTTCTGGCCAGAGTCTCTTACCGAACCGACTGCAGGATTTATTTCCCTGAACTGGAAATTAACACAGCCTTCTCTCTTCATTTATAATTCCCTATTGTATGCGCACAGAAACTTGAAAGAACTTGCTACACACGAGCAGGCACATAACTACAACACTCGAAATAAGGGCAAAATCTATCCAACCAATATAAGACTCCAAAAATTAAAAAATAGTACTAACTATTATTCAGTAAAGTTCATGAATTTAATGCCTGATAATCTTAAATCTTACTGTTACAATACTTTTAAAAATAAAATTAAAAAAATGTTAACAGACAATCCATTTTATTCTGTCAATGAATCCTTGTCTTATAAATTTTAACGCGCTTGCAAGCTAGTATAAATCTCTTTGAACTCTTGTTTTAATATTTAGTGCTATATTTGTATTTTCTTCTATTTTAAATAATATATTACTGTACAAGATCAACTTCAGGATCTTTTTCTATATCGAGAATTATTACCTATATGTATAAAAATGAATATTTGTGGCTATGTCCAGAAATTCTAACCCACTTCCAGATATGCTACAGAGTTGAAATTTTGCATACAGGTAGGATATGCCTTCATCATAACTATATTGGGGGAAATAATAATTCCCGTGTTGTTTACGAAGGGGTAGAAATCTACAATGCTGGGCATATAATATTGTGTGGAGTCACTGAAAAAAACAGAGAGTTCATAAAGATTTATGCATTATGCCTACAAACTTGTGCATTACAAACCCACACACAATAACAGGAATTTTCAAGATATGCGATAATAAATACAAAATTGAAAATATTTTTTGTAGTCACTATCATTAAAATTTAATGAGCAAACTTTGATATAAGGGCTCACTTTTTTTCCAATTTTTAAATTGTTTATCTAAACATCGCGTCGATTCCTAACCTCTTGCTTTCCCAATTTTGTTTCGAACCGTACGGTGTCTGATATTAGTGGAAACAAATGAAACGATATTTCCGGGATTCTTCTTTGCAATGAATTGCACATAGGCACACAACAATATGTATTATACATTTTTCAATGATTATAATAAAACTTTAAAAACAAACTTCATACAAAACCAATACACAAAACGAAATGTTATCTGATGTACACAAGTTCATGAAACGCTCACCAGATGGTAGGGTGCTTAGCTGCAAATCCCTATTAGTTTAAATATTAGTTTATTAGTTTAAAAACAAGTTTATTTGTTTAAATATTAGTTTAAAAATAAGTTTATTAGTTTAAATATTAGTTTATTAGTTTAAATATTAGTTTATTTATTTACTATCATTAGTTTTGTTACACTACAATTGTTTCTTTCCTTTTAGTTATTAATATTGTATTTTAGTTTATATAGATATAGTTCTTCATATTTTGTATTAGATTAGTATGGCCTGTTAGTTGCTTAATTAAAATTAAATTAGTTTTTTCCATTATTTTATAGATTAGTGTAGTTTAATAGATTGTTTATTCCATTACTTTATACTTAAATAGATTTTCTTCTCTTTATATTATATTATTTTATTTTTTATACATTTTCTTACACATTATTTTACTTTTTCTACATTTTCTTATACATTATTTATACATATTTTTACAGACATTTTTAGATACTTTTTTAAATATTAGTTTTAGAGAAATGGCAAAACAAGTTTCATTTAAACGGGGGATTAATTTTACCGAACGAGAGAAAAGAGACTTATTGAATATTGTCGACAAATATAAAGATATTGTAGAAAACAAAAAGACAGATGGGTCAACCAGATTTTAAAAAATGAATGCATGGGAAAAAATTACTCAAGAATATAATGCTGTATCGGGTAATGAAAGAACGGTGGCACAAATTCAGCTTGTTTATAAAAATTTAAAGCAACGTGCAAGACAACAATTACATGATGACAAGGTATGATAAAATATAGGATTAATTAAACATTTCTTTTATCTGATTTTATTTTTTTCAAAAATACTGGTTGAGCTGTATAAAACATGTGGTGGGTCATTTACACCCAGTCTTTCTACCGTTGGAGAAAGCATAACTGGAATGTTGGGGCAACAATTTAAGCCCTTAAAAAATATCTACGACAGTACAGCTGGTTACTCAGGTGATTATATCGATACAATTAAGTTATAAAATCTTTAAATCTAAGGTTAAATTTTACTTAATTTTCCTATTCCTGTATCTAAACTCAGGGCCGTAACTAGCTCTTTTCGGGCCCTGTTGCATAAAACCACAAAGCTATTAATAACCTTAACCGTGGCGATAGAGGCATACCTTGGTTGCTTTTCGGCTGAATTCTATGTTCTATCAATGATAAGATATAAATAACTGTAGTTTTAGAGAACCTAAATCTTAGACGGATATTTTCTTCATCATATTTGTCAAATGGATCTACTCGCTATTCTATTATCCTTCTTCGTGGTATATGTACAATATTTAATTGTTCATCGCTAGAATCGCTTGAGCTTGAATTGGAACTGGTGTTAGAAGAGGACGAGGATGAGGACTTGAACTGGAATAAATATAAACGAATGGTTTATGTTTTATTTTATGCCTGTTATAAAAATATTTATTAAATAAATAATTAAATAAATTCTAAAACTGTTATTTTATTAGGTTAATTTTTTTAACTTGTAACTTTTTATTAACTAAAACAAAACTTACCCTGTCCATATCTCCAATAAATATTCTCAGTGCTTGTATTACCGTATAAAAATGATTGAAAAAGGGGTAAACGATAATAAAAATGTTTTAAAACGAAATCTGTCATAAGTCAAAATATTTAACATAAAATGGCGGTACGAATTTAGCTTGATTCTCGGCTTGATCCGTGTATTTTTGGGTATCAATTTAATGCGTGATTTGTTTCGCGATCAAGAGATAATTTGTATTCTTGCAATAGTTTGATACACGATTTGATCCAAATCAACGTTGATCGGATATCAAGCCATTTGATCCTGATTCTTGCAACCGGGCATATAAGAGTTAACGTTAGGTAACGGCGGTTTTTGTCGAATTGCGATTCTGAACCAAAATTGACGCTTACGTAAACGCCCAGAGTTGACCTGACTTAACGCTAGCTGAATCGTTGCGTTATCAGTTACGTGTGTTGACGTTTACGGAATATAACCTGTAAAACAGTTTAAAGTATTAGAAAAAAGTAAGTAAAATATTACTATACTACTAAATGTGTATAAAATATACATATTTTATAACTATATATATGTAATTCTAATCACAAAACTGTTTTTACAACACTATTTATTATAAAAATTATTTTAGTGGCAACTAAAGGTAAACGAACAACAATCCAACAATATGAAAAATTATTGAGTTTTATGGAAAACGACAAAGAATTTGCACTTGGCAAATGCTCTGGGCCAAATAGCAAGCAGAAAAATAAAGAAAATTGGGAACTCTTGACACAATTGTTAAATTGTGAAACTGGACCCACGAGAGAACCAGTTAAGTGGCAAAAGGTTTGTAGATTAATTTAAATACTTTATTTTGTTTCATAAAATGGTTTACAATCACAACGTTGTGAATCCCAAAACAATGCGAGCCAAATTTTTGTCATCACTACACAATTTTACATTTTTATACAGTTTTGCATTTAAATAAAGTATGTAGCATTTTATTGCAAAAATATAATTTATAAAGATTTTCGTAGGGTAAAACAAACTACATAATTAAAAAAACACCACACTATCCAAGACATATAGTTACAATTTTGTTAATTCAAATCATTTAATAATATAAAATAAATGTAAAATAGTTTTTGTATTTTTGACGTTTAAACATTCCACAAACAATAACCACCACATTAACCATAGCAACCCTTATCCCTTCGCACTAACAAACTTGGCACAGTGGCGTCCCGTTACAGCCTCCCCCTCAAGAGGTGATGTCGGAGGGATCAGCTCTTGATATAGAACTAGGGACGACGGTGTTGAAGGTCGATGTGTTGGCATCAGCTACAGGTCGTTTCGTTTTGGACGGCCTCGGGCGCGTCTCTTTGATGATACTGTTGTGACAGGAGGTGTTTCACGTCGTGGACGTCCTCGCCGTGGAGATACACGTTCGGTCATCACCATGTTTTCCTGAGACTCCTTCTCCTTGCGAGGTTTTCCTCGGCCTCGAATTGGTCGGATCGGAGCAATTTGCTGGCTGCTCAACACGTACGGGGTAAGTGCTGTGCTATGATATACGCCAAGAGGCGTAGTTGGATCAGCAAGAGAGGCAATTTGGAAGGTAGTAGGGGATAACTGACTGACTATTAGGTACGGACCGTCACGTCGAGGTGCGAATTTAGAGGTGTAACCTCTCGAGGCCTTACTTAACGCGTGTACTGTCACTAGTACCTTATCGCCGACCTTATATTTAGGTGCTTCTCGGCGGTGGGCATCTGCATATGCCTTGGAGTGATCCTGTAGTCTCTCTTGATTTTCTCTAGCCTGAGTTAGAGTTTTGGCCAGTTGTTTTAAATATGGCGTGATTTGTGGAACGTAACTGTCTTCGTCCACGATGGCACGCAAGTCACGATCTACATCATCTGGCGTTCTAAGTTCTCTACCAAAGGTTATGTATGCGGCAGAAAATCCTGTTGCATCACATTTGGATGTATTCATGGCAAAGCGTATCATCGGAAGTTTTTCTACCCACTGCGTATGGTCGGACTGGACAAGTATGGCTAATTGGCCCTTAAGGTCCCTATTCTTCCTTTCTACAGGGTTCGCTTGCGGATGATAAACTGGTGTCAGATTCTGCTTGAACCCAAAGAAATGAGAGACCTGTTGCATTACTTCAGTGACAAATTGAGTGCCATTGTCACTTATCACTCGTCTAGGAACTCCGTAGCGCAGAATAATCTCCTCAATCAAGCATTTGGCACAATTTTCAGCTGTAGTCTCTCGAAGCGGACATAGCTCAACCCATCGACTTGCTACGTCTTCAATGATGTAAATCCATTTTTCTCCGGTGGGACTCTCTGGCAAGGGACCAAAGAGATCTATTGAAAGTATTTCAAAACGGCGATGTTGTACTGGAGTTTGAATTAATCCAGCAGGTTTTTGGTTTGACGGCTTGCATCTTTGATATTCGATACATGTCTTGACGTGATTGGTAACTGTTCTACGCATTCCAGTCCAATAGTACCGAGAACTTATCCGACTCAAGGTTTTGTCAATTCCGTAGTGGCCAGCTATCGGTGAATCATGGTAATCATACAAGATTTTCGCTATCATGCTTTTTGGCGCGACAAGAGCGGCTTCTTCTTCTTCGCCATCCGGCGGATAGCGGTATAAAACTCCGCTGAACATAACGTATCCGCGTTCTGTCCGGCGCGCAACGTCTACGGAATCGTTGGCAGATTCAAAAGAATTAATGATCTTCTCAAGATCTGGGTCTGCTAATTGTTGAGCACGCAATTCGCTTGCAGCTGCGGTGGGTAATTCCACCGTCACTGAGCAAACGTCTTCACCAGGCGGTCGAGATAAGGTGTCGGCAACTGTGTTGCTGCGACCCGTGGTGTAATCTATGCTCAGGTCGTACGACTGTAGTTGGAGGGCCCACCGTGCGAGGCGGCCACTCGGCGATCTTAAAGACATTAGCCACTTCAGCGGCTGATGATCGAAGATGACGGTCACTTTGGCTCCATCTAAGTATCCTCGAAAACGTTCCATTGCCCACAGTACCGCAAGAGCTTTGCGCTCGGTGGTACTGTAATTTCTTTCGGCAGGCGTCAAAAGTCGACTGGCATATTCGACGGGGTGCTGATCCGGGCTCTCCCCCTGCATCAG
The DNA here is from genome assembly GCA_963971575.1 of Liopterus haemorrhoidalis. Taxonomy (NCBI): domain Eukaryota; kingdom Metazoa; phylum Arthropoda; class Insecta; order Coleoptera; family Dytiscidae; genus Liopterus; species Liopterus haemorrhoidalis. The sequence continues at coordinate 20,547,798 of OZ020623.1, forward strand.
AACTGCCCCAAGAGCGTGACCGCTCGCGTCAGTTCGGAGCACATAAGGTGAGTTCGGGTCAGCCTGTTTGAGGATCGGTGCTGTTGTCAGCAACCTTTTGAGCGCAGTAAATGCTTGCTCCTGCTCTGGTCCCCAATGCCATTGCACTCCCTTTTTGGTGAGCTCACTTAGTGGACGAGCTACGCTTGAATAATCAGGCACAAATCTTCGGAACCAGGAGCCTGTCTGGAGGAAGGTAAGTACTTCCTTTACATTGCGCGGATTTTTCATATCCGCGATGGCAGAAATTTTCTGGGAGTCAGGCCTTATGCCCTCTCTCGAAATAAGGTGTCCAAGGTATTTTATCTGGCAACATGAAGTTACATTTTTCGCGGTTGGCTCGCAACTTAAACTGGTTTAAGCGCGTTAAAACCAAACGTAGGTCTTCGAGATGTTCTTCAAAGCTTGATGATAGGACAATTAAGTCATCAAGGTAGGCCAAGACAAAGACTCCTTTCAAACCCGAGCGGAATCGGTCCATTAAGCGTTGGAAAGTACTCGGAGCGTTCCGTAATCCAAATGGCATTCTTTTGTAACGAAAATTATCTAAAGGACAAGTGAATGCAGTCTTGTCTCTATCTTCTAACTTAACAGGAACTTGCCAATAACCTGCTTTCAAATCAATGGTGCTCATATAATCGCACCTTTTGGTTGCGTGCAGTAGATCGTCAATACGAGGGAGTGGATAACGATCTGGTACTGTCACGCTATTGAGGCGTCTGTAGTCAACGCAGAAGCGCATTGTTCTGTCCTTTTTTGGAACGAGGACTACAGGAGCAGCGTATGGAGATTCGCACTCCTCGATTACATCCGTAGCAAGCATCTTTTCCAGCTCTTGCTTCAGAATTTCCTTTCTTGCAGGCGATACTCTGTAGGGTGGTATAGCGATTGGAGTACTGTGACCTTGATATGATGTTCAGCAAAAGGCGTTGGCTCAATACTCTGGGAGAAGACATCTTTAAATTCCGTCAGCAACGATTCTAAACGTCGCTGTTTTTGATCAAAGTCCTCGCATTCAACCTCTCCATTAGGAACTACATTGACGTCGCTAGACGGACGTATTGCAATGTTCGGGTCCTCCTCGAATTGATACGTCATGTCCGGCTTATCAGCAAAATACCACAATTGAGCTGAAAAGTCCAATATAATGCCAGCAGTCTTAATGAAGTCGATACCTAGCACCATTCGGCTATTGACGTGCTCGGGTACCGCGAGAAGTGTCGTCGGAATAAGTCGACCGCATACAGATATTTGTACATCAAAATGTCGAACGTTTACGCGCTGTACTTCTCCATCAGCCAGTTTCAAATCCATTTTAGCTGTCGTGTACGGGTGTCCCCTATCAATAAGAATTTGATGTAGTTGCGCACCCGCAATTTAAACCAAAAATTTGTATACGCACCATCGGTCTATTCGTACCTATGTCAGTAGAAGAATGAACAGTGGAGAATTCTAGGGTCTCCTGTACAAAAGGTGAAGGTTTTACTTTAGAGAGATTACAATTTGGACAGTTGCTTCGCACATACCCCGGTTGTTGGCAGCCATAACAATTAAATTTGCTCTTACCAGATCCTTCAGGAAGCGGCGGTGTCTTTACGATCGGAGCATTGTCTCTGCGAGTTTTCTTTCTGCAGTCGGTTTCTACGTGACCAAATGCCTTGCAGTAGTTGCACCTAAGCCGAATCTTCTTTTCGGCTCCCTCTGCAGAAGTCGTCTTGGCCGTGGTCGCTGTTTTCTTCGCGGCATACTCGCGGCATCTCGCTGTGACGCTTCAATGTCTCGCGTTTTTGCTAATAATTCTTGAAACGTGTTGAAGTCTGCGCGAGTAATGCGTTTGCGGATGTCACGGCGTAAAAGTCCATATAGCATATCCAAATGCATGCGTTCCGGTACGGCGTATGGTAGTTGGGCCACTAGAGAACGCACGTGGCACACGAAAAGTTCCGTGGTTTCACCGATATCTTGCACGCGCGAAAACAATTCCCGAAATATCTGCGGTGGTGGCAACTGGCGGGAGTAGGCATTTTGCAACACTTCAATTGCGCTATTCCAGTCTATTATGGTGCTTTTAATTCCTCTCCACCACGTTGCAGCGATCCCTTCAAGGAGGATGGGCAACCCTCACAGGGCGTTGCTATCACTTACGTTAGCACAGTCTTTGTATATTGTAATGGCATCGATGAACGCATCAACATCAGAGTCATCCGATCCATTAAACCTTGCGGTGCATTTCGCAAAATTACCGGGCTGTGGCGCGACAGGCGGCGGACTAACCATTCCGCGCGTACTGCGGTCACTCGCGGCGCTTCCAATACTGGCAAGAAGTTCACGAAATTGCACATCCGTTAACGTAATGGTTGATGTGTCTGTTGAAGTACCCGTTTTTTCTATTTTGGGCGGCATTTTCACGAAGACAGCGCACTCAAGTCTAAGACGGTTAAAACGTTCAAAAAAACACAGTTTATGGCACAAAACGTGAAAATAACGCGAAAAGTCAAAATATCTCAAAAGTGATTTCCAGTAGGTCGGAATACAGTCAAAACTTTCTTCCACTCTACGGGTGATCTGTAATCGACGCTCACTTTTCGCGGAAAAACGTTCCAGTTTTGTCACTTCCACAATTTAGTGTTAGCTCTTGGTTTTGAACGAATTAACTTTATTGAAACAAAAATAGATTACAATACAATATTTCATTGACTCGACTCTTTGCGCGTCGCCATGACTCTCCCTCGGTTGTTGTCGGGCGATCCCGTCTCTCGTTCGGGCTCGTCCCTTGACAGGTGCTGCCACTCCTAGTGACGGCGCTTACACTCGGCCTCTCCTGACTGCCGATCGTCCTCGATTCGGTGATCGTTCCGGTCCGTCACACACGTAATCGAGCAGCCGCGCTGGTTGCCTACGCTCCCTGCGTGGGCGTTCCGCTGCTGGAACTTCTACGGGCTCTCCGTCCTCCTCGCTGTTGTCGTCCGGACCCTCGTACATGCTCGATTCCTCCAGCGGTTCGGAGCCTCCCTCGACCTCTTCATCTGTTGAATCACCCTCGTCGTCGCTCTTGTCTTGCCGACATCCCTTCAGGGCCGATACATGTGCTGTGGTCGCGTAGACGCGCCCCACCTCTTGTTCGCCCAGCTGACACACCCTGTAGGTATCGGACGGTAGGACTTCCATCACGACCAACGGTCCTCTAAATTTCGGCTGTAGTTTTGTAGAGTCGCCCGTATGGACGGGCACACGTCTCATGAAAACAACTTCCCCTACATCATATATGGGTGGACGTCCGCGACGACCGTTGTGATTTCGTTTCCACTGGTCATGTTGCTTAATAATTTCTTGTCTCGCCGTCTCTCGTAATTCTTCGGGACGAAGATACGCGTCCGCCGGCGAGGTTAAATCACGCAATGCCCCGTCTACAAACTGAGGTTTATACCCATACAGCAGTTCAAACGGACAGCGTCCTGTAGTCTTGTTAAGGGCTGCGTTTAAGTCACGCTGTACCTCCTCCATCGCTTCATCCCAGGTGTATTCTTCCCCCAATTCAAATTTGGACTGAATCACCGGGATGATAGTGCGGTTCGCGCGCTCCACCTGCCCATTGGCTCGCGGGTGGCGCGTGCTGTTCAACACAAGCTGGATTCCTTGTTCTTCGCAGTAATCCTCGAACTTCCGAGACGTAAAACATGTTCCACGGTCGCTAATAATGCGTCTCGGCAACCCAAAGTGGTTCGTTAAACTCTTTAACGCTCGTACCACTCCTTCAGTGGTCGTTGCCTCTGCCGGCACGACCTGCACGTATTTTGTCAGATCATCTACAATAAGTAGCACGTACTTATTACCTCGTTGACTTTGAATGAAAGGACCCAAATGATCTATGTGTATGGTCTCGAAGGGTCGTGTTCCTGGTAGTATCGGATGGAGATACCCCGGCCGTCGACCTCCAGGTACCTTCGTTATCAGGCATTCTGCACAACGCGCGATGTGATTTCTCACGTAATTTTTCATTCTAGGGAACCAGTACCGCTCTCGGATCTTCGCCAATGTCCTGTCCACGCTAAAGTGCCCAAGCAAGTCGTGATGTTTGACCACAATCGACTTCCGCATGGACCTTGGCACAACATACCTCATATGCGGTTTCCCCTCATCTTCTACCACACGGTACAGGATTGAGTTCTCGATTCTGTACTGGTCTGCTAAATGGCGTTCTTCCGGAGGCCGGTCGCACTCCGCCATGTTAAGAACGTCAATGATTCTCTTCAACTCGCTGTCCGAGTATTGGATTGTTAATATGTAGTCTTCTTCAGCTATGGCCATGAAGACGCTCACCTTTGCATCCACTATCTCAGCCCACGTATCGACTGGATGTCCCACGGGCGCCCGGCTCAAGGCGTCCACGTGTTGCATCTTCTCTCCAGGACGGTGACGTATCTCTAGGTCATACTCCTGCATCATCAGACTCCACCGTGCTATTTGCGGAGACTTGGTCTTATTTACGTTCAGATAAATTAGGCACTGGCAGTCTGTCACGATCGTGACCTTGTGCCCCAGAAGCAGGTCTCTTAGTTGGTCCAGACTCCAGACCACAGCCATCAACTCGAGCTTGCTTGAGTGATAGCGTCGCTCGGCGCCCGTTGTCCTTTTGCTCACGCAACGAACCAAGTGCCAGTTACTTGTCGCGCCCTTCTGTAGCAGCATTCCAGCTAACCCCTCCGCACTAGCGTCGGTGTGAAGCTCGGTCGGGGCGGCGGGATCGAACATCTTCAGTACGGGTGCCTGCAGCAGGTCCTGCTTCAAGTTCTGGAACGCGTTCTCCTGCTCCGCTTCCCAACGGAACACTACAGCTTTCCGTGTCAATTCCGTCAAAGGAGCTGTCTTTCTGGCGTAGTCTGCGACGAATCTTCGGAAGAATCCTGTCATTCCCAAGTAGCGTCGCACCTGGTGCACGTTCCTGGGCACCGGGTAATCTTGAATCGCCTCTAGCTTCCTTTGCCCTGGCGATATTCCACCGTTTTTCACCACGAAACCGAGAAACTCCACTTCTCTTTCGCCAAAACGACATTTTGACAGGCGCAGAGTTAACTTTGCTTTTGAGAGAGCCTCTAATACCTGTCGGATTCGTCTTAACAGATCCTCCCAATTCTTGGCTGGAACCAGGAGATCATCCATGTAGCACATCACTACTGAGTTTCTTAATGGACCTAGCGCAGCATCCATGAGCCGCGCAAACGTGTATGGCGCGTTCATCAGCCCAAAAATCATTCTCGTGAACTCCCCTTTCCAATCTGGGGTCACAAATGAAGTTTTGGCTCTTGCCTCTTCCGCTAGCTTGATTTGCAAAAAGCCGTGAGCCAAATCCAAGGTCGCAAACATCGAATGGCCTGCCATTCCTTCCAGCTGGTCGTCTAGTCTAGGAATGGGGAAAGTTTCTGGAACGGTTTGCCTGTTCAGGCGACGAAAGTCGACTACCATCCTAGCCTCACCACTCGACTTGCGTACTAGGAGAACCGGACTGGCGTAGGGAGATCGTGATTCCCGTACGATGCCGTGTTCCCTCCACTCAGTTACAATTCGTCGCATTTCTTCGCGTTCCTTTGGAGAAGCTCTGTAGGGCTGGCTTTGCACAGGTATACTTCCTTCCTTCTCATGAATTTCCATCTCTAACAGATCTGTACAGCCCAACTCTGATAACTGCATTGCGAAACAGGGTCTGTACTCGTTCAGCAGTGCCACCAGGTCGGCCTTCTGCTCCATCGTAACATCTTGGCCTACGCGCACGTCTTCCGCACGTATGTCACTTGCAGGTTCTGTTGCCATCTTCAGCAACTGCGCATCTTCGTCCTCGGCAAGAACTGCCCTAGTACTTGCTTCTAACTTCACATCTCGAGCCAAGACTTGATCCTTCTTCAAGACGGTTGTACTCTCACCGCCGTTCAGCACAAGAGCCTGCACTGGCAAGCCCTCTAGGTCGCTCTGGACGACCGCCATCTCGCCACCTGGTATACAGATGTCTTCCTGGGACGTTATCACGTCGCGCCGTTGCTCTTTGGCTTCCCCGATGATTCCCTCGTACGGATACGCTTCTCTTGGCCAAAATCTGAGCTGTCCATCCACTCTGGAGTAGGCAATTTGTGATTGGTCAATCCAGCTGCGCCCAACTATGAATGGATATGTGAGCGACCGGTCCGCCATAACTATCAAACGGACGGGTTCTCCTCGGACTCCATCTATTGTCAGCGCTACTTCTTTCACAGCTCCAATTGATGTAGCTGTCTGCCCGCCGTCGTTGCCGATGCCATATATAGCTTGCTTTGACGGTTCCATTGTCCAGCCGGCATCCCGCACGACCGACTCGCGAACAAAACAGTGATCACTACCCGTATCAATGTAACTACGACAGTCACCATAGTTCTCCACGCACACCGGCTTTATGTACGTGTTATGCCCTCCGCGTTGGGCCTCACGCGCGTACATGGTTTCTGCCCCACGAGAGGGACAGTTCACCCGCATATGTCCGATTTGTCCGCAACTAAAGCACTTGGGGTCTCGTACCTCGCGACAGTCACGCCTCAAGTGGCCCGTTTTCCCGCACCGGTAGCACTTAACCCCACTTGACACTTCGCGCACATGATCGCCGGTTGTCTCTGTCTTTCGGGTTGTAGGAACTCCCGAAGAGGCCGTTGCAGTATTTCCCGGTCTTCGCGATTGCACTGCTCGATCAGGCCTTGCACCGTATCGCGCGCGTTCATCCACACTTTCGTAGCTCTTCACCCGGCGAAGAAAGTCTTCCAGGTCATCAAAAGCACACAAGGAGAGTGACCTTGCAAGCTCGCGATCTCCAAGACCGTTCAGAATGTATTTGATGAGCGACCCATTTCCAATTGCACCCCTGCGGGCGATCGCTTTCATCACGTATACGTACTCTTCATAGGTCTCTGCCTTTTCCTTCTTGCGCCTAGTCAGCTCCAGGTGGACGTCAGCCTGGTCGCGCACAGAAGGGAAACTTCTCAGCAACTGTTGTCGTAGGTCAGTCCACGTCATGACATCCTCCACGACACTATCAAACCAAAAACGAGCGGCTCCCTTCAGCTTGAGCACGCTTTGGGTAAACAATACGGCAGGACTCCACTGGTAGGCGCCGGCGATGCCTTCCACCCGCTTAACCCACTGCTCTGCCGTTAATCCAGTTGTTAACGATGGATTAAAGTCAGGCAGCAGCCTGTCCGCCAGGTCTTTACTATGCCACGGCGCTACCGTTGTATTAAACGTTTGAGTTTGATTAACTAACTCGCGCTCTCGATCGAGCAATTCCCGTTCGCGCACCAAGAGTTCTTTCTCTCGTCGCAACAACTCGCGCTCAGCGTTGTAATCGTGCTTCACTACGTTAATGTCAACGTCGCGTCCCGCGATTTCATTTCCGGCATTTTCCGATCGCACTTCGACGTTGTCCATACTATCCCAGCGCCTCAACAGTCCGTTGTCAAGGTTCCGCTGTCTATTTGCGAGTACCGGCGTCGACACTACCGGGTCTGACGTTTCCCGGACGCCGTTTTCATTGTCCGACATGTCTAGTTCGTAAATTTGGCGTGAGCGCGCCACTTGACAAGCACTGTCCGTTCCTGGTCTCTTTACGCGTTTCACAATGGCCGCTACCGTTATCACAAATTTAACGGAATTTTCCACCGGCCCACTGCCCGTCACGCGTAACTTCCACCAGTCCACAACACTTATCACGTTTTTACAGACCTTCGTGTGATTGTTCTTCACTACCGCACAATTTCCACGGCTCGAGCAATTACCGCTCCACAACACTGAACAATCACCGAACAACGCAATAACACACGTTACTAGACACACGGCTAACACTCACACTCACAACAAAACCCACTGGGCCTGTGTTTATCCCACTTCTGAAGTAATGTTAGCTCTTGGTTTTGAACGAATTAACTTTATTGAAACAAAAATAGATTACAATACAATATTTCATTGACTCGACTCTTTGCGCGTCGCCATGACTCTCCCTCGGTTGTTGTCGGGCGATCCCGTCTCTCGTTCGGGCTCGTCCCTTGACAGGTGCTGCCACTCCTAGTGACGGCGCTTACATTAGGATGAAAATTCTCAGTTCACTTATGTCACAGATGTTTATTATATCAGTAAACTGATAGCGTAGACAATAATTATGAGTTTGCTGGCCTCGAGTTCGGGCGCCATTTGTAGCATTTTATTGCAAAAATATAATTTATAAAGATTTTCGTAGGGTAAAACAAACTACATAATTAAAAAAACACCACACTATCCAAGACATATAGTTAAAATTTTGTTAATTTAAATCATTTAATAATATAAAATAAATGTAAAATAGTTTTTGTATTTTTGACGTTTAAACATTCCACAAACAATAACCACCATATTAACCATAGCAACCCTTATCCCTTCGCACTAACAAACTTGGCACAGTGGCGTCCCGTTACAAGTACAATATAATTTACAGGCATGGAATGATTGGAAACATAATACAAAAACAAAATATTCTAAAATAAAAATAGCCCGAAACAAAACAGGTGGAGGGATCGATCCGTATGTGGGCCACCTGACAGATTTAGAAGAGAAGCTGTTATTTCTTTTAGGGGAAAGTATGGTTGAAGGAGATGGCATATATCCAGAAGGATTTAATGTATTATCACTCGATAAGTATTTATTATTAATTTATTAAATATAATTTTTATGTAGGTACAAGTACCACTTCAAACTTCTGATCATATACTGACAGAAATGGTTATAATGCCGGAACCTTCCTTCCTCACCACACCGTATCCCGAACCTGACCACATCCCTACGATTAACAATAGTTTAGATGACATAGAAGTAATTTTTTAATAAGAACCACCAGAAATACAACCAGAGGATAGAGAACCGGCAAGGAAAAGTTGTCTGTTCATAATTTAATAGAAAAACAAACGGAAGACCTAAGAAATTTAACGGAAGAAGTGAAGAAAATAAATTCAAATTTTAATACTCTAAATAATTTAATGGAAAGAGTAGCAAATTCTTTAGAAAAATTAGAAAAAAAATAGTTATTTATTATTATTAAAATATATTTAACAATACTACTCAAAATTTTGAATTATTTGATTTCTTAAAATTATTGCTGCATTGTTTGCAATTTCTTCCAGATGATGATCTTGAATTTCTGGCTCTGCTTCATCGTAGTTTTCTGCGTTATTTTGGGGGTTGAAGTGCAGGTATAAATTGTGCAAAGCAGCACATGCATTTATTATCAGGCCAGCCATCCTTGGTGAATATCGTAGGGTACTTTCTTTTAAAATTGCCCTGAATCTATTTTTTAAGAGCCCGATTGTCCGTTCCACTGTGTTCCGAGCTGATGCATGTGCTTTGTTATATCGTCCTGCAGGTGTGTCAGCAGTAGCTCCTAGCACTGGAGTCATGAGCCATGGTTCCAGCGGGTAGCCGGAATCACCTGTTATAATTTTGTTGTCAATAATGTTAAGTATTATATGTACTAGTTTCAGGTCTTAAGGATATAATGATCTGTACCTAAAACCCATGAGCTCTTCTCTCCGTTTTCAAAGCAATTTTCCAGGTGCCGACGTACAGCGCTGTGTCTCCAGATGAAAGAGTCGTGACTGCTTCCAGCGTGCCTGGCATTAATATTTATTATTTTCAGATCAGCATCACAAATCTGTAATATTATATTTTAAGTAATAAAAACTAATTACAAATGGCATTTTTTTTATTTATTTATTTTAAACCTTACTATTTGTACGTTTTTAGAAAAAAATCCTTTACGGTTGTAATAATTATGGCCTTCTATGGTTGGATTCATAATTGATACATGTGTCCCAACCACACACCCAATAACGCCTGGGAAATTAAATTTATTCATAAATCTGTGAAGAATGAACAGTTGGTAAATAAAATATATGTATAAATAAATAGGTAAACTCCTACTTTCTTTTATTTTCTGTTTTTTCTTGCTCTGTAGAGGGGAATATTACCCATAGCGGTAAGAGAACCCGCTCTATTGCTTCCCCCACTTCACTAACACACCTACAGATGGACGATTGACTTGCACTTAAATTAAAGTCTTGTCCAATACACCTCTGGTAGCTGCCTACCGCAAAAAATCTTAAAAATATGAGAACCTTAAGTTCTACTGATAAACCAGCTCTTGTTTTTGGTTGTATCAAGACATTTCTTAAGCTGTTAACTATGAAAGTTACTGCCTCCTGATTGAAACGGAAGAGTTCCTTAAATCTTCTCTCAGGGATATTCATAATTTCCAAGTGATCCCTAAGTTCTTTTCTCATTCTCATGTAATTTTTTTTCTTCCTTTCTTCTCCATAAAGGAAAAACAGCACTGCACCATTAATTTTTACTAAAAAATATGTTTTTAATTATTTCTGATAAAATTAATTAAAATTATCCGTATGTTTCATATATCATTAAATTGGTAAGTACTTACGTATTTGTTTAAAATGTGATATAGGTATTTTTATTTATATATAAGAAAATATATATAATGTAATAAGAGACCACAATTATGTATGTAAATTATACAATTATAAATTATATAATAATAATTATTTCTACAGATTTTTAAATAATCAAAAATTCAGTATTGACTTTTTTAACTGGATTGTTATTACAACAATTCACTGACAGATAGAATTATATCAATTGTTACAAAATACTCTTATTTGATTGGCTGAAAGTTAAATCACGTACAAAGATCTGCAGAACGCATATAGTTAATTAAGGTTGGCGTGATACAACGCAGGACAGGTCACTCTAAGATTTGAGAATACCAATTTAACGTTCGATCGTAACTATGGTGAGCGTTATTTGACGTATACGTAACTTAACGCAAACTTTCAGAATCCCACTGATTATCTGTCTGTCTGTGATTTTTTTTTCAATAAAATCTTAATACCTATTGTCCGGACTTACATGAAATTTTGTATATATGGTTATAATATTGTCAGTTCCATGATAGGACACTTTATCGGCGTACCTCAGTTAACGAATTCCCACTTTAACGAACTTTTTTGAAAATCTTATATTTAAGATCCAATATCCATCTGTATTTCCGTCAGTTTCTTTCTCTCTAATACAAGTATTGTATAATACTGTGTAATAATATTGTGTAAATATTAGTCGGAAATATGTTATTAGTAGAATATAATATATTCTGTGTTATTAATAAAGAAGTCCTTACTTAAATTATTTGTGTACAAGCACATATTTATGAAATGGTACGAGTAAAACAAAATATATATAATCGGACCATACTAAAATGGTTCGCACCAAACTAAACTGAACCCACTGCGACATAAACCCGGTCTAAATTGGCTACGGCTGTTTTTTCAGGTAGCGAAGCATCGAGTACACTGCTAGTTTTGTATATTATATTATGTGTAATTACGACTGACTCTAAACAATTTATGTATACATAGTCAATAAATTATATTAATATTTTTATTAGTTCTACTGACCGGTGTTTTCGAAAGCTGCACTCTTCAATTCAACGCCTTCACATTCACTGGTGTCTGCAGGTTCAGACTTGATGTAAATCTCTTCTGTTTTGGTTATATTTGGTTTGGGGTAGTAGCGGTACATGTCGCTTGTAGTTCCATCTATAGTTCCTGCAATAAACAGATCACAGTCATATAATAAAAAACAAAGCCCTAGTCAGCTCAGAGGCTGTCACATTTAAAGACAAACCGTGAAAACAAAAACGTATAGACAAATAGTGAATACGTTAATAGCTAAAACGTTTGTCCATGCTCGTTATTTTTGTACTTCGCCAGCACTGACGCTTCATCGACACATCGTCTGTATGGCACGCATGTACAAGTTTCCGCTAGTGTTATGTTATGGCCAGCGTCAGTACCAGCATTGGCTAACGTTGGTACACCGTCTGTAGGCGCCTTAAGACTAGTTTGATAAAAGTACGCTGGCGCTAGTGTTGCTGACATCACTTTGGATATTGTCTATTCGCGACTAAAATTACCAAAACGGTGCCACTATCGCCTTCTGAACTTTTGACGAAAAAGGATAGTCATCTGTCAACGTATGTAAACAGTATTGGTTTATAATCAATTTTTGGTCAAAGTTACGTTTTCTTGCTGTATACAGTATATTTGAATTATAACCAAGTATTAAAAAAGTGTACAAATATATGTGAATCCATTTATGATAAAATTTGCTGTTTGCAAATGAATAATTTCATAGGTTATAATATTGGTATTAGGTTATTCTCACAGAGATAATAAAATATTTTAATTTGAACTTAAAACATTTATTTGAATACTTAATATCTACACATATCTTTAGAAATTTTATAGAAGGAGAACTGGTAATTTATTCTACATAAGAAAACTTTCAAATATTTGCAAACTAACACATTTACGGAACACCCACATGAAATAACAAGGGGTTTTAATTATATTAACAATAGTTTAGTCAACATTAAACGATTTCTTGCACATGTAAGACAGAGAAAATGAAAAATTCAACATTAAAAGCTTGTTTAAAAACATCTGAACAGTAGAAATTCCCTTCAATAAATAGAAACAAAATTTTAGAATCATTAATAAACTTTCTTCTTCACTTGTAGCAAAACATAAGTATAAATGGTGTATTTATTAACTTTTAACGCATTTTTCTCGTCGGTGTTAAAATTAAATTGCAGAACTAATAAAGACACTGTGTCGTACACTAAAATTTTTCTAATAAAATTCGTCTAATATTGGAAGATGTTCTTCCTGTAAATGCCAACCATACACACAACAAGCAGTATTTAATCTTTTTTTCTTAAATTTATCATTTTATTCCTTGTAAAAACGGAGTGAGAATGGTCATAAACCAAAACCACATTCTAAACTATACGTAAACAACGATAGTATACTTTTTAAAAGTGTTTGTTTTATTGCCGCTACCGCTGAAAAACAGTAGTGAGGGTACGCCAAGATTATTACAGTAAAGGTTCTCTCTAAAAGTTGTCACTTCTGACCAATCAGAGCGTGAGATGGAATACGTCACATGTATGCATAGTCCAGACTAGCATATAAAATTAATATAGATGTTGCATGTTTTTAAATATTTTTATTGACTATATTCATAATAGATATTTATTTAAAGACAGTTCTACAGATTAAATTATAAATAAGAACCTAAGGAAATTTTATACTGATTTCTATAAAATTTAAGGTGATGGTTATTTGTATTATAGTTAATAAATAACAATAAATCGAATACAAATATAATTTTAGGAATATTTAAATAAAAATAGAAAAACAAATTGCTATAATAATATAGTAATTAATAAAATTGGAGGTTATATCTGTTTGTAAAAACGGCTGGACGTATTTTAACGAAATTTGGTATAACAGAGTAGAATCAGGATCAAATATAGGCATGATATCTCAAATTTTTCTTTCTTTGGGGGTGTTTCTGGGTTAAAACTGGTACTAAAATTTTTTAAATATTTCATTTATAAACAGAACTATCTTAACAGAAAAAACTATACAATAAAAATTATTTATAAAAAAACAAATCTTATTTGTTCTATGCATTTTTTCAATTTGATGAATATCAGGGTAGTTACGGGGGGACCCTAAAACTAAAATATTGAAATATTTCATTTCACATCAAAAATGAATGTAAGAAAATTTATTAAGAATGAAGAAACATTTTTTTGGAAAAAATAAATAAATAAAACAAGTAGAAAATCAAAAATCAGAAAATTAATCGATATTTTTATATTTATAGCCAAAAATCAAACTTCACGTGCATATAACATATATGATAAACTAAGACTGACGTCCCGTTATCATACAGATGAGACGTAGCTTCGCTATTTACCCCAACCACTACAAGTTACGAGACAACCTTTACTTTAATAATCTTGAGGCTACGCTACTTGTGCAAGTGAACAGAAATGATTTCTATTCACTATCTTGACGTGCAACTAAATTAAGTACTTGAGCAAGTACTAACCTGAATGGTTTACTTGATGCAATTTTTTAATTTTTCAGCATCCTGTCTTAGCTACTAAACACGTGTAAACCAGGTATTACACTATGAATATTCACTGATAACATTAAATATTCATTAATAACATAGACAACAATTAAACTAGCTCTACTGACCAGTGGTTGTGAATGCTGCGCTCTCCGTATCTTCCTCCTTGATAGGTTATGGACTTATGGACTTATCTGGTGGGGGATATTTGAGAAAGGAGAGGCGTGGCCAATAACGTTACATAAAATCAGTACTTCTGAAACAAAGACAGATAATATATAAAGATTATAATTAAAAGATAATATAATATAACTAGCTGCAGTACCCGTGCGTTCTGTGCAGGCCCAAGGACAGTGATTCACCTTAAAAGCTTATTATCTTAGGTTATTGTTGATAACTTTTTATTTTTTTTTATAAACCACCTAAAACTAAATTGTATTTTAAAGTGAATTGAAACATGGAAACAGTGCAAACAGAGCAAAAGTGCAAACTCAGGGCGAAGCGAGCTACCCATCTTCTAGTAAAATGACAAAACACTATCTTGGGTTAGGTTATGTTAGTAAGGGTTTGGTTAGAAAAAGCCGAGCGAAGCGAGCTACCCATCTTCTAGTTTAATGACAAAACACTATCTTGGGTTAGGTTAGGTTAGTAAGGGTTTGGTTAGAAAAAGCCGAGCGAAGTGAGCTACCCATCTTCTAGTTTAATGACAAAACACTATCTTGGGTTAGGTTATGTTAGTAAGGGTTTGGTTAGAAAAAGCCGAGCGAAGCGAGCTACCCATCTTCTAGTTTAATGACAAAACACTATCTTCGGTTAGATTCATACTGTTTTTGTAATGTACATTTTGTTGTAACGTAAATGAGAAGTGATTGTTTGAGAAGCACTGGTTTTTAGGTATTTTTCTGTGACCACGCCCATTATTTCTCAAGTATCCCCACCACATCGCAAAAGTCCATCGTTCTACATTTTTCCCAAGCTACGGCTATAATATTAAGAATAGATTGATAACAATTATGTACGTGTCAAATATAAATATTACTTACGTTTACAAAACTCGACGGTGTTACAGCAATAGCACAATACAAAAAAGAAAAAATAGTGAAAAAAATAAGTGAAAACTTTGGCACACCAAAAATGTTGGATTGGAGATGCGAACACTTCAAAAGAAATATTTGCAATGACTGAATAATTACACAATTCGTAAAATGTCCCATATTTCCATGTGTTCTAGGAATTTTGGTTAACCCCACCTCCGAGCCCTTGTTCCAAAATTAAAACAAGTTTAAAATGTATTTTCGGCAAAGATTAAGACGCTTAAAGCATTAAAAGATTAAAGCATTAGACCTATTTATGGTTTAATCCCTTTTGAATATGACCTCCATAAAATTTTACAACAAATTTCCTGTCTATTGTGTTTTGCATAAAATTATTAACAAATGTGAAGAATGAATTCACACACATTTTAGGTTTTCTATTATTAAGGTTTTGTAAGTATGACCACCGAAAAACCCTTATAAGAAAAATAAATGTAGGTATATTAAATACATTTTTTTTAATAAAAATTAATATTTTTAAAAGAGTTTGAAAAGGTTGAGTGGGATATCAACTGAAACTTCTTAATGAGTGGATGAACAAGCAAATTTTGTATTTTTGAAAAATCTTCTTTTTTTTATGTGATTTTCGTCAAAAATCTTTTGCCCCTCACTCTATTTCCCAGAGGGAAATCTAAAAATCTTCACATGCTGGCGCTACTATATACTATATTTCACATGCATTGTCCCCGCAGGGGAAGTTCAGAATGGCCATAACACCTGGCCATTTGGCGAGCTTTCGGGCCTGATGATCCCGCGTACCCTCAATCACGCAAGGGAAGTTCATAATGGTCGCATCACCTGACCATATAGAGCTTTTGGGCCTGATGATCCCACGTACCCTGAATCACATATCATTTGGGAGGAGACAGTTCAGAGAAGCCGATTGTGGGAATAGGCTTATCTGTTGTCTCTTTTATCTCCCACTTAAATTCCTACCCACGTGTTTGCCGTGCGTGGAGACCCGTAACGCCGGAGAAGAGGATCCTGGTCGGTTGAGGGAGACTGCTGCCCGCGGACAGTACGATCCCAACACGCCTTCTTCGGATTCTGTAAAACGGGAGGCTGAGTCTGGTCAGCTCAGTCAATCGGCTGGTGTCACGGTTCATGACTAGAGTGGCTCCACTACTGTATCGTGGATGCCGGGGTAATGCCGTGCTACTAGACAAGTATTCGGGGGTCTGTGGGAGCGGATGCAGCTCGCAAGGTTCCAGAGTTGGCGACTACTGGTTCTCGAGCGGGTCGAGCAGCCCGTGACTACTTCCTCCGATGCTATATCATCCTGACATGCCTGACGCAATGAGACGGTTTGCGGCCAACGTCCCCTGTGTGGGGCTCCCTGGTGGGTGGGCATGGCAGGGTGATGAAACTTAATATACGGGTATGGCGACTACCTGGAGGCATAAAAATTTCTTAAATTCCGCCAAAGTTGAGAGTAAACTCCGGAAAAAATCAAACAAGAGACCTCGTCGTGATGCTCAGTCATCCGATGAAGGATGTGTAAGGCCTTCTCCAAAGAAGGTAGACAGATCAGTTGAGTTTTGTGCGCCAGTGCCTCGTTTTCTTGTCGTGAAGGTGCAAGAAGAGGGTAAATCTTTTAAAGAGATGTCCCCCTTCTTTGTTGCCCGAACGCTGAGAAAAACGTGCCCAACTGGTATTAGATCGGTAAGAAAACTGTCGGATGGAACATTATTAATTGAAGCAGAAACTGAGGCATCTTCAACGCTTCAGAAATGCGAAGGATTTGGCGAGTATCGTATCTCGGTACAGCCACATAAAGCACTGAATATTTCTAGAGGCGTCGTTACGGACCGTGACCTTGCGCATGTTACGGAGGAAGAGTTTGTGCAGGAAATGGCACCGCAAGGTGTCATTGAATGTAGAAAACTTAACCCCCGAAACGGTAAGCCTTCTATTTCTATGGTGGTATCTTTCGCTGGTACTAGGTGTCCAGCATCGGTTAAGGTGGGGTACAACGTTTGTAACGTTCGCCCTTACTATCCCAACCCGATGCGATGCTACAGGTGCCAGCGTTACGGTCACACCTCTAGTCGTTGTGGCAAACAGTCCATCTGTGCCAACTGCGGACAGGACCAACATGAAGTTGAACCCTGTCCAAATGCGGCACACTGCGTGAACTGTAAAGGTGCGCATGCATCAACTTCACGCCATTGCCCAACGTACTTAGAAGAGAAGGCTATTCAGGTCATCAAGACGCAAGATAGGATACCGTATTTTGACGCCAAGAAGAAGTACAAAGCGACTGCGCCGGTCACTTTTGCGAAATCCTTCGCACAAGTAGCTGCAAAGAAGACAGCAAGTGTTCAGACTAAGACGGAGTCAGTGCTTCGTCCGACAGTAAAAGCGTCAGTGACAGCTGCGTCAAAAATGCCCGACACGGAAAAGGTGGCGGAATCGGTCCAAGGGACCAGTGTTCAGACCCCACAACCAGGGGGATCGGGTCTGAATAAATCCCCCTCTCATAAAGGAGACCGCACTCAACCTCAGTTCTCCCAACCACCTAAGGAGAAGACCCCACAGTCTTCTCCACAAATTAGAAGCGACCAGAGAATGGTCGCTTCTACAAAGCCTTCATCAGTCACTCCTGAAAAGGTGACTGATAAGGGACCCGTTGGTTCTCACTGGATACCAGTGAGAACAAAACAATCAAAAAAGGAGTCCAGTGTGTCCACCAAGGCACCTGGACAAACAAGTGAAACCGTGGCCGAGAAAATGGCTGTTTACCCGCAACCTAAGGGTAAACCAAAGATCATTAGGTTGCGGGGTAGCTCCCCTAAACAAAAATGACTGGTCCACTAATCCAGTGGAACTGTAACGGTGTATATCAGCGCTACGAAGAACTGCGACTGTTACTCTCCAATTTTGCGCCTTCGTGTGTTTGTCTGCAGGAAACAAATTTCACGGAAACCGACACATTCTCTCCTCGAGGATACTCCGTGTTTCGCACGGATTTCCTTACGGGGGCAAGAGCATGTGACGGCGTGGCAATTCTCGTTAGAGAATTGTACCGCATTGTACCACGATCCTGTAGACATTGACACTGAGTTGCAGGTCGTAGCAGTTCGTGTTGCACTTCCCCTGCAGGTGACGATTTGTTCTATCTAACTTCCCCCTGGTGTTCGAACTGACATCCGAGATATCGTGAACATCATCGATCAACTCCCACCACCCTTCATACTACTAGGCGATTTTAACGCCTACAATGTATGTTGGGGATCGGTGCGGAACGATTTACGGGGACGTCACCTGGAGAATATGTTGAACGATTTGAGTTTGAGCTTTTTGAACGACGGCAGACCCACGCACTTCTGTGCAGCAACGGGTACATTCAGTGCCATAGATCTTAGCGTCGTTTCAGGAGCCATCGCTCCGTTGTTCAAATGGGACGTGCATCACGACCTGTGCGGTAGTGATCACTTTTCAATCTTCTTAAGGCCTCTGTTCAATACTGTTACCGAATCCCGCTGGCCACAGTGGGTACTTCGGAAAGCAGATTGGACCAAGTTCGCAGAATCATTCTCTCATCAGGATATTCCGAACTTGAGCGTAGACGAGGAGGTGAATCATTTCACGGATTCCATCACGAGCGCGGCAAAAAGCAGCATACCGCTGTCATCCACTCAGCCCCGTCGAGTGCCCGTTCCCTGGTGGAACGAAGAATGCGACTTGGCGCTACGTGAAAGGAGACACCTCTTCAATACATTCCGTCGTTGTCCAACAGAGGAAAACATGATAGCCTTTCAGCGAGCGAAAGCTCGTGCTAAGAGGATTGTGAAAGAAAGCAAGCGCGAATCATGGCGCAAATATGTGTCCACCATTACAGTTGCCACTCCAGTGGCCAAAGTTTGGGAGAAGGTCCGGAAAATTTCCGGCCGAAATACAACTACAGCCATTGCTGGTCTGTCAGTAAATGGTAACGTGGTTACCTCAGCGGCCGAAATTGCTAACACTTTGGCATCTAATTTTGCGTTCAATTCTAGCTCTGAACACTATCCACCCGAGTTTCTAACTCGTAAAGCAGGCCTTGAATCTATACCTCTAAATTTCTTTTCTAGAAATGATGAGGTGTACAACCTACTTTTCTCTCGTGAAGAGCTTGTTAGCGCGATGTCAAAGTGTAAGGATAGCTCTCCTGGTCCAGATGCGATACATTATCGTATGATCCGAAATCTTCCGAAATTATCTAAGTCTAGGCTTTTGAATGTCTATAACAGGATATGGACTGAGGGCAAGTGCCCGACCAAGTGGAAGGAATCTCATATAATTCCTATCCCCAAAGTCGGGAAAGATAAACACTTGCCCTCTAGCTATAGACCTATATCACTGACCAGTTGTCTCTGCAAACTCTTGGAGCGAATGATCAGCAAGCGTCTGATTTGGTTTTTAGAATCAAACGACTTGCTGGCCAACACACAGTGCAGCTTTCGCCGTCACCGCTCAACAGCAGATCATCTGGTCAGACTAGAAACAGCTATCAGGAATGCTTTCGTTGAAAACAAACACCTGGTAGCTGTGTTTTTCGATATAGAGAAAGCCTATGACACTGCATAGATATATGGTATTCTCCGTACTCTGCATTCCTGGGGTCTCCGGGGACGCTTGATGTTCTTTATACAAGACTTCATGTCGAACCGGCGCTTCAAGATGCGGATCGGAAATACCCTGTCACAAATGTTCGCACTGGACAATGGGTTCCCACAGGGCTCCATACTGAGCGTTACGTTATTTTTGATTGCCATTATAGGTGCAGCTTCATGTATTCGATTACCTGTACAGAGTTCGATATTTGTCGACGACATTGGTATCTTTGTCGCCGGACAAAAGACTAGTACAATCGAACGTCAGCTTCAGCTGACCATCAATCGTCTCGATACATGGGCAACCGAAAATGGCTTCAAATTCTCGACCAGCAAAACTGTGTGTATCCATTTTTGTAGGAAAAGGGGTGTCCATCCCAATCCTACACTCACGCTAAATGGAGCACAGTTACCATTTACAGATACTGCCAGATTTTTGGGTCTCGTTTTTGACAGTCGTCTAACTTGGCGGGCACATTTTTTGTCCGTCAAGAAAAAATGCCAAAAGTCGCTCAATTTGTTGCGGATCCTCAGTCACAAGACATGGGGAGCAGACCGCACTGTCATCTTGCGTTGATATCGTTCTCTAGTGCGCTCTAAGCTGGACTATGGTTGTCTTGCTTATGGGTCAGCTAAACACCAAGAGATACGAATTCTTGACACTGTACATCACACTGGGGTTAGATTGGCCACTGGTGCATTTCGCACCAGCCCAATACCAAGCCTGCTGTGTGAAGCAGGTGAACCGTCACTGTAAAATCGTCGTAAAATTCTATCCCTGCGGTATATGGCTGCACTCAGTGCCAAGCCAGATCACCCCGCGTATGACCCTATTCTACAAAATAGGCATACAGAGACTTATGACAGAAAACCAAGAGCCAATAGGCTTTTTGGTCTGAGGACTTTCGACATTTTGGGCGATATTGATTTTAATATGCCTGAAATGGCTAGTTTCGTTTTATGTGCTATTCCACCCTGGACGCTGCCGCGTCCTCTTGTGAATCTCACATTAACTAGGTTTGATAAAGATACTACGTTGCCTATCGAATACCAACATGAGTTACAAAGAACACTGGTCCCTAGGTTCGAGGATACTGTCATATTTACTGACGGATCAAAATCCGGAACCAGGGTTGGGTGTGCGTTCGTTGTTTTGAATCCACGCCAACAGTTTCAGTACCGTCTGCACTCCATAACGAGTGTTTACACTGCTGAGTTGTACGCTATTTTCAAGGCCCTGTGTTTTGTTTCGTCAGAGCAAAGTCGGTCAAGTGTTATCTTGACGGACTCGCTGAGCGCTCTGAACAGTATCCAAGATCCAGATCCAGTGCATCCTCTTGTACTAAAGATCCGGTTGCTACTCTACAATCTGAATGCTCAGAATGTGAGGGTAGAGCTGTTTTGGATACCGGGACATGTTGATATTAAAGGCAACGAAGCGGCAGATGCAGCTGCAAAAGCTGCCTCTCACAGACCTATGATTGATGTGAGTTTCTTTTTTCCAGATGACGCAAAGAGTCATCTGAAACACCTGGTTTTAGACATGTGGCAACATGAGTGGAGCCGCACACAGAACGTTAAGTTGCGACAGATTAAGGGAGACGTTAAACCATGGGGTTCTTCCTGCAGGACTAACCGCAGGGAGGAAACCGCCATCACACGCCTTCGTATAGGCCACTGTTGGTGGACCCATGGACACCTCCTTCGAGGTGAAGAGTCCTCTGTCTGTGAGACGTGTAACACAGATTTGTCTGTGTTACACATTTTAACTGAATGTGTACAGTTCGAGAATGTCAGGGAGAGGTTAGGCCTGTGCTATGACCTGTCAGTTGCCTTAGGTGACGACAGAGTACTCATGGACAGGCTGATACTCTTCCTGAGAGAATCGAACTTACTGTTTTATGTGTGAAGTCTTGCACCTTATTTTAATGTGTTTCTAGTTATTGACTGTGATATTCGATGGTAATTGTCCCCTTTACAGCCTCTCACCATCACCCTGAGTCTGTTCAAATTTTCGAACAGACTT
This sequence comes from Liopterus haemorrhoidalis, assembly GCA_963971575.1. Lineage (NCBI taxonomy): Eukaryota > Metazoa > Arthropoda > Insecta > Coleoptera > Dytiscidae > Liopterus > Liopterus haemorrhoidalis. The sequence goes on from OZ020623.1 coordinate 20,569,586, forward strand.
TTTATATTATTTATTTGTGTTTGTCAGTGCAAGATTTCTTTTATTGACTATGCGTATTTTTAATGTTTTTATCTATTTATTGATTGTTTTTAATATGTAGTGTAGTCATTTAAATGGGCTGCGTTAGGCGCAAATAGCCTTTGTTGCTGTGCGCCAAAAATTTTAACTAACTAACAATTTGTTATGACAGGTTACTACTTGGCGCCAATTTCATGTATCAATTTTGTGTACTATTGGCAAAGATAGTAGCTAGTAAATACGTCGACGAGCTAGCTGCTATCCTAGCCCAACTACTGGCAGCTAGTACTCTACTATTAACAATGTCAACTGTTTACCCTGGGATAGTGACTAGTTGCTAGTTACTTGCGCTAGTTACTAGCTCTGTTACTCTACCAATGTAAACCCGGCATAATTGAGTTACAAGTTTTTTGTGTTTTACTTCTCGTACCGTAATAATGCTCTGAAAATTGTAGACCTGTTTTATTTGTACCCTGGCTCATAAACTGAGCAACTGATAATAAACTTTTTTTTTATTTAAAGGAAATCTATGATTTACTAGACATGTAATAATATACTGTTCTAAAGAAATTTCAAGGAAAGTTTTAGTTTTTCATTGTATTTTTGACTGCCTGTCAATGAGATAATAACAAAAATATGGTAAACATTTTTGTAAAAAAAAAATCAGCTGTGGCCACCACAGGACCGACCGCCATCACAAAGTACTTGTATAAGATACATTCTAGCAGCAGAGTAGAAATAACTTGGCCCAATATTTTCTAACAGGCGTATTATTTATCATGACCATGGAAACATTACATATGTATGAAAAAATCAGCTGTGGCCACCACATGACCAACCGCCATCACAAAGTACTTGTATAAAATACATTCTAGCAGCAGAGTAAAAATAACTTGACCTAATATTTTCTAACAGAGATATATTATTTATGATTACCATAGAAACGTTACATATAAGTATAAAAAAATGGATACTTCGAAATTTTTGAAATTTTTTTCGATTTATAAAAAAATGTCTCAAATAAAAGTTGTTAGTTATTGCTTTAATAGCAACTTTTGTTAAATAAATTTTTTATTGCTGTATCTAGATTTTTTTAAATGTATCTATTACAACACTGGTTATACTTTATTCAGAATGAAGAGATAGTAATCACGCACTGGTCATGTGAGAATTTCATCGATCTCTTGTCATTCGTTGGCTGTTGTCGTTATTTTCACTCACCAGCCAATAAGATAACGACTTTAATTCTTCACGTAACTTTATTACCAAATTTGCATTTCGAACAGGGTATATGCCAACGGGGTGGCCGAGCTCGTTAATTCGCTGTTCCGACTTGTAACAACAGTCTGGATTATGAGGTTGCTGGTTCAAGTCCCGGTTGGTGATATTATTCGGGCGAGAATAATATGTTAACATTGCTCCCATTTTCGCAATCATTCACCCCACATCCAGGTGTTGAAGCTCGCTCCCTGGCATTGGCGATTAGCCTCGTCGCAGAAATAGGCTGAAGTAAAAAAAAAAAAAAAACGGTATAATATCAGGTCGTCAAGGATAATATTTGTAGTTAATTATATTGCCAACTTTAACAGCTTATTATTTGATATTGGTTAATATTTTACCGTTGTTTTTTTTTTTTTTTTTTTTTGTTGTTGGAAAGTTACACATCTTACCTGTTTAAAGAAATCATTGAATGCTCCAAAAAATATCAAAAATTTTTTTTTGAAAATAAATTTTGTTGTAATTGGAACGGTCGGAAATTCGCACTATTATGAAGTATGAGTTCTTACGTGAAACTACGGCATCGCAGACCTCGCGAAACATTAATAGTGTATTTGGCTCTAGTGTTACTAGGCAGCAGACAATATCAAATTGATTCGCCAAATTTCGTACAGGTAACTTAAAAACCAAACAAACAAAAAACCTGCTCATCGATCATAGCAGAAATATACTGCAACCAACTGGACGAAATTATGCAAAAATTAAGAAAAACAGCCTAGATTGGTCAACAGATCGATTCCTATTTTATTGCATGATAACGCTAGACCACACACTGCATAAATGACTGTGACAAAACTACAGGAAATGGAGTTGGAACTTCTTCATCATCCTCCATACTCACCAGACATAGCACCCACTGACTACCATTTTTTCCGCAATTTGGACAACATTTTAATAGGGAATCAGTTTAATTCCGACAATACTGTAAAACTGGCCTTCCTGGAATTCATTGATTCTCGTCCGCCAGGGTTTTACACTGCCTGAACAACCTGCCGCTTAGATAGCAAAAGTGTATAGACAATATGGGTGTATATTTTGATGAATAAAATAATTCCTTATATTTGTTATCAACCAACTTTGCCTTTTTTTCTACAAATTTGACGACCTTATAGTATGACATTTTAACAACTTGTCCCCCATGAATTGACCCAAAAGAATTTATCAGATTGTGTAAGAATATACTCATCACATCTCATTAGACACAATGTGGAGTCATTTCTGGACAGGCTAGAGATGAAAAATGGATTCTTTACGAGAATATTAAGAGAAGAAAAGCTTACTGCAAACCTGGAACATCGTCAGCAACTCTTGCAAAACCAAATATTCATAAAAAAAAGTAATGCTCTGTTTGTGGTGGGATGGAAAAGGTCCAGTGTATTACGAGCTGCTAAAACAGGGGCAAACTGTCACTGCGGATCTGTATTGCAACCAACTCGATAAATTGCATGCAGCTATCAAGCAAAGAACGCCAGTATTAGCGTCGAGAAAAGGAATCGTGTTCCATCAAGATAACGCTAGACCGCATACCGCAATGGTGACATAACAAAAACATAGTGCGTTTGAATGGGAAGTCCCACCATATTCACCTGATATTGCACCATCAGATTACTACCTATTCAGATCTCTGCAAAATTATCTAACAGGAAAAAAATTTAATTCTTTTGAAAGTGTTTCTAAGACAGTTGCTGACTATTTTCATTCCAAGGACGAGAACTTTGGCGAGAAAGATGGCAACAAGTTGTTACAAATAATGGAAATTATATCATTGAATAATATTATATATATATATATATATATATATATATATATATATATATATATATATATGTGTATCCTATAACATATAACATTCTACATCCTATTTCTTTGTAGGCATCAAGTAGTTCATTCAAGATATCTCTATAATTTTCAACTCTCAAATTTCCAAGAAAATTTGAAACAACCCTTATTTCAGCTTCATTTAGCATACTGTCAAAATCATCATCTTTCATTATTTCTTTTATTTGTGGGCCCACAAATATGCCCTCTTTAATTTTTGCTTCACTAATTCTCGGAAATTTTTGTTTTAGATACAAAAACCCTCTTCCGTTTCGATCCATTTCTTTAACAAAATTCTTCATTTAGCCCTATTTAATATGTAAAGGTGGGGAAAAACGTTTTTGGGATCGACCAGTGATTTACTTCTAACGTTTTTTAGTCCAAGAGTTAGTGCCTGACGTAGTGGCTATTCTTTCTGTATAGTGAATTACTTGGAACTCAACAAGTAACAATTCTCGAGTCACGACTTAGAAAATGCAACAGATTCAGATACTTATAGTTCACTAATGAACGCAATCTATTTTGAAGCATACTTTTAGACCTGATAAACAAGAACAAACTGATTTTAACCACTTATGTACGGTCACCGCAGATACTTATCGTGAATTGACGCAATATGACTGTTACAAGAAAATCTATGGGTGATAGAAAAATTCAGTTTTCAGCGTATCAAAATACATCAGAAATACCCAAAAATTGCCAAGTCATAAATAGTGTGTTTATTAGTATTATACAGAGTGTTAGGTAAATGTCCGGCACAATTCAAAAGACAACATGGTGACGTAGAATGCAATCGATTTTTCCTTTGCCAATTTTCTCTAAAATGTGAATTTCGTCCAAAAATAAACAAACAAAAAGATGCCCCGAATTTTAAAAACCACTGACTTTTCATATTAATCCAGAAGTTGTGTAGTTGCCATAGAGAAAAAAATATTTTTCTTGTAGTTCAATAATAGAATATCAAAGTACGTGTACGTCATAATCTAAAATTTTGTTCCGATTTTGTTAAAAAAATGGCACATTACACAATTGAAGAATATGCAGACATGCATTTTGTGTATGGGGAATGTGTCGGCAATGCTGTAGAAGCAGAACGACGATATGCTGAACGGTTTACGATTAGAAGGCACCCAAACAGAAAAACTTTTGAAGCGGTAATACAACGATTACGCGAAACTGGATCTGTTTTGCCAAAGGGAAGTGAATTAGGAAAACCAGTGGAATTGGATGTTGTGGAAGAGGTATTTGAACAAATTGAAGAAAATCTAGCAGCTTCTACTAGAGAGATAGGTCGTGAATTTGGGCTGAGCCATTGGACTATTTGGAAAATTTTGCGTCCAAAGCTTGACCGAAGACGATTATTCACGAAGAGTTCTTTTTTGCGACTGGTTGCTTCAGCAAAACAACCAAAATCCTGGATTTGTTTCTAAAATATTAATGTCAGAAGAATGTTGCTTCAAAAGAGGTGGAATTTTGAATTTTCACAACACTCATTATTGGGCAGATGTCAATCCTCATCAGATTTGTGAAACAAAATTTCAACACCGATTTGCAGTTAATGTTTGGGCAGGAATAATAGGAAATGTCTTCATTGGTCCATACGTATTACTACAACGACTAACCGGTCAAGTTTATTTAAACTTTTTAATGGAAACCTTACCAGAACTCTTAGAAAATTTACAATTCGCACTTCGAATAGAAATCTGGTTTATGCACTATGGTGCTCCACTTCACTTTAGCAGAGATGTGCGTCGTTTTTAGGGTTTTGTAGGTATGACCAAAAAACCCTTATACCGTCATTTTGTCGTCTGTCTGTCTGTCTGTCTGTCTGTCTGTCTGTCTGTTTGTCTGTCTGTCTGTTCGGTCAAAATTGTAGCCAAACGGCTAAACCTAGAGAGTTGAAATTTGGCATGCTTATACAACTCGTTGACCCGCACATAGGAAAAATACTAAAACATCTAAAAAACATATCCCTCTAAAAATATAAACAAATATGTGCTCATCGAAAAAAAAAATCAAAATTCGAAAAAGATCAAAATTTTATTTTTGCAAAATAAATTATTTTGATGCGATTTTAGCCAAAATTGTGCAAAAAAATTTTTGTCCCACACCCTGTAGCCCAGATGGTTTAAACTAAAAATCTGAAAAAATTCTAAGTAATGTACATTGGTGTGAACCGGAATAGTACAACAGGAATTTTTGATCAGATTATGTTTTCGGAAAATAACGCATTTTTTGTGTTTTTAACTAAAATATGTTAACTATTTAATACGTTGTGTAACATATCACAACAATAACTCTCGTGGCGTGGTTGGATTCGTCATGCGCTTAATAATATAAGTTAACTTGCAAACTAGGGTTCGAATCCTGTTGATTTTATTTTTTATTTTTTTTTTGCATTTTTATTTTGTTTAAATTATTTTGTTAAAATTCTAGTTATATTTGGTAAATAGTGCATTTAATTTTTAAAAGCGTAAATTTAATAACCAGTGGAAAGTGTTGAAATTATAATTTAATTGTATGTTTGACGAAATCAAAGGGCGGGACTTATGATGTAAGCAACCAATGGAAGCCATAGGTGCAATTTTCAAAATCTTAATGAACTTTGCTATATAAAAAAAATACTGCATATATTTAGAAACTCAAATAATGGTATTAGGCATTCGAATTAAAATTCATAAAAAAATATTTTGACATAAAATTTGTTTTGGCATCCCAAATAATCATCGTTCAGTTACTAAATACCTGCAAAACCCAGAAATGTGTGAAAATTCACACTTCACATCAATTTTTTATATCAGTCGTACCCACAAAGGTGGATTAGCAGAAGTGGTCCTACTGCTTGGCCTCCTAGGTCACCAAACCTTAATAGCTGCGACTTCTATCTTTGGGGCCACATGAAAACACTGCTCTATAATCTTTATATATAAAAATGGATATTTGTGGCTATGTCCGGAAATTCTAACCCACTTCCAGATACGCTACCGAGTTGAAATTTTGCATACAGGTAGCAAATGGCTTCATCATAACTAGAAAAATCGAAAATCTTAAAAAAGTCCCATCAGAAACGAGAAATTAATAATTTTGTTTTTAATTACATTCGACCATTGGTATATCTATCACATATGCAGTGACCGGATAGGAATTTTCATTCAATAGTTGACTGTCTAACTGTATGAGCATCGTGAGTGTTCGCTAAATATCGGAAGTGTTCGGCCCGAGAATAAACTTTACCAAAAGGTAAACATTGTAGAAAATAAAACCGGTGTTTGGTTACAGCTGATAATAAATTGTTATTGTTATTTAGCAAAACTTATGATTCGTGTATGTAGAGCGAGACATAAGCTGAATATCTGTTTTCTGGATAATTATTTTTAACGGAGTTTTCTTAACTTATTTTTATTATAATTATTTTTTTTTTCTATCTTTTTTTTACGAATATTGATTTAAATGCGATTGATAGCCATATTTTTTCAGTGTGGGCTACTTGCTCATTCTTCTATTTTTGTTTTAAAACATCTATTTTCTGTATCTATAAAATAGAAAATATTCGGAAATTGTAACCCACATGGTGGAGTTTTTATGCAAATTTGATGAGTGTGGAAATTTGGTTTACAGGTAGAAAATGCCGTCTGTATAACGATAAAAAAAATCGCATTAGAAACGATATTCATGAATTTTGTTTTTATTTATATTTGGGCATTAACATAGTTTTGAGAAATATTTAGTTGGATGGCTTTAGTGCAGCTTCGGACATCGTGCATTTTCGTACGTAATTGTTATAACCCGAAGCCTGAGGTTGCATTTAGTTTACAGTCAGTCTAACCTAAACAACTGTTGCCAACGGATGTATGTTTATTATCTATCTATCTCTATATATATAAAAGCAAGTGTCCTGACTGACTGACTCATTCACTCATCACCGCCCAGCCCGAACCGCTGGGCCTAGGAACTTGAAATTTGGAGAGTATATTCGCTCCGTGACGTAAGCACCCACTAAGAAGGGATTTTTCGAAATTTCACTCCTAAGGGATGAAAAGGGGTGAAATGTGATTTCACGAATTCCTTAATATCTCTTAGGGCCGATGGGATATCGACTTAGTTTTTGCTTACAAGTATTACCCATATAAATGCCGAAAAACCAATTTCGGTTTTTTGCCCTAATCAACCCCTAAAGGGGTGAATCTACAATCGGGGTGAATTTTACAACCCGTCTTATTTCCTGTGTTTGTTGAGTTATAAGGTTTCTTTTTGGCACATAAGTGTCTTTTTATAATATCTCGAAGTGGTTTTGACAGTTTTTTAAAATTTCACCCCTAAAGGGTGAAAAGGGGTGATATGTGATTTCAAGGTTTCTTTAATATCTCTTAGGACCAATAAGATATCGACTTGCTTTTTGCTTACAAAAATTACCCATATAAATACCGAAAAACTAATTTCAGGATTTTGTTCTTATCAACCCTTACAGGGGTGAATCTACAATTGGAGTGAATTATACATCCCGTCGTATTTCCTGTGATTGTTGAGATGTGACATTACTTTTTGGCACATAGGTGTATTTTTAAAATATTTCGAAAAAGTTTTGACAGTTTTTTTTTAAATTTCAGCCCCAAAGGGTGAAAAGGGGTGACATGTGATTTCAAGGATTCCTTAATATTTCTTAGGATCAATAAGATATCGACTTGGTTTTTTCTTACAATAATAATCTTTATATATAAAAGACAATATTTGTGGCTATGTCCGGAAATTCTAACCCACTTCCAGATATGCTACCGAGTTGAAATTTTGCATACAGGTAGGGAATGCTTTCATCATAACTAGAAAAATCGAAAATTTCAAAAAAGTCCCATCAGAAACGAGAAATTAATAATTTTTTTTTTAATTATATTGGACCATCGAAGTATGTATGATGCGCTCAGCGAGATCGCGGGAATTTCGTTTCAATGGTTGTTTGGACAACTATAGTAAGTTCGTGAAACATCGTTCAATGTCGTTCGGCGCGATTCATCATTACTCTGCTCTAGCTGATAAGATTTATATATTGTTATTTAGTAAAATTTTTGATTAGTGTATGCAGAGCGAGACTAAAGTGGAGCACCTGTTTTCTGGTTTTTAATTTTAGGGCATTTTTATGAACTTTGTTATTTTTATTTATTTATTTTTTTTTCTATTCTTTTATTTAAATGTTTAAATATAATAGTAAAATCTTTTATATATATAAAACAGAAAATCTGTGTGTACCGAGTTGGAATTTGGTATATAGGTAGGAAATACAGTCAATATAAGGAGGCAAATTGAAAATCAGAAGAAAAAAAATGGTATCACTTAAGACGTAGACTTAACAGAAAAATTGCTTATACAGTGAAACCTCTATCTATCGTTTTTGAAGGGACCTATTGAAATAAACTATGGATGCGGGAAAACAATGAAAAACACATTAATACATATTTAAATGTTTAATATGTACGTACATATATATTCTAAATAAAATTTTAAATAAAAAATATCGTAACAAAATAAAAAAGGAAGCTGCATGCCGACAAAAAAAATTATACTTTGTATTGTATATAATCTTTCATCGTCATTTGCTTTTTGGCTTTTTATATTGCCGTAAGAAATCAATATTCTTTCGGTGTTACAAATTAAATTTTTTTCGGCATCAGTTATCGAATGCGCATAAAAAAAGGTTTCAATTTGAAAAAACACGAAATTTGCTGCGTAATTTAAACGATGAATGCGGTAAAATGATACAGAGAGAAATGATCGATGCGATCTATTTTTGAGTGTTTTGTATGAAATTAATTCGGAACCGCAAGAAATAACGATATATACGGGAAAATTATTATTCGAGGAACGATAGATAGAGGTTTCACTGTAATAAGAAAACAAATATTTTTTTTTAATGATTTTTATTTTATTGGATTGATTTACGGGAGTTACGAAGGGACAACCTAAAACTAAACTTTTGAAATATCTCATTTACTTTTGACTTAACAGCAAAAACGCACATGAGAAAAGCTGTTTAAAATAAAAATACAAATACATGTTATCCTTTAAAATTTTTCAATTGGTTAAGAAGCAGGGGAAGGGAGATGGGGGAGGTGCTAAAACTAAAATACTGGAAATATCTCGCTTATTATTTACTTTACATCAACAATTTATAAAGATAATTTATAAAGACTTTGATTGAAGAACGATTATTTTCTGTTTAGTGTAGCTTCTGAATATTTAGGGGGACAGAAGGAGCGCTACTTATAAACTTGAAATATCTCTTAATATTGACTTAACATTAAACATGTGTATAACAGAAGTTGTTACAATATCAATAATATAAATAAATAAATAAACAAATCTTTTCTGTTTAATCTTCTTCTGTATATAGGTATATCATTTATAAAATTTTCTTATATACATATGTATATAAATACATGACCTGACTGACTCATCAACGTTCAGCCCAAATCACTAGACCTAGAAACATGAAATTCGAGAAGTATATTTCCTCCATGTCGTAAGCGATCACTAAGAAGAGAATTTTCGAAATACGACCCCTAAGGGGCTGTTAAGTGATTTCAGGGATTCCTCAATATCTCTTAGGCCCAATGAGATATTGACTTAGTTTTTGCTTACAAAGGTTACACATACAAATGTTAAGAACTAAATTCAGAATTTTGTTCTAATCAACCCTTAAAGGGATAAATTTATTATGTATTCGGAGTGAATTATAGAACCCTTCGTATTTCCTATGTATGTTGAGTTATAACATTGTGTTTTGGCATATAGATGTCTTTTTAAAATCTTAGAAACTTTTTGACAGTTTTCTTTTAAATTTTCACGCCTAAAAGGGTAAATTGGTATTTTTTATTCAATAGAACGCCCCCTGGACATAGAAACATGAAATTCGTGGAGGAAGGAATGTTCCTTCCATGATGTGAGCACCTCTTAAGAAAGATTTTTTTTAAATTCGACCCCTAATGTGGTGAAATGTTTCTTTCACGGATTCCTCAATATCTCAGACCTACAATGAGATATCGACTTGGTTTTTGGTTACAAAGATTACCCATACACATGTACAAAAACGAGGTTCAGTATTTTGCTCTGATCAACCCATACAAGGCAAATCTAGATTCAAGGATATTCATAAAACCCTTCAAGTGACCTGTTTCATTTCTTTTTGGCACATAGGCGTCTGTTTAAAATCGGTATATGTATTAAAACTCAAAAACGGATAAACCGATTTTAGTGCTATTTGCAACAGCGTATTCCAAATTTGTCTGGAAAGATTTTAAGCTATATATCATCGCGGTAAGACACCAGGTTTCCGATCAATTAAGAAATATTTAAACTATAAAAGATACACATATTCAAAATATACCTATATTAACGAATTTTGGGTTTAATATTGCAACAAAAATGTTCCCGAGGATATATATCACAATTTTCTTTATTTTCATTTTAGACGACAACTGCAACGTTAAATTCGCTATTGAACATTATTGTAACCCCCTAAAGCAATGCGAAGAAAACTTACTTCGGTGGCAAGAATATTTACTAACGAAAAAAAGTGCTCTGATCTATATAGGTACGATTTATAAATCAGGAATAATCACGAAGTAATTATAATAAATATCATAAAAATTATAATAAATAATTTCGAAAGGTGCAACATAAAATGCTTTACGTGACTGGCGCTGCCTTTGGCAATGATTCTCACATGGGCATTTTCCTAGGTTAGCACATCGGGATACTTATACGTGTTGATATTAAATGTCTGTACTACCAATGTTTACAAAGAAATTCGTACTTAAATTATTTGTATAAGAAGCACATATTAATACAATTGTAGATTAAAACAAATAAATATATTTGAATATAAAACGATTCGTAGCAACCAGTCTTGAACCGATTTCGAAATGGGCCAGATCTAAGCGGGCTACGACTACTTTATTTCGGTAGCGAAGCAGCGGGTACACTGCTAGTACACCTATACAAAATGAGGATGATCTTGAAAATCGTGTTATTACCGCTGCAGAACATATCCGCAATCATAATGGAATGCAACGAGTGAAAGCTTCTGTAATACGGACAGCCCAAGTATGTTTAGATGCAAATTTTTTTTGTAACTTTTTTTTTAATATTAAAGTTTTTCTTATTTCTTTTTTCTTCATAAAATAGAAAAAGCATTTTGTTGAAATAAAACTACGGTATTATTTCCATGGTTTTTATTTATCTCAATTACATATGTGATTGTTGTAACAGACAAAATATTAGTGGTTCCTAAACGATGGTACTGCATCGATTATCAAGCGATATACACATCTTATCCAAAAATGGTTGAGGACTTTTTAGCTCTAAATGGGCCAACAATGCTGCCTTTAAAATTGTGTCGGACATTTCCTAGCACCCTGTATACACAAAAATAACAGTGCGATATGCGTAATCCACAGTATAAGAGGATGACGTCACAAAGTAAAAAACCTTAAAAATTAATTATTTCTAAAGATCAAACCATTTAAATTCAAATTCAAATTTATTTATTTTGTTTCTAATATACATATCTAATACTATATAATATTGTAATACATCTCAAAACATAATAAATAAGAAGCCCATTGTGAGATGGGTACACCACCTAGAACATTGTTCTGTGCGTCCGGGGGTATGTTTATTTTATTGCTAATGTAGGCCAAGTACTTTAACAGAAGTTAATAAAAAATTACATCAAAATTAATAAACAAGTACTTAAAATAAATAAATAAAATTGGAAAAATAACTATTAAGTAAATATTAATTGTTTAGTATCTTTGAAATTAAGTTTAATTATCCAAGTTTTAATTATTTTTTTTTAAATAATTATGTGGAACTCTATTTTGTATATATTTTACGTATTTATTAAAGAATTGTATATTTTGTTTGCATGTTTATAAAAAAAAACTGTTCATTTTTTTCTTATTAAATTTTTCTAGAATAGCCACTTGTTATTTAGCTCCTCTTGTTTCATAATTATGGGATTAAAAAAAAAAATAATAAAAATAACACTTCACTCAATAAGTCTCCGGTCTGACATATATATGGCAACACTGTTGACAGACCCATATGATTTCTGGATAGTACCAACCATCAAACGATACGTGTGAAAATTTCATGACATTCTGACAATTAGTTTAGAGGTTACAGTGGTTTTAGTGACTCCAGTTTTGTAATTTTCAAAAGAATGGATAAAAAAGAATTTCGTGTGTTGATTAAACATTGTTTTTTGATGGGAAAAATACTATTGAAGCCAAACAGTGGCTTGATAAGCGTTATAGAGACTCTACAAAAAGTCCACAAAATAGTTTTGAAAGACCGTAAAGTGAAGCTGCGTGAGATAGCTGACACCTTAAAGATATCAGAAGGTAGTGTGTTTACAATTTTACACGAAAATTTGAGCATGCGTAAATTGCTTTCGCGGGTGCCGCGCGGGTGCCGCAAAAAAGTGGGTGCTGCGTTCGCTTACAGCGGACAAAAACAACAACATGTTGACAATTCAGAGCGCTGTTTGGAGCTGTTCAAGCGAGATAAAAAGGATTTCTTGCGTCGGTATGTAACAATGGATGAAACATGGATCCACTGCTACACACCTGAATCAAAAAGATCGTCATCTGAGTGGACAGCAGTCGGTGAAAGTCGACCAAAGCGACCAAAAACTCAAAAATCAGCTGGCAAGGTTATGGCATCCGTATTTTGAGACGCGCATGGTATTTTATTTATCGACTATCTTGAGAAAGGTAAAACTATCAATAGCGAATACTACATTGCATTATTGGATCGATTGAGTGTAGTAATCAAGAAAAAAACGGCTTCACATGCAAAAGAAAACAGTGCTCTTTCACCAAGACAACGTCCCGTGTCATAAGTCGATGAAAACGATGGTTAAATTGGATGAATTACGCTTCGAATTGCTTCCTCACCCACCGTACTCTCCAGATCTGGCCCCCAGCGACTACTGACTTTTTGCAGTCCCCAAAAAGATGCTCCAGGGAAAGAAATTTGACTCAAATGAAGAATGATTGCCGAAATCGAGGCCTATTTTGAGGGCAAAAACAAATCGTTCTACAAAGAAGGCATCGAAAAGTTAGAGGAGCGTTGAAATGAATATATCACTCTTGAAGGAGAGTTGATGAATAAAGTCGAATTTCTAAAAAAAAAATGTTTTTCTTAATTAGTCCGGAGACTTATTGAGCGACGTGGTACATTCTGAATCTACATAGACTTAAATTAAAAATCTAACAAAAAATAGAAGTAAAACCCTACTGCTGTTGAAAACAATTGACCACTTAATGTTGTTCTAAATGTTTTATAGTAAAAATTTGTTTTTTCTAACTTAAAATTATTATATGTAGAAAAGCTTCTTTCGACATCCACACTTGTTAGGTGAGTATTTAAATTTAGATACAATAGCCGTATCCATGTCAAAATCATCGACAATTTCCCCACTTAAAATGTTTTGTATTTTTAATAATGCCTGGATGTCCTTACAAAGCTGTTCTTATATAGGCTGTTCACTTTTATAAGAACAAACTAAGAAGAAATTTTATTTACAATAGTTTGCACCTTTGAAACTGTATGTCAAGTTGGTATTAAAAAATGATAAAACATGACACTTTCTTAATAATTATCAGAAGCAATAAATCTAAAGTCGATTTATATCGTAAGGAATATTTTTTATTGACATTTAAAGTCCGTATTACACTATAAAAGTGACCAAAATATCTGGATCTGGTTTATCCTTACAAAAGTGAACAGCTTATAGTATATTTTATTTTGAAATACGTTACAAAATCTGGTGACGTTGGTGATTGTTGTGTTGTAAATGGACTTTAGGAAGAATGTCAACTTGTAAATATGGCTTTGATTTTTCTTAGGTTATATTCATTTAAAAATTACAAATGAAAGATTGTTATTAATGTCAATTAATTATCAAATATTTGGAAAGGTGTCATCTCAGAATTATCACCCTAAGATTATATAAATATACAACATAATAAATGAAGTTTCCCTCTTAGTTATGTATTACAAAGTGAAAAAAAAGTATACTCATAATTTTATTTAAAACTTTCATTGAACCCAAACCTGAAAAAAATTATGTTCTTGAACCTACAAAAAAATCTGTTATTGAAACTAACCTGTAACCGAATTGAAATCACCACATTGAACCTGAATCCGAACCTGAACCTAAATAGGGGAAACTTCCTCAGCGCCCTGACATCTGGTGGCAATTTGCGGAATATACGAAAGTTTTGTTTTGTTTTGTTAAATGGAGAAATACGTTTTTTTTTTGTTTGTTTTATTTTTATGAATCATGGAAAAAACAATCAATTTTGTTGCGTGCCGCAATGTAAATCATGAATAAGGAAGAATCTTTCTTAAACATTCCATAATTTACCTAAATCGAAAAAAATATCAATTGAAACGACGTTTGGAGGCAGAGAGAAAGTGGATCGTAGGTTTTTATGGATCCAAAAACTAAAAGTGGGCAAAAATACAAGCCCATGCATGCGTGTTGGCTCGTTGCATTTTATGGAAAGTGATTTTTTACGTCCAAGAAAAGACTGAAAAAAAGCATTTATCCCACCCAAAATTTGCCTAAATCATCAGTTGATATATTAAAAGGCCTTTCTACTTTTTCAGGCAGAGATATTAATTTTTACTGATATATTTACCATATTTTTGTTGTTGTATATTGACAGACAGTCAAAAAGAATTAAAAATACAATGAAAAACTAAAAATTTTCTTGAAATTTCTTTAGAATAGTATATTATTACATATTTTGTAAATCATAGATTACCTTTAAATTAAAAAAAAAGCTCGGAAAACAGGAAAAATACAACTCGTGTTCATTTTCACCATGTAAACAAATAGACGAGTAACGGTTTAATGTCACTTTCGAGTGTTCCAGGTTTGCCGTATATGGCGCTGCGATCATAAAAAGTTTCCCCTATAAATTCAGCTTCAGATCTCTGTGAGTAACTATAATTTTAACGCTAATAGACTATGCAAATTGTATTTTATATTTTACTGATTGTTTAATTTGGTTATTTCTTTACATTTATAGTTAGACTAATGTCTAATTTAGACCTGTTTAGCAAATTTAAACTGCTTACAGCAAAATCTAAAAGTTCCCAGTCATAATTATTAACAGCAGTAGGAATATGCGGTGTTGTAAGTAACTGCATTGTATTGGGATTAGTGATAGTAACTGTAATAGTCATAAAATCTCCACCACGGTTATCTCCAACTGCATCCAGATAGAAATCAATGAGTTTATTAGACTTGTATTGGATCCACATTAAAATAACCAGATTACGCACATGTATATAATAAGTATTCCAACCGTAATGTGGCTGTATAGAAAAATCTACGGTAGCCGAATCATCATTTACAATAGCGATCAATTCGGTACCATGGATTTTCACTGTGTGCTCAGCACGTGATGTGCCTAATGGTATTTTCAGTTGGCAATAGTGACATTGGTGTTCTCCATACTTGCAGAAATTGAGCTGATGTGCAGAGATTACTTTATTGCCTGTCAGTCGATATGGACAACCTTTTCCTTTGTTCTCACACTCTGCTCCAGCCGTGTTCTGTTCTTTATTTAACTTCTTTACGATAGCACACCAAGTACATCTTTCTCCTTCGCTCTCCTTGATTTTATTTCCGCAGTCAGCACATCTGAAATAACACTAGTTATGTATATGCCGCAAGACATGGGTGCCGTGAGAGGGTGTAAGGTGTGTAAGAGTGCATTTTCACACATTTCAGTAAGGTGACCATACGTCCCCAATTGACCGGGACAGTCCTGAATTTCCGCCTTGCGTCCCGAATTTTTTCACAGGCAATATTTGTCCCGATTTCAGGTTTTTTGTCCAGAACTGTCCCGAATTTTAGAAAAGGTACTTATTTTTAATATTTATATTTAATATATATATTATTTTTACAAAATATGAACTAAAAAAATCTACCGAAAGGGTATTTTCCTTAATGAACAGCTGACAAGTGACAAGATTCAACTTGATGTAGACACATTAAATGCAATATTACTGATTAAAGTAAATTATGAAGAAAACTGTGTGGATTTTTATTAAATGTTTCAAAGCAAAAAAGACCTACTCAAAAAGATCCATAGTTCGGAAAAATATACACAGTTTTCTACTGAGAAATTTTAATGAATAAATTTGGAATTCATTTAAAAAAATACTGTGATTTTAATAATGTTCCTTTTATACTCTATCTCCGAAAAGACTGATAGCAATAAAATTTATTATTTGTGAAAAGTTATTGTATTATCCCACAGAAGCGGTAAAACAAATGCGACAAAATATGAATAGTTCGAAACGAAATATTGTTAAAAACAACCTAGTGTGCGGCACATTATATATGGGAATACGAACTAGGGTTAAACACAATAGGTTATAAAAATTTGACCCTAAAATTTTGAGCAAAAATATGGTCACAGGGGTGTGTTTAATGATATGATAAATATGGTCACAGGCGTGCGTTTAATAAAATGATAAATAGTGTAAGGGAGGTAATTTTGGTATTATTTCATAAATAAAATTTCATAAATAAATTCATTATAATCATTCAATTAGAGTAAAATATTTAATTTATGAAACGATAAAAAAATAATCTATTGCTTAGAAAGGGCATTTAAGATAACGGTAGATTGTTTATTATTGCAACTTGACACTTTTGTCAATGTAACATGAAAAGTGAATCGCAAATTATTTTGTTAAAAAAATACGTCAACCATAAGCACATAAATAATAACTTTTGTCTGAGATATAAATATTATGATTCGGCTATTTTCTCATGGGATATTTATCTGAGTTATCACCAATAAATTATGAATTTTAAGATAGTACAAGACAGATAGTCAAGAGGTGTTAAATGACATTTAACAGTGGGCGATGTAAGCATTTCCAGGCTAGTCGCGTTTTAAGAAGTAGATTGAAAACCATCATAACGTTAAGATGTAAACAAAAGTAGTTGATTTTAAGCCGTCGTATGGTTAAGACCATGTTTTGGAGTTGGTTTTTAAGAGACATGGGTTAGAGACATTTAGAGTGTTTGGGCGAGTCGAAATAAAGTAACAATGTAATTCCGTATGAACGTTAGTGTAGTGACCAGCTAAAAAGTGGCGAGACAATATTTAGAAACATGTAGTGGTTAAATTAGTGTTTGGTGTAAAATGTGTCTAGTGTGTGCGAATATGTGTCTCTTTTGGATTTAGCTGTATCGACGTAATTGTAAGTCTATTGTAATTAGTGTAAATATTTAAACCTTAATCGTAATTAAAGTAGGTTAGCTAAAATGTTGAGTTTAATTGAAACAACCCTTAATCCTTCCAAGAATCATAGCAACCAGCTAGCGGACTAATAGGGGGGGTCCAGACTTGATCCGCTCGCAAGTCTTGCAACCCATAATGTGAGGGAGACCTAAAGTTGAGGGATGTACAGAGTAAGTACAAATGAAATAATTAAATCAGCCAACCGTGACATTTCATATTATATATCAGAGTCCCCCACAATAGTAATATAGAAATACACAGAACCAATTTAAACGTATTTAAAATGTGCACGCTACTAGTAACTGCCTGACAAAATGATTTATTACTATCAGTCTTTCAGAGATAGAGTATAATAATATAAGTTAATTATCTATGATTGTAAATTTTCATTTATTATAAATTATTATTATTTGCTGTATATAATTTGTATCAAAAAAAAAAAATAAATAAATAACTAAACAATTATATTTGAATAATCCCCCCTCTCTGTGAGCTCCCGTCCTGAATTTGGAACTAAAAATAGGGTCACTTTATTTTCAGGGTTTTGTAGGTATTTAATAAGTAGATATGACAGAAAACCCTTATAACGTCACTCATGTGTCTGTCTGTCTGTATGTACGGTAGAAATTATAGCCAAACGGCTTAACATAGAAAGTTGAAATTTGGAATGCTTATACAACTCTTTGACCAACATATAGGAAAAATACTGAGAGTTCAAAAAAACATATCCCGAAATAAATATAAACAATTATGTCAGTGGCGCAGCTAAGGGGGGGGGGGGCTCAAACGTGAAATGGACGATACCTCAAACGTGAAATAGAAGAAATAGTAGAAATATAATTAAAAAAAGTAGTTTTGGAGACAGTCGCGGTCTAAAAATCAGTATTTGGTTTTATTTTATAGATGAATGTGAATATCAATGATTTTCTTAGGTATTTTTGAGATTATGATGTTTTACACACAAAAAAAAAAGAAAAACTAATATAAGATGTATTGAACAACAGTGGCGTATTTATGGAGGGCACTGGGAGCACATTCCCCCTTTAAGGCCCAATGAAATTAAATTTTAATAAATTTAACATAATCGTTCAGCAAAATAGCATTTTACAATATACATATAAGCTATATTTTATTATGATTAGTGTTGAAATTAACAGAAAATGCATATTTCCATGTTATTTTTAGGGTTTCGTAGGTATAATCAAGAAATCCTTATTCCGTCACATGAGTGTTCGTTCGGTAGAAATTGTGGCCAAACGGCTGAATAAGAGAACTGAACATAAGTACGAAAAATATTGAGATTTCAAAAATATATCTCACGAAAAATATAAACAAATATGTATTTATCGAAGAAAAAGTTAATATAGTAATATAATAATTAAAAATAAATAGTATAGTAATTAATAAAATTGGAGGTTATATCTGTTTTTAAAAACGGCTGAACGTATTTTAACAAAATTTGGCACAATGGAGTAGAACCAGGATTCAAATTTGGAAAAAAAAAAAAATTAAAAATTTTAAAATAAAAAAATATATATATTATCTCAAAATTTTCTTTCTTAGGAGATATTTTTTGGGTTAAAACAGGTACTAAAAAATTTAAAATATTTCCTTTATAAATAGCACTACCTTAACTGAAAAAACTATAGAATAAAAATTGTTTATAAGAAAACAAATCTTATTTGTCCTATGCATTTTTTCAATTTGATGAATATACGAGTGATGAATACACCCTAAACCTAAAATATTGAAATATTTCACTTACTACACTCTTCACATTAAAAATGAAGGTAAGAAAATTTATTTACAACGAAGAAACCAGGCCTTCGAACCGGAACTGAACCGAAAACCGAAAAAAAACGTTATTTTTGTCGGAACGAACACCGGAACTGAACCGAAAAAAAAATATCGGTTTATTTCGGTTCAGATAATGTTTATGGGGGTGAATATAAAATACATTTTATTTAAGGTTATTTTTTAAACTGATGATCTGAAAAAAATTTTTTTGTAAATGATAAGTAAAAAAAATGCGCTTCTATTTTTTCGGGGGGGGGGGGGATTGAACTATTATTTTATTTTTTTCGTATGTTTTGTTATTATGTACTTATTTAGACTTTTATTTACATTCTTGGCGTAGCTTTCATGGAGAAAATTCTCCATGTAATTTGTTTCTACGCAAATATATATATTGTAGGTTACCTGACATATAAATATTTTTTGACATTTGACAATTAACAGATCGAGATAGAGGACTAATGTGAGGCCAAAAGACAGCCCAGCTGATAGTGCCCAAAGAAGAAGTTATTGATATAATTTTTAGTCCTTCATATATATTTAAATAAGAACTTTAGCTCTGAAGATATATTGTTTGCTTTATTGCTTTATTTAAACTCTTAGCCAAATCTCTTTTTATATATAGTACAAAACTTTTAAAAATTAATATTTTTTTAACTTTTTCAAATTTCCCATTAAACTGAATTTATCTCTTATAATTAACGTAAGTGTATTATCTGCCTGGTTTATTTCAATATCTTATTAACCTTTTTTAAATTAAAAAAAAAAATCACTTGCTAACCCAGTTACTACGCCCATGCCCTAGTTGTAACTTATTTTAAATTTCCCGCTATACTGTATTTGTCCATTGTAAATCGTACTCGGTTCACAGCGCTATCTACTTTTTTCTAATTTGAAATAGACCATAGTTTGTTCTAACAAAAGTGAACTGCTTATAGTAAAAATTATTTCTCGAAGAGCTGCCAACCTTAGAATCCGGCAATTTAAACTGCCCTGAAAGTTCCAAAATAATGCAGACAAAACAATTTAAAAAGATCTTGTCACCAATATTTGATGACAGGCAACAATGAAACAGACACGTCGTCAAATATCGGAGACATGGCAGTCAACGTATTAACAGAATATAATGAACAGTAAATATAATGTTAAATACCTGCGTTCAGATTCTGAAGATTTCTGCAGTATGGGTTCTGAGACGTCCTGCTGCTTTAAAGTCTCCTGCCCCATCACTTCTGGGTTGCCCAAAATCACGTTCTGACAGGTAATTGTGAAAAATTGCTTGGAGCATAGCGCAGCCCGTAACGCAACCTCTTCATAATTCGGGCCAGTTTTCTGCTGTTGTAACTGCTCTTTTTCAGTACACCCAAACATGATGCAAGGACTTCAGTTCAACTTGACAAACAATCAGTGACTGATGATGGTCGCTCGAACCACAACCTGTGCCTTTTATATTGCTTATCACTCAGGTTGTTTTAGGTCACTGTTTTTGTCTAACAAAATAGATTTACAAAAAAATATGTTTTGAGTTGTTTATTTTTGCGGTTACTTTATATCATATTTGTAATTTTTACCAAATATGACATACATAAAACTAAAAAATATTTTTATCGTATAATTTATTTAATTGGTCAAATTGCATTTATCTATTAAACTCTTAACAATAGGGGGTTAATGTTCCGTATAAGTCCACCACGGACAACCCGTTAGAGAAACCGTGTATGCTAGTTGGAATGAGATTTGGCCCTGGCGAAGCGCCGCCCCTTTCTTTCAAAACACAACATTTACGATACACTTTATCATTTCCAATATTTTTATTCAAAACTGAAATCTAAATAAGTACTTGATAGTTATCCGTTTCGAAATCCAAGCAATTATTTAATAAGTGTTTGTTAACTATTGTCTCCCATTAACGTTTTTAAAGAAAAACTTGAATAATAAAATTTCAGTATTTATACGCCTTAAGTCACATTTAAATGGTTTAAATGAGATTTATAGTATACTTATTTTGAAGAATATTAACATTATTAAAAAAGAGAATTCTCAAAAATATCAATCCTATTCCGACCTACCAATTTTATGTCTGAAATAGAAAATTCCGTTTTCGTCGCATTCATAGATGCTAAATTATGTAAATGTGTTAAAACTGTATAAAGCAATTATATATCTTCTATTCTATTCTATATTTAATTTGGTTTAGGTCAGTTGACCATTCCACCAGCGCATAGCATTGTTGATTAGGTGATATTTAGAATTTAAAATTTATTGTATTGAGAAACCCTGTTATAAGTGTGCAGATGCCGGGGGTGGGATGTGCAAGAATTGTCTTCATGTCCATAGGGGATGGCAGATGCTTGGTGAGATCCTGGTACAGCTTTGTAGACTGGGCTGAGTGATTCGGGCAGTTAAAGAGAATATGAGTCATGTCGTCGAGTTCACCGCAGGTGCATAGTTATGATTCTATTACTTTTATTTTATGCAGATGTGTGTATGTATGGCAATGGCTAAAACGCATTCGAGTAAGGGTCGAGACAGACATTTTTGAGATATTTAAATTGTCAAACCCTGGTTTTCGTGGAATATGGGGTTGTATCGAATGTAGGTGGGCTCCTTTTACTTGTTCTGTTTCGTTCCATTCCTCTTGCATTATATATCTTCACTATATGCAAACAATCAATGATAAAACTAATTAGGTTAGGATTAGTTAGCAAAAATTTTAGACAGAAAAAACTTAATCTTGCTAGAAGTATATGAACAGGTACACATACGGAATTTTTACCTGTTTCCAATGAGATTTATAGCATACGTATTTTGAAAAATATTAACTTCATAAATAGTTCCAAAAATATCAGTTATATTCGGACGTTCCTCGTGTGAAAAACGGGTATTGCTCTGCCAACTACAGATGCATGAATGATTACTATTGGCTCCCCACTCTTATGACCGTGCCTTCTCGTTTATAACGTTAGAATATAATTCATTCTAAATATACAAGCATAGTTTTGGTGGACTAATACGGAACATTAACCCAATAGGGGATAGGCATGATTTTTTTATTATATTCCTCTTGTTGCATATAGCATAAAAAACAGTTTTGCATTTTTTTTTTTAATTTGAAGGCTTAAAAAAGTCATAAATGTATGTAGCGCGTGAAAACCTCGTGTGACGTCATACTCTACATAAGTGTACTGCGTACAGCCTACCCAGTCTACAGCGTACAACCTACACAGTCTGTCGTGAACTTATTTGCTTGTATAACTTTTATAGATTGTGTAAAGTTAGAGTGATTTTAATTAAAATAAAGTTTAATTCTATAAAAACAATTCATGTATAAATTGTTTTTATACCGAATTAAATTTTATATTAAAATATATAACCTATATTGCAGTATTTCAATTATGCCTCTAACGTTTTGTAACTTCATGTAAACAAAGTAGTAAAATTCTGACATCTAAATTACATAGATATTTACATTTTACAGAGTTGCAGCGTTTATTGTTTACATAAAGTTATAGAATACATAAATGGTTTACTTACAAGTCTGTTTTGACACCACGTATTTCTTCAGCACTGTAACATTAATTATTTTTCATATATTCCATGAGCATAAAAGCGTCAATGTTGGGTAAATTATCACTCTGAGCTCAAACAAAATCTTTATCTGCCATTTTAATAATAAATGCGTGAAAAATTGTTTAAAAACAAACACAAAACTCTCGAACAATAAAATATACACACGTAAAGATTATGTTGTAGTCTGGGCTGTCTGGGGTTTGACGTCATGCTCAGTCGTATTTACTCGGCAATCTTCGCGCTGTGGTCGGCTTATTTCAAATTTACAATATTTTAATTAAAAAATTTGGCTGTAATATGAATTAAAATGTGATTTTTGTTTTGTTAGGTGACATAACTAACATTAACATATCAAAAAAATGTAGTTTTAAGGAAATATAAATTTTATGCGTATCCCCTATTCAATTGATTTATTTGACCGCAGGGCTGTATCAGGATTGCCAGATTTTCAAAACAAGATATTAGGATTTTATAATAAAATTCCGATCCAAAAAAATTGATGTGAAGTGTGAATTTTCACACATTTCAGGATTTCGCAGGTATTCAGTAAGGAAATGATGATTATTTGGGATGCCAAAACAAATTTTATGTTAATTTTTTTTTTGTTAATTTTAATTCGAATGCCTAATACCATTATGAAGGTTTCTAAATATGTGCAGTATTTTTTTATATAGCAAGGTTCATTAGGATCTTGAAAATTGCGCTTATGGCTTCCATTGGTTGTTTTAAGTCATATGCTCCACCCCTCTGGTTTCGTATATATGACACATAGAATGAAAGAATGAAAATATAATTCCAACAATTCCAACTGGTTATTAAATTTACGCTCTTAAAAATTAAATGCAACATTTGCCAAGTTAGTATTTTTCCTATGTGCGGGTCAAAGAGTTGTATAAGCATGCCAAATTTCAACTCTCTAGGTTTAGACGTTTGGCTACAATTTTTACCGAAAAGACAGACAGACAACAAAATGATGGTAATGATGGTCTTATGATGGTTTTATGATCATACCTACAAAACACTAAAAAAGGTTTATAGTTTTTCGAATTGGGATTTAACTATAAAATACCGATATCCTGTTTTGAAAATCTGGCAATTCTGATGCAACCTGAGGTCAACTAAATCAAAGGAAGTGTAGATAAAAGTGTAGATTTTGAAAATTGCGCCTATGGATTCCATTGCTTGTTTTAAGTCACAACTCCGCCCCTCTGATTTCATGTATTCAATTGCAACAATTTCCACTGGTTATTAAATTTACGCTTTTAAAAATTAAATGCAACATTTGCCCAAATATAACTAGAATTTTGAAAAAATAATTTAAACAAAATAAAAATGCAAAACAAAACAAAAATTAAAATTGTCTCGAGACCGGAACCTTAGTTTGAAAATTAGAACGCGAGAGCGCTAACCATTACAACATGAAAGCATGTTGGCTTACTTTGTTACATATAAGTTATTAAATATTTTACATGATCAAGCAAAAAAACACAAAAAATGCGTTGTTTTCCGAAAACATAATCTGATTAAAAATTCCTGTTGTACTATTTCGGTTCACACAAATGTACATTACTTAGAATTTTTTCAGATTTTAGTTTAAACCATCTAGGACAAAATTTGTTTTGCACAATTTTGGCAAAAATCAATTATTTTTCAAAAATAAAATTTTGATCGTTAATCCACGTACTAAGGGCTTTCATTTGATACCCTACTCAGAATTTAAAAAAAATATTTTTTTTTCGATGAGCAGATATTTGTTTATAATTTTAGGGGGATATGTTTTTGAGATGTTTTTGTATTTTTCCTATATGCGGGTCAAAGAGTTGTATAAGCATGCAAAATTTCAACTCTCTAGGTTCAGCCGTTTGGCTACAATTTTTACCGAACAGACAGACAGATAGACAGACAGACGACAAAATGACGGTATAAGGGTTTTTTGGTCATACCTACAAAACCCTAACTTTTTAGGTTTTAAACTATAAATATATATAATTTTTTAATTGAAGACTTTCATTTTAGGTATTAATATTCTATAAACATATTACATGAAGCATTTTTATGAAATAAAAATAATATAAAACTGATGTGAAGTATGAATTTTTACACATTTCATGTTTTTTTAGGTTTTTAATAATTGTAAGAAGCCAACAGAATGCTGAGTGTCAAGGATAATATTTCTTCTATAATCAGATCAAAATCAACAATTATTTGAAAATCATTTTTAGGGTTTTTGTAAGTATCATCATCAAAAAACCCTTATAACGTCACGTATGTGTCGAAAAATTGCCAACAGTGGCGTAGCCAGGGTGGGGAACTAAGGGGCTGTAGCCCCCCCCCTGGATAGTAAATACACACTCGCACGTATAACTATGAGGACATAATTTTCTATATCATTATAACAATTAACTTCAAACCAAGAAAAATAGCAACCTAATTATTATAAAATAGTATATCAATTTAAAATTTAAATGTTGCCCGAAAATTTTAGTTCGACAACGAAAATTCAAGAGTCAAAAGCGTAGTGTATTTCACTTGAAACCCAGGAACAGGGCCGCCCCTAGGCGGGGGCAAATGGGACACCTGCCCCAGGCCCCGCGCCTGTTATGTCCCCGCGCTTCGACCGTCAAGTAATAAAATAATAAAATACATAACAAAATAACAAAATAATAAAAATATTATTCCAAGTTTTATAAATAGTTGGAAAAAATTATATTTTTATTGAATAGAAATATGTGTACTTTGTTAATAGTTAGTAATATTAAAGAAAATATCGTTATTCAATATATAAATATAGATGTGGCCCCGCAAATCCAGTTTTGGGGCCCCGCAACTCCAGTTTGCCCCAGGCCCCGCAAATGCTAGGGGCGGCCCTGCCCAGGAAACCTCAGTTCTTACATGTTTGATGTTTGTATTTTTTATGGTGTAAAATAAAAGAAGTTGACGTTCAATGTGATATATTAAGTACACGAAAATTCATTCATAAATTAAAATAATTCTATTTACGTTTACCATTAGTATTTCAATTAATTGAATTTGTGATACGTGAAAGGAACAAAGTCCATATCCTAACGCAGTGTGGAAGTAGATAGTAATTTCTATTTTTAATATTACCTGACTGCATCTTAAATATGAAGTGATTTTTTAATGTTGGCCAGGGCCACACCAAGCGGTGGTCTTAGGGGTGCCAAGCACCCCAGTGGGAGGCCCTGAGGAGCTGCGAATTAAATTGAATTATTTTATTATTCGCTAAATTAAGCTTTTTAGGGACGGCAATTTTTGCCTGGATTCTCGGCACCATAGTACCTTGGCACGGCTTGATGTTGGCGGTACTATTCTACTTTAGCAAACCCACCAGGTAGTGTTGCCAACTATAGTAAAATTAAAACAAGTAAATTTAAACTAAAATCACAATAGAATTAAAATTATTTATATAATAATGCTCAACTTTCAGTTAAATAAATCTAATTAAATAAATATGCCGGTATTTAATAATAAATAATAATATTACTTTCACAGCTGATTAAAGAGTAAAAAAGTCGGACCATAATTTGGTGTCCTACACCACTTCTTTATTATAAATGCATGAACAATGATACACAATTTTAATTGGACTAATATGGTGGAAAATAAAGTACTGTGCACCTAAAAACTGGGTAATTAGGTTAGGTTTAGTTAGTAAAAGTCTAGGACAGCAGAAGCCGAAAAGCTCGCAGTAAGCTTAATTTTTTTGTTGTTTTATTTTGTAAAGTGTATACATTCTTTATATATATTTACACGAACTGAGGTCCCTACATAACGTTTTGACTATTTTTAGCATGATGTCTGTCGGTCTGTCTGTCTGTCTGTCCGTCCGTCTGTCTGTGTACACATACAGAGCAAATTCGGCTAAAAGGATTTTTATGAAACTTCATATTTAAGTTTTTGACATCAATGGCCCGAGTTGATCAACTTTTGGTAAAAATCGGTTGACTAGAAACGGGAGTTTACTCATGTCGATATTAAGATTTTTGCGAATATTTCACAACAGAGAAATATTTCGAAAAAAATTATTTATAAGCTGTTCACTTTTGTAAGAACACAATAGATCTGGTTATTTTGGTTACTTTTATGGTGTATTACTGACTTTAAATGTCAACTAAAAATATTCCTTACGCTGTAAAACCGACTTTAGGTTGATAACAATCATTATAATTAAGATATCATTTTTCATTATGATATATGTCAAATGGATCGACATTTTAAAAAAGTGACATTTTTTAATACCAACATGACATGCAGCTTCAAAGGTGCAAACTATTGAAAACAAAATTCCCTCTTAGTTTGTTCTTACAAAACTGAACCGCTTATAGCAAAAAAATTTGAAATTTTTTTTTAAGTTTATTTTTTCATACTTATATGTAACGTTTCCATGGTCATGATAAATAATATCTCTGTTAGAAAATATTGGGCCAAGTTATTTCTACTCTGCTGCTAGTCATGTATTTTATAATGTACTTTGTATTGTATGTATTTTATTTTATACAAGTACTTTGTGATGGTGGTCGGTCCTGTGGTAGCCACAATGATTTTTGTTTTTTCACACGAACTCCTTTGTTTACTTTGAGCCTTTCGGCTTCTGCTGTCCTAGATTTTTACTAACTAAACCTAACCTAATTATCCAGTTTTTAGGTGCACAGTACTTTATTTTCCCCCACGTTAGTCCAATTAAAATTGTGTATCATTGTGTATGCGTTTATAACATGGTGGTGTAGGGTGCCAAATAATTGTCCACTTGAATTAAAATTTAAAAAAATATCGAAATAATAATACAATAAATAACTACAACAGAAAAAAGTGGCAATAAATAATATTATATTAAATTTAAACTACATTTATATATTAAAACTACAATCACAGTAGAAATTAAATGAATATTACTTATTTCTATATTTCTTTTAAATAAACTCATTCAATAAATTGATATTATATTTAAATGATTAAAATTGATATATTACATTTTACTATTGCCAACACTGCACGCATGCGCAATAAGGTGGGTTTGTTAAAGTAGAATAGTACCATTATTTGGAGATTATTGTTCATTAAGAAATCCATGTAGAAGAAGATGAAGTATTATATATTCTGATAATTATTAAATTACTGTGTTCTATTTGGTAATGTTTTTTTATTTTATTATTATATATAAAAATAAATTTTGAAATAAATTTTGGTTCTTATTGTGATTATAGTTACATATAAATTTCTTTTGAAAAGAATAAATACATTTCATAATATAAAGTATGTGGATTAATTTTATAAAAGTAATGTACGTTTTGAAAAACAAAAATAGCCCCCCCCCCCCGAGAGGAATTTCTGGCTACGCTACTGGTAGCCAAATAACTTAAAATAGAAAGTTGAAATTTGGCATGCTTATACAACTCTTTGACCCACATATAGGAAAACTACTGAGAGTTCACAGAAACACATCCCCAGATAAATAAAAACAAATATGTATATACATATATATATTATTTGCCCAATTTTTATGCTCTGTACCAATAATTTTTTTGTGATTTTATGCTGTGATATATTTTTTTTATTATTATTTATTTATTTTACATTGGCCTATTTCTGCAACGAGGCTAATCGCCGATGCCAGGGGGCGAGCTCCTACACCTGAATAAGCGGTGAATGATTGTGAAAATGAGAGTAATATAAACATATTATTGGGCTCAACAGCGCTATGAAGTGACGCCAAGCGGACTAAAACTGAACTAGGCGAAACGAGTAATAGTTTATTGTTTACATTTGGTTTACATGTGTTTTCTCGTGTAGTTTGTATTGCTTTTAAAAGTAAGTGTTGCAGTTTGTTTGTTATATTAACTATTGATAGCAATTATTATTCTTTTTTATATTACTTTATGTTATAATAAGTTATTATAACACAAATTGGTGTGTGTTTGGCTGTCTCTCTAGAAAAGGAAGTAACAAAAATATTTACTTCCACTATTTTCAAAATGAGAAACAATTTGTGAACTGTTAATAAATTTGGTGTTGTGGAAGAGATAATAACAAACTAGTATTTATTAAACAAATTAAATAAAAAACAAACACTAAATTATAAAAATCCTTCTCGAACATAATTAAATATCTACCCGTGTAATTTTAATGCAGAATTAGGGCAAGCGGTCTCAAATTCTGTACGCAGCTTTTCTAATACATTTTTACTGAACCTTCAGTGCCTGCTTTTGTTTTTAATCAATTTATTTAGGCAAGGAGTTTTTAACAGAGGTTGCGGTTCATACCGTTGTAAGACAGGTTTTTTAAAAGTAGACCACAGGCATTTTAAATCTGTGCTGGTTAATATTTCCATACTCAATATATTGTTTCTGGAACAAAAAGAAAAACCAACAGAAACCACACAAAAAAAAAAAGAAAAATCAAATATTACAATCAATCAATGCCCTGTTCTTGGCTTCTTTCATTTTGGTTTGTTAACCACCTGGCACAAAATAATAGGATAGCTGAAATGTGTTTGCATGTAGTTCCTGCTTTACATGTGCAGGACATATTTAAAACTTCAATATCATTACTAAATTTTAATTTCCCAGTGACTTCGTAAGGAGGTGTTCTCAAACTGCTTGTTTGTAAACATAACCCACATATGTCGACATGCTCATCATTTTTGTCCAAAATTCCGCACAACATAAGATTTCCGGCGTTTAACAACTCTTCTCCTTCAACTACACACCTAGAAGAAGGTGTTGCACTTAAAAAATTAAAATAATTTAATAAAGATAGCTGTTTATTATCCATTGCAAATCGATGATTTAACATGTAAACAAATATGGACAACTTTCCCATTACTTGTTTCAATCAGCTGTTCACAGCGCTCGTAGCGCCGCCATCGGGCATTGTTGTACCCAATTCTCGCCCGAATAATATCACCAACGAAAGAGGCTCGAACCACCGACCGCCCAGTCCCGACTGTTTCTAACAGTCTAAAACCGCACGACTTAATGCGCTCGGCCACTCCGTTGGCAACTTATGATTTGAAACTAATTATTACCATTTAGTTAAGGATTTTTGATTACATCTATCATTGATTGAATAAATAGTGATTAATTTAGTTTGATTACATTTTCATTCAAATTTTTAGTTGATTGAAAATTTAGTTAAATAATGCCCAACTTTGATTGCAGGGAGGGTGGTCGAGGGTTTCCCAGTGAATTTTCTCCACTTTGTCCCTTATCAAAATCGCGGTTTGAGGTTTAGCATTGTCATGCAGAAGGATGACATCTCTGATGGGGCTTACCCCGTCTTTTGTTTCGGTAGGCGGCTTTTGCTGACTCTAAAAACGCAATAGTAAGCCGCATCGTACGTCGATAGTGAAGAAAATAATGAGTAAACCTCCTTTGTAGTAAAAAAAAAAAACTTTTCCGGCTGAGAGGCGGTTTTTTTGCCTTCACTGGGCAGGCTACATCCTTTCTTTGCCACTCCTTACTCGCCATTTTTGTCTCCGGAATGTAATGATGGACCCACGTCTCACAAGTGACGATGCGCCTCAAAAAAATCCTCCCCTTCTTGCCGGAATCGATTCAGAAGTCTCTCACAGATATCCAACTTGACCTGTTTTTGAGCTTCGGTTAACAACTTTGGAACCAATGGAGCACTAATTTTTCTAAAGCAAAGATGTTCACTGATAACACTGGTCAAAAAATTTAAACTTTTATTTTGCTGACTTAGATATGATACTTGTTTTTAACTAATTTTGGGGTGCTGATTTCAAAAATGTTAACAGTTTCTGCCTATCACGTCAAATTTTTGTTCTTTCGCATTTTGACTTTTTTCACCTTTTCACGTTCTGATATACGTCTACTTTAATTTCAACTTCGTTCTTGTTGTCCAATATATTTCGTAGGAACGCTTTACATGCAGGTACTTGTTATAGACCTTTTTACAACGGCGGGGGAAAATCATTTTCCCCCCCTCTTCATATTAAACTGGGTCTAATGAAGCAGTTTGTAAAAGCGTTGAACAAAGATAGTGACTGTTTCAAATATATATCTGAAACATTTCAAAGTCTCAGTAATGAGAAGCTAAAAGCTGGCATTTTTGACGGACCACAAATTAGAAAATTAGTGAATGATCCACATTTCACTGTACATATGGATGATATAGAGAAGAATGCATGGCAGTCTTTCGTGGCGCTCATCAAAAATATTCTTGGGAATAAAAAAGCCGAACCATGTGGAGGTCGTTGAAAATTTGATTGAAAATTATCATCATCTGGGGTGCAACATGCGTGAAACTTTATTTTTTTAACAGTCATCTTGACAAATTTCCTGTCAATCTTGGAGATGTTAGTGATGAACAGGGTGAACGTTTCCATTAGGATTTAAAAGAGATGGAGAGACGTTATTAAGGAAGGTGGGATATTCACATGATGGCTGACTACTGTTATAGTATTAAAAGAGACTTATCGGGAATGGTGCACTTCAGAAGATCTTAAAAACGACCATTTAATCTTTAAATTATTTTGTATTTTTATTTTAACACTCCAATGCATTAAAATGTAATTAAAACTGTTCTCATTTTCTTTCTTTCATTATATATAAAATGTTAAGAATATTTTCAAATTATTTAGTCAAATTGGTACCAATTACAGTATCGACGTCTAAAATTAAACGATAGAAGCATTATTTGGCCGAAAATATGTATGTGTTGTAGAGCAAAAATCTGATGTGATACGCAAAAACTGATGTGATATTTGAGTTCAGCAACACCAAATTAGTAAGAAACAAGTCTTAGATGTAAGTCAGCAAAAATTGTGTTGACCAGTGTAATGGTATGAGCACTCCCAATGCTGATAACCCACATCTGACGCGATTTCGTCAACAGTTAACCGGCGATCACCTCGAACCGCACGGATGTCGTCATCTGTGCGACTTGACTTTAGGCGTCGATCATGACTTTCGTTTTCAACACTTCCTTGGCCGCCCTTAAATTGTCTGGCCCAAGTAAACACTCGATTCTGGGACAGTGTAGCGTCCTCAAACTGTGCCTTCAAACGAATTAAAATCTCCGAAGGTTTAAGCCCTACATTGGTTAAAAACTCTATTGTAATACGTTGTGCAACAGACGAAATAACCTCTTGTTATTGAAGACAGAAGCTGAAGACAGAGCTAACCTGGCTGGTTCCCCCTCCCTAACACCTTTATTATAATATAATAAATATAGGCTATTCCAAACGTTTAGGCGGAACTAGATTTTGAAATCTAGTAATTTTTATCTATTAATTCGGACTTTTGGTCATTTTGTTGAAGCTTTGTAAATCCTACTCACATTGCAAATTCTAGATTAAATTGATTGTCATTATAAAATGTCCTTTTCATTGCATTTTAATTTTTTGTCATTCTTAATAAAAAATTTCCATCTATTTTTTTTTTGTCTTTAAAATATATAAATAGTTAATGTATTCAAATTTTTCATAATTGTCATTCGTTTCCATGGGTTCACTGTTGGAATTTTAAATGTTCACATACCAAATGTCAAACATGAAAATAACCCAAGCAAGGTCTCTTCTCGTGACAACCTAAAAGAACGAAATACCCATTTAGTTGCGCCTAAAAGTTTGAAGTAGCCTGTAAGTGTATTATCTGCCTTGTTTATTTCAATATCTTATTAACCAATTCCTTTTTTACCGACCACCAACATATGTAAGGGAGGTATTGTAATCATACCGATTTTGACATTTCGAGATTTCGATGGAACTCCACGAATTGAGGTCTGTCGGTCTTTCTTTCCGTCTGTCTGTGTACACGTGCAAAGAAAATTCGTCTAAAAGGATTTTTATGAAACTTCATATTTAAGCTTCATGGGGGTTCTACCCCCAAATCACACCCGCCTGCGCCGCTGGTTCTATTGTCGAGAATTTGTCTTTGCATTCCGTTTTTTTTTTTTTTTTTTAATTCACTCATTTTGTTTTTTTTATAATTTATAAATGTATATACCATAATATATATTATGTAACAACAAAATAATGTAAGCAATACATACAGTCTGTTCCAGACGGTTAAGCGGAACTAGATTTTGCAATCTAGTTACTTTCATCGTTTAAATCGTGCTTTTCGGCCGTTTTGTTTAAGCTTTGTAAATCATACTTACAATAAACATTTTTTGGTTAAGGTTAATATCATTTTAAAATGTAATTTTCTTTATATTTTGATTTTTTGTGTCATTCTTAATACAAATTTCCCATTTATTTATTTTTTTGTCATTAAAATATCTAAAAATAATAATTTACTTTTGACATGTGTCATGCGTTTCCATGGTTTCATTGTTGGAATTTTAAATTTTGACATACCAACGTAAAAAATGAAATTACCCAAGCAAGGTCCCTTCTCATGACAACCTAAAAGAACGAAATTCCCATTTAGTTCCGCCTAACCGTTTGAAACAGACTGTATTTTGACATTTTTAACCTCAACTGTCATCTGTAAACCACCAATGCGCATGCGTGTTGCGCTTCTGTAACTAACTTCATTCTTTTCTCAGTAACTGTCACTAAGATATAACTTTCGGTACTATTCTACAACTGCAAACCCAGCAATATTCGTGACTGTAAATAGTCAAATAAAATTTCTAATACAAATAAATAAAATGATATGTAACTAAGGCCCAGTATTTCGAAACATAGATAAAATTGGCTATCTATGGGATAAGTTGTTATCAAGGGAATAAACGATTTTTTGCGTATTTCCAATTATTTATCTATAGAGTAACTAAGTTATCTATAGGATAAGTTATATCCACCATGTAGGTACTGATAAATGTTATCCATTGGATAAAAATGACAGATCTTGACAGATAGGTGTCAAAAAACATTTTATTGATAAATATATGTACATAATATAAGCATATATACGTAAAATATATATTATAACAGGTACTATGTACATATTAGACATACCTACACTTTATATACATATTACATACACCTGTTTCCATTATGTGTACTATTTTATTGTGTAATTACCTATATCAAAATAAATTTAAAATAATTTAGTAATCTACTTTAATTTATACTGACATAAAAAAATATTGTCGATTTATTTTCGATAATTTACATTTATTTTTAAAGAAAGAAATCATGGATGCTGATTTAGAGGATTTGCAAGCAGACGATGATGAAGAAATTGTAGAGTATTTAGAACGACCATATATAGTTCGTGTTAGACCAAATCATATGAACCATTGGGATGAGAAATAAACGGTCGTATTTAATTTTCGGTGTTTTTGCATTTCTATTCTGTATGCAGGATGAATTGAACATAATACAATTTTTTATCCCAGGCCCCTTGTTTATCTTTTAGATTTACAGCGTCAGTAGCTTTATTTTCTATAACATTTTAACACAAGATTTACAAGTTGCCTTGTTTCGGAAATATTGAAATTTGCACTTCTTGGGCGTTTATCGCACATTTTTCTGTACAAAATTTTGACAGTTGTATCTATCTCTCTTTTATTCGTGCGAGTCGCGTATATGTCTCTCTTTGTTTAAGATAACGCTACTAATACCAACATAAAAAACATTCGAAAATATTATTATCAATCAGAATCAGCGTTGCCAGGTTGGGCGATAAATCGCCGTTTGGGCTAATTTTTTTTCAGTTTTGCGACCTGAATATGAGGATATAAGGAAGTCGCCGGGCGATTGTTTGGGCTCCTGGAAAATTTGTTTGGGCTTGTTTGGGCTCCTGAACTGATTTGGGTTTGACTGGAATTGGAAATATTTTCATGTCATTATAACAGTAAACATCGAGTTAAGAAAAATAGCAATAGACCCAATTATTATAGAATACTAATTATTGTAGAATATCAATTTAAAATTTGAAAATCACGCGAAAATTTTAATTCGAAAATCGAAAATTGTAAAGAGTGTAGCGTATTTCACGTGAAAGGTAGGAAACCTCACATTCCGGTGGCAAGTTCCCGCCTTGCATGTTTGTAGATTGGTAGACTCGATTCAAATAGAGAAGGATCCACGACCGTTACAAAATTGCGCAAACAAGATAACGCCAGTGGCGGAGACAAATAAAATATTTTTAAACAAAATGGGACAATTAAATAATATTTTTTATTGAATTAGTTAAGGAACGATTTAAAAGCTGTATATTAAAATATAAATAAAATGCTGTTTAATATAAATATGTCAGTCATAAATGACGCAATGTAAGGCAAATTAATTATGAATAGAAAAATAAATTTTTATATAAACACGTTGAAAGCTCCTAACTCACACAAGACTTCTACGGCTAGCAGTAACAAGCCTAACACCCCTATTATAAGTAAATTAGACCCGTCCAGACGAAAAATCATTTCTGCACAGTTTTATTGATGAACTCAACTCTATTTGAATTCACTCTATTTTGTATGTTGTACTGTGGTTGTACGGTTGTACGGTTTAGACCTTAACTCAAAAGTGACCGTATATTTGTGATCTAAAGCTAAAAATATATATGTATACCAATTTACCAACAAAATTCATTTTTTTTTGGTACTAAAATTTTGAAATTGGGTCAAAAAAAAATTGATCCAATTTTAACCAAAATATTGTTTTAAGCTAATTTTGGGGTGAGGATTATGAAATAAATATTTAAAAAAGTCATGCTTTCGTAGTTCTTGAGTTAGAGCCGATTTGGGTTAGTTTTTCGCCAATAATTTCAAATTTTTGGCCAAACTTCAAAATGAACCAAATTTTGTTGATCTATGACGAAAAATATATATTTGTATCAATTTTCAATAAAATCGGAGACAAAAATGTTTTGCTTGAAATTCACGATTTTTTTTAACGTACCTATACCCCTTACGATTTTTTCGATATTTGGCCATTTTCATGGGTTTTGGATTACTGCCCATACAACTAAATAAACGGTTTATTAAAGCCCTTTTTTTAGACTAAACAATCTATGTGGATTTTAAAAATTCAAACCGCAGATTTCTATCCCTAACCATTTTATAGTTAGGATTAAAAAATATATATATATTTTTTTTTCTTTCAAAATATGGTTACAAGTCAATTAGGACCTCAAGATTTTAAAAATTTCAACCGCAGGTCTTTATCGCATTTCGTTTTTGAAATATGTCCATGCGAAAATGAAAATTTCTATAAATCACGCCATATTAAAATTTGTCATAATTTTAAAATAAGCTAAACAAATTAATCCTCATATTTTTTTTAGTCTAAATAAACTACGAGGAATTCAAAAATTCTAACCCCAGGTCATTTTCTCTAACCGTTATTTGAGTTGTAATTTTTATTAATTCACAATTTTCACAAATAATGTAAATTATGTGTTAAAGAAAGTAATTGTTTCATCTATTATAATTTAAAAACTGCCGCACTTTATGTACGGTAGTATGTTGGTAGCACTACCAACCTTGTATTAGTGTGTAACTAAAATGTCTAGTGTACATGTTGTGTATGATTTTTGTATTATCCCATATATTAAAGATATTAACTATTAAATATATCTCTTCTAAGATTTTGCTGGCTATTTTACTATAAAATAATATCCCCAACAGGTTATGGGCCCAGTATATAGCCAGTGAGTAAAAACAATACAAAAATTAAAAATTAAAAAAAACAGTGATTAAAAATGGCGTCTAAAGCAACTGACGAATTAAATCAAATTGAAAAGTTAAAAGACAGTGATAACTTTCAAATGTGGAAGTTTCAAGTTGTGATTGTGCTAAAATCCTATGAACTCTACGATGTAGTTAGTGGCGAAACTCCGCAACCTACTGATGAAACGTTGAGAGGTACATGGATAAAAAAAGACGCACGTGGACAAAAAATAATAATTACAACAATTGAAAAAAAACCAATGGTGCACCTACTTAACTGTAAAACTTCATGTGAAATGTTTAAAAAATTATGTTCAATATATGAACGAGACAACGAACAACAAAAATGTCTACTTCTTCAAGAATTTTTTAATTGTTCGTATGTGAAAGGCACAGATATGGCGACGCATATAAGTAAAATGGAAAGTATAGCCTTTAGGTTAAAAGGTTTAAACAATGAAATCAGCGATATAATGCTAATGTCCAAAATACTGGCCACGCTGCCAGAAGAATATCATCATTTCATTAGCGCTTGGGAATCTACACAGCAATCTGAAAAAACGTTAGAAAATCTTGCAGCAAGACTGCAGAACGAAGAAACGCGCGTAAAAAACAAAGAAAAAGAAAACCCTGTAGCCTTTAAAACAAATGAAAAAAAATGCTTTATCTGTCAAGGGAATCACTTGGTCAAATTTTGCAAAAATAAAAATAGAAATCGAACTAGCTGTAGCATATGCAAAAAGAATAATCACAGCGATAAAAATTGTTTCTTTCGAAAAAAAGACAAGAACGAAGGTCCAGGTGAAGATAGAAGACGTGAAGACAACAAAAAAGTATCCTTTGTAACAGATGCCAAAAATATAACAGAAGATCTTTGGATAGTCGACTCCGGGTCATCGTCCCACATGACAAATAACAAAAATTTATTTATTGAGCTCCAACCAATAAATAAAGAAATTACAGTAGCAAAAGAATCTGAATCAATGATGGCTCATGGCACAGGTATGATTGAATTTAAAAACGTTATACTTAAAAAGGTCTTGTATGTTCCAGAGCTTAGTAAAAATTTACTATCAGTCAATGCAATAACGAAGAATAACGGAAAGGTTAACTTTACCGACAATGAAGTCCAAATAATAGCCGAAAACAATATAATAATTGAAGGATATAAAACAACAAATGGACTGTACGCTGTGAAATTAGAAAAAGAAATAAATGAAGCTTTCCTTACAAATAAACAAAATACCGCTGCTGAGTGGCATCGTAAATTAGCCCATTTAAGCATTGGCAACATGAAAAAATTAATAAACATAACATCAGGCATGGATATTACTGCAAAAGACATAGATAAACTCGGAAGAATATGCGATGTATGCCTGAAAGCCAAACAGGTGAGAAAACCTTTTAATAAAGATCGAGTTAAAGCTACCAGACCTCTTGAGATCATTCACACTGATGTTTGCGGCCCAATAGATCCTGATACTTGGAATAATAAGAAATATTTTGTAACTTTACTTGATGATTATACACATTTTACATCTGTTTATCTACTAGAACACAAAAGTGAAGCCTTTGACGCAGTAAGAGAATTCATTCAACAAGCTGAAGCAAAATGGAACTTAAAAACAGTAAAAATCAGATGCGACAACGGGAAAGAGTACATCAATAATAATTTTAAAAAGTGGTGTAAAGAAAAAGGCATAATGATTGATAATACAGTTCCATACACACCTCAACTAAACGGTAAAGCCGAAAGGTTGAACCGTACATTAATGGAGAAAGCCAGAGCGCTAATTAAAGATAGCAACATGAATAAAGAGATGTGGGGTGAAGCTGTTCAATCAGCAGCATACATCCTGAACAGAAGCCCGACCGAAGCGTTAGACGTAACACCAGCTGAAAAATGGTTTAAAAAAAAACCGAACTTAAAGAACTTACAAATCTTTGGAAGCAGCACCTATGCTAAAAAATTAAGTCAATTAAAAAAGCTAGATGATCGTAGTGAAAAATATATATTTGTGGGTTATTCGCATAACTGCTACAGACTATGGGACATTGAAAAAAGAGAAATTTACTTGTCTAGAGACATAATATGTGATAATGAAATAGATAAAAATAAAGCTACGTATGAAATCACTACAGAAGATGAAATAAGTGATAGCGAAGAAGAACGAGAAAATACTACTGATGACGAAGATACAGAAACAGAAGAAAGCACAGAAATAGAGAAGGAAACTGAGAAAAAAGAAGAACCTAAAGAAAAAAGAACCATAAAATTACCGAAAAAATTCGAAAACTATGTTTTACTTACATATGAAGAAGCTACAACAGGAGCAGACAAAGAAAAATGGCGTGAAGCCATACGTGAAGAAAATGAAGCCCATGAGAAAAATGGAACATGGGAATATGTTGATGAATCTGCAGCTAAAAACAAAAGAGTTCTGAGCAACAGATGGATCTTCAAGGTTAAGGAAAATGGAAAATTCAAAGCACGACTTGTAGTTCGAGGCTGTGAACAAAGATATGGAATAGACTATGAAGAGACATTCAGTCCGGTGGTAAACATCAGCTCATTAAGAATCCTATTTGGCTTAGCAACAAAGTTAAATTATGAAATAATGCAAATAGACATAAAAACAGCCTTCCTATATGCAGAACTGACCGATGAAATCTACATGAAACAACCAGAAGGATATAACATAGAAAATAAAATATGCAAACTGAAGAAGTCACTGTACGGCCTAAAACAGGCACCGATGAAATGGAATGAAAAGTTTGCAAATTTCTTAAAAAAGAAAAATCTTATTCCAATTAGAACAGAACAATGCATCTTCAAAAATAATGATAGTTCGTTGATATTGGCAATTTACGTGGATGACGGCCTATTAATAGGAAATGATAAAAATAAAATGCAGTATCTGCTTGAAGAGATGAAAAAGGTATTTGATATGACAATAATTTATAAACCTGATTCATTTTTAGGCATAAAATTAGAAAGAACAAAAGAATATATCAAACTAACTCAATCTCTTTACACCAAGCATATACTAGAAAAATTTCAAATGTACGAATCAAAGGCAGTTATGACTCCGATGGTCCAAAATGATACGGAAGAAAATATCGACCAACAAGTAAAATATCCCTATCGAGAAGCAATCGGAAGCCTTCTATACCTTTCAAACAGAACAAGACCTGATGTGGCTTACGCTGTGGCATATAGCAGCAGAAAGGTAGAAACCCCCAGTCAAGAAGATGTTCTACGTATAAAAAGAATATTTAGATACTTAAAAGGAAGTATGGACAAAGGTATAAAATTCTATTCTAATAGTGAACTATTTTTAAATGCATACTGTGACTCGGATTTTGCGGGTGACATAAACTCACGTAAAAGCACAACCGGTTACGTAATCATGTTTTGTGGAGGACCAATCACCTGGTGCTCAAGAAAACAACCCATCGTCACACTTTCTACTACTGAAGCTGAATATGTGGCAGCAGCAGAGTGCGTAAAAGAGTTAATGTACTTAAAATCATTAATTAATGAATTAGTGAATAACTTAGTGAATAAGGTTCCTACAGTGTTGAACATAGATAATCAAAGTGCAATTAAACTAATAAAAAATGGAGTTATAAATCGTAGAAGCAAACATATAGATGTGAAATTTCATTTCATTCATGAAAAAGTTACCGAAAAAGAAATAGAAATTAAATATACCGAAACAGACGAACAAGTTGCAGACTTGTTTACTAAACCATTAAAAAATGTAAAGTTTAATAAACATAAAGATGTTTTGATTTGTTAAACTAAACTGATTCAAAAGATTGTCAAAAACGATTAATTAGAATTACATGTTTCTTTGTACTAAAAAAACACTGTTATAATATTATATGTATTTTGAATTATAAAAGCATGAAATAATTAAGAGAAGGTGTTAAAGAAAGTAATTGTTTCATCTATTATAATTTAAAAACTGCCGCACTTTATGTACGGTAGTATGTTGGTAGCACTACCAACCTTGTATTAGTGTGTAACTAAAATGTCTAGTGTACATGTTGTGTATGATTTTTGTATTATCCCATATATTAAAGATATTAACTATTAAATATATCTCTTCTAAGATTTTGCTGGCTATTTTACTATAAAATAATATCCCCAACATTATGCCATTAAAAATATTAAAATAATAATCTCAAAACGCATTAAACGATTAAAGCCTCAAATTATTTCTAGATTAAATAAAGTACAGAGAATCCAAAAATTTTAATCGGAGGTCGCTGTCTTAAACCGTTTTTGAGTTGTGCTTTTTTTTAATTCACAGTTTTCACAAATAATGTAAATTATACTATTTAAAAAAAGTCGTAATCTCAAAATGCGTTAAACGATTAAAGCCCCAATGTTTTGCTGTACTAAATAACCATGTGGTGCCCAAACTTTATCGGTTCCCGGCGCACTTAATTTATTAGAACTTTTCCGCGGTGCCTCAAGTAAAAACTGGTCTAACTGACGCAGTTGTAGGAATAATGAAATATCTTCGCGGCGCCCCTGTAACCCATCTGCGGCGCCCCAGGGAGCCGCGGCGCACAGTTTGGGAATCGCTGCGGTATAGAATAAAAAAATAAAATCTAGTAAAAAGTAGACGTTCAATGTGATATTAGGTCGTCAAGGATGAAATTTGTAGAAAAAAAGGCAAAGTTGGTTGATAACTTACAAATATAAAGAATTATTTTATTCATGAAATTATACACCTACATTGTCTATACACTTTTGCCATTTAAGCGGCAGATTGTTCAGGCCGGTGGTGTAAAACCTGGCGGACGAGAGTCAATGATTTCCTGGAAGGCCAGTGTCGGAATTAAACTGTTTTCCTATTAAAAAGTTTTCCAAATTACGGAAGAAGTGGTAGTCAGTGGGGGCTAGGTCTGGTGAGTATGGAGGATGATGAAGAAGTTCCAACTCCAATTCCTGTAGTTTTGCCACAGTCATTTGTGCATTGTGTGGTCTAGCTTTATTATTATTATTATTATTATTATTAATACAGTTTAGGGAGGAGGCAGCTGACAGCTGGTATTACTCCCGAATATACAAGTTGACACATTACAATTATTATTTTAAATAATACTTCATTTTACAATATATAAAATCAATCCACACAGGTATTTTCTAAAACAAAATTAAACAGAATTATAAAAGTTATAAAAAGTTCCAGTCCATGTTAAGGTCATATCACCAGTTGCACATATCAGTCCATATTAAATTCACTTGACAGACCATCTTACACTCACCAACTGATTCTGTAGTTATCACTTATTTTTCTACAGTTGTAATTCTATGTCCAGCTGGTTTTTGAAAATGTTTATGCTAGCTGATTCCGTCACGAGCGAAGTAAGGTTGTTCCATCCATTCACGACCCGATTGGAGAAGAAGTACTGCCTGATAGCTAACCGAAACTTTTTCTTCTTTAATTTGTAATTATGTCCTCTTAAGTGAATATTGTAGTTTCGTGTTAAGATATTTATTATATCGTTGCAGTTATAATGCCCATTTAAGATTTTATATGTTTCTATCAGGTCACCGCGTCTTCTTCTGTCTTGTAATCGTGGTAAATTTAAGATACGCAAGCGCTCATCGTATGACTTCCTTTTTAAACCTGACACTAATTTCGTAAATCTTCGCTGTACCTTTTCGAGTAGATCAATGTCTTTATTGAGATATGGTGACCAGATCTGAAATCCGAATTCTAGTATCGGTCGAACATAAGTTTTATACACCTTCAAGAAGGTGGTTTTTGTTAGTTTTTGGAAACTTTTTTTAATTAAATATATTACCATATTTGCCTTTTTAATGATTTTTATTATATGAGTTTCCCATTTTAAACTCTTGGAGACTACAATACCAAGATCACATTGGGATTCGACGACTGTTAATTGTTGGTTATTTAAATTGTAGTTTCTTTGAGGATTATTTTTTCCAATTTGTAATAAACAACATTTTTTTGTATTTAGTTTAATACCCCAATGCGTGGTCCATTCTTCAATATTATTCAAATCTTCCTGTAGTATTGTATAATTTTCTAAAGGATTATTAAATATTTTTACGTCATCTGCATATAATTTCTTTGGGGAGGATACAACATTTAATAAGTCCGTTATGTATACAATGAATAATATAGGACCGAGTACACTTCCTTGTGGAACTCCACTCAGGACAGGAAAAGGGTCAGATTCAGTCTGGCCAACTTTAACAGTAAAAGTTCTACCAATCAAGAATGCACCTATCCATCTTAAAAGATTCCCTCTAATTCCAAAATGTTCCAATTTTGTTAATAATCTCTTGAGTGGAACCGATTCGAAGGCTTTGGCAAAGTCTAAATATATTACATCAATTGGTTCAATATCATCTAAACTTTGTGTCCACGAATTGATGCAAGTTAGCAGATTTGTGATTACTGAACGGCCTGGAACAAAACCGTGCTGATGTTCGGTTATGACATTGTTTTCTAGTAGAAATGGTAGTACCTTGTTGACTATAATTCGTTCCATGCACTTGCAGGGGACACTTGTGAGACTAATAGGTCTAAAGTTTTCAACACTGGTTTTGTCACCTTTTTTTATAGATCGGTGTTACTCGAGCTATTTTCCAATCTTCCGGAAACA
Organism: Liopterus haemorrhoidalis; assembly: GCA_963971575.1. Taxonomy (NCBI): domain Eukaryota; kingdom Metazoa; phylum Arthropoda; class Insecta; order Coleoptera; family Dytiscidae; genus Liopterus; species Liopterus haemorrhoidalis. The sequence goes on from OZ020623.1 coordinate 20,612,653, forward strand.
GTCATTATGTCTGCAAGAACGGGGGCGATGATGGATGAACACTTTTTTAGCAAAATTGGAGGTATGTTATCAGGGCCTGCAGCGGATTTGTCATCTAGTGATGAAAGAATGGTACTTATTTCTTCTGTAGTGAACTCTATGTCACTTATCGAATTTTCGACTCTAGGCATGCTAAAAACATTTGGAATATTGCCGTCAGTGTCCTCGCTGTATGAGGATGAAAAGTACTCAGCAAAGGCGTTAGCAATTTTACTATGATTCTGGTGTAAAACATTATCTTTATCTTTAATTACATTTGGAGTTGCCATTTTAGTACTCAACTTCGATCTCATGTAGCCGTAGAATGCTTTTTGCCCGTTGTTAATAAGATTTTCTTCATATGTTCCTCTAACGTTTCTGATTTGTTTTGTGATTTCATTATTAATTTTTCTGTAGGCCTGGTAGTTACTTGTTTTCGAGTCTCTTTTGTATAATTTCCAGGACTTTCGTTTCTTTTTTATAAGAGTTTCTATGTTTTTGTTCATCCATGATGTTTTCCATATCCTAGTTTTATTTATTAATTTTCTTTGTTCTTCCATACAATTTTTTAATATATATTTAAAGTCCCTCCATGAAAGTTTTCGTGGCGATTCACTAGAGCTACTAAATTTGTTTGCTAAAGTGCAGGTAATTTTATCGTAGTCCAATTTCCAAAAATTTATCGGATTTGCTGTGGCAGATGTTGTGTCAGCAGAACGAGCAAAAATCTGTGTTCGGGTAACCAAAACAGCATGGTCGCTTTTTCCAATTGGTGGTAGATGTCGAATGTCGCTTATAAGGTTTTCGTCATTTACTAATATTAAATCGAGGGTCGATGGATTTTGCCCATGACGAAAACGTGTAGGTTTATTTATTAGTTGTTGGAAACCGCAGTTACTGATTGTAGTTATAAATTGACCTGCGGGGGTATCAGTAAGAGGTATTTCGCCAAGAGGCCAGGTGATTTCAGGGAAATTGAAATCTCCAAATACCAAAACATTACTTTTGCCGCTAACTTCTTGAAGTATTCTACACAAGTCATTGACTGGATCTCTTGATGACGGCCTATAGCATACGCCTACTGTGAAAGAGACATGCGATATTTTTAATGTCACCCAGAGAGTTTCTAAGTTGTCGGTAATAGGATGAAAAGTGCCAGCACAAGACGAAATTGTAATGTTCTCGATGCTCTGCTTAACGTATATAATAATACCTCCTCCACGGCCTTCGGTTCTATCCTTACGAAAAATTGTATAGTTGGGTATATTAATTATGGAGTCGGTGATTCTATCTGTTAGCCAAGTTTCAGTTAATATAATAAGAGTAGGATTATGTAATTGTATAAGTGGATAAAGTTCGTTGAATTTTGCCGTAATCGAAGCGATGTTTGTATATAGACAAGAGATATTTATTAACGTCTCCGGTTTTTTGGATCTCCTAGGTTCACTATCGTCGGTACGCCCTTTATGTAGCGCAGTGCAACGTTTCCTTCGCCACTGTTTACCCTACGTTGGAGTTCCTCTTTCATTTTGGCGTAGTATTCTCTTTGTAATTTTGTATCGTCTGAGCTTATTCTGATTTCAGATTTTAAATTTCTTTTATTTCTAAGAACGGTCATAGCTTCATTATTAGACGTGAAAATTGCCTTAATCGGTCTCCTGTAGTTTAGGTTTTCTGGATTACGTCTGCCTAATCTATATATACGAATAGGTTTACATCCTTGGTTCGATATTTCAGCGATTATGTTTGTAACTGAGTCGTTGTCGTGTTGTAGGTTTAATTCTAGGTCATCAAAGTTACTTTCTTCTACGTTGTATATTATTATATTTTTTGCACGACGGCCTCTTTCCGATATTTCATTTATAATTGCAGCCGTATTTTGAGTAGTATCAGGAGGGGCAATAGCTTTATCATGCAATGAGATAGGAGTCGATCTGTTGACCAATCTATTTTTGTTTTTCTTTAAGTTTTTGCATCATTTCGTCCAGTTGGTTGCAGTATATTTCTGCTGTGATCGATGAGCCAGTTTTTTTTTTCTTTTTTTGTTTGGTCTTTAAGTTACCTGTACGAAATTTGGCGAACCAATTTGATTTTGTCTACTGTGTAGTAACTAGAGCCCTGCAAATCCGCGGGTATCCGCGGATTATCCGCGAATATCCGCAACTTTTCTGCGGATGCGGATAAATTATCATTTAAACCATGCGGATGCGGATCGGATGTGGATTAAATGTCATATCCGCTTATCCGCAATATCCGCGTGAACATTAAATCTTCGGTTACTTTCGGAGAAACAAGCAATTGTGTTCTGACTATGCAGTCCTCGGTTATTTTCGGTTGTCTGTATATACATGATATTTTGTAGCATTCAATCTCACTTTATGTTATTATTATTAAGACAATTGTCCATGATCAAGACTGAGTTGAGACAATCAACTTAACTTTCTTTTTATTATTGAATATATTATAGAAAATAATATTTTGGACAAAAGTTTCCTGGTACACTTTCGACGTAATTCTTCCTACCTCTGCTCTAATTCTGGCTTTTAAATCTGTTAAAGGTTTTTTTTTACATAAAACTGATTAGTAAGTTTTATTTAAATACCAAAATTTACCTACATAATTTTTTCTCGAAAATTTTATTATGTACCCTGCCAATTTTTTTATACTACCCGAAGTAAAAAGTCTTGCAAATCCCAAAAATTTTAAAAATGACACATGTTGCTATTTGAAAAGGGTTGCAACGCCATGCGCGAAATGGCGTAAGAGAATTACTTGATCCTAAAAATATGAAGCACCTTCTATCAAGTAACTTTTCTGATTTTTTTTTTTAAATTCAATATTAAAAAAAGCAGCACGCCACTTACTCCCTACGAAAAAGAACGCTTAGGCCCCCCAAAATTGTTATCTCTCTCTAGATTTAAATAAGTTATTAGCGCATCTAGGCCTTAAAACTTTTGGGGTCCCTTAGGTTAGGTTAGTAATAAATAAGCTGGTAAATCCAAAAATTTTCAGTAGCGTTTTAGTGCAGAGATTACCTAAACAGGCGATGTTAGTTCTTTCCAAACTGACAGCAAAACCTGTAGTGCGGATAGTGCGGATATTTTTGCGGATGCGGATCGGATGCGGATTTGTTATTTACAAAAGCTGCGGATGCGGATCGGATGCGGATCATGGATGTGCGGATGCGGATCGGATGCGGATACAGAAAAGCTTATCCGCGCAGGGCTCTAGTAGTAACACTAGAGCCAAATACACTATTAATGTTTCGCGCAGTCTGCGATGCCGTAGTTCCACGTAAGAACTAATACTTCATAATAGTGCGAATTTCCGACCGTTTCATTTTCAACCAAATTAATTATTAAAACGAGTTTTTAATATTTTTTAGAGCAATGATATCTTTAAACAGGCGAGATGTGTAACTTTCCAACAAAAAGAAAAAAAAACAGAACGGTAAAATATTAAGCCAATGTCAAATAATAAGCTGTTAAAGTTGGAAATATTATTTACGACAAATTTCATCCTTGACGACCTGATATAAATACCCCATTTTATATATTATACACTATCAGGTAAATGAAGATCCATTCAGCTTTTTGGGATTAAGTGTTTAATTTCCAAACACACACAACAGTTTTTAGCGAATCATGCGTTTCTGCAAATAATAAACACTTGTGCAGAAAAGCAGATTGAATCTTTATTTATCTGATAGTGTATAATATACAAAATGGGTAAATGGGGTAAATATGGGAAAAATATAGATTTATTTTCAAACTCTAATGAAATTGTCATTTTAAACTAATCAATTATCTTATCCTACAAATTATATAAAATTTCGATTTACAATGTAAAAAGAAATGGTCGAAAGTCCCATTCCATCATTAAAAGTCACTAGATTTCAAAATGTAGTCCGCACCGCGTAAAGAAATGGACTACCTACTAATTATATTTGTTATTATAAAATTGTTAAATTATTATACTACTATAAATCTGTTTTATTATTATTGTTTGTAACAAAAATAAAATTATTCAATTTATGTAGAATATCATTTTTTTTATTACTCCTTTTTCGACTTTCTATTTCACATTCGGCTACTTTTGGGCTACCACTGGTTTACAAATGGCTACTTGACATGTTTGAATACTGGCAACCCTGATCAGAATAGCTATCTACGGGATAACTTGAGTTGGAAATACAGAAAGCAATTTATCCTAGCGACTATCAAATGGATAATATTATCCCATTGATAGTTATTCTTATAGATAACAGTAAGGTGAAAATACCGGGCCTAAATAAAACTAAGAAAAATAAATTACTAAGGTAACCTAACCGAAAATTTTACAAAAAGTAAATTTATTTACCTAAATTTGCACCTAAAATAGACAGTACGCATGCGCAATAAGGTAAGTTTGCAGAAGTAGAATAGTGCCTAACTTTCAAAGCGATGTCACTACAGTTGGATATTACAGAATACGAAAAATGTTAAAGTTACTATTAAAGTCACTATAAAAGTTAACTTGTAGTAACGTTACTACACGGTAACTATTATAGTAACTTTTTACAGAACTGATCTGAATACCTCCTTTATATATGTTGGCGGTCGGTAAAAAAATGTGAAAAGACTGGTCAAAAATTACTTTTGTCCAGAAGTAAAAAAATATTTGCGAGACAATAATTTTAGCAACAAGGCTTTGCTTATTTTGTATAATGCTCCAGGGCATCCGGTTAATTTATCCGAATTATCTGAAAATGTGGAGATCGAGTACCATCCCAGAAATACAACAGCTTTGATCCAGCCAATAGATCAGGCTTTTAAAATATTTAATGGCCAAAATTTAACTATTGAAGAACTAAAAGCTAGGATAGAAAATGAATTTCACTGGATAAGACAGATCAATTAAAAAATGTTATACAAAATTTTTACGAACGTTTGGGGCATTGTTTTGCAGTGCAGCATATTTGAAAATTTGTTGTAGATTATAATCTAATAATTATCAAGCGATATACGTATCTTATCCAAAAATGGTTGAGGACTTTTTAGGTCGAAATGGGCCAAAAATGCTGCGTTTAAAATTGTGCCGGACATATACCTAACACCCTGTATACACAAAAATAATAGTGGGGTATGGGTAATCCACAATATAAGAGAATGACGTCACAAAGTAAAAAAACATTAAAAATTAATTATTTCTAAAGATCAAACCATTTAAATTCAAATTCAGATTTATTTATTATGATTTCTAATATACATATCTAATACTATATAATATTGTAATACATCTCAAAACATAATAAATAAGAAGCCCATTGTGAGATGGGTACACCATCTAGAACATTGTTCTGTGCGTGGGGGTATGTTTATTTTATTGCTAATGTAGGCCAAGTATTTTAACAGAGGTTAATAAAAAATTACATAAAAATTGATAAACAAGTACTTAAAATAAATAAATAAAAATTGGAAAAATAACTATTAAGTATATTACATCAGATCTTTAGTATCTTTGAAATTAAGTTTAATTATCCAAGATTAAATTATGTTTTTATAATATTTATGTGTAACTCTACTTTTGTATATTTTACGTATTTATTAAAAGACTTGTATACTACTCTGTCAAAAGTAGCGGGAGTTTGTGATTTAAAAAGCCCGCGCTAATAATTTTTTTTAAATCTTTTTTTCATAAGATGGCAGCACTGTCCTTAATTACTGTGTCAAACATGAGCGCCATCTGTAAACTAGTTTGATTATATCGGCTGCTTTAGTTGACGTCGCGATTTTTACAATGAACAAAACTACTGAACAAAGAGTTTGCCTTAAATTTTGTGTTGCGAATGGAATTATGTGTACCGACTCGTTAAAAATGTTGGACGGCCTTCGACTGCTTCAACCCACGAAAACATAGAAAAAGTAAAGGAAATTGTGCTCGATAATCGTCGTTCTAGCTTAAGAGAGATTTCACGTAATTTGAACGTTTCTCACGAGTCCGTTCGATTGATTTGGTGAATAATTTGGGCATGAAACGCGTCGCCGCTCGTTTCATTCCTACAGAGCTGAATTTTCTTCAAAATCAGTACCGTAAACAAGTCTCTTTAGACATGCTGGATCGCGTCAATTTTGATCCCACATTCATGGAACGCATCATAACAGGTGATGAGTCATGGGTCTATGAATTTGACATGCAAACAAGTCAGCCGGCATCAGAATGGCGGACAAAAAAACGAGCCAAAACAAAAAACAAAAAACACGTCAAAGTCGCTCAAAAGTCAAGGTCATGCTCATTGTTTTCTTTGATATTCGTGGTTTGGCGCATCATAGCAGACATAGCAGACGGTCAATAAAGAATATTATTTGGCCGTATTGAAACGTTTGCGTGAGAAAATTCGTCAAAAACGACCAAAATTGTGGAAGAACAATTCGTGGATTTTACATGATGATAATGCACCATCACATAGAGCAGCATTTGTGACTGAATTTAAGGCCAAAAACGGGACAAATACCATCGAGCAACCACCGTATTCACCAGATTTGGCCCCGTGTGACTTCTTATTTCCGAAATTAAAATTGCCGCTACGTGGAACCCGTTTTGAGTCGATCGGGGCCATAAAAGAAAATTCGTGGAATGAGCTGAAGGCTATACCGAAAAGCACCTATATAAGGTGTTTCGAAAACTAGAAAAAACGCTGGAAAATGTGTGTTGCATCAAATAGGGCCTACTTTGAAGGCGACAAATTAAATTTTGATGATTAAATGAAAATTTTGTGCTTTATTTAATAATTCCCGCTAATTTGCTGACAGAATGTATTTTGTTTGTATGTTTATAAAAAAAAAAAACTGTTCATTTTTTTCCTTATTAAATTTTTCTGGAATAGCTATTTGTTGTTTAGTTCCTCTTGTTTCTTAACTATGGAATTAAAAAAAAATAACAATACATTCTGAATCTACATAGACCTAAATTAAAAATCTGACCAAAATTAGAGGTAAAACCCCACTCCTATTGAAAACAATTGACCACTTAATGTTCTTCTAAATGTTCTATAGTAAAAATTTGTTTTTTCTGCCTTAAAATTCTTATATTTAGAAAATCTTCTTTCGACATCCACACTTGTTAGGTGAGTATTTAAATTTAGATACAATAGCCGTATACATGTCAAATGATCGACAATTTCTCAGCTTCCCAATTTTCCCATTTCAAAGCTGTTCAATTTTGTAAGAACAAACTAAGAAGAAATTTTGTTTTCAATAGTTTGCACCTTTAAAACTGTATGTCATGTTGGTATTAAAAAATTATAAAAAATTACACTTTCTTAATAATTATCAGAACCAATAAATCTAAAGTCGATTTTACAGCGTAAGGAATATTTTTTATTGACATTTAAAGTCCGTATTACACTATAAAAGTGACCAAAATATCTAGATCTGGTTTATCCTTACAAAAGTGAACAGCTTATAGTATATTTTATTTTGAAAATTTGAGACTTTGGTGATTGTTGTGTTGTAAATGGACTTTAGGAAGAATGTCAATTTGTAAATATGGCTTTGATTTTTCTTAGGTTATATTCATTTAAAAATTACAAATGAAAGATTGTTATTAATGTCAATTAATTGTCAAATATTTTGAAAGATGTCATCTCAGAATTATCACCCTAATATGATATGTATATACAACATAAAAAATGAAGTTTCACTCTTAGTTATGTATTACAAAGTGAAAAAGAGTATACTCATAATTTTATTCATAACTTTCATTGAACCCGAACGAGAAAAAATGTATGTTCTTGAACCTAAAAAAAAAAAAAATCTGGTATTGAATCTGAACTTGAAACCGAACTGAAATTACCACATTGAACCTGAATCCGAACCTGAACCTAAATAGGGGAAACTTCCTAAGTGCCCTGACATCTGGTGGCAATTTGCGGAATATACGAAAGTGACATTATTTTGTTTTGTTAAATGGAGAAATACGTGTTTTTTTGTTGTTTGTGTTTTATTTTTGTGAATCATTTTGGAAAAAAACAATTAATTTTGTTGTGTGCCGCAATATAAATCGTGAATAAGGAAGAAGCTTTCTTAAACATTCCATAACTTACCTACATCGAAAAAAATTGAAATCAATTGAAACGACGTTTGGAGGCAGAGAGAAAGTGGATCGTAGGTTTTTATGGATCCAAAAACTAAAAATGGGCAAAAATCCAAATGTTTGCTCGTTGCATTTTATGGAAAGTAACTTTTTACGTCCAAGAAAAGACTGAAAAAAAGCATTTATCCCACCCAAAATTTACCTAAATCATCAGTTGATATATTAAAAGGCCCTTCTACTTTGTCAGGCAGAGATATTCATTTTTACTAATATATTTACCATATTTTTGTTTTTGTATATTGACAGACAGTCAAAAAGAATTAAAAATACAATGAAAAACTAAAAATTTTCTTGAAATTTCTTTAGAATAGTATATTATTACATATTTTGTAAATCGTAGATTACCTTTAAATTAAAAAAATCTCGGAAAACAGGAAAAATACAACTCGTGTTCATTTTCACCATGTAAACAAATCACGAGTAACGGTTTAATGTCACTTTCGAGTGTTCCAGCTATGCCACATATGGCGCTGTAATCATAAAAGGTTTCCCCTATAAATTCAGCTTCAGATCTCTGTGATTAACTATAATTTTAACGCTATTAGACTATACAAATTGTATTTTATATTGTACTGATTGGTTAATCTGGTTATTTCTTTACATTTATAGTTAGATTAATGTCTAATTTAGACCTGTTTAACAAATTTAAACTGCTTACAGCAAAATCTACAAGTTTCCAGTCATAAGTATTAACAGCAGTAGGAATATGTGGTGTTGTAATAAACTGCATTGTATTGGGATTAGTGATAGTAGCAGTAATAGTCATAAAATCTCCACCGCGGTTATCTCCAACTGCATCCAGATAGAAATCAACGAGTTTATTAGACTTGTATTGGATCCACATTAAAATAACCAGATTACGCACATGTATATAATAAGTATGCCAACCGTAATGAGGCTGTATAGAAAAATCTACGGTAGCCGAATCGTCATTTACAATAGCGATCAATTCGGTACCATGGTTTTTCACCGTGTGTTCAGAACGTGATGTGCCTAATGGTATTTTCTGTTGGCAATAGTCACATGGGTATTCTCTATACTTGCAGAAATTGAACTGATGGGCAGAGATTACTTTATTGCCTGTCAGTCGATATGGACAACCTTTTCCTTTGTTCTCGCACTCTGTTCCAGTAGTGTTCGGTTCCTCCTTTAACTTCTTAACGATAACACACCAAGTACATCTTTCTCCTTCGCTCTCCTTGATTTTATTTCCACAGTCAGCACATCTGAAATAACACTAGTTATGTATATGCCGCAAGACATGGGTGCCGTGAGAGGGTGAAAGGTGTGTAAGAGTGCATTTTCACACATTTCAGTAAGGTGACCATACGTCCCGAATTGGCCGGGACAGTCCTGAATTTCCGCCTTGCGTCCCGAATTTTTTCACAGGCAATATTTATCCCGATTTCGGGTTTTTTTTTTCCAGAACTGTCTCGAATATTTATATTTAATATATATATATATATATATATATATATATATATATATATATATATATCCGCAAGTTCGTATACAGTTTGGAGAATGTCATAGAGAAATTTGTTATTCTTATCCATTATTTTTACAAAACATGAACTAAAAAAAATCTACCGAAAGGGTATTTTCCTTAATGAACAGCTGACAAGTGACATTAAATGCAATATTACGGATTAAAGTAAATTATGAAGAAAACTGTGTGGATTTTTATTAATTGTTTTATTTTTATTTTATTAACGGCCTTTGTTAACTAGAACAATGAGCCAGACATGGTATTTGTTCAATATTTCCTAACTGAGGATAACACAAGTACACAAGAAGGAAAGTATAGTGCAGAGGGGTCCGTCTCTGCGGGATTTATACAAACTGGAATCAGACCATCGGAAAGGAAGACAGTAGAGATGTACAGTTAATTCTAAGAACAGTTTTAAATGTCTAGCTTTATGTTGTTGAGAAATTTTATTACGTATTTGTAAATTTTTTCGTTTCTGCATAACTCCGTCATTGTTGTAGGAACGTTAATTCTGTTTATTGATAATTCCTGTATGTAGTCGCGTCTTTCGTCCGTGAAGTGTAGGCAGTCAAATATGATGTGTTCCATAGTTGCATCAGACTCATAGTCACAGTCGCATACTGGCGACTCAATTATGCCCATCTTGTATAGGTGTGTTGGGTAACACCCATGATTATTTCTTAGTCGTACGATTTTAACTATCTCACCTCTTTTCCAGTTGTAATAAAAAAACCAAGGTTTTCTTATCACCGGCTAAATCTCGGCATATCTTTTTCCTACAGTCAAACTCATTGCAGTGTATTCTCTTTGCCATATGTTTTCTGTTCTTTTTTTGAGAACTGTTTTTATATCGCTTGGGGGGAGAGATATATCCAGTGGAGTACCCTTGCTGGTGGCTTCTTTCGCTAATTTATCCGCTGTTTCATTTCCTAGAGTACCACTATGTCCTTTTGTCCAATGGAATATGATTTGTTGTTTTTCCGCAAGTTTGGAGAATGTCATAGAGAAATTTGTTATTCTTATCCATAGGCATATGTATTCCTTTAATAGCACTTTGGGAGTCAGATATGATAGATATGTTTTTTTGTTGTATTTCACGGCAGAATTCCACGGCTTTCTGTATGGCTACCACCTCGGCTGTAGAAATAGACGTTTGGTTTGGAAGTTTAAACAAAGCTGAATGATCTGACTGCGGATCATAGAATGCGCAGCCTACACTTGTTTCATTCTTCGATGCATCTGTGTATATTTTGTATTCCGACGTAGGTTTTTCCTTCAGATGATGTGCAAATTCATGTTTGTCACTAAAGTGGAACGGATACAAGAAGCATATTGGTTTATTTGTACTCATAATAAGATTCTTTTGCATTTGGACCCATTTATTGGCCTCAACCAGAGTAGGTGTAGGTTTCTTTGCCCAATACCTATTTGTTTCACAGAGATGGGATAATTCATCCAGCTTATTTAATAGATCGCATATAGGAAGAGAATTTCTTTTCAACATGTATGTATCTGCAAGTTTCCTTCTTCGAAGAGCTCTGTATTGTACTCGGTCAATATTAGTTAGTCTTGTCTGGTTGGCACCTCCATAAAATATACTACCATAGTCTAGTCTTGCACGTATGATGGCTTTGTATACTAATAGACAGATTTTTGGATGAGAACCCCATTTATTTCCTGCTATAGCTTTGATAATATTAGTAAGCTTATCGCATGCTGTAATTAACTGTTGGATGTGGGCGCTCCATGTTAATTTCCTGTCCAAGTACATACCCAAAAATTTGGACACCGGCTTTACAGGGTAAGAAAATTTATTTAATGTTATTTCCGATGGTAGATGTGTTGGATGATGTCTTGTGAATATTGTAATCTGACATTTCTCATTTGATAATTCTAGTCCTTGTGAAGTGAATAACCAATTTGTTAGTTTTTTCATAGATGCATTTAGTGCTTCCGTGCAACGTAGTAAATGTTTATGGTCTGTGTACAAAACAACATCGTCTGCAAATTGCAATATTTTTGTGGAAGGGGAAATATAGTGCTCTATAGCGGACATGTATATGTTGAATAAAATTGGACTTAGAATAGCCCCTTGCGGAAGGCCTATATTGGCATTTCTAGGACCTTGAATTTGGTTTTTCCATTTTACATACAATGGTCTGTCAGAAAGAAGACTCAAAATAGACTGTGTGAAGCTGCTACGTATACCAAGTTTCAGGAGAATATTATTTAGAACTGGAAGTTGGACGTTGTCATATGCTCCTTTTATGTCCAAGAATATTGCCGAGAGATAATAATTTTTGCTAAACGCAAGGTTTAGTTTTAAACAGATTATCCATAGTGCTTCTGCTTTTCCGAAATCCAAATTGCGATTCTGGGAGTTAGTCTTCATGTTCTAGCCACCACTCTAATCTTCTTTTGACAATTCTTTCTAGAGTTTTTGTAATACAAGAATTAAGTGAAATAGGACGATACGATGAAGCTATATTAGGATCTTTTCCGGATTTGAGAATTGGAATAACTAATTGGGTTTTCCAGATTTTATCAAAGTTATGGGATGTCCAAGACTGATTAAAGATATTTATTAGAACTTGTTTTGCCAGGGGGGCAGGTTTTTTATCATGCAGTAAGTAATGTTGTCCATCCCAGGGGAGGTATTTGTGGTTTTTGTAGCTATTTCTAACTCTTCTATTGTGAAATTGGAGGTCAAAACTTGGCTGTCGCTATGCGAATCATGTAAGAAGTTAAGTTTATTATCGACGTAAGGTGGTGCTAATTTATGAAGAAAGTCTTCAATCCAAGTGTTATTTGAGTTTGAGGGATGTATTCTCTCGTTAATGACATAACCTTTTACATTTTTAACAGTGCGCCAAATATCACTGACTGACTGATTCACATTAATGCTTCGCATCGTTCATGCCAAGATGTTGTTCTTTTTTTCCTGAGAAGTTTTTTGCTGCTTGCGTCGGATCGTTTATAATCCATAAAATTGTCCAACGATGGACTGGCTAAATATTTTTGATATGCAGCTTTTCTTGTTCTAATTATTCTGGCGCAATCCTCATCCCACCACAAGACTGGGCGTTTCTTTCTGACAGAAGGTTTTCTTATGGGGATTGATAAATCTGCTGCTTCTGTTATTATTTTGATGAAAGATTTTAAATTTTTTTCTGATGGCTAAATGTCCTTTAATTTAGTATTAATGATCTGCTGGTATACATCCCAATTTGCATCTTTACTCTTCCATCTTTAGGACGGAATATATTTTGGAATATCTTCTGCCTCTGTTCCTGTAGAAATAATAATAGGTGCATGGTTTGATCCCATTGTGTCTTTCAATGTTGACCATTCGCAATTTAGTGCCATATCTACCGAACAGAGTGTGATATCAGGTGCTGAGGGTCCGTGGACAGTGTTTCCAACTAAGGTAGGTGATCCGTCATTTAATATGAATAAATTATGGTCGTCTGCATATTGCTGGAGAGTCTCTCCTGCTTTATCTGAGGATAAGCAGCCCCACTCAACACTGTGTGCGTTAAAATCACCACCGATTATGACAGTGTTTCCCAGTTTTTTACACATATCAGTCCAGCTACTTTTGGAGATTTTCGATCCTGGGGCACAATAAATGGATGCTAATCCAATTTGTTTATTCCCAATGAGAGTGAGCAGAATACCACTTATTTGAATGTTATTATCTTGACTGTTAAATTTTAGTACATTGATCTGCTCTGATAATTTTGTAACCGTCCAGAGAAATTTGCTTTTCGGGATGAAATCAAGTTTCTGATAAAAGAGCGATCGAGATATTTTTGTCGTGAAGAGTGTATAGTAGACTTTCTTTATTTGCACGTACAGACCGTGCGTTCCACTGTAATATTTTAATTTTGATTGGCTCCATTGTTACTTAAGAGATTTGAGACTGATTCAATTTTGTTTTTGAGCGACAATGTGATAGATGATTCTTCCGCCTGCGAGAGTAAGGTTTGAATTATTTCCAATAGTATGGATACAATAAGTTGATTGTTTTCGTTTCGTGGTTCGGTTAATAGATGTGGTTGTGGCGGGTATGGGTTTTGAATGGGAGACGGGATTATTTTAAAAAAACATGAACTAAAAAAAATCTACCGAAAGGGTATTTTCCTTAATGAACAGCTTTTGGGCAAGTGACAAGATTCAACTTGATGTAGACACATTAAATGCAATATTGCTGATTAAAGTAAATTATGAAGAAAACTGTGTGGATTTTTATTAAATGTTTCAAAGCAAAAAAAACCTACTCAAAAAGATCCATAGTTCGGAAAAATACACACAGTTTTCTACTGAGAAATTTTAATGAATAAATTTTGAATTCATTTAAAAAAATACTGTGATTTTAATAATATTCCTTTTATACTCTATCTCCGAAAAGACTGATAGCAATAAAATTTATTATTTGTAAAAAGTTATTGTATTATCACACAGAAGCGGTAAAACAAAAGCGACAAAATATGAATAGTTCGAAACGAAATATTGTTAAAAACAACCTAGTGTGCCGCACATATTATATGGGAATACGAACTAGGGTTAAACACAATAGGTCATAAAAATTTGACCCTAAAATTTTGAGCAAAAATATGGTCACAGGGGTGTGTTTAATGATATGATAAATATGGTCATAGGCGTGCGTTTAATAAAATGATAAATAGTAATATAGAAATACACAGAACCAATTTAAACGTGTTTAAACTGTGCACGCCACTGGTAACTGCCTGACAAAATGATTTATTACTATCAGTCTTTCAGAGATAGAGTATAATAATATAAGTTAATTATCTATGATTAAAAATTTTCATTTATTATAAATTATTATTATTTGCTGTATATAATTTGTATAAAAAAAAAAAAAAAATAACTAAACAATTATATTTGAATAATCCCCTCCTCTCTGTGAGCTCCCGTCCTTAATTTGGAACTAAAAATAGGGTCACTTTATTTTCAGGGTTTTGTAGGTATTAAATAAGTAGATATGACAGAAAACCCTTATAACGTCACTCATGTGTCTGTCTGTCTGTATGTACGGTAGAAATTATAGCCAAACGGCTTAACATAGAAAGTTGAAATTTGGAATGCTTATACAACTCTTTGACCAACATATAGGAAAAATAATGAGAGTTCTAGAAATAATATCCCGAAATAAATATAAACAATTATGTCAGTGGCGCAGCAAAGGGGGGGGGGCGACGGGTCTCAAACGTGAAATGAACGATACCTCAAACGTGAAATAGAGTAGAAATAGTAGAAATTAAATAAAAAAAGTAGTTTTGGAGACAGTCGGGGTCTAAAAATCAGTATTTGGTTTTATTTTATAGATGAATGTGAATATGAATGATTTTCTTAGGTATTTTTGAGATTATGATGTTTTACACACAAAAAAAAAAGTAATATAAGATGTATTGAACAACAGTGGCGTATTTTTAGGAGGGCACTGGGGGCACATTCCCCCTTTAAGGCCCAATGAAATTAAACTTTAATAAATTTAACATAAGCGTTCAGCAAAATAGCATTTTACAATATACATATAAGCTATATTTTATTATGATTAGTGTTGAAATTAACAGAAAATGCATATTTCCATGTTATTTTTAGGGTTTCGTAGGTATAATCAAGAAAACCTTATACCGCCACATTAGTGTTCGTTCGGTAGAAATTGTGGCCAAGCGGCTGAATAAGAGAGCTGAACATAAGTACGAAAAATATTGAGACTTCAAAAATATATTCCGCGAAAAATATAAACAAATATTTATTTATCGAAGAAAAAAGTTAATATAGTAATATAATAATTAATAATAAATAGTATAGTAATTAATAAAATTGGAGGTTATATCTGTTTTTAAAAACGGCTGAACATATTTTAACGAAATTTGGCACAATAGAACCAGAATTCAAATTTGGAAAAAAAAATTAAAAATTTTAAAATAAAAAAAAAAAAATACACAGGGTGTTTGTTTGAAACGGGGCATCCCGAAAATCTCCTTTATTTGTAAAGATACAAAAAATCTTCAGAACAAAAGTTAAACTAGACAAAAAGGCCCATCTAAAGGTTACTATAAGAATTCTGAAGCACTTCCGGTTTTACCGGAAATGATGTCAACTTTTGATCTAGCATAGGGAATCGATAATTTTATATTTTTTTCCTAAAAGTACATTAAATTAGCTTTACAATGACACCAAAAAGTCATAGTTTTATGTTAACCATTTCAAAATGGTGACCATTTATTTACAAAATAATAATCAACATAAGTTTTACAAAGTTGAACGTAGCAAGCTTTGAAAACAATAAAAAAAGAGAAAAGAGATGGAAGAGTGAGAAAATGTGTGGAAAATAATGGTGGTTTGACCGAACATTTGTATTTTTTTTTTGTTGTAAAATAGTAGTTTTTTTTTCTAAATAGTCAAATAGTTTATTTTAGAGATATTTTATTTCTTTTTTATTGTTTTCAAAGCTTGCTACGTTCAACTTTGTAAAACTTATGTTGATTATTATTTTGTAAATAAATGGTCGCCATTTTGAAATGGTTAACATAAAAATATGACTTTTTGGTGTCATTGTAAAGCTAATTTAATGTACTTTTAGGAAAAAAATATAAAATTATCGATTCCCTATGCTAGATCAAAAGTTGACATCATTTCCGGTGAAACCGGAAGTGCCTCAGATTTCTTATAGTAACCTTTAGATGGGCCTTTTTGTCTAGTTTAACTTTTGTTCTGGAGGGAGATTTTCGGGGTGCCCCGTTTCAAACAAACACCCTATATGTTATCTCAAAATTTTCTTTCTTAGGAGATATTTTTGGGTTAAAACAGGTACTAAAAAACTTAAAATATTTCCTTTATAAATAGTACTACCTTAACAGAAAAAAATATAGAATAAAAATTGTTTATAAGAAAACAAATCTTATTTGTTCTATGCATTTTTTCCATTTGATGAATATTAGAGTAGTTACGGGGGGACACCCTAAAACTAAAATATTGAAATATTTCACTTATTACTCTCTTCACATCAAAAATGAATGTTAGAAAAATTATTTAGAACGAAGAAACATTCCTTTCGAAGAAAAAAGATATTAAAACAAGTAGAAAATCAAAAAATTAATCGATATTTTTATATTTATAGCAAAAAATGAGACTTCACATGCATATAAAATATACGATAAACAAAGACTGACGTCTCGTTAGCATACGGATGACGCGTAGCTTGTCTATTTACCCCCACCACTACAAGTTACGAGACCACCTTATCTTACATATATAATTAGCTAGTGTGTGTTTGTGATCTGGGTAACACTGTGACGTCATTTTTGATTGGCTAACTGGGAACACCCTGTCTCTTGATTGACAGATTTGTTCTCTAAGAATTTATGAATATAATTACGTATAGAAATGTGTAAGATTTCGTAGGCATAAACAATAAACTCTAGATACTCCTATATCCTTTGACTGATATCAACAATATTTTGCAGATTTATTCTCTAAGAAACTGCGAATAAAATAACATATAGAAATGTCTAGGGTTTCGTAGGCATAAACAAGAAACTCTAGACACTCCTATATCCTATGTTAGATATGAAAAATATTTTGCAGATTTATTTTCTAAGAAACTGCGGATAAAATAACATATAGAAATGTCTAGGATTTCGTAGGCATAAACAAGAAACTCTAGATACTCCTATATCCTTTGACTGATATCAACAATATTTTGCAGATTTATTCTCTAAGAAACGGCGAATAAAATAACATATAGAAATGTCTAGGGTTTCGTAGGCATAAACCTTATACTTTAATAATCTTGGGTCGTACCTACAAAACCCTAAACATGTCAGGCGATTAGAATTTAAATAAAAATTATTTTGACTATTTTATTTATATCAAATTTGGTTCTTTATGTAAAATTTTATGGTACTTGACAAATATGCCACTTTTTTATACATGTATGGTTATATAGTAAAAATTATTTCTAGAAGAGCTGCCAACCTTAGAATCCAGCGCACGCCACTGACTTATTTGATTTCTCACATTCCGGCAATTTAAACTGCACTGAGTGTGCAACAACTAATGCCGACAAAACAATTTTTAAAAAATCTTGTCACTAATATTTGATGACGAAGGCAACAATGAAACAGACACGTCATCAAATATTGGTGACATGGCAGTCAACGTGTTAATAGAATATAATGAATAGTAAATATAACATAAAATACCTGCGTTCAGATTCTGAAGATTTCTGCAGAATTGGTTCTGGGACATCCTGCTGCTTTAAAGTCTCCTGTCCCATCACTTCTGGGTTGCCCAAAATCACGTTCTGACAGGTAATTGTGAAAAATTGCTTGGAGCATAGCGCGGCCCGTAACGCAACTTCTTCATAATTTGGGCCAGTTTTCTGCTGTTGTAACTGCTCTTTTTCAGTACACCCAAACATGATGCAAGGACTTCAGTTCAACTTGACAAACAATCAGTGACTGATGATGGTCGCTCGAGCCACAACCTGTTCCTTTATATTGCTTATCACCCAAGTTGTTGACTGTTTTTGTCTAATAAAATAGATTTATAAAAAAATATGTTTTGAGTTGTTTATTTTTGCGGTTATTTTATATCATATTTGTATTTTTTACCAAATATGACATACATAAAACTAAAAAATATTTTTATCGTATAATTTATTTATTTTGTCAAATTGTATTTATCTATTAAACTCTCAACAATTCTTTTGATTTAGTTGACCGCAGGTTGCATCAGGATTGCCAGATTTTCAAAACAAGATTTTAGGATTTTATAATAAAACTAGCAGACCCCGTTGCCAACAACGTTGGCAAACTGATTACGAATAAAAATCAATATAAGCGGAATTAATCATTAAAATTTGCATGATTCTGCTTATATTAACAAAACAAAAACGTTTCTTGATTATACTTAGGAAAAATTAGTATCGGGCTGGATACGGCCCGCGGGCCATATGCTGGACATCAATGGTATAGCTGTTTCTGATTATACCTAGGAAATCCAAAAAAGCCGCTCAATGCATGTCGTTTAAAGTTTAAAAATTAGTATCGGGCTGGATACGGCCCGCGGGACATATGCTGGACATCAATGGTATAGCTGTTTCTGATTTTACCTAGGAAATCCAAAAAAGCCGCTCAATGCATGTCGTTTAAAGTTTAAAAATTAGTATCGGGCTAGATACGGCCCGCGGGCCATATGCTGGACATCAATGGTATAGCTGTTTCTGATTATACCTAGGAAATCCAAAAAAGCCGCTCAATGCATGTCGTTTAAAGTTTAAAAATTAGTATCGGGCTGGATACGGCCCGCGGGCCATATGCTGGACATCAATGGTATAGCTGTTTCTGATTATACCTAGGAAATCATAAAAAGCCGCTCAATGCATGTCGTTTAAAGTTTAAAATTTTAGTATCCGGCTGGAGACGGCCCGCGGGTTGCGTAACATCAATTCAAAACCTGCCCCTGACACAACAACCTTCCCTCGAGTCACCGTATGTACTGCAATGCTCTGCTCTAGTGTCTTGTAAGCTATCTGTTTCGTCGTATACGTCGCCCCCTACTACTAACTTCGTTACCGCCCACACCCCGCAAAACCCATTCACACCACGCAACTTAGCATTACGATGACACACAGAAATTAGGGTTTTTATATATATAATTAAACCAAGGTATAAAAAAGAGAGCAAAGCGGCGAAATTAAATAAATTAATTCCTGTTAACACGCGCATAGTGGAGCGTACTGCAGCGAGGTTATATCGTTGTTATAGTCGAGCAAGGCGACGCGTTCAACAATTTTGATTTCTCTGCTATCATCGTTGCTGAAATAGTTGTTTAAAATGGATATTGAGGCATTTACAAGTAGTTCTCATTTATAAGAGGTATTTATTGTAGGTTCCGATTGAAATTTGTCAATTTTTTATCAATTTATGTTGAATTTTTTCCAAAATATAATCAAACGTTGAAATACTCATGCGAAAATAATAATGAAACTTCTCTGGATGTTCGCGGAGTTGCATATAGAAATGATGAAATTCACCATGTATATGTCTACTTTTATTTATTCTGTGAACATTGCACCTTCTAGTGTGTTTATTTTTATTTTTTAGTAAATACCAAATTTTCAGGGAAGAGTTTTATGTTAGCAAGAAATCCATTATAATTTTGTGAACTTTCTGCTCGATTTTAAACGCGTCACTATGTGTAGACACTCTTTTATAAGCGCGACATTCTTTCACTGTTTTACTCTCCGCTTTCATCGCTGCTTTGCTCTATAGGGGAAGTATTTTAAGATCGCAGCGCTATTTCGGCAAACTTGGAACCTTCAAAATAGACATTCGTTACATATAAACAACGTGAATTTTACTTATGGAAAATGTTTACTGGTGGTTTTTGTAATTTTGCTACAATATTAATACTTGTTTTTATGCAATTATATTTTTATGCAAACATTTTTTATAAAAAAAAACGCGACACAATGTCTATTTCTGTAGTTCCTTCAATCCCACCAGATGTCATATCGCTTAGCAATTTTTCCCTATGCTTCACTATGTGCTTAGCCTAAGTGAGCTATTGTTTGTCCGAGAACGTCGCTCGGACTGGTGGGGAGTGACCGACCACACACCTCAAGCCCCGCTAGAACCAAGGAACTTAGCGTTACCAACACACAGAAATTAGGGCTTTTATTTATATAAATCCCGATCCAAAAAAATTGATGTGAAGTGTGAATTTTCACACATTTCAGGGTTCGCAGGTATTCAGTAAGGAAATGATGATTATTTGGGATGCCAAAACAAATTTTATGTTAATTTTTTTTTTTTTTTTGTTAATTCTAATTCGAATGCCTAATACCATTATTTAGGTTTCAAAATATGTGCAGTATTTTTTTTATATAGCAAGGTTTATTAAGATTTTGAAAATTGCGCCTATGGCTTCCATTGCTTGTCAATGGAACAAGTCATAACGCCTCCCCTCTGATTTCATTTATTCAATTGCAACAATTTCCACTGGTTATTAAATTTACCCTTTTAAAAATTAAATGCAACATTTGCCCAAATATAACTAGAATTTTGAAAAAATAATTCAAACAAAATAAAAATAAAAACAAAGCAAAAAAAAAAAAAATTTGTCTCGAGACCGGAACCCTAGTTTGCAAATTAGAACGTGAGAGCGCTAACCATTACAACATGAAAGCATGCTGGCTTTCTTTATTACATATAAGTTATTAAATATTTTACATGATCAAGCAAAAAAAATATTGTTTTATGCAAGCGAATTAAACATATTTTAGTTAAAAGCACAAAAAATGCGTTATTTTCCGAAAACATAATCTGATCAAAAATTCTTGTTGTACTATTCCGGTTCAGACAAATGTACATTACTTAGAATTGTTTCAGATTTTTAGTTTAAACCATCTGGGCTACAGGGTGTGGGACAAAAATTTTTTTGCACAATTTTGGCAAAAATCGCTTCAAAATAATTTATTTTGTAAAAATAAAATTTTGATCGTTACTCTACGTACTGAGTAGGGTATCAAATGAAAGCCCTTATCATTTGATACCCTACTCAGAATTTTAAAACAATATTTTTTTCGATGAGCAGATATTTGTTTATAGTTTTAGGGGGATATAATTTTTAGATGTTTTAGTATTTTTCCTATGTGCGGGTCAAAGAGTTGTATAAGCATGCCAAATTTTAACTTTCTAGGTTTAGCCGTTTGGCTAGAATTTTTACCGAACAGACAGACAGACAGACGACAAAATGACGGTATAAGGCTTTTTTGGTCATACCTACAAAACCCTAAAAAGGAACAACTATAAACATTTTTTTTTAATTGAAGGCTTTCATTTTAGGTGTTAATATTCCACAAACATATTACATGAAGCATTTTTATGAAATAAAAATAATATAAAACTTAAAAATTCATAATTTTTACACATTTCATGTTTTTAGGGTTTTGTAGGTATGACCAAAAAACCCTTATACCGTCATTTGGTCGTCTGTCTGTCTGTCTGTCTGTCTGTCTGTCTGTCTGTCTGTCTGTCTGTCTGTCTGTCTGTCTGTCTGTCTGTCTGTCTGTCTGTCTGTCTGTCTGTGCAGAGCATGGCATGCTTATACAACTCTTTGACCCGCACATAGGAAAAATACTAAAACATCTAAAAAACATATCCCCCTAAAAATATAAACAAATATGTGCTCATCGAAAAAAAAAATATTTTTTTATAATTCTGAGTAGGGTATCAAATGAAAGCCCTTGGTACGTGGATTAACGATCAAATTTTTATTTTTGCAAAATAAATTATTTTGATGCGATTTTTGCCAAAATTGTGCAAAAAATTTTTTGTCCCACACCCTGTAGCCCAGATGGTTTAAACTAAAAATCTGAAAAAATTCTAAGTAATGTACATTGGTGTGAACCGGAGTAGTTCAACAGGAATTTTTGATCAGATTAGGTTTTTGGAAAAAAACGCATTTTTTGTGATTTTTGGCTAATAATGTACACAAGTTATAGCTTTGTAACAAGCAACACTCTAACGTGTGTGCTGGTCTAGTGGTATTTGACGCTGACTTTTCAACCATGTAACCCGATCCGATAGGGATCGAACCCTGGAGAAGAGACTATATATATATTTTTTTAATTTCTATATTGTTTAAATTATTTTTTCAAAATTCTATTTATATTTTGGCAAATGTTGCATTTAATTTTTAAAAGCGTAAATTTAATAGCCAGTGGAAATTGTTTAAATTATAATTTAATTCTGTTTCAATGTACACGAAATCAGAGGGGCGGAACTTATAAGAACCAATGGAAGCCATAGGCGCAATTTTGAAATTCTTAATGAACCTTGCTATATATAAAAAAAAATACTGCACATATTTAGAAACCTAAATAATGGTATTAGGCCTTCGAATTAAAATTAACAAAAAAAATATTTTAATATAAAATTTGTTTTCGCATCCAAAATAATCATCATTCACTTACTAAATACCTGCAAAACCCTGAAATGTGTGAAAATTCACACTTCACATCAATTTTTTTACGTTTTTAATAAGTATAAGAAGCCAACAGAATTCTGAATCATTTTTAGAGTTTTTCTAGGTATAAGCACCAAAAACACCTTATAACGTCACGTATGTGTTAGTCTATCTGTATGGTAGAAATTGTAGCCAAACAGCTTGACATAGAAAATTGAAATTTGGCATGCTTATTAGAGGTCTGCACGGGCCTATTTTGGACCACCTTTACCCGGCCCGGCCCGTTATGTTTCCAGTCCGGCCCGGCCCGAGCACGAAAATATTAATACAATTATTGCATCTACCCGGCCCGAACCCGACAAAATTTTAAATTTGACCCGAATAAACCTTGTTAAAAAAATATTCTGATACAAAAATTGCTTACAATTTGTAATAATTATAAAACTAGAAATTAAAAAAAAATATATATTTTTTAACGAAGGTTTAAAAATATATTATTTAAAGGTATTATTGTTCTTCTCCGGCCCGGCCCGGCCCGAGCCCGAATATAATACATGTCAGTTGGCCCGAACATGTCAGTCGGCCGGGCCTAGGCCCACGGGCCAAGCCCGAGCCCGTGCAGACCTCTAATACTTATACAACTCTTTGACCCAATATAGTCTAGTGCCTACGTCGAAAGATACTGCACTTGATGATAATGGAATGCCATTTGGCACATGTGTTCCTTATAAAAATTAAATCATTTTGACCCGCAGCACCTATTTTTGAATCGAGGCAGATTCAAGATGGCGGCGAAACTAGCGCGCCAATTACGATAACGATAACTAATTTTTATGATAGAGCGAAATAGCTAAATAAATATTTGTACAATGGACCTTTAGCTACAATTTGCCGCGTCGTACGAGAACATTCGTTACTTAGTTTACAAGATACCGTCCATAATTCATTCTCAGACGCAAAAAAGTGATTTCCGAAATGGCTAACGAATTTCGTATGATATGGCTCGCTTTCTATTAACTTAATGCCGTAGATTACGAATCTGTTATCAAAATGGCGAAAATTTTAAATTTTGGTAGATTTTTTCCCCAAATTCGAGACATGATGATATACTCTATCACTGCAAATCTGCGTATATTAATATTTTTTTTCAATTCTTCCTAAATCTGTAGGGCATATCCTTGGCTACAAGAATATGTGCGGAATTTTTCTCTGAGGGGTGCTGAAATTAATGTAGCGGCCGAAATGTGTAAAGTCACAACTTCATATTATTTGGACACTCTTTATATCATTTTCGACCAAATCGGACCTGTAAATTACAAAAATGAAATAAAAAATGGCATATTACTTATTATTATTCGAGTTTTACCCGAAATGAAATAAAAAATTTGACATATCCGGCCGGAACGGCTGTAAACTATGACATTTAAGTAAGATACACCATGTATATACGGAATGCATCAATTTGATTAGGTTTGTTCGTAGCACATGGTTTCAAATGAAGCCGCTTTCGAAATAACGCTCGAAAATCGATTTTAGCTATTTACATCTTTGTTAAGTTGTATATCAATTTCGGGTATATTGAAGTCGTAGATTTCGAAAATGGAGTTAATTTAAATATTTGCTACATATAAGATTGTATTTTGCCCGAAAAAAATAATTACATGCAAAGTTCTTGTACCGCAACCTTTTACTCAAGGGGTTTGAACTTAAAATCTGAAAAAATTGTAATGGTAATAGTAAAGGTAATGCACATTGATCTGAGTCGGAAACGTACGAGAGAAATTTTTGATCAGATTACGTTTTTGGAAAATATTGCAGTTTTTGGGTTATTGATAAAATATATATATGTATATATATATATATATATATTTTAATTAATGGCTAATTATGTTATGTATTGTTTGTATATATGGTTGAAGTAATATATGTCTTCTTTTGAAATAAAGATATATTTAAAAAAAACAATAATAAATAAATAACAAATGAAAATCGAGTTCTGTGTGTAAGGAGCCTAATTTAATGAAGACGTAGATACGAAGCAAATACGTATACGTTATAATGTCATACGTTTTACTCTATGGCTTGAAAACTTGACTGCAACAGTTACCGAAAGACTTAAGGATAAGATGGATTTGAAAATAAGATAATGAAGCACGTTAAAAGTACTATGGAGAATAAACAGTGAATTTTTTTAATCCTGCAATATAGATATTATCGTTACTATGGTAATTAAAATCTGACAGCAATGTAAAATTGCGTTTTTTTTTTTTTTTAATTTGCAACATAGGCTGTTTAACATTGCTGTCAAAATAATTTGTCGTTACTAGGGAAACCATCCATAATAATAATTTCAATGTTGCAAGATAAAAGATATTCACTGTATCTCTCCACTGTATGGAGACGCACCTCTCTTCCTCACAATTTCTCTACAAACTTTTTCGACAAACCATCTTGTATACAAGTTAAAATTGGCCAGGAAGATATTGATGATGTAGATGAGATTTGTTACCTTGGCAGCATAATTGCCAAAGATGGAGGAGCAATACTGGATATTGAGCAACGCTTGAACAAGGCCAAGCAAGCTTTCAGTATGTTAAATGCTGTCTGAAGATCCAATTATATCTCAAGAAACACAAAGCTGCACTTATTCAACAAAAATGTGAAATCGGTGCTACTCTACTCCTGGAAGGTCACCCGTGTAATCACTTCCAAATTGCAATTCTTTGTAAACAGATGTCTCCGCAGAGTCCTCCGAGTGTTCTGGCCGGACAGAATATCTAACGCAGAGCTATGGCAACGAACAAACCAAACAGACATCCAGAAGGAAATAAAATTGCGCAAGTGGAAATGGATAGGACATGTCCTGAGGAGAGAGCGGACTAGCGTGCCTTGAATGTCCTTGGATTGGAATTCACAAGGCACACGCAAAATTGGAAGGCCAAAAACAATCTGGAGACGAACAATTATTCAAGAAGCGAGGAATTATGGAAAATCGAATTTTATGGAGATTAAACATCTTGCGGTCAATAGAATACGCAGTCTGTCGTGAACTTTTTTGTTTGTATAACTTTTATAGGTTCTGTAAAGTTAGAGTGATTTTAATTAAAATAAAGTTATTCTACATGTTTACCCAATTAAATTTTATAATAAATTATATAAAATATGGAAGATCCAGGCCCTAGTACTTCGAAACATAGAAAATATTGTTTAGTGCCGATGTGCACAAATACTTTATTTAGAACTCCACAAAAACAATTTATTTCATTACTTAATGGTGAAAAACAAAAGAAAAGGAGGAAAAGCATCAATGTTTGGTAAATTGTCACTCAAAAATAATAAAATCTTTATCTGCCATTTTAATAATAAATGCGTGAAAAATTGTTTAAAAAACAAATACAAAACTCTCACACAATACACTATACACGCTAGAGATGGCAATAAAAATTAATTAATCGATTCATTGATCATTTGATTAATCGAAATGTTAGTAAAAAATAAATTGTTAAAAAATAATCGATTATACAATAAAAAAAGAAACATATACACTCGCCGACAAAAAATAGTACAGTCATAATGTTTTATTTTAAAGGCTGATATAAAATCATTTAACCGTTTTATTAGGAAAGTATAAGTAATGGAAGGTAATATAATGTCTGCATAAACAAATATTTTTTTTTTATAAACAGGCTGTAACAGTAAATAATGCCCGTTTGACCGAAGACATTATGGGCACTGAAAAGAAGAGAGGAAAGACATCTTACCGACCAGTGATTCAACAATACAACTAAGTAATTTCTTGAAAATAAATTAATATTATCGATTAATAATAAATTAATCGATTAATTACACTGCCCAACAAAATAATTTTTTTATCTTGGTGCTGCAAAAGTAAGAACTGATTTTAGATATTTTTGACTCTTTTTCGCAGCAGCTCTAGTTTTTGAGATACAGACTAATTGATTTTAGTTTTTTATCTAAAAACGGTAAACTTCCTCCTTGGACAGCAAAGTGGATTTACAAAATATACTTGTTTTTTATGTCTTTTGGACAGCAGAGCTAAGGATCAGCACTGGGTTAACAGAAAATGGGTGATTTCCATTTAGAAATGTCATAATTCAAGAAAAACAAAACGTTGTCAACGAACTTTGGTTGCGAGAGAGAAAATTATATTACCACCCTTGCATATCAAGTTTGGGCTTATGTAGCAATTTTTGAAGGCTTTAAATCGAGATGGACTTTGTGTAGGCTACTTGACACGTAAATTTTCTGGGATTAACTCTGAAAAGCTGAAAGCCAGAATATTTGATGGTCCCCGGATAAGGCAACCTACTGAAGATCCACAATCCAATCCAACAGCATCAATGAACGAGATTGAATCTAATTCTTGGTGTTCATTTATTCAAGTAGTACAAAATTTTCATGGAAATCAAATCATTCATCAGAGAATTAGTGGAAAATATGCTTTTCAACTTTAATATTCTCGGTTGTATTATGACCACTTACCAGAAAACCTAGGTGATTTTAGTGAAGATCCGGGGGAAAGATTTCATCAGGACATAAAACTATAGAAGATAGATTTCAAGGAAGATAGCCACATGATTGCCTACTATTGTTGGAGTCTTCAGAAAGGTGGTTCTGGTAAACTCCGTGCTAGAAAGTCGTACAAAAGAACATTTTTAAGTGATAAGTGATGAATGTATATTTATCTACTTTGTGAAATAAATACCTTACTTTGTCTCTTTTGTGTTTGTAACTGGCAGTTGGAGCAAATAGTAACAGTAATAACGTGAAAAATACACAAGTTAAAAAATAAGATATTTTATTGTAAAAGAGGTCAATATAGCGTATCTCAAAAACTAGATCTGATAGACCAAATCTGACGGCTATTTTGGATTTTGTGCCCTAGATACATTACCTAGAGACAGTTAAAAACTCGCAGGCACCAAAATGTCTGTTGGGCTGTGTTATTAATTAATCGAAACCAAAAATATTGTATGATTAATCGATTAATTTCAATATTCGATTAATCGTTGCCATCTCTAATAAACACGTAAATGCTTGCCTTGGAGTAGGTAGTCTGGGCCGTGTAGGTTCTGACGTCATGTTCAGTCGGATTTACTCGGCAATCGTCGCGCTGTGGTCAGCTTTATTTTAAATTTTTAATATTTTAATTTAAAAATTTCGCTATAATATTATCATAATTAAAATGTGATTTTTGTTTTGTTAGGTGACATAACTAATATTAACATCGTATCTCCTATTATATTTTTTACCGGATATTTTTTCAAAGTGATAAATAAGAAAAAGGAAGTCAAATGGAACTAGGTGGTCTGAAAACGGCCGTTTGCTTGGTGCGGCTTGGCGATTTGATTGGACATAGGGATTGCAATCCCGCACACTTTTCAATCCCGCGGGATCCGCGCGGGATCCGCCGCCGAATTGATTTTATGATAGAAATTGATTGCGTACACATTATAAATGACAAAATGACACATATACTTACGTATTCAAGTATTTTTGTAAAAATAAAGTCAAAAATCGATAATTATTGAAATAATATATGTATAGATATGGTAAATAAATAAAAAAAAAAAAACATTTTTAAATGAATATGTTGTTGGTGTTGTGTACAAATGTTCAAAACTAATTAAATGTACTTAAAACAGGTTTTTATGACTTAAAAATCAATTATAATGAAACAAAAATAATAATGAAATGTTATATATATATCCGACATTTATACTGTATGGACAGTTTTAGTTGCGTCAGATATATCCAACAATTTAAGGGTTGAAAAAAGTATCAATTATAATAATAATTAAAAACTGAAATTAAGTTAAAATAATCATTGCAAGAAATGTGATCTTAATAAGCAGACACTATACAAAATATCATCTCCCAATCTACTTCTCAAAGGGCTACATAAATAACCAGTGGCTGAAAAAGCTCTCTCAGCCTCTACGCTTGTTGGCGATATGGTCATCAAGTAATCGTACGTCATACTCAGGAACTTGTCTCTTACTCCGTCACTTTCGTAGGCCAACATTTCATTCTTTAATATTTTCTCAAAAGATTCGATATCTGGCACCTTCTTTACCTTTTTGTTCAGTTGTTCTTCTATTTCTGTATTTTGTTTTCTAATTCTTCTTTCAACGATAGATTAGTAGGTTGTTGGAATTTTTCAATAGATAATTCATCTCCAGATCATTTTCTTCAATTTTAGAAACTCTTGTCAGCAATTTTTTTATTTCTTGACGCATCACGGTTATCTATGGCATTGAAAATATATTTCCAGTTTTTATTATTTTTTCAACGTATTTTTTAAGGATTTTGTAAGTAAATTAACAGGCCAGTTTAGTTACTACGACGTTGCATTAATCTCTCACAAAGTGCCGTGGCTAAATCAATGCTCAGGGTTGAAAATTGCTGATCTAATTTTTCCAACATAAATCGAAAAGTTGTATCGGCAGTTATGAGATTAGATTCTCTCCTGCATAATACTTCGAGACCGAGTTTCACTAGTTCCAGGCAGAAAATCAAGTCATTAATTTGAGACCATTTTTGTGAAATGAATTGCTGATGTAATGTCAATCAAAGCTTTTCTGATGCATAATCTCAGGCTATAAAATCGTTCCAACATGTCGAGCAGACTGTTCCACCTCGTCTAACAATCAAAAATAAATTTAAAATTTTTGCTGTGCTCTTCTAGGATATATTTCTCTGTAATTTGCGTGCAAAGACAATCTTTTCATTTCAATTGCATTGCACAAGTTAATCCCGCAAATCTTGCAAATCCCGCACTGTAATAATGCGGGATCCCGCATGCGCTGAAATCATGCGGGATCCCGCGGGATTGCGGGATCCCACTTTGCGGGATTGCAATCCCTAATTGGACACCTATATAGCCACTCCGCCTCTGCTTGTATACCACATATAAAATTTAAAAAAATCTAACACATATTTTTAATTCAGCTCTTATATTTATTCCTGTTTAGTACATTATTTATTATAATTGAAAATACATTTTATAATTATTTTATTGAGGAGGAATGTCACTGTAAATGCGCTGACTTGATAGTCTATTTACTTTAAAATTAGAGTTGCATAATAATATTACCAATGTTGTAATGTATTTAGTTAAAAGTATCTAGATACAAATTAGATACTTTTTGAAATATGTATCAGTATCTAGATATTTAAATTTAAGTATCTTGTATCTGTATTTCAGATATTTTGTTCGTAAACTTCATTTTTATACCGTGATACCCAGCTGATATAATAGTTTAATTATAAATTGTCATTTTGAATATTTTATTTTTGATATAAACAACATTCGTTTACAAATGAAATATATATGGAATGTTAAAAACAAAAATGTTATTCTCATTAGTTTTTCGTAGCTTTTAAACGGCCATAAAAATAGTAGGTTTTATATGCAATACTTAAGGAAAATAGGTCATTATTAATGAAATCTAAGTTTTTGAATAATTATTGTTGCTATTTTGATGACCAAATTAATAAAAGCATATGAAAAATTATATTCACAGAAGTAGTTTGGGAGTGGACCGTGGTTTTGTGAAGCCTTGGGCAAGACAAACTAAGGCCCTTCAAAAGTATCTAGTAATTTAAAGTACACTTTGATAATTTTTTTGAGGCATTTCTTCACTTGATGCCTGGCTCTAGTCCGCCTCACCCAAGGGCCGGCCATGCTAGTGTGGATATTAAGTTCATTACCTAATTGAAATCAATAAGGTAAGTAGGTGTTTCCTAAAGGACGTAGAAAAACATTATTTTTTTGATATATCATATAAATTTAATTTGTAAGCGTCGGAATGTCTACTGAAATTTTGTTTATAAATTATATTTGTATGCAATGTCAAAAAAATAATCACATATTTTTTATCAGTAATTTTTTATTATTGATCAAAAACTAGGGCTAAAATTTGATTTAAAGGAACATCCCCCTATACAAGAACATAACTGCGTATCTATAAGACTAACATTAGCCTTATACGTTAGTACAGAGGTTACCGATCTTTTTAAGATGTTGTACCGGTATGTAGTAGACAATATGGTGGCGTACCAGTAGATAAATATTTTTGGAAAACGAGTCCTAAAAACATTTTTTTCCCTAAATTCACAAGTGATCTTTTTGGCTCTATTGTGTTCTTTTAATCTAATATTGAAATTTCTTGCTGTTTGACTAATATAAATGCTATTGCACTCACAAGTCAGCTTATAGACTCCAGACTTAAAAATGGTGTCGATCGAATCTTCAGCATTAAAATAGAGCCTTTTATTCTGATTTGGAGATATACCACTCAACATTTAGTGACCATCTTAAAGATTGTAAACATATATCCTGCGGTCATTCTGTTGACATAAATTGTTTAAAACCATTAATTTATGTTAATAAGGGTTATAAACTAAATCTGCTTGAATCCCTTGAAATCTTTAAACATCTGAGGCAGGGTGCACCGGTCCTCAATAAACAAACAGATTTGGTTTATTCCCCAATTTTCCAAGTATTTGTTAATTAGGGTTTTTCTCTACTGTTAATAAAGGTTGATCCAAAGTGGATTCCGGGATTTGAATTGCGCGCCATTTTCGTTCAGTGAATATTGGAAGTTTGCATTTTTACAGTTGGTATCTAAACACATTGCAAATTCATCATGGCGTCGTATACTGTACAGCAACGCATAAATATCGTACAAGTTTATGATGAACACAGGCGATCAGTTACGAGTACGCGAAGAAAACTTCGACCACTTTTTGGACGGAATAATGTTCCAAGTGAGCGTGCTAGTCGTGAATTACTGGATAAATTTGAAACAAGTGGTATGCTTATTGATACACCAAGAGTTCGCTATCAACGTAGAAGTCGTTCAGGTGAAAATATTGCTCGTATACGTGATAGTGTGCAAGAACAACCAAGCACGTCAATCCGTCACCGTTCACAGCAATTGAATCTTTCATATGGCACTACTTAACGAATTTTAAAAAAGACCTGCATTTAAAGACGTTTAAAATTCAACTGACGCAAGAACTGAAAGCAGCGGACCACCAGAAACGCCGTACATTTGTGAACTGGGTTTTAGAAAACACAGAAGTTGATGTTGATTTTTTTTTTTGCAAAAATCATATAGAGCGATGAAGCTCATTTTCTTTTGAATGGGTTTGTTAATCGCCAAAATTGTCGCATCTGGGGTAATAAAAATCCACATGCTATTCAAGAAAAACCAATGCATCCACAAAAATGCACTGTTTGGTGTGCATTATGGGCTGGAGGAATCATTGGCCCGTACTTTTTTGAGGACGAAGCTGGTAACGCTGTTACTGTCAATGGTGTACGCTATCGGGAGATGTTAAACAACTTTGTTTTCAATGAAACCAACGATTTGAACTTAAATGACATGTGGTTTCAACAGGATGGAGCTACATATCTCATAGCACATGAAACACTCACTTTACTTCAAACCAAATTTCCTGGTCATGTTGTTTCTCAGAGGGGCGACATCAATTGGCCAGCGAGGTCTTGCGATCTAACCCCCATTAGACTTTTTTCTCTGCGGCTATTTGAAGGAGATGGTCTATGTCAACAAGCCTGCTACGATTACAGAACTAAAAGAGAACATCAGATGTGCAATTGCTGAAATCGAACCGCATTTATTGGAAACGATTACGGAAAACTTCGCTAAAAGAATGGTATTATATCAGCGGAGTCTTGGAGGGCATTTGGCCGACTTCATATTTCATAAATAATTGCCAAGTCTGTACTTTACGCTAATAACAATAAAATTCGGATTTTTCCAATATGTTGTGTTTTATTCAAAAAACAAATCCTAGAGTCCAAATTGGATCACCCTTAAAATATCTTATTCATTACGTATTTCATCAATAATAAATGTATTGTCTATACCCTGTTAGAAATGTAGAAATAGTAATAAAAATACGTGAAAGATTGAATTCGCCACCCTATTGGCTCTCAAGATTATTAAAGTAAAGGTTGTCTCGTAACTTCTGACCAATCAGAGCGTGAGAGGGAATACGTCACACGTATGCGTAGAGCTCGTTCAACTTAACTTCAGTAAACTTCAGCAACTTCTTGATAATGTTAAAACATCAGAGCCTGGAAGCTCAACAATAGTGATAAATCTAAAATTCCTAAACATATGTTCAATAATAACTATTCGTTTAGTTTTAGTAATGTCAAAATATTACATGTACAACCCATAGGATTAAAATTGGCTGCTTTAGAAGCGTTAGAGATTAAGAAAGCCAGTTCCAATAACATGGATTTAATGAATGAACAATTAGATCTTAGTAGTTCTCCGCTTCTAGCCCCATTATAACCCTTCGGTTTTTCCTAATTGCTCTATTGATGATATATATTTGTTCAGTTTTGTAAACTCTTTGTATTCTGATCATGGCCTCATAAGCCGAAATACGTATTAATAAATTTAAATATTTAGAAACATTACCGAATGTTTTATTTTGAGTTCTATTGTTTTTTTAGATCATCACTTGTATTTCACAAGTGAGGACCTTTTTTTTAGATCATCACTTTTTTAGAAATGAGAATATTTCAAATAATTTTGTCTCTTGCTCCCCCCCCCCCCCCAAATTCCTGGGTGCGCCAATGCCTACGGGACTGATACTGTTACATATGATTACTAATTATTGCGTAACTATAATTTTAAGCTAAATAGACTATAAATATAATGTATTCTGTATTGTGTTGATTGTTTAATCTGGTTACTTCTTTATATTTATAGTTAGATTAATGTCTAATCTAGCCCTGTTTAGCAAATTTAAACTGGTTACATCAAAGTTAATAAGTTCCCAGTCAAAATCATTACCAGCAGTAGGCAAATCTATTGTTAGTTTCTGCATAGTGTTGGGATTACTGATAGCAGCAGTAATAGTCATAAAATCGCTACCACGGATATCTGAAACTACAACCGAATGGACAGTAATGACTTTACTTGACTGGTAATTGATCCACATGTAAATAACCAGATTACGCACATGTATATAATAAACATTCCAACCGTAATGTGGCGCTAGAGAAAAATCTATAGTAGCCGAATCATCTTTTACAACAGCAGTCAAATTAGTACCATGATTTTTCACAGTATGATCAGCACGTGATGTGCCTAATGGTGTTTTCAGTTGGCAAAAGTGACATAGGTGTTCTCTATACTTGCAGAAATTGATCTGATGTGCAGAGATTATTCTATTGCCTGTCAGTCGATATGGACAACCTTTTCCTTTGTTCTCGCACTGTGCTCCAGCAGTGTTCTGTTCCTTATTTAACTTCTTTACGATAGCACACCAAGTGCATCTTTCTTCTTCGCCCTCCTTGATCTTATTTCCGCAATCAGCACATCTGTAACAACATTGATCTAGTTAAACATATCCTACCAGGACCATATTTCATAAGTATAACCAAGAAACTCTTATACCAGTGGACATGGGCGGATCCAGCATTTTTTTCAAGGGGGGGGATACAAATAAGTAGGTAATAGGCCGGTTGAGCCTGGGAACTTTTTATAGATCGTGGGAATTTTCTTATCAGTGGGGCATCCTATGATGCTGCCGACATCTGGTCAGGTGTTAATTACAGGTGTGCAATCAGCTGACCAGATCAGCTGATTAGATCAACAGGTAAAAAAAACAGGTAAAAACATGTAAAAAAACAGGTAAAAACAGGTAAGAAACAGGTAAAAACAGGTAAGAAATAGGTGAAAAACAGGTTATAGTATGGAAAATGTTTTTAAACAGTTGTTTACCTGTTTTTACCTGTTTTTTACTTGTATTTTCACAGTCAGTAAATTTAAAAAAATTAATTCTTAATAATAAAACTAAATTCTTAAATTCATCTTATTATTAAAAAATTGATGTGAAGTGTGAATTTTCACACATTTCAGGGTTTCGCAGGTATTTATTAACTGTGTGATGATTATTTGGGATGCCAAAACAAATTTTATGTCAAAATATTTTTTTATGAATTTTAATTCGAATGTCTAATACCATTATTTAAATTTCTTAATATGTGCAGTATTTTTTTTATATAGCAAGGTTCATTAAGATTTTGAAAATTGCGCCTATGGCTTCCATTGATTGCTTAAATCATAAGCCTCGCCCTCTGATACCTTCAAATATAGAATTAAATTATAATTTCAACACTTCACACTGGTTATTAAATTTACGCTTTTAAAAATTAAATGCAACATTTACCAAAATATAACTAGAATTTTGACAAAATAATTTAAACAAAATAAAAATGCAAAAAAAAACTGAAAGAATAAAAATTGACGGGATTCGAACACAGTTTCTTACAGTAGTTTCAACTCACTAAGTGAGAACGCTACCACTGTGCTATACAGGATCACTCGTTTACTATGTTAAATAGCGGATTAAATATATTACATATTTTACTTAAAAACACAAAAAATGCGTTATTTTCTGAAAACATAATCTGATCAAAAATTCCTGTTGTACTATTCCGGTTCACACCAATGTACATTACTGAGCATTTTTTCAGATTTTTAGTTTAAACCTTCTGGGCTACAGGGTGTGGGACAAAATTTTTTTTGCACAATTTTGGCAAAAATCGCCTCAAAATAATTTATTTTGCAAAAATAAAATTTTGATCGTTAATCTACGTACCAAGGGCTTTCATTTGATATCCTACACAGAATTGTAAAAAAATATATTTTTTTTCAATGAGCATATATTTGTTTATATTTTTAGGGGGATATGTTTTTTAGATGTTTTAGTATTTTTCCTATGTGCGGGTCAAAGAGTTGTATAAGCATGCAAAATTTCAACTCTCTAGGTTTAGCCGTTTGGCTACAATTTTTACCGAACAGACAGACAGACAGACAGACAGACAGACAGACAGACAGACAGACAGACAGACAGACAGACAGATAGACAGACAGACAGACAGACAGACAGACAGACAGACAGACAGACAGACAGACAGACAGACAGACGACAAAATGACGGTATAAGGGTTTTTTGGTCATACCTACAAAACCCTAAAAATGAAAGTTTATAAGTGCAAAATTCCAAACGTCGTTCATGATCGCCAGGATGAAGAAGTTGATTTTTTTTACATTTAAATAGTTTGTACTTATGTTTTTTTAAATAATGATGCCGTTCCTACTCTCACATTACATTCAACAGCAGCCATTCTTACTGAAGCTCTAGGATTGTCCTCAAAATATGCCAAAACAATTACTTCAGCATCGAAACTTGCAAAATACTCTCGTTTGTGTTGAAGTGCACGCAATCTTAATTCAAGTTGCCGAAAATATCGACTTAAAATGTTTTAGCTTATTTTACGGCTTAAAATGTATACTTCAAGCATATCAACTTTTTGTTCATGTGTAAAATGATACATTTTTTAATTAGATTCACCAATTCAACGAAATTCTTCACAAACTAAACAAAATTCTTCACCAATTTAACAAAATTCTTCACAAAATAGCAGTGGCTAACATGGGTGACACCAGTAGCGGCTGGTGAGTAAAATATTTGGGGGGACACTTTTTTCCCATGTATATCTATTAAAATATAGTTATACGAGAAAAAAGTAAATAAATAAAAAATACCTGAAAATATGTTCTGCAACTTGAAAAACTGACAAATTTGGCACTTTTATTAAGATTTATGGTCAATATTATTATTATCATTTTTGTAGTTATTACTTCTATTATTATTATTATTATTATTAAAATTGCAATATTATTAAGACAATGCTTTGTAGTCAGAAACATAACATATTTGGTTATTAATTAAGCAGATACCTACACATATTCACATGTATTTAAATATTAGATTTAACCTTTTCGTTATGTTCTTTAATTGAACGTTTATACGCAGTATCAAGTTGAAATCGTATATTTACCGATCCCAGCATGGCAAATTTGACCGAATAATGCATATGTTTATGAGACACATTATGTTTAAGAACTTTATCTTTGAAATGTTTAATATCTTTAACACTATTTACTGTCTTTATTTCATATGCGTCTGATGAGCAAATCAAACACACGAAACAAAAAAAAAAAAACATTTTATTTATGACATCCACACAACCAACTTGTATTTAAATATTGTTTTTCACTAAACTTTCTATTAAATGTTCTATTTCCATTTTTATCCTGTTGGGAAATATTCAATTTTGGCCGATGAGGACCCATATTTTTACAGACCGTCAACATATACATATAAGGGAGGTATTGTGATCATACCGATTTCGAGATTTCGATGGATCTCCACGAATTGAGGTCCCTACATAACGTTTTGACTATTTTTAGCATGATGTCTGTCGGTCTGTCTGTCCGTCCGTCTGTCCATCTGACCGTCTGTCTGTCCGTCCGTCCGCCTGTCTGTCTGTGTACACGTGTAGAGCAAATTCGGCTAAAAGGATTTTTATGAAACTTCATATTTAAGCTTCTACCATCAATGGCACGAGTTGATCAACTTTTGATAAAAATCGGTTGACTAGAAATGGGAGTTTACTCGTGTCGATTTTAAGATTTTTGCGAATATTTAGCAACAGAAAAATATTCTGAAAAAATTTATTTAACAAAAGTTGCTATAAATGCAATAACTAATAACTTTTATTTGAGATGTTTTTTGATGAAACAAAAATTTGTCGTAAATTCTTGTAATTTTTTTTCCAAGTCTCAAATTTTTATACTTATATGTAACGTTCCCATGGTCATGATAAATAATATCTCTGTTAGAAAATATTAGGCCAAGTTATTTCTACTCTGCTGCTAGAATATATTTTATACAAGTACTTTATAATGGCGGTCGGTCCTGTGGTGGCCACAGCTGATTTTTTATTAATAATTTTGTTTCATAGTTAAGCACGTTAGTTTTATTAAAATATACAGTATATTTTAATAAAACTAACGTGCTTCATTAGATTCATTTTCACGTTTAAGTACTTGTCACAAATCACAACGACCGAACTAAGCTACGGGACACCGGCCGTAATTCACTACTACATACAACACTAACCTTCGCCGCTATTGCCGTTACTAGTAAATTTTTGCTACATATGTAGATAAGAACATTAGATATTGCATGTGGCAATGCTGTATCTTGGGACACTCCGTGGAGTGTCCTTCCGAGCGTTGTTGTTTTGATTTAAATTTTTTAAATCTAACATTTATATGAAAAATCTTTGAATAAGAAATAATAAAAATAAAAATATGCAGATATATCTAGCTACTTTAATGCAATTTTAAAGAAGTATAAATAAAGTATTAAATTTAGCTTTTTTTACTAAAAATTTTTAGGAGGTCACTGTCCCAGCGCCACCCTGTCTCAGCCGCCACTGGGTGATACCCGGGGCGGAAATCAATGGTGTAACCCCTCGAAAACGGTTAAAATCAACATTATGTTAAAGAAAAAAATCAGATAAGTGTGAAGTATTATTTTAATAGAACAATTTAAATAAACATTTAAAAAATTATAAGTCATTGATCATTAAATTGCAAAACTATCAATCAAGTATCATAAACATAAATAGAAGAAAGTTACAAACACTTTTAATTTAAAAATATTTTAAGTTTTATAATCACTTCTTTCTATCTTTGAGAGCTGCAAACTCGGAAATCACATTTTCAAAAATAATACTTTGTGTTGCCGCGTGTTCGATCGTTAACATTGCAAGATTGTTAAGTCTCGTGTTGCTCATTGTTGACCCTAAGTAGTTTTTGACTAATTTGAATTTACTAAAGCTCCTCTCGCACGAAACAACTGATACGCAAATTGTCATAAATAACTGCAGTGCGACCATAAGATTTGGAACGGCCTCTGTACAATCCCATTCCACGATTTTCAAGAGGTCTACGGATACCCAATTAGACACTATAACATTGGCTGCTTTTAAATGTCTTCTCAACCTTGGTATCTCTAGGAGGAGTTTTACTTCGGATACCTCATCATAAAAACCATTAAATTTTGTTACAGCTAATTTCAACTTTTCGATGTTCGCCGAAAGCAAAGTATTTGTCTGGACAACCTCGAACGATGAAGCTCGTCAATGGACTTTGATCTAGTTCGAAATTCCCTACTGAACCAGTCGAGACATTTCAACATATCCTTTTGATTTTAAGCTGTCAGTGTGAGTTTTGCATTGGTAGCCATCTCCATGGCCATTCGTTTTACTATTGGAATGTCATAGTCGTCCGATTTTTTCGCAGCAAGTCCTATTGCCTCTTGTACAACATGATCCCGTTTTTCTTGAATATAAAGACGAAGTGCCTCTATTTTTATAGCTAATTGATCAAGACTCAAACCTTTACTTTGCAATGCAATCTGAGCGCAATTTATTTCCCTTAGTACTTCATTCCAAAATTAAAGATATCAAAGAAAAGTGAAATTACATACAGCAGGTATAAGTTTCTGTGCAGCACCTCTGGTGTCTACATTTTCCTGTTGATCACATAATTCCCAAATTGCAGCCACAATTTCATCAAAAATTTCTGTTAGTATTTTTACTGCAGCATAATGAGCACTCCAACGCGTTGTTGAAAATCTTTTAACAGATGCTTTGCTGTGTTTGATAAGCACTTCCCAGCGGCTAGTGGAAGCAGAGAAAAATGTGCGACTGTATACTGGGATACACTATTAGAGCTCCAGTACTAAAATCTCTATGGTAACACTGCCCATAGTATATTGAAAACACAAAAAGCCCTAGAGATTGACATAATTTAATTAAAGATAAAAATATATATATATATATATATAGATTTCACGGAGGTTTTTGTAAGATATAGATGTATATTTTTTTTTCAATCGCGGCCGGGTATCACCCCTAAACGGTGACATCCGGTGCGTGCCGCCCCCGCCGCTCCCCTATAGCTACGCCACTGCAAAATAGTCGAATTGACATTTAATAATTAATCAAACAAACAAAAATATTATGATTTGTTCATGCCGGTCAACATGGCGTAGTGGTTAGTGTAGCGATGCACTAACTTCTAGACCATGAGGGCTCGGGTTCGAATCCCGGTTATGGCATGGATTGTTCAAAAATAAAATGCATCTTCTGGGTAGTGGCAATAGTAGCTAAGTCCAAAAATAAAAAAAATAAATAAAAAAAAAAAAAAAGTGATTTGTTCATTTGTTTCATTCATAGCACGCTGATTCCTATGCCATTTGATTTAAATTAATGTTAATTTAATATGCATTTTTCTCAATTTTTTTTTGTGATGCAAGGGTACTTAACTATGTATTCGTTGAATTCAGAATAAAATTCCCTTCTGAATAAAAGTATAAAATAAATATGCTCTCATTTAAAATAAGAAAGTTGGGTCCTATATTTGGAGAGCCACTGATCATAAAAAAAATTTGTTTATAGTTTTGTAATAGACTTGCAAAATGGTATTTCCTTGTTAATTTTAACCAACCTCGTATCTCTTATAATTCTTGAGATATCAATGGTGGCAAACTTAGATTGAACACCTGCATACTGTTAATAAAATGTGTTTTAACTATTTTCTTTCCAAATTTTTATTGCTTCATAATAAACAAAAAAAAAAAACAAAACAAAAAAAAATTGATGTGAAGTGTGAATTTTCACACATTTCAGGCTTTTGCAGGTATTTAGTAAGCGAATGATGATTATTTGGGATGCCAAAACAAATTTTATATTAAAATATTTTTTTTTTGTTAATTTTTATTCGTACGCCTAATACCATTATTTAGGTTTCTAAATATGTGCAGTATATTTTTTTATTTAGCAAGGTTCATTAAGAATTTTAAAAATTGCGCCTATGGCTTCCATTGGTTGTTATAAGTTCCGCCCCTCTGATTTCGTGTACATTGAAACAGAATTAAATTATAATTTAAACAATTTCCACTGGTTATTAAATTTACGCTTTTAAAAATTAAATGCAACATTTGCCAAAATATAACTAGAATTTTGAAAAAATAATTTAAAAAATATAAAAATTAAAAAAAAACAAAAACTAATATTGTCTCTTCTCGCAGGGTTCGATCACTTTCGGATCGAGTTACTTGGGTGAAAAGCCAGCGTCAAAACCACTACACCAGCATACACGTTCTAGTGTAGCGTGTTACAAAACTATAACTTGTGTACATTATTAGCCAAAAATTACAAAACATGCGTTTTTTTCCAAAAACGTAATCTGATCAAAAATTCCTGTTGTACTATTCCGGTTCACACCAATGTACATTACTTAGAATTTTTTCAGATTTTTAGTTTAAACCATCTGGGCTACAGGGTGTAGGACAAAAATGTTTTTGCACAATTTTGGCAAAAATCGCGTCAATAATTTATTTTTCAAAAATAAAATTTTGATCGTTAATCCAAGTATCAAGGGCTTTCATTTGATATCCTACTCAGAATTATAAAAAATATTATTTTTTTTTGGATGAGGACATATTTGTTTATATTTTTAGGGGGATATGTTTTTTAGATGTTTTAGTATTTTTCCTATGTGCGGGTCAAAGAGTTGTATAAGCGTGCCAAATTTCAACTCTCTAGGTTTAGCCGTTTGGCTACAATTTTTACCGAACAGACAGACAGACGACAAAATGACGGTATAAGGGTTTTTTGGTCATACCTAAAAAAGCGTGCCAATTCTTACCAAAAGATTGCAATGGAGGCCAAATATGATAAATTATCTTAATAAATACATTGAGTGTTGCAAAATAATGTAGACAAAACTATTTAATAAAATCTTGTCACCAATATTTCATGACGAAGGCTACAATGAAACAGACACGTCGTCAAATATCGGTGACATGGTCAACGTGTTAATTGAATATAATTAACAGTAAATATAACATAAAGTACCTGCGTTCAGATTCTGAAGATTTCTGCAGAATTGGTTCTGGGACGTCCTGCTGCTTTAAAGTCTCCTGTCCCATCACTTCTGGGTTGCCCAAAATCACGTTCTGACAGGTAATTGTGAAAAATTGCTTAGAGCATAGCGCGGCCCGTAACGCAACTTCTTCATAATTTGGGCCAGTTTTCTGCTGTTGTAACTGCTCTTTTTCAGTACACCCAAACATGATGCAAGGACTTTAGTTCAACTTGACAAACAATCAGTGACTGATGATAGTCGCTCGAGCCACAACCTGTTCCTTTTATATTGCTTATCACTCAGGTTGTTGACTGTTTTTGTCTAATAAAATAGATATACAACAAAATATGTTTTGAGTTGTTTATTTTTGCGGTTATTTTATATCATATTTGTAATTTTGATCAAATATGACATACATAAAACTAAAAAATATTTTTATGGTGTAGATTATTTAGTTTGCTAAATTGTATTTATCTATTAAATTATCTACACTTCCTTTGATTTAGTTGACCTCAGATTGCATCAGAATTGCCAGATTTTCAAAACAGGATATCGGTATTTTTTAGTTAAATCCCAATTCGAAAAATGGAACCATAAACCTTTTTTAGGATTTTCTAGGTATGACCAAAAAACCCTTATACCGTCATTTTGTTGTCTGTCTGTCTGTTCGGTAAAAATTGTAGCCAAACGGCTAAACCTAGAGAGTTGAAATTTGGCATGCTTATACAACTCTTTGACCCGCACATAGGAAAAATACTAACTTGGCAAATGTTGCATTTAATTTTTAAGACCGTAAATTTAATAACCAGTTGGAATTATTGGAATTATATTTTTATTCTTTCATTCTATGTGTCATGTATACGAAACCCGAGGGGTTTAAGTTATATGCTCCATATAACTTAAAACAACCAATGAAAGCCAAAGGCGCAATTTTCAAAAAATTACTGGACATATTTAGAAACCTATATAATGGTATTAGGCATTCGAATTAAAATTAACAAAAATATATTTTAACATAAAATTTCTTTTGGCATCCCAAATAATCATCAGTTACTTACTAAATACCCCCGGAACCCTTAAATGTGTGAAAATTCACAATTCACATCAATTTTTACCGACCACCAACATATATAAGGGACGTATTGTACAGATTTTGACATTTCGACATTTCGATGGATCTCCACAAATTGAGGTCCCTACATAACGTTTTGATTATTTTTAGCACGATGTCTGTCGGTTTGTCTGTCCGTCCGTCTGTCCGTCCGTCTGTCCATCTGTCCGTCCGTCTGTCCGTCCGTCCGTCCGTCCGTCTGTCTATGTACACGTGCAGAGCAAATTCGGCTGAAAGGATTTTTATGAAACTTCATATTTAAGCTTCTGACATCAATGGCACGAGTTGATTTACTTTTGGTACAAATCGGTTGACTGAAAATGGGAGTTTACTCGTGTCGATTTTACGATTTTTGCGAATATTTCACAACAGAAAAATATTTCGAAAAAATTTTTTGAACAAAAGTTGCTATAAAAGCAATGACTAACAACTTTTATTTGAGACATTTTTTGATAAAACGAAAAAAAAAATATTTTTTTTTCCAATTTTTTCAATTTTTACCGACCGTCAACATATACATATAAGGGAGATATTGGGATCATACCGATTTTGACATTTCGAGATTTCGATGGATCTCCACGAATTGAGGTCCCTATATAACGTTTTGACTATTTTTAGCATGATGTCTGTCGGTCTGTCTGTCCGTCCGCCCGTCCGTCTGTCCGTCTGTCCGTCCGTCCGTCTGTCTGTGCAGAGCAAATTAGGCTAAAAGGATTTTTATGAAACTGCATATTTAAGCTTTTGACATCAATAACACGAGTTGATCAACTTTTGGTAAAAATCGGTTGACTAGAAATGGGAGTTTACTCGTGTCCATTTTAAGATTTTTGCGAATATTTAGCAACAGAAAATATTTCGAAAAAATTTATTGAACAAAAGTTGCTTTAAATGCAATAACTTTTATTTGAGACTTTTTTTGATAAAACGAAAAATTTCGAAAATTTTTTGTAAAATTTTGTAAAATTCTCTGAATTTTTTCATACTTATATGTAACGTTTCCAAGGTCATGATAAATAATATCTCTGTTAGAAAATATTAGGCCAAATATTTCTACTCTGTTAAATATATATATGTTTATATATATATACAGTCGATTCCGCTTAATTGGGACACATCGGGACTTAGACATTTTGGCCCAATTAAGCGGCTGCCCCAATTAAGCGAATTTCACATAAAATTAAACAATGCATGTTTTTCTTTCAATACTTTTATTTTATAAACTCTTGGACAAAACTATAATTACATATAATCAAAAAATATAAACTTTTAAGAAAAAATAATAATAAATTCCAAAATAAAATAATAAATAGATACATACAATTTAATGCAATGCAAAAATGCGTCAAGTGTAGGCTTTTGTTTTTGTAACATTTCACTTGTGCATACCATTAGTTTTTGGGGGATTGGTACGTCGAATTGTATGATTGCTCCGGATTTCATTGCTTATTTTGGGTTTTTTTTACTGATTTAGTTGGATGTGAAGTTCGATGATTTTAAGAGTTATTAGTGCATCATGTTGTACAGGGGGTGACACTGTCAACCTTGCGATTTGTGCGTACCAGGTTGTCAGGGTGGATAGTGTGACTGCCTGTCATATTGATGCGTTGGTCGGTCTTACTATCATTCTTTATTTATTGAATCTTTGTAAATCTTGGACATTAGTATATTTATATCTAGTCTTGTTTGATATGTAAATTTAATTAATAGTCAATACCTAAGTATTATATTCAAAATTTAATTCCTGTTTTTCCTATTTTCTGTATACTTCAAGTTCATATATTGTCATATGATATTCTGCAATTTCACCATCCTTGGAGATGATTGATGGACAGTCTGTTAGATTTACGTTTAACTAACATAGCACCTGAAGAAGCCAACAATGTTGTTGGTGAAACTTTGTGTTGTTTAAAATATACGCTACTTGTCCAAAAAGCTGAATGAAATTATTTCCTAATTCTACCTTTGTTCTACTTTAGCATTGTTTGTTATGAAACCAAGACTCTAGGGAAACGGTAGGGAGATTAGCCTGTAGGAGTATAACGAAATGCCTAATTCAAATTTATTTTGTTAAAATACCGCTAGGAGAAACGCCAGCCCCATATTGTGTTTATGATTGTTTTGTTGTGTTACCTTGTCTCTTTTCTAATTTTACCTTTCCATGATCATTCAACTTTTAATAATATTGCCGTAAATTGCATTTAAAGTGTTGTGAAATGTTTTTCAAATACTTAGTATTTTA
The DNA here is from genome assembly GCA_963971575.1 of Liopterus haemorrhoidalis. Classification (NCBI taxonomy): domain Eukaryota; kingdom Metazoa; phylum Arthropoda; class Insecta; order Coleoptera; family Dytiscidae; genus Liopterus; species Liopterus haemorrhoidalis. Next base: position 20,657,514 of record OZ020623.1, read on the forward strand.
AATACTAATAAGTAATCTTTAAATGAAACGATACATATATAGTTATTTCCTTAAAAAAAGTATTTGTATTCAGTACTTCAAATACATATGAAAAGTGTTTTACCCAGCATTGATTATAGATATACAACATAATAATATGTCAGATAAATGTTAATTTATCATGGAATAAATGCCCGTTTTAAATTTAGAACTTATTTGAAGTATTGTAATACAGTATGATCGAGATAAACAGGTGTCAGGTAGACATCGAATTAATTTATTTTTAAGATAACAGAATTGCCCACTTAACATTTAAAAAAATTAAATTCAAGGCCTATTAGACTCTTTTTCTGTATCATATTGTATTTTAAATGTATTTAATTTAAAAACCTACTAATCATCTTAAAAATATACTAATAAATTCAGGTTAATTTAATATTATTTATGAAGTTTATTTATTAAAATTTGGAGTTTACAGTATTAAAAAAATATATTTTTATTTGCAATTATTATCGGTAAATCATTGATGTAAACAACCCACATAACTCCTAGGGTAGGGTTGTACATCGAAGGCAAAACATCGATGTTTAACATCGATGTTAACATCGGCGCTTACTATCGATGTTGAAAAAACATCGATGTATCGGAAACATCGATGTTTTATTAATATTAAAAAAAGCTATTTATTTATATTATATAGGTTTTATTTAATAATGTAAAGATAAAATATTGAAAAAGTAACATATATTACACAAAAAGCATTTATTAGATTTTGAAATAGAAATATTACTTTTTAATAGTAATTAATTTCACATTAACATTATTATACCCAATATAATAATCCTAATTTGAAACTACAGTCTATTCCAAACGATTAGGCGGAACTAACCGCAATTTTCATTTTTGTAATTTGTCATTAGATATTTTTTTATATATTGAAGTTGACTTTTCCTGAACAAAATGATCATAAGCTTCAATCAATCGGTAAAAGTAACTAGAAATGAAAATCTAGTTCCGCCTAAACCAAAGGAACAGACCTTACTATTTTTACATTTCTAAAATGAAATATTGGATTTTATTACAATACTAATATAGTAATCTTAATGTTAATTTTATATTATTTAACATAAAAATAACACTGTCATACACAATTATTTTTATACTTTTTTAAGTTGAAATAAAGTCTGTTCCTTTGGTTTAGGTGGAACTAGATTTTCAACTCTAGTTACTTTTACCGATTAATTGAAGCTTTTGATCATTTTGTTCAGGAAAAGCCAACTTCAATATATAAAAAAATAGCTAATGACAACTTCCAGATGCAATAGCTATCATTAGCTATTGCACAAAAATCCAGGGATTGGAGGAATAACAACTGGGAAAGTGTCAACAAGACTCAAAAAGAAAAAGTGTGTTGGCGTCTTTGGTCGTTCGCATTGTTTGCAAACATTAGAAGTTTCTTCTTATTTTTTCGTATTCTGCTAACTGCTAAGAAGAATAAGAACTAACAATATTATACTAGCGTCGGCGAATCAGTGCAGTTACGTCACACGACGTAACAAACAATTGCATTGTTCCAAACAATACATTCGTTTGTTTCGTATTGTGACGTAACTGCACAGATTCGCCAACGCTAGTATAGTATTGTTATATCACATTTAAACAATACATTCGTTTGTTTCGTATTGTGACGCAACTGCACCGATTCGCCGACGCTAGTGTAGTATTGTTATATCACAATAGATGGCGCTTATATTTTGTCTACTAATTTTAATAAAAATTAAATTTTTAAGATTCCAGCGCCTCTAGCGGTAGTTTCTGAATTTCAAAGTTTCTGATCGAGATCGGTAGTAGACATCGATGTTTTCTCGATACTATCGCCAGCTGACCATCGATGGTAAAAACATCGATGTTTTTAAATCAAACATCGATGTTTTTTTCCCATCCCTATCCTAGGAGAAACCCCCGCCGTCCGTCTAAGTAGACGTTGGCTTCATAAAAAGTCGCCCTCGTTCAGTCTCTATGTTATACAACCTCATTGAAAAAACATGATTTTTTTTTTTTTTGGAAGTCGTGTCGTTAATAATAATAAATTTATTAATTAGCTTCTATAGCTAGTACAAAATACTTATATAAATAAATTTACAAAATAAAACTAAAAATTGTACATACATTTGTACATGTAACACAAATTATACAACAATAACACTATAAAACCACATACAAATCAAATTATAGTTAATATTATACATCTATAAATGGGTCCCAGTTAACTGTTTAACTAAAAGTTTTTTAAATGTTTTTACATTAACGCTATTGCGGATTACATTTGGAAAGGTGTTATACTACAGAAGACCTCTATGAAAAATATTGTTTTCAGCCATTGCTGTTTTAATGGGTGGTAGATAATAATTGTTTTTATATCTCGTGTTATACGTGTGTATATGTTTAAATCTCTTTATATCCTGAGATAAATAACTAGGCAGTAAGTTATTTTCAATTTTCAAAATAAAAGATATCGCATTCACCTTTATAAAATTTACAATATTTAAGCTTTTAGCATATCCGTTATTCTGGAGTATCTACTTTGTTTTAAAACTACCCTCATTGCTCTGTTTTGCAGAATTTGCAAACGTTTAATTTCAGTTTTGCTGCAGACAGTGACGGATTATCGTCTTAAAACAAAAAAGACTTTTGTCTTGGGCCGTAATTTTCAAGGGCTCGGATTTGGGTGGTGAGGACCTTTTTTTTTGCTTTTCACTTGGATTTGGGAGGTGAAGACCTTTTTTTTGTTTTTGCTCTTCACTTGGATTTGGAAGGTGAAGTCCTTTTTTTTGTTTTTGCTCTTCACTTGGATTTGGAAGGTGAAGTCCTTTTTTTTTTTGCTCTTCACTTGGTTTTGGGAGGTAAGGACCTTTTTTTGTTTTTAAAAAAAAAAACATTGTTGAGGGCCCGTAAATCATAGGTTGAGGGTCCGGAAATCAAAAATGTCTTGGGCCCGGCGAAGGTTTAGTCCGCCAATGGCTGCAGATATATAAAAAGGTACAACAAAATTCAAAATGTGGTTTTATTATTGCTTCGCATATTTGCTTAACACACTAGAGTGACACGTGGCGTCGTATTCTTCTTAAATAATTAATCTTTTTAACAATTTTTTTAGAAATATAATTTACATGATTTTTACCCGATAAATGTTCGTCGATAATTACTCCTAAATATTAAAATTCTGAAACTAAATTTATTTTTCTCCTCCCATTTCTATTTTAAAACCTAAATTTATCAACAATTTATAAAATAAGTGAATTTATCACTCGGCACAAATAGATTTTTTTTTTAAATTACAAAATCAGCTCTGGGTCGTTTTTGGAATGTTCACGGATGGATTTTTGAGAACTAAAATTGGTGACTCAAATTAACGCGTATCCCTCTACTGTCTTTGTTTACGTATGGTTCAGCATGTTTTTGTTTTTTAAGTTTCTGGCTATTCTCACTCCGTTTTTACAACCAGTAAAATGATAAACTTAAGAAACGAGGATTAAATACTACTTGTTGTATGTATGGTTGTCATTCAGAGGATGATCTTATATTAGATGGATTTTATTAGAAAAATTATAGTGTATGATAAAGTTTCTTTATTAGTTCTGCAATTTGATTTTAATACCAACGAGAAAAATGCGTTAAAATATAATAAATTTTCATTTATACCTACGTTTTGCTACAAATGAAGAAGAAAGTTTATTAATGTTTCTATTTATTGAAGGGAATTTCTACTGTTCAGATGTTTTTAAACAAGCTTTTAACGTTGAATTTTTCATTATCCCTGTCTCACATGTACAAAAAAATTGTTTAATGTTGAGTAAACTATTGTTAATATAATTAAAACCTCTTGTTATTTCATGTGGGTGTTCCATAAGTGTGTTAGTTTGCGAATATTTGACAGTTTTCTTGTGTAGAATAAATTACCAGTTCTCTTTCTATAAAATTTCTAAAGAAATGTGTATATATTAAGTATGCAAATAAATATTTTAAGTTCAAAGTGTAATATTTTATTTTCTCTGTGAGTATAAGCTAGCACCAACATTATAACTCCTGAAAATATTTATTTATAAACAACAAATTTTATAATAAAATTGATTCATATATATTTGTACACTTTTTTAGTACTTGGTAATAATTCAAATAAACTGTATACAGCAAGAAAACGTAAATTTGACCAAACACTGTTTATAAATCTATACTGTCTACATACGTTGACAGATGACTATCGATTAGATTTGTGATTGTGATTCTATTTGATTTGTGATGACTATCCTTTATCGTATCAAAGGTTCAGAAAGCGAAGTTGGCGCCGGTTCGGTAATTTTAGTGGTCAATGCATTTTTTTAAATGGAAAATCTAGTTGTATAATCCGCACGGACTGTTACATATCGAATTTATTTTAATAAACCACCTGGTTATATTAAATTATTGAAATCGGGCTTGGGTCACCGGTCCGAAAAAAAAAAGAAGAAATTAAGTTGGGAACACTGAAATTTTGCCAACTGTAATGAGAAGTTACTAGTTACTAGAAGTTATCCCTATTACACGATAACAATGATGAAATTATTGATTTTATCATAAGTTTTGTTCCATTAAATTCCAATATAGTACTCTTATAACACATATAACATCATTATATTTTCTACAGTAGTACTACTATATTTTTAACGATTGCCTTCAAATAATAAATTTTAGTTCTACAGATTTTGCCTCTACAATGTTACCACGAGATAAAAGTTAAATGTTTTTCCACTTTTTTTTTGTAGTATTGCTGTACTGCACGCAAAATAGCGCGCACTACAAATTAAAATCTGTTTTATAATTAAATACTTTAATTGAATATATAAGTAAGAACATATTAATCCATGAAATACGTTTCTATTATTGTAAAGCGAATAATACTTAGAATTGGAGAGAAAACAAATATATAGATTATTAATATAGTTTAAGAAAAACATTAAACTGAAGGAGTTCAAAAGTGTTAGAGGCCAAGAATAAATACGCCAATAATAATTCGAAACAAATATCTCGAATATTAAAGACATTTAATTAAAAAAATGCCTTACATAATAACTGATATTTTTAAATCTGATATATCAGTAGAATATAATTTTACCTACGACAACCTGGTCTACAAGATATGCATGAAAATTTAGAACATTTAACTCTTTAACTGATTTATTTTTATACATTTTTGCAATGAATTTGTAATCAGTGATTCTTAAACTCTGGTCCGCGGGTAAAGGCCTTTAAGTGATTAAATTTGTTTTATATTGGAACTAGAAACTGTACAACTGCGGATTGGATGTACCTGAATGATATTAATTATAAAAAGACAACTATAGTCTCCATATAAATTATATTTAACCAGAACTGTTAAATAATGATTATTTTTGTAATCAATTATTTATGGAAAACCATTACTCATATAACCGCAATCAGATATTTGATTGAAATTACCTAAATAAACAGAATACAAAATTCTTGATACGATTAGAAATATTCAAAAAGTAATCAAATCTTTTCAAAACTATGTTAAAATTTGGAATTTTTCATATTCTCAAAATATTTAGGTCTACGGCCAACATCGCTCTTAATTTTCGCTTCCCTTGAAATAAAACAGTCATAAATAATAATCAATACACTTTATTATTCTAAAAAAACATTAACTTTTTCTTACATTTTATTACAATGTAAAATATATTTTACATACATGTTTATTATTTGAAAACATTTATCGTACGTATATGCAGGGCATATATTCAAAATAATAAACCAGTTAGATAAAAAAAATAAATAAAACACTAAAAAATCTAACGAGAAAAAAAAAATTAACTGTAGTTGTAGCCCAAATTATTTTAATAATTATCATACAATATGTTGATTTTTAAAAATTGTTGATGTGGTCATTTGCCAAAAGTAGAAACTAAGTGAAATCTTTTTCTGTACCTGTTATCCTACTATTCATTTTAACAACCAGTATGGAAGTATTTCAATATTTTAAGAACTGATATGGCCGTACCGGTTGAATATCGTCACTGCATATATTTAAGTATTTATTACAATATATATTGTTTAACACATTGGTATGCGAATTTTTGTGACGGCATGTCATGACAATGTTTATTTAATAATTTAAAATAAAAATACGCCGTTAACCTGCCAAATTAAGGTAAGCTTAGAATTGCAATAAGGCGTTTACGAAAACTCTACCGGCAGATACCGGGAACATCAACTGCATTCGAAAACAAGTTCGGTGAACGTGTATAAGCATGTAGCTGTTTACCGACCGATAGATTTACTGGGGAAGATTTACTATACCCCACTCAATATAACCTTATTCTAGCTAAACTATTCTAACATAACTAGTATTCTGGCTAAAGCCTAGCCTAACCTAACCTTTTTAAGGATTAATTAAGCCTTCTGTATAGAGGCAGCACATAAGGTTATGTTCAGTGGGGTATAGTAAAGATTGGCCGATGTACCATATCCACCGGTAGAGTTTTAAGTAAACGCCTAGTGATTTGGCCAAGATACACTTTAGGTATGCATATTTATATATAAAAAGAATGCTGTTTGGATAGCAGGATCACCAGACCTGTTTCTTTTTCACTAGTTTATTGCACTGTCATTTATTATTTAATTATTAAAATTAATTTAGTTAACTAATACTTTTATTATGTCTTTCCATTTGAATCCGGTCGCAGTAGCACTACAAATATTGTAAGTCGCAGCAAGAAAACCTTTTTCACTGTGCCCAGAACGTATTTTCTCGTTCTGATATCCAGGCCTTATAGTGTTACATCGGACAGTGTTTCTTTGTTCCTCATTTTTTATCACATTTGACCATCTTATATCAAGATTCATTGTAAGCAACGGTTTTGAAAAACTTCGCAAAAATAATCTGGAATACAGAAAAATATTTAAAAAGTTTCCCTCAGTAGTCAAAACCAACATTTTTTAATAATAAATAGTTTAAATGTCATTTATAACATTATAATATCTACTTACATTAATTATTTAAAATATGTACTTATGTTTATTAAAGGTTAAACAATAAATGACATATGTATCAAAATTTACTAGTAGTTCTAAGTTTATAATAATAAGGTCTAAATTAATATTATATATGAATAAACCATATGTATTGATGTAATTTAGTTTCTAATTAATGTTCTTTATTAAATTGTTTACAAAATACTTCAAAATGAATTAAATATTACATGAATAAGTTAAATTAATTTACGGATTTTAGAAATGTTATCCAATAAACACGGCTTCTACTTTTCACATATTTTTTTATTTTTTCGAAGTTGGGAACACTTCCCTTATCAGTTTTAGTACATTTGACACAGACTCGAAAAATCTGCAATATAATGTATTTTTTAACCGACATTTGTTGTGTCTGTCTCAAACATAAGAAACAATTACAGAAACTTCTCAACAGTAGTGAAAATGTAAACTACTATTCAAGGTTACAATTAATATTTCCGGAAATGGTAAGAACTTTTTTATTATAATATATACTTAACTTGAGCCACTGCTGAGTACTATAACGGAAACAAACTGCATTTCTACCGCACTGATGCATTTGAAAGAAAAAATGGGTAATATTTATTTATTTATTTATTTTATTTATTTAGAATTCTGCAATATAATGAGTATTAGTATCAAAAAGATATAATACTTCATGAGTTCTATAAAATTTTCGGACGTTTCGGAAACTGCTCAACGATCTGTTTCCGTCTTTAGCGATCACGAGAAGTGATAAACATTTTAATTTACTTTGAGTTTTTATACGGGGTCATTAAATTATTACTGATGCTATCAATCATAAGGAAAATGACGCACCTAGAACTGACGAAGTGGGATATGTCTATATGCCCCTTTTTAAAGGAGTATCTGAGAAAATTGGTAAGATACTAAAGAAGCATAATATTTAAGTAGCCTTCAAAACGAGTTCGACTTTAAGATATATTCTATCATGTACGAAACCCAAATCTGTCCTAAACAAAAACTGTGTCTACGCTATTCCTTGCCAGTGCGGGCAACAATATAGTGGTGAGACTTGCAGACATTTGCATGTGAGGGTTAACGAGCATAAGAAAAAAGTTCATCAGGGCGAAATTTACATTTCCAAACTGACCGAACATGCTTGGGAAAATGAACACCATATCCAATGGAAAGATGCTAAACCCTTAATGTATGAGGAAAACAAGTTCAAAAGAAAATTGAAAGAGTCTGCTTTGATTGAAAACTCTGGAGATGCTGTTAGCCAAGCTAGCATAGAATTTCCTCAACTCTGGCTTTCTGTTATTTAAAACAAACTTTCTAATCCTCAGGTCACTTATCCGGTAACAAACAACTCCTTACCACACAATAATGTGACAAACAACCTTAATCCGGTCGTTAATCCCCCGCAGGTAGTCCCGTCCCTACCTATAGCTGACCCCAACCACCCACCCAATAGCAACACACCTATAACCTGGTCCCACTCTTACAGTACCCGGTATAAAAACTCGAAGTAAGTTGAAATGTTTATAAATTATCGTGATCGCTGAAGACGGAAACTGATCGTTGAGCAGTTTCCGAAACGTCCAAAAATATTTTATATAACTCATGAAGTATTATATCTTTTTGATACTAATAGTTATTTTATTGTACTATTCTAGGCTAGTACTATCAGCAATGGAAAACGTCCATAGTAACGGTCTGATACACCTTTATAATATATTTTTCCAAATCTATCTAAGTCGGACAAATTTCTGAACAATATTAACAATTATTTTCAGGTCTCCCCAGTGTTGTACAATCAGGGAGCGATATGTTCAGAATGTTGCAGTAAAGTGGATGGTTTCTATGAATTCCGTGAGCAATACTTGCGGAACAGTCAAATATATATAAATTACACATCACAACTGAGTTCTGCCTCTGAAACTAGCGGAGAGTTGTGTGTTTATTTGACGGATTTCAAAATCGAACAGAATCAATGTTTGGAGGCCTTGGAAGAGTACTGTCATAACAGTAACACAGTGAAAAAAGAAAAGGAAGACTGCACAGGTATTGTAATAGCTGTCCCATTTAAGCGGGGATGTAGAGGGTTCTCAAAAACTACAAGAAATATGACTTCAGTTAAATTAGACCAAATTATCTCTATAAAGTGCAATTCAATGGCACGTCATTTGCTTTGATTAAATGAATAGCACACTATATATAAGCAAAATACAGGTATTCGCCAAAGTGAATTTTCCCCTTAAAACTTTTTTTGTATTGAAAATAATAATTTTTCTTCAGTCAACTATATGCTTACTTTCCAGTGGCGAAGTAAAATAAAATCACTGATTATTTTGTAGGGTTTTGTTGGTATGACCATTTCAAAACCCTTATAACGTCACTTATGTGTCTGTCTGTCTGTCTGTACTGTAGAAACTGTAGCCTAACGGCTGAACATAGAAAGTTGATATTTGGCATGCTTGTACAACTCTTTGACCCACCTATAGGAAAAAAATACTGAGAGTTCAAAAGAGACTTCAAGAGATAAATAAAAGATATATGTATTTAATGATAAAATAAACATTTTTATGAAGTTTCGAGTGGGTATCAAATGAAACCTCAATGCGTGAATATAAATGCACATTTTTATTTATGAAAAATGGATTTTTTTAAGATTTTTTCCAAAAATATATCAAAAAAACTTTTGCCCACCATCCTACTTCCTAGTGATGTTGATTATAAATCTGAAAAGAATCTCAATAATGTACATTGTTGGAAACCAGAATAGTTCAACAGGAATCTTTTATCAGATTTGTTTTTCGAAAAATACTATTGTAATTAACTATTTTTTTTTTGTCATTGAAAAAAAAAATATTATTCTTTTAAAATTGTTTGTGTGATATTAAAATAAAGCTCTTAAGATGAATATTAAGGAACAAAAAGTAATTTTTCATTTTTATTTATTTCTTTTATTTTAATGCTTTTTTCAAAAAAAGTACGAAGAAAATATTCAGCACCGTTTAATGCAAAGGGGTTATTGAGCTTAAAATCTGAAAAAGTTATATACATTGATCTAAATCGGAAACGTACAAGAGGAATTTTTGATCAGATTTCGTTATAAAATAGAAATATAAATAATAAATATAAAAAATAATATAAATATATATATATATTTTTTAACCTTTAGCTACGGATATATTTCCACAGATTAGTCTGTCGAAACGCAAAAAAAAAAGAAAAAAAAAATCAGTATGACTTGTGCCCGTCGTAACTTGTCCATACCCGACGTTAGATATTTGTAAAAATTATTTTATGAGATTTCATACGGAATAGTTTTCTTTTGTAACATTATATAGTATCATAATGTTTCACGTATGGCACAAACCCTATTTTCATAAAAATAATAATTAATATTTTAAATATATTTTTTTTATTAATTTTCCTATCAATAAGAAACAATTCTTAATGCCCATGAATTATTTCAGCCAAAAACAAAAATTCATGCAGTAAAGGGTTAAAATTTCATGTATATATATTTATTATATAGCTGTATAATATATATGATTCATAGCTTATAATAAAAAAAAAAAATGATGTGAAGTGTGAATTTTCACACATTTCAGGGTTTCGCAGGTATTTATTAACTGTGTGATGATTATTTGGGATGCCAAAGTAAATTTTATGTCAAAATATTTTTTTATGAATTTTAATTCGAATGCCTAATACCATTATTTAAGTTTCTAAATATGTGCAGTATTTTTTTTATATAGCAAGGTTCAGTAAGATTTTGAAAATTGCGCCTATGGCTTCCATTGGTTGCTTAAATCATAAGCCTCGCCCTCTGATACCTTCAAATATAGAATTAGATTATAATTTCAACACTTTCCACTGGTTATTAAATTTACGCTTTTAAAAATTAAATGCAACATTTACCAAAATATAACTAGAATTTTGACAAAATAATTTAAACAAAATAAAAATGCAAAAAAAAACTGAAAAAATAAAAATTGACGGGATTTGAACACAATTTCTTACAGTAGTTTTAACTCACTAAGCGAGAACGCTACCACTGTGCTATACAGGATCACTCGTTTACTATGTTAAATAGCGGATTAAATATATTACATATTTTACTTAAAAACACAAAAAATTCGTTATTTTCCGAAAACATAATCTGATCAAAAATTCCTGTTGTACTATTCCGGTTCACACCAATTACTGAGAATTTTTTCAGATTTTTAGTTTAAACCATCTGGGCTACAGGGTGTGGGACAAAAAATTTTTTTTGCACAATTTTGGCAAAAATCGCCTCGAAATAATTTATTTTGCAAAAATAAAAATTTGATCGTTAATCCACGTACCAAGGGCTTTCATTTGATACCCTACACAGAATTGTAAAAAAATATATTTTTTTTCGATGAGCATATATTTGTTTATATTTTTAGGGGGATATGTTTTTTAGATGTTTTAGTATTTTTCCTATGTGCGGGTCAAAGAGTTGTATACGCATACCAAATTTCAACTCTCTAGGTTTAGCCGTTTGGCTACAATTTTTACCGAACAGACAGACAGACAGACGACAAAGTGACGGTAAACTCCATTTACCGTAACTCTGAAATGACGTCACATTTGAAAAACTCACCTTGTTGCCAATTCGTAAAGTGTCAAAAAAAGTTAGGTTATATTGAACAACTTGTGAAAATATATTGAAAACCAATATTTCCTATGGAGGAAAAGAATTAATGTAAATTATGATGCACAGCAGTTCTTTCTACCCAATTTGTCGCGAAATTTATGGTTTATATTATATTAAGTGTGTAATGTAGTATTTAAAAAAAAAAAATAAATAAATTTCAATGTATAAGAATCATCAGAAGTATTTGTTTTTAGAAATGTGTCGTGTTCTGTTAATACAATTTACTTTAATTTTTCGCCTGGTGTCACATTGACACAGCGGGTTCGGGGAGCAAACGCGGAGTGTTCCGAGTCACACTGTTTAACTCCAGACCGCTCGAATAAACCCTTTTAGACCTTTTCTCGAACGCTCCGAGCTTGCTTCCTGAACCCACTAAATGATATCGGAAAGCAATGATAGTCAAATTTTTTATTATTCGAATAGAAATTTTTGAATTTCAGATGTTAGATACAATTTTGTTTCGAATAATGAATATTCAAATATTATTTCCAGTCAAACAGTTTATTGCCGCTAGCTGCAAGTGTAAATTTCATGAGTATGCTAAAATTAATTTTCGATGATAATAAACCGTTCTACGTAACAGACCTGTAGGTTAAAATTACAAAAAAACAGATCGTAACAAATGTAAATAGAACATATTTTATTAATCATATATAATATTTGTTTATTGACCAAGATACAAAATTAAATATTGTTTTTGTTCACTTACATTACAAATTATAAAACCTTTTAAAATATAAAAACACAATATACAGATAAAAGTACGTTATAGAAATATCACCCATCATATTTGATATCTATTACTCTTTTATAAGTTTTAAAAAACCCTTAAAGTTTGGTCTGAATCGCTCTGTAAGAAATGGTATTTTACTAAGGTACCATTGCAGTTTTAAAAAATTAACTACCAATATCTCGAAAACTGTTGCTACGATCAAGCTAAAATTTTATATCTAATACTCTTTTATGAGTTTTAAAAAACCCTTAAATTTTGGACTCAAACGCTCTGTTAGAAATGGTAGTTTACTAAGGTACCATTGCAATTTTTAAAAATTTACTCTACCAATATCTCGAAAACTGTTGGTACGATCAAGCTAAAATTTGATATCTACAACTCTTTTATGAGTTTTAAAAAACACTTAAATTTTGGACTCAAACGCTCTGTTAGAAATGGTAGTTTACTAAGGTACCATTGCAATTTTTAAAAATTTACTCTACCAATATCTCGAAAACTGTTGGTACGATCAAGCTAAAATTTGATATCTACAACTCTTGTATGAGTTTTAAAAAACACTTAAATTTTGGTTTCAATCGCTCTGTTAGAAATGGTAGTTTACTAAGGTACCATTGCAATTTTTAAAAATTAACAAACAATATATCGAAAACTGTTGCTACAATCAAGCTAAAATTTGATATTGATTGAACAATTTGGGGAAGTTCCATTAGACCACGTCTTGGATCGTCCTTCTTATATTTAAAACCTATATTTCTTAAAATCTTCCAAAGGGAAGTCTTTCCACCATCATACAGTCTCCTTTCATGTAATTTTATATTAATAGTGTCGACAATAACATGCTCTCCTAAAATAAAATTAATTTATTAAGAGTCCTCACGTAGAGATGTTATGTCCTTACTATTACGGTACATCTCATAAATTACATTACGTATCCCAACTGTTGTAAAATTGTCTAATTCTACAACAGATTTAGTACGTGTTCGTTTCTTTTTCGGGCTACTGACAGTTTCATTTCTTGCTTGTTGTACTGCCATTTTATTTATTTTAGAAATACTGACATCTAAAGCAGCTACAACTCTCTAAAAAGTTAATTAACAATTATTTGTAGAAATATATTCAAGTGAAAAGACCATACATATTAACTAAATTTTATATTTACTCACATCTCTGACACATTTCACATCCATTAAAGCTCCACCATTGTCTCGCTCTCTTTCAAAATAATGAATAAGAGACAAAACCATCCTTTGAGCACGGCTACTAAGAGCTTTGGGCATTTTTACTTTTAAATTACAAATATATTTAAAAAGTATAAAATATAACCTCACTTAATTTCTCACTAAACGTCAACCTGACGTCAAAATAACGATTGAACTATCCAATTTAAAACCGACAACATTGTATAAAATTACCAACATAAAATAAATAAATGTACTAACTGAGTTATGGATTGATGTTGATTAAAACATATCATAACGTTGGTACTTAAATAAACCAAGTGTGACGTCATCTCACGTTTATTGTGAATGTAGTTTATAAGGGTTTTTTGGTCATACCTATAAAACCCTAAACAGAATTGTCAATGAGCTATACCCGTACCAGAGTTAATGTATCAGATCGCTTATTGACGACAGCCGTACCTAACGAAAATTTCCTTGCGTCGTCTATTGACGACAGCCGTAGTTAAAGGGTTAACAAAATTAATTATTTTTTATAAATGACGGTAATGAATGAATATAATAAAAAAAAAAATTAACAGCTGAGAACCGAGTTCATGTGTGTAGTGTGTAGTATTCATTAGGCTTCACCCACTATTATGCGTCGTGGTTCAATCTATTGTTTGAATTACTTTTGGTTTTTGTTTTTAAGGTATCAAAGAGCAATAAATCATTTATAGTCATGAAATAATTATAAATCAAATATCACGTTTTTAATAATGAGATATACGATTTTTAGACATTCAGCATTCTGTTGACTTCTTACACTTACTAAATACCTACAAAATCCTGAAATGTGTGAAAATTCACACTTCACATACAGTTTATTTATTAGTTATAACTTAAATATTTCTCATATTTTCACGTTAGTCTAGGGGCGCTGAATATACATTTATATCATATCACAATTACTCATCAATAAAAATTAATCCATTTAAAAAGATCCGTAATTAGTACGGGTACATCAGCTAGTATTTATATTTTTTTTCAATAATTTTGTCTGATCTGATAATAATGTCGTTATCACGGTGTAGTAAACTTAAGTGGAAGAACTCAGTTTATTAATTAAATTAAACGAAATAAACAACGCGCATGTTCTGACTAAGAGTTTTTGCTCTAATCTACAAAGACGACTGACTTGCTATGAACAGAATACGTAATTATCTAAAAGTTGGCATCCGTGTGGTGCTCTAATCTGCAAGAAACTTCATACCGCGAATAAAGTTAATATAACATTGTAAAAAAATTGTAACTTCTATATTAGTTGCTATTTTATAAATGATTAAAATTTATAGGAAGGCATTTGGTTTATATTTCACTAATGATATGTTTATTTCAGGTATCACAGATGGAGTTACAGTTGTCGTTTATCGTGATGATGGGACTGTCGTCAAGTTTGAACCTGTGCACAGCAGTGAATGTGAAGGAAATATACCAGCAAGTACAGCTGTCTCAAACATTGGTCAGTACAGTTCTAGTTTTATTAACAGCTTAACGCGTAGCCCCTTGTCTACGGGCGCCTAGTACTGTAAAATGTTCACAGGCATAATATCAACTATGTCAAATTTTCATTAACTATGAGTATATATATTTCAGAGAGTTGCGATACTCGGAAAACATGCAGCATATCATCTGCTGACGACATGTCTCAGTATAACGACAATACTAATGTAATCATCAATGAGGAGATTGACATCAAGAGTGAATGTGGAGATGACGGTGAATATGAGGAGAGTGCAGCTGGACAAGATACAGGTCAGTCAGCAATTTAATATTATTGTGCTAGTTATGATCTTCCAATACTGATATTCCCAGTTTCCATTTACTTAATACATGCGCAGGATCATAATGGGTAATAGTTTACTAGTTGTAGTTACACGTTGATATAATTTATCCCATAAAGGATTTAATTTATATCGAATTACAATACCGCAGACCCAACGTTGCAGGGGGGCCTGGAGATGTTAGGGGCTCAGAATTTTTAAAAATTTTTATGAAAATTATAAATTCTCTCAATAATACTTTACTCAATAAGTCTCCGGTCTGACATATATATGGCAACACTGTTGAAAGATCCATATGATTTCTGGATATTACCAACCTTCAAACGATACGTGTGAAAATTTCATGACATTCTGGCAATTAGTTTCGAGGTTACAGTTGTTTTTGTGACTCCAGTTTTGTAATTTTCAAAAGAATGGATAAAAAAGAATTTCGTGTGTTAATTAAACATTGTTTTTTGATGGGAAAAAAATACTGTTGAAGCCAAACAGTGGCTTGATAAGCATTATAGAGACCCTGCACCAGGCAAATCAACTATTACTGATTGGTATGCTGAATTTAAACGCGGTCGTACAAACACCGATGATGCTGAACGCTCTGGTCGCTCAAAATTGGCAGTTGTTCCGGAAAACATAAAAAAAGTCCACAAAATAGTTTTGAAAGACCGTAAAGTGAAGTTACGTGAGAAAGCTGACACCTTAAAGATATCAGAAGGTAGTTTTTTTACAATTTTACACGAAAATTTGAGCATGCGTAAATTGCTTTCGAAGTGGGTGCCGCGTTCGCTTAGACCGGACCAAAACAACAACGCGTCGACGATTCAGAGCGCTGTTTGGAGCAGTTCAAACGAGATTAAAAGGATTTCTTGCGTCGGTATATGACAATGGATGAAACATGGATCCACTACTACACACATGAATCAAAAAGATCGTCAGCTGAGTGGACAG
Organism: Liopterus haemorrhoidalis; assembly: GCA_963971575.1. Taxonomy (NCBI): domain Eukaryota; kingdom Metazoa; phylum Arthropoda; class Insecta; order Coleoptera; family Dytiscidae; genus Liopterus; species Liopterus haemorrhoidalis. The sequence goes on from OZ020623.1 coordinate 20,673,897, forward strand.
CAGTCGGTGAAAGTCGTTCAAAGCGACCAGAAACTCAAAAGTCAGCTGGCAAGGTTATGGCATCCGTATTTTGGGACGCGCATGGTATTTTGTTTATCGATTATCTTGAGAAAGGTAAAACAATCAATAGCGAATACTACATGGCATTATTGGATTGATTAAGTGCAGTAATCAAGAAAGAACGGCTTCACATGCAAATGAAAACAGTGCTCTTTCACCAAGACAACGCCCTGTGTCACAATTCGATGAAAACGATTGTTAAATTGAATGAATTACGCTTCGAATTGCTTCCTCGCCCACCGTACTCTCCAAATCTGGCCCCCAGCGACTACTGGCTTTTTGCAGATCTCAAAAAGATGATCCAGGGAAAGAAATTTGACTCAAATGAAGAAGTGATTGCCGAAACCGACGCCTATTTTAAGGGCAAAGGCAAATCGTTCTACAAAGAAGGCATCGAAGAGTTAGAAGAGCGTTGGAATGAAAGTATCATTCTTGAAGGAGAGTATGTTGATGAATAAAGTCGAATTTCTAAAAAACAAATTGTTTTTCTTAGTTAGACCGGAGACATTTTGAGCGACGTGGTATATATATATATTAGTTGGAAGAGAAGTTTTATATATAAATAAACAGTATGGATAATAGATTTTAAGAAATTATTAAGATAATCAACCACAACAGCCTTTTTTTTCATTTCACAGTTCCATACACAAAAACATAGAGGCAAAATCTCAGGCATGTTTTACAATTTAACTAAAGCCTTTGATTTAGTCCATCGCCCCATTACGGGATTTAAATTAAATGCCATCGGTATCGTAGGTCCGCCCTCGGTGGTTCCCATCTTTTTTTTTTTTTCTCTTGAGGACAACTTGTTTCTGTTGTTAGCTAATAATCCAAAACCGTAATAATTATAGATCTCACAAGCGACAGTGTAACACAGGAGTCCCACAAGGTTCTATACTTGGTTCTGTACCCAGTTTTATTTCTTTTTTATGTAAATGATTTACTTTCAGTATTTCCAAACAATGCTATTTGTAATACTATTTTGTTTGCGGATAATACTTCACATTCACTTCATAATGTAGATGCATGTCACTAGCTCTCGATGGTAAAAATAACTTAGAAGCAATGAGTCGGTGGTGCTTTAAAAATAAACTCATTCTAAATACAGCAAAAAATCATCCTTATGCTCTTCAATGAACACAAAAATGCACTAATTATCAGCACATTTATGCAAGTGCAAAAAAGTTCTTCCAATCTACAAATTTTTAGGTATAACAATAAGTGATAATCTAAACTGGCAGAATCACGTTGGCTATTTGCTATCTAAACTTAGCAAATCTTGTTTTATATTGAACAAGGTGCTTACTATGGAATATTTCACGCAACCATGTGCTATGGCATTTTGTTTTGGGGTAGTTCCTCTGTATCTTAAAATGTTTTTCTAGTTCAAAATCGTGCTATTCGGATAATAGCTGGTGCCTCCTTTAGATCATCTTGCAGATCCCTTTTTCGAGTTTTGTCTATTTAACTCTTCCATTTGTTTGTATATTAGAAGCCGTAACGTTTATTTGAAATAATCCGTACCTTATCGCTACTAATGCAGATTTCCATACTTATCATACCCGCAATAAATAGCACCAAACTGTACAGTAAAAGTCCCCACTATATGACTTTAACATTATTTAACTGTGTACCAACTACATTAAAATCTATATCGTCCGGTTGTTTTACAGTACAGAGGAATATTGACACCATAAATGCTAATATTGAATAATTTAACTTCACTGTTTGTTAAATTCATATATGTTGTATGTAAAACTATTTTGTTAGGTCATGTGGCTTCAGTTCGTACAATATGTGTTATTTTGACTAAACCTCAACATTTAGGTAATATGTTGTTAAATAAATTTATTATTTATTAGAAAATAATTATATTTCCACAACAGAATGTTTGTCTCAATAAACAATGCAAAATTGTTTGCAGCTAGTGAAACATCTTCCAGTGAATCAGATGAGATTTGGGAGCCGTTGGCTATTCACAATCGTAAACAACCCACAGCAACAAGGTCAGCACACAATAAAATGCATTCTGGAGGGAAACCATTCAAATGTGAGCAGTGTGGTAAAGTATTTTCACGGCCATCAATTCTCTTTTATCACAAACAAGTACATTCTGGAGAGAAACCATTCAAATATGATCAGTGCGATAAATCATATTCACAGTTACAAGGTCTCATTTATCACAAACGGTCACATTCTGGAGGGAAACCATTCAAATGTGAACAGTGTGATAAAGCATTTTCACGGTCATCAGATCTCATTATACACAAACGAATACATTCTGGAGAGAAACCATACAAATGTGAACAGTGTGATAAAGCATTTTCACGGTCATCAAGTCTCATTATACACAAACAAATACATTCTGGAGAGAAACCATTCAAATGTGATCAGTGTGGTAAATCATTTTCACAATCATCAAATCTCGTTATTCACAAACAAAGACATTCTGGAAAGAAACCATTCAAATGTGATCAATGTGATAAAACATTCGCAGTGTCTTCAAATCTGATTACTCACAAAAAGTTACATTCTGGAGAGAAACCATTCAAATGTGATCAGTGTGATAAAGTATTTTTACGATTAGCATATCTCATCACACACAAACGGATACATTCTGGAGAGAAACCATTCAAATGTGATCAATGTGATAAAACATTTTCACAGTCATCAAGTCTGATTATTCACAAACGGTTACATTCTGGAAAGAAACCATTCAAATGTGATCAGTGCGACAAATCATTTTCAGTGTCTGCAATTCTCATTAATCACAAACGAATACATTCTGGAGAGAAACCATTCAAATGTAATCAGTGCGATAAATCATTTTCACAGTCATCAGGTCTCATGTATCACAATCGGATACATTCTGGAGAGAAACCATTCAAATGTGGTCAGTGTGATAAAGCATTTTCAATGTCTACAAGTCTCATTAATCACAAACGAATACATTCTGGAGAGAAACCATTCAAATGTAATCAGTGCGATAAATCATTTTCACAGTCATCAGGTCTCATGCATCACAAACGGTTACATTCTGGAGAGAGACCATACAAATGTGCTCTGTGCGATAAATCATTTTCACAGTCAGCAGGTCTCATGTATCACAAACGGTTACATTCTGGAGAAAGACCATACAAATGTGCTCTGTGCGATAAATCATTTTCACAGTCGGCAGGTCTCAAGTATCACAAACGATTACATTCTGGAGAAAAACCATCCAAATGTAATAACTGTGATAAAGTATTTTCACAGTCATCAAGTCTCATTAATCACAAACGGTTACATTCTGGAGAGAGACCATTCAAATGTGATCAATGTGATAAAGCATTTTCAGTGTCTTCAAATCTGATTACTCACAAACGAATACATTCTGGTGAGAAACCATTCAAATGTGATCAGTGTAGTAAATCATTTTCACAATCATCACATCTCATTTCTCACAAACGAGTACATTCTGGAGAGAAACCATTCAAATGAGATCAATTTTATAAACCATTTTCAGTGTCTTCAAATCTGATTATTTGCAAACGAAGACATACTGAAGAAACACCATTCTAGTGTGATGCGTTTGAAACATTTTTCTACTTATCAAATCTCCACAGACACAAACGATTTTATTCTGCAGATAAACCATGTAAATGTGATGAGTAATAAATGTAAGAAAGCATTTTCGGAGTTATCACTTCTCATTAGTAACTAACCAACTGCAAAAAATTCTTTCGAATAATAATAATAATATAGTTATTGAATTAGTTATATAAATTCTGTTTTAAGTCAGTCAAGACATATACATTTAATTATACAATTATCATATGCTATTACAAGATTTGCATTACATTTTTAAAACCTATATTTAAATAATTCTTCGTTTGAATTCGTTATAACCCAAACTTCTGAGTTCCACTGGTAACATATTAAGTAGTTTGACTGTATAGAAGTTCTCACAATTACGAGATTTAGTAAGTCTCAGAAAGTCTGGGTATAAATTCGACCTGCCTCTTGTGTTGAATTGGTGTATATTCGCATGAGTTTGAAAACTGTATATTTTTTTATGGGGCAAAATTTTTAAATATCTATCGAATCTTGTGGCAAAACATCTTCCTGTCTGGCCTATGTACGAACTACACAAGATTCGAAGAACATTTAAAATTATTTCAATCCCGAAAAGAAGATTCTAACTTTAGCAAACATCTATTTGACACTGGCCACACCCATTCCCAATTAACAGATATCAAAGTGAGATATCATAATAATAATAATAATAATAATAATTTTATTCATGTTATTGAAAAATACATTTTTTTTAACATTTGTCAGAAATTTCTAATTACATATAGAAGTAATCTACCTCTCGATACATAAATATATAAAAATAAAATAAAATAAAATATAATATAATAAAATATATCACATTATTTTGAGATCACATTTGAAATACTCCTCTAGACTATAGAACCCTTGTTTATTTAAAAATGTCTTAGTGACTTTTTTAAAGGTAATAGAAGGCAGACATTTCACATGATCGGGCAATGCGTTATATAGTCTAATTGCATGATAATTTGTTGCATGCTTGGATGATGTTAACATATTCAGGTCGAAAGAGTTTATTTTCTCTGGTATTATAATCATGGATGGCATTCTGAGGTGTATGGTCATTGGGGTTAAAATTAATATAAGTCAAACAATTTAAAATATAAAGAGAAGGTAACGTCAGTTTTTCTAATTCTATAAAATAATTTCTACAGTCCTGTCGTTACGCCAATCCACCAATAACTCTAATAACACGTCTCTGTAACCCAAATAATCTGGACGCTTTAGATGAGTGGCCCCATGCTAACAGACCATACACTATTTTTGATTCAAATAATGCATAATATGCAGTTAATAAAACACTTCGGGTGACATTATTTTTTAGGTTACGCAGGCAATAGACTGTTCTGCAGAGTATACTTGCTGTATTTTCAATATGACTGTCCCAAGTTAAGTTAGCTCCAATTGTCACACCTAAAAAACTAGCATAATCACAGTCTAACCGGGGTAATCTTAATGAAAATAATAATTGTTGTGTTTTAGAGCCGTTTAGTGTTAGAGAGTTTGACGTGAACCATTCTTGAGTTCTCTTAATTAGTTTGGTATTTTTTAATACAAGGTTGTCATAATTTACATCAGTAGATATTAAGGTGGTATCGTCAGAATATAAAATTGTATTACCATTATTTAAGTAACCGGGGAGATCGTTGATGTATATTAGGAATAACAACGGACCAAGAATCGATCCCTGGGGTACCCCATGTTTTATTTCCAATTGATTAGAGTTTGTTCCTTTATTGTGGATGTATTGTCTCCTATTTGACAGGTAGGACAATAAGAATTTACAAGTATTGTCGTTTATCTTGCAGTCAGGCAATTTGTTTATTAGTAAACTGTGGGATATGCAGTCAAAAGCTTTTGATAAGTCAAGAAATGTTGCCATACTATGCAATCCATTTTCAAATCCTTCTATAACTTGCCTAACAAATTCAAGAATTGCGTCAGATGTGGACATCCCTGCTCTAAAACCAAATTGATTTTTATTTAGCAAATTATTATTCCCGAAATGTTCTAGTAACTGCATAAACAGAATTTTTTCAAAATTTTTTCCAAAAATTGGCATAAGAGAAATTGGTCTGTAGTTATTTAGATCCTCTTTATTCTTTCCTTTATGAATTGGGATGACTTTAGTTAGTTTAAAAACAAACGGAAAACAATTACTTGTTATGCAGTTGTTAAAAATTTTGCAGAGTGGGCTAATTATGACATCTGTAACTTGTTTTATTAAGTGCATATTTAATCCGTACGCGTCACGGCTCCTATTGGTTTTAAGTGACTTTAATGCATTTCTGATTTGATTATGCGTGATAATCTGAAATGAGAAAATAGGAACATCACAGTTATTTACTACAGACTCAATTATATTAATAGTGTCAATATTGTTGGGTGGAAGATTTTTAATTAGATTGTCTGTGATACCGATGAAGTATCTATTTATCTCGTCTGATGTTTTCGAGCATTCGATTTGCTTTTTTGGGTCTATTATTATTAATTACGGTCCACATTGCTTTTTGTGTGTTATTAGAGTTACTAATGTATTTATAATTTGCTTGGATTTTACAAGACTGTATTGTCCTACGATAAAAATTTCTATATATGTCTCTCATTTCTTTGGCGGCCGTGGTGGGAATTTTCAGGTAGAATAAATGCAGAATCTGTACTATTTCCCTTAGGTTTTTCAATTCTCGATTAAACCATTGTATTTTTATATCTATATTTGATCTTTTATTTACTTTTTCTGGGAAAGTTTTATGGAAAATGTTTAATATAGTACTCATAAAAATTTGGCTCACAGTCCACATCTTCTTCGATTGAAAAATCCCACTTTTCTGCTGCTAGTTCGTTAAATAAAAATTAAATATCTCTACACTTGTCACAGGTCTGTACAGTTTTCTCGCAACTGGCATATGGTGGTCATCTTTTAAAATAATATTACTGAGTATTCCTACTCCACTGTGGTCAGACAACGAATTTTCCACTTTGAAATTTTTTTTTACATTATCTATATAATTCGTAAAAACATTATCTAGACAGTTCTTTCCCCTTGTATTGAAAGTAACCAATTTTTGAAGAGCGAACACACTCAGCAAGTCACATAGTTGGGAGGTTTCATTTTCATTTTTGTTAAAATGTACATTGAAGTCCCCTCCAATAATAATATTAAAGGAAAAATCAATGTTACGTAAAACTTTATCCAAAATTTCTATGAAAATTTTAAAATTGCCAGATGGTGAACGATATACATTAATGATAATTGTACGTAACATTTCGATTTTAATTGCAATAATTTCGCAGTCTTTTTCCACACTAAGTTTTTTTAACATTTTCTAGAGTTGTAGGATTAAATTTTGATAATTCTGAATTTTTTATAAAGAGAGCTACTCCACCCCCTGAATGTATTTCTCGACAAAAACCAGTTACAAGCGAAAAAATTTCTATTGATAGTTGTTGTTTATCCAGTGCTCAGATATGCAGAGGAAATTAAACTCTTTATCCATAATTAACGCTTCTAAACACCCAACCTTTTGTCTGATAGCTTGAGTGTTCAGATACAGTAAATTTAAATTAAAAACAGTCGATTCCGCTTAATTGGGACACATCGGGACTTAGGCATTTTGGCCCAATTAAGCAGCTGCCCCAATTAAGCGAATTTCACATAAAATTAAACAATGCATATTTTTCTTTCAATAATTTTATTCTCTTGAAATTACTCTTGGACAAAACTATAAATTACATATAACCAAAAAATATAAACTTTTAAGAAAAAATAATAATAAATTCCAAAATAAAATAATAAATAGGTACATACAATTTAATTCAATGCAAAAATGCGTCAAGTGTAGTCTGTCTTTTGATTTGTAACATTTCAATTCTACAAAATCAGCACAGGTAGTCAGTGCGGATGTAGGGCTCCCTTCATTTCCTTCCTGCATAAAATAACGCTGTAACACGGCCATACATTTTTTTGCCTCCTGGTTGATAATATGTGTAGCATAATATGTACTGTGATCTTAAATTTACTGTCCCAATTAAGCGGAATGTTGTCCCAATTAAACATGTAAATTTACTGTTGGTTCCTTGGTTTGGTTTCTGTTCTTTGAGATTTGGACCCAAATAAGCGGCTGCTCCAATTAAGCGGTGGCCCAATTAAGCGGAATCGTCTGTATATCATGACCTATGTTTTTTGATTGTGTTTGACTTCGTGATTCTAAAAAATTATTCAAACTTTCTGAATTTTCTGAATTTACTATCTTTTGATGATTACAATTAAGACTAGTGTTTGTTTCATCTATGCTAGTATTATTAACTAAATGTACATTCTTTATTTCAATGTTTTCAATATTTCTTAGTATAATATTTTTAATACGTACACATATATTAAATTTGCCTCTATTATTTAAGTGAATACCTCGTTTATACCCTTTTCACACTAGTTCTTTAAGATCGGATGTTAAAGTGAATGTACCTTTAAACGCTAATGTGAAACCGTATGGCCTCGTCTAAACACGACCGATGTTTAAGACAGAGATCTGCGTCTTAAACTTCGTCCGCATTGCCAACTTAATTTCTATTATAAAAAAATACTCCTTGAATTTGTGCTGTCAACATTTTATATTATCATAAACAAGAATACTGTATTATATTGACGTTATAAGAAGTTTATACTTATTGTTATAATAAAATTATTTATTTTAATAATGTGTTTGATAAAATACAGAGCTACAATAATTGAGATAAAATGTATCGACTTACATGTTAATACAGGTGTAATATATTCTTTATTGTAGTGTCTTTATTGTAGAATGAAATGAAATATCTATATTTGTTTATAATAATTCAAAATGTGCGTTTTTTTTTTTTTTTTTTATTAAATAGCACAATCACAACTTAAGGACAAAATTACTGTAGCTCATGACAGCACCAGAGATTTAAACATCAAGTGTGAAAGCGTACCGATCTTAAACATCGGTGAACTTTAAGTTCACTCGTCTTAAAGATCTAGTGTGAAAAGGGTATTAGACAGGTCATTCTCGTAAATAAACACATTGGGTTCAATAAACAGTGCATGTTTGAACCTCCCAATGGCAACACAAAAGTTGTAATTTTGCCTAAAAACGAGATTATTGTATTGTGTCTCCGCATTTCGGAACAAAGTGCCAATTATAATTATATTTGTGTGTCTTGTGTGATGCAAAATATTATTGAGGTGTTCATTGTTTATTAAATCATACCTAAGGTTATTATTTGTGCCAGCAAAAATAATTATCCAGTCATGTTGACTGAAATTACGGGTAAGTTTTTCTATATCCTCTGTTACATTACTAAAACTAGCATTAGGTTTAAATTACACTACTTTTAAAATTTTCTTGTGGCAAAATTGAACTAATTATATTGGCACAAAAGCGACCTTGGCTGTCTGCCAATAATAAAATATTTTTTACAGGATTATTTGTGTTTGTCGATCCAGCATTTTGTGGAATATTAATTTCTTTATTTAAATTATTATTAATTAGATTTTTTCTAGTAGCATGCTTGAATTTCACCTCATTAGCCATTAGGGATTTGTTTACCGAACGTGCGTCCAGAGTGTTGGTGGGGGAGCAGTTCTTCCGGCTGTTCTGACTGATCGCCCTGGTGGTCTGTTCATGAATGATTGGGGTCTGGTTCTTGGGCAATTTTTTCTTATTCTTCTTCATTTTAGAAATTCTTATGTTGAGTAAATTTATTTTCTGTTCGAGAGACTTAACATGGTTTAATAGACGAAAATATGCGTTTTTTTTTTTTTGGATTTACGCTGAATTTTGTTTTTTATTCCGATGGATTTATTTAGTTTAACGGTCTCTGTGCTACTATTTGAGTCGTTAAACTCGTCATTCTCAACACTGTCGTCGAGATTAAAACAATTTTCCGGAACACAATATGTATCAACACACTGATCCAGTCCGTTGGTAGATTCATCAGAGATTTCATCGTTTGTAGTATGATTAATAAAACTAGAGTTTAATGTCTCTTTTAGTCTGTTTACGAGAACTAATTTTTTTCCACTGTTTTTCACACCTCTTGATTTTAGTTCCTCTTTTAATTCAAATAATTTTAAACTAGAAATTTTTTTAGCCATTTTATTTCCAGTAAATTGGGCGATGTCACATTTAATTTTATAATAATTATTTATTCTAAATTATCTTTGTCAATTGTCAAAGACAAAGCTGGTATATTAATTTTATTATATTAAACAAGTGAAATTTTTTATTTAACACACTGTATATCCGTTTAATTTATTATATTATTTCTGTAGCACTTTCGTCAATAAATTAAAAAATTAAAAATTAAAAATTAAATTTTTTTTATATTATTTGGTAATTGAATATTAGTTTTTTGTCAATAATTTTAAAACTTGTGAAGTTTTAAAACTAATACACGTCCGCCATCTTCAACGGTCAACGGTCAATTGTGGAAGTGATCATTACTGGAAGCCCTAGAAATTAATAAATTTAAACATTGTAATCCAGAAAATATCTTAAATGAACAATTAGACTTAAATACCTCCCCTTTATTGAACCTAAAATTGTAAAATGCACCCCCACTGTCATCCTTATCATTATTCATTATTATTATATACGTAGATGTAAGTTTGTAAATACACTTGAAAATGTCCTAATAAGACGGAACTGGTCGTGTTGTTAATTTATAATTATTTCAATAAAGTGAAATAAAAACATAGTATTATTGTATTATTATTAAGTATTCAATTAAATCTTTTAAGTTCAAAGTATAATATTTTATTTTCCGGATTACCGATTTACCGGTAAATCGCGAAAAATATCCCAATCATTTTTACCGGTAATTCGACATTTTTACAAATAATTCGATAATTACATATAGCAAATTTAACCACATACCAATGAACGGAATTGCTTCGGCCGAGCAAGCGAATGTAATCAATTTCGGTTGTCTCCAAGCTAGTCTGTTTTGGGGAATCACCGTCACCTGGTCTTTAACTAATAAGACTAATAAGCACTTCGGTGCTTAGACATGGAAAGAGAGAGGGTACGCGTAACCTTGTATGCGTGCTATGTATAGTAACTGTTGCCTTTTTTGCGCCAGCAGCCATTGCATTGGTGCCAAGCGAACGCCTGGAGGCAAATTTATTATTTGTGATTTTTGCATTAATTCTGAATGACTGTTTTAAAAATTCATAAACATTTAAGATGGTGAATTGTGTTGCTTTCAACTGTAAAAGCAGAAGTGAGAAAAAAGAAGCTGGAATAACCTTTCATAGGTATGTAAATTAGTCGTAAAATTTAAACATATTATATAACACAACAAAGAGCTATTTAACACCTCAACTGTCTTTATTATACAAAAAAAATGGTACTTTGCATTGAATTCTTATGAAATATCAGTGAACTGTATGGTATGTCTTTAATTTTCATTCATAAATTTAACTTTGTATGTGAAATTCAAACAAATCGACCATTTTTCCCGGGGCGTGCGCTTTACTTCTATTGTTTTCGCGTATATAGTGACCTATTTTTATATGATTTTAATTATAACTTGGAATATTATTTTTGCTGAATAACTAGTGCAAATGTGTGAAATTTTTTAGGTTTCCTGCTGATGTAGAATGAAAGGTCCCAATGGATCCATAATATGAAAACCTCAACACAGCCAGGAAAAAATGACAGGCTTTGTTCTCTGCATTTCGAAAACAAGTATTTCTACAAGGAAGTAAAATCTTCCAAAATCTTCTTTCTTAAAGATTTCTACAAGTATTTCTACTGAAGAGGAAAGTAAAATCAAGGAACCAAAATATCATGTTAAATAGTTGTAAACAGTATTATTGGATATGAAAAACAATGCAAGTGCATTAAAATAAAAATCAAATCAGCTTACCAACATAGTTATGTGGCGATAAAATGTGGCGTTATATGGCGTTGAAACGATAAAAAAAAATTCAATAAATTTAAAGCTTTTATTAAAATTAAAGTATAAATCAAATACTTGTTGTTAATAAAGATAACAGCTGTGTTAATATCTTCGTTTAAATTGTAAAGATTTATTTTAATTAAATTTATGTAAACAAACTGGACGTTTTATTTAAACATTCCCTGTAAACATCCTCCCAAGAAATTATTATTAAGAACAAAATAGATCTATGAATATAAAAGAAATATTAGTTAAAATCTTTTAGTTATTTATTTTTATCTATCATGAACATATTATAATAAAATAATTCTGTATTTTTTTTCCTTCCTTTTAAATATAGGTATTTATACAAGCACAGACATATGTTTTGTTTTAAAATTTAAAAATGTTTAAAATTCTCAATCAAAATATACTTATGATAAAATCGATTCTTGCTACGCCACTGGCAAACGCCGTTGGTGGCAGATTTTCTTCACTAAATGTCCGTATATGCGCTGTCCCCTCTCTTTCCTTGTCTAAGTTTCCCCAAATTTTGTATACTCTCGACGCGTCACGTCATTACATGGCTTGATATCAGTTTGAAACGTTGAGTGCATTGTGCCATAGTCAAAAGACTAGACGATTAATCGATTTATTATATTATACAAAGGGATTAAAAAAATCAAAGGTTGATGACTTGGCAAAAGAAGTAGGTAATAAATAAATAAGAAGAAATAGAACAAATAAATGCCCGGTCAAGGTCGTACCGTATGTTTTATGCTGGGATGGTATGGTGAGGGTGACCAGGCTCCATAAAGCCTAAAGGAAAATTATTGGGGTAGGTAAACGTATCCACGCGTATATACAGTCCCTTGTACTGAAGAAAACCTTTGAGGGCGTCTCACTTGACTTCTGACCACAGGCCCAATAAGGAATCGGTCTTGGATCTGGCAATAAAGAAAATTTATGTGTACAGTGACCAGGAGGAAGCTGAAAGGAATAAGGTTAATAAAGAGGGCAATAGGTAATATTTAGTACTGAGCACTTAAAACCCATAAATAAATTATTTATTATTATTATTTCAATAAAATATTTGTATTGGTAACATTTGCTCTTTTATTCACAATAATATTTTTTAAACAAAACAAAAAATAGCGGTAAATACTGTAAATACTAAATGGTAATTGAAAAAAGGCTAGTTATAACCTCTTAAAATATTCATTTACAAACAGCAAATTTTATCATAATATGGACTCACACATATTTGTACACTTTTTTAATACTCAATTATAATTCAAATATACTGTATACAGCAAGAAGACATAAATTTGACTAAAAATTGATTATAAACCAATATTGTTTACATAGGTTGACAGATAATTATCCTCTTTCCTGTCAAAAGTTCAGAAGGCGATAGTGGCGCTGTTTCGGTAATTTCAGTTGCGAATAGAGTCGATTTATTCTCTTCAAATGAATTTCAAATTTATACGGTAGGTAATTTTTTTTTTCTTTATTAACAAAACTGTTGGGTACAACAATGCCCGATGGCGGCGCTACGAGCGCTGTTAACAACAGTGACTGTATAAAGACAGTGTGGCCATATGAACTGTAGCCGCCATGTTTATTCCAGATTTGTATTGGGTTATATGGAATAAATGTTAATATATCCTAATACAGTCTGTTCCAAACGGTTAAGCGGAACTAAATTTTGCAATCTAGTTACTTTCATCGTTTAAATCGTGCTTTTCGACCGTTTTGTTTAAGCTTTGTAAATCATACTTACAATACACATTTTTTGTTAACATTAATATCATTTTAAATTGTCATTTTCTTTATATTTTGATATTTTGTGTCATTCTTAATACAAATTTCCCATTTATTAATTTTTTTTCATTAAAATATATTAAAAAAATAATTTAATTTTGACATAGGTCTTTCGTTTCCATGGTTTCATTGTTGTAATTTTAAATTTTGACATTGCAACGTGAAAAATGAAATAACCCAAGCAAGGTCCCTTGTCGTGACTACCTAAAAGAACGAAATTCCCATTTAGTTCCGCCTAAGCGTTTGAAACAGACTGTATATTATAATATTTCTTAAATTTTTAATAGTTTTACGTATTTATGTTTATATATATGTGAATATCAATTTATTGTTAAGAAAAAACATGTATATGATTCAACATTTATTAAGATAAATATTAAAATTGCCTACCGATAAAGGTATTTTTTTGAAATGTTTGCAACATAAAAAGAAAACAAATGAAAAAAATTCTTAAAAAAGGACATGGAAGGAAATAAAAGAGATATGTTTTAATATTTTATAATTTTATTTGAGGACCTATAAAAACTAAAACATTTTTTTTATAAAAACGGGAGTTACATTTTAATTTGAATATTTTAAATTAAAGAAAACAAGTTCAAACAGGACATTAGAATTAGAATAAAAAGATAGAGAAAAAATGATGATAAGGTTCTATAAAAATTAGAGAACCCAACATTTCTCTAATTTTTGGGAAAACGCATGTTTATATAAAAAAAAAAATAGGATATTTTCATATTAAAAAAGAATAAGCAGAACATGTTATATACCCTGAGTTCAAAAAGAAATTACATAAGAGTTGGCTATGGAAAAATAAAATAATGTATACTACAAACTTTATGTAACAATAAATAACTTATGACAACAAGAGTGATTTAATTAATTCAGACAGTAAATTAATTCTAAAGCTTTCTGTTGACATTACTTTTATTTTCCATAGCCAACCCTTATGCAATTTCTTTTTGAACTCATGGTATAAATGATATATTAATAAAGAAAACTGATGTATATATTATCAATTATGCATTTATTCAACTAAAATTATGGTCAGGTGAAAAATAAAATGAAATCAGCATGGAATAACATTAAAATTAATGAAAGTAAATACTTCTTATAATTGTGAAGCCATCCATTGATTTACTGGCATAATGTTTTTTTATGTTCATTTAGCCTTTTTTTCCCAGCAATTTTAAACCTAAACATAACAAAACGTTTCATTATTTTAAATTTTAATTTGTGACAATTTAAAATATGTGCACAGTTTACATTATCTACATTACTCATTACTCATCACAAACACAACAATATTCACTATTAAACGTCTAAATATACGTATATTATTTGAAAATATCACTTAAATCTGTTGAAACACAAGCTAAACACATGTAAACCATATATAATCTGTAACAAAGTTGGAAGAAATATGGCGGACTTCAGCTCGACCAATAGAAAATGAGACCATCGTATGGCCACACTCTCTTTATATGAGTCTGTGTCAAATGTACTAAAACTGATAAGGTAAGTGTTCCCAACTTCGAAAAAATAAAAAAATATTTGACAAATAGAAGCCGTGTTTATTGGATAACATTTCTAAAATCCATAAATTAATTTAACTTATTCATGTAATATCTAATTCATTTTAAAGTATTTTGTAAACAATTTAATAAAGAACATTAATTAGAAAGTAAATTACATCAATACATATGGTTTATTTATATATAATATTAATTTAGACCTTATTATTATAAACTTAGAACTACAATACTAGTAAAATTTTGATACATATGTCATTTATTGTTTAATCTTTAATAAACATATGTACATATTTTAAATAATTAATGTAAGTAGATATTATAATAGATTGAAATGTTATAAATGACATTTAAACTATTTATTATTAAAAAATGTTGGTTTTGACTACTGAGGGAAACTTTTTAAATATTTTTCTGTATTCCAGATTATTTTTGCGAAGTTTTTCAAAACCGTTGCTTACAATGAATCTTGATATAAGATGGTCAAATATGATAAAAAATGAGGAACAAAGAAACACTGTCCGATATAACACTATAAGGCCTGACTATAATATCAGAACGAGAAAATACGTCCTGGGTACAGTGAAAAAGGTTTTCTTGCTGCGACTTACAGTATTTGTAGTGCTACTGCGACCTGATTCAAATGGAAAGACATAAGAAAAGTTAACTAAATTAATTTTAATAATTAAATAATAAATGACAGTGCAATAAACTAGTGAAAAAGATACAAACAGCATTATTTTTATATATAAATATGCATACCTAAAGTGTATCTTGGCCAAATCACTAGGCGTTTACGAAAACTCTACCGGTGGATATGGTACATCGGCCAATCTTTACTATACCCCACTGAACATAACCTTATGTGCTGCCTCTATACAGAAGGCTTAAATAATCCTTAAAAAGGATAGGTTAGGCTAGGCTTTAGCTAGAATACTAGTTATGTTAGAATAGTTTAACTAGAATAAGGTTATGTTGAGTGGGGTATAGTAAATCTTCCCCAGTAAATCTACCGGTCGGTAAACAGCTACATGCTTATACACGTTCACCGAACTTGTTTTCGAACGCAGTTGATGTTCCCGGGATCTACCGGTAGAGTTTTCGTAAACGCCTTATTGCAATTCTAAGCTTACCTTAATTATATCAGGTTAACGGCGTATTTTTATTTTAAATTATTAAATAAACATTGTCATGACATTCCGTCACAAAAATTTGCATATCAATGTGTTAAACTATATATATTGTAATAAATACTTAAATATATACAGTGACGATATTCAACCGGTACGAGCATATCAGTTCTTAAAATATTGAAATACTTCCATACTGGTTGTTAAAATGAATAGTAAGATAACAGGTACAGAAAAAGATTTCACTTAGTTTCTACTTTTGGCAAATGACCATATCAACAATTTTTAAAAATCAACAAATTGTATGATAATTATTAAAATAATTAGGGCTACAACTACAGTTAATTTTTTTTTCTCGTCAGATTTTTTAGTGTTTTATTTCTATTTTTCATCTAACTGGTTTATTATTTTGAATATATGCCCTCCATATACGTAAGATAAATGTTCAAATAATAAACATGTATGTTAAATATATTTTTATTTACATTGTAATATTTTGAAGATTAATGTAAAAAAAAATTAATGTTTTTTTAGAATAATAAAGTGTATTGATTATTATTTATGAATGTTTTATTTCAAGGGAAGCAAAAATTAATAACGATGTTGGCCGTAGATCTAAATATTTTGAGAATATGAAAAATGCCAAATTTTAACATAGTTTTGTAAAGATTTGATTACTTTTTGAATATTTGTAATCGTATCAAGAATTTTGTATTCTATTTATTTAGGTAATTTCAATCAAATTTATGATTGCGGTTATATGAGTAATGGTTTTCCACAAATAGTTGATTACAAAAATAATCATTATTTTACGGTTCTGGTTAAATGTAATTTATATGGAGACTATAGTTGTCTCACTATCCTCTTTTTCAAGTCGCTGTATGTATGTTATTTTAAATATAATGGATTTACATATTTCCTAATTTCCTTTTTATAATTAATATCATTCAGGTACATCCAATCCGCAGTTGTACAGTTTCTAGTTCCAATATAAAACAAATTTAATCACTTAAAGGCCTTTACCCGCGGACCAGAGTTTAAGAATCACTGATTACAAATTCATTGCAAAAATGTATAAAAATAAATCAGTTAAAGAGTTAAATGTTCTAAATTTCCATGCATATCTTGTAGACCAGGTTATCGTAGGTAAAATTATATACTACTGATATATCAGATTTAAAAATATCAGTTATTATGTAAGGCGTTTTTTTAATTAAATGTCTTTAATATTCGAGATATTTATTTCGAATTATTATTGGCGTATTTATTCTTGGCCTCTAACACTTTTGATCTCCTTCAGTTTAATGTTTTTCTTAAACTATATTAATAATTTATATATTTGTTTTCTCTCAAATTCTAAGTATTATAAGAATTTATAAGATTTTTATATTTATAAGAAAGGTGACCCAACTCTACCTGAGAATTATAGACCCATATCAATTCTACCAGTTTTCTCCAAGATTTTGGAATCTGTTGTCACGACTCAGTTGACACAATTCTTTGAGAAACATAACTATCTTTCAAATCAGCAATATGGCTTCAGATTAAATAAAAGTACAATCGACGCATCAACGATGTTAGTTAAAACCATTTGTAACGCCCTTGAAAACAAAGAAGAATGTTCGGTCCAGCTTTGTGATCTTAGCAAAGCCTTTGATCATATGTCACATAGTATACTACTAGAAAAAATAGAATATTATGGTATCAGAGGTACAGCTCTTCGATTTATAACATCTTATCTGGTGAATCGCATTCAGATTGTTGCACAAAATTCGGTAAGAAGTGACCCTTGTTACATCAAATCAGGAATTCCCCAAGGAAGTATTCTGGGGCCTTTGTTATTTATCATTTATATAAATGACTTGCCTCGTAATCTGTCATGTGATTCCTTACTTTATGCAGATGACACAACATTAGTCGTAAACGACAAAGATGACGACATACTGTCAATTAAGGCTGCTACCGCAAACTTGGAAGCGATCGAATGGTTTGAGGTAAATAATCTGCATTTGAACAAAGAGAAAACTAAGAGCATGATCTTCACATCCAACAGAAGAAATCCCAGGTCCGACACCGGAGACTTTCTGGGCCTACGTTTGGATTCTGGATTAACATGAAAATGTCACATCGATAGATTAAGTGGAAAATTAAACAAAGCCATTTATGCCATACGACGAGTAAGGAAGATATCGAATCAAAAATTAGCACAAACAACATACTATTCGTTATTTCATTCAGTCATGGCCTATGGATTGTCAATCTGGGGAAGCTCACCAAAGGCAGAAATGATATTTCTACTTCAGAAGAAAGCAGTCAGGGCCATTGTAAATGCACCAAAAACAGCATCCTGCAGACCAATTTTCAAGGAGCTGAATATACTTACGCTTTATGCGCAGTTCATATTTCTGCAAGCCACGGAAATAAAGAAAATATGTGGAAATCTTTGTATGCGCAAAGAATCGCATATTCACAACATAAGATCCAAAGAAAATTTAACTGTGCCACAATCACGACTGGAAGTTACGAGAAGGATGAATATTGGATTCAATATTTTCAATAAAATCCCAGCCCATGATAGAAATATAAATGCGAAAAAATTCAAATATATTTTAAAAAAATTCCTTGCCAAACAAGCCTACTATTCTGTTCAAGAATTTCTAAATGAATAACTTGTATTTATTGTATTTTTAAATAACTGTTTTCTTGTAAACATTGTTTACTCTTTTTTTTGACATAACTTGTAAATTACTTTAAGTTGAATAAATGATTATTATTATGGGGTTTGTCAGGTCTTGACAAGCGTCCACTAATCTCAAACTTCAGCAACCTTTTGAGCCGCGTCATACTAGAGACTAGTGGAGCTAAATACACACGACTGCATCCCAAACCCTGGCGATATGCAGCCGCGGAAATTACGCTAGATCCAGTGCCCGCACAATGCGGAGTGACCCGAGCAGCACTGCTTTCTGCATCCTGCAGATCAAAGAGTTGGCAGAAGATCTGCAGACGGGAATGGACTCGATTTCCCTTCGATAGGAGGCTTTCATGCCACCCAAAACACCCACTATCAGGACTACAAGCTTAACTTTATACCCGGGATACAGCTTTCTAAGCTCGGACAAGAGGTCCATATACTTGGACCTCTTTTCCTCCTCCTTGAGAGAGATATTCTTCTCAGCTGGACTTGAGAATTCGATCACAAACATCTGTTTGGTCTCGATATCCAGGAGGGTTATGTCCGGCTTAGTGGCTGTCAGTAACCTCGAGGTGGGGAAGGAGTAATTCCAATAAATTCGGCACTTGGAATTTTCCACCACCGATTCTATGTCAGAAGGGATGTACGGTATAACCGGTATTTGGTCAAAACCATAGGCATGTCTAAGATGATAGTAGAGCACGCGGAGAGCAGCATTATGTCGAGACACGTAGCTCGACGCTGCAAGAGATGGACAAGCAGACAGAATGTGCATTATCGTTTCAGAATGGTGGTGGCACAACCTACAGAGTGTGGACTCCGCTATTTGGAATATGCGGGCCCTGTATGCCAAAGTATTTATAACACCATCCTGACACGCAAACACAAAACCTTCTGTTTCCGATCTCAAACCAGCAGACTTAAGAAACGAGAACGTGAGTTCGGTGGACAACTCTAGACTTTTAATATGTTTGAAGAACACAGAGTGCATACTTTTACTCATGTGTTCTTTTGTCAACATGTCTGTCTCGCCTCGTTTCACCGAACCGGTAACTCTGTTGTACTCCTCCCGAGAGAGTTGTACTCCAGCGTTTTCCCTGACGGGACTCAAGTCTGCCAGGTTAAATCTCGTTGCTGCTCTTCGCGCTGCCTGGTAAAGAAACGCCCCTTTGCCACTAAATTCGTGCTCACTAACGAATTTTAATAGTGGGTCCTGACTTCTGAGGATTATTATTATTATTATTATTATTATTATTATTATTATTATTATTATTATTCGCTTTACAATAATAGAAACGTATTTCATAGATCAATATGTTCTTACTTATATGTTCAATTAAAGTATTTAATTATAAATTAGTGTACAATAAAAACAGATTTTAATTTGTAGTGCGCGCTTTTTGCGTGCATTACGACAATATTAAAAAAAAAAGTGGAAAAACATTTCACTTTTATCTAGTGGTAACATTGTAGAGGCAAAATCTGAAGAACTAAAATTTATTACTTGAAGGCAATCGTTAAAAATATAGTAGTACTACTGTAGGAAATAGAATGATATTATATGTGTTATAAGAGTACTATATTGGAATTTTATGGAACGAAAATTATAATAAAATCAATAATTTCATCATTGTTATCGTGTAATAAGGATATCTTCTAGTAACTAGTAACTTCTCATTACAGTTGGCAAAAATTTCAGTGTTCCCAACTTAATTTCTTTTTTTTTTGTCGGACCGGTGACCCAAGCCCCTTTATATTTAGGTCAAGAGTGAGACAAAAAAAAAATTAAGTTGGGAACACTGAATTTTTGCCAACTGTAATGAGAAGTTACTAGTTACTAGAAGTTATCCCTATTACACGATAACAATGATGAAATTATTGATTTTATTATAATTTTAGTTCCATAAAATTCCAATATAGTACTCTTATAACACATATAATATCATTCCATTTCCTACACTAGTACTACTATATTTTTAACGATTACCTTCAAATAATAAATTTTAGTTCTACAGATTTTGCCTCTACAATGTTACCACTAGATAAAAGTGAAATGTTTTTCCACTTTATTTTTGTAATATTGTCGTAATGCACGCAAAATAGCGCGCACTACAAATTAAAATCTGTTTTTATTATACACTAATTTATAATTAAATACTTTAATTGAACATATAAGTAAGAACATATTGATCTATGAAATACGTTTCTATTATTGTAAAGCGAATAATACTTGGAATTTGAGAGAAAACAAATATATAGATTATTAATATAGTTTAAGAAAAACATTAAACTGAAGGAGATCAAAAGTGTTAGAGGCCAAGAATAAATACGCCAATAATAATTCGAAATAAATATCTCGAATATTAAAGACATTTAATTAAAAAACGCCTTGCATAATAACTGATATTTTTAAATCTGATCAGTAGAATATAATTTTACCTACGATAACCTGGTCTACGAGATATGCATGGAAATTTAGAACATTTAACTCTTTAACTGATTTATTTTTATACATTTTTGCAATGAATTTGTAATCAGTGATTCTTAAACTCTGGTCCGCGGGTAAAGGCCTTTAAGTGATTAAATTTGTTTTATATTGGAACTAGAAACTGAACAACTGCGGATTGGATGTACCTGAATGATATTAATTATAAAAAGGAAATTAGGAAATATGTAAATCCATTATATTTAAAATAACATACCTACAGCGACTTGAAAAAGAGGATAGTGAGACAGCTATAGTCTCCATACAAATTATATTTAACCAGAACCGTAAAATAATGATTATTTTTTTAATCAACTATTTGTGGAAAACCATTACTCATATAACCGCAATCAGAAATTTGATTGAAATTACCTAAATAAACAGAATAAAAAATTCTTGATTAGAAATATTCAAAAAGTAATCAAATCTTTACAAAACTATGTTAAAATTTGGAATTTTTCATATTATCAAAATATTTAGGTCTACGCCCAACATCGCTCTTAATTTTCGCTTCCCTCGAAATAAAACATTCATATAAATAATAATCAATGCACTTTATTATTCTAAAAAAACATAAACTTCTTCTTACATTAATCTTCACAAAATATTACAATGTAAAAATATATTTAACATACAGGTTTATTATTTGAAAACATTTATCGTACGTATATGCAGGGCATATATTCAAAATAATAAACCAGTTAGATAAAAAAAATAAATAAAACACTAAAAAATCTGACGAAAAAAAAAATTAACTGTAGTTGTAGCCCTAATTATTTTAATAATTATCATACAATTTGTTGATTTTTAAAAATAGTTGATGTGGTCATTTGCCAAAAGTAGAAACTAAATCTTTTTCTGTACCTGTTATCCCACTATTCATTTTAACAACCAGTATGGAAGATTTCAATATTTTAAGAACTGATATGCTCGTACCGGTTGAATATCGTCACTGCATATATTTAAGTATTTATTACAATATATATAGCTTAACACAATGGTATGCGAATTTTTGTGACGGAATGTCATGACAATGTTTACTTAATAATTTAAAATAAAAATACGCCGTTAACCTGCCAAAATTAAGGTAAGCTTAGAATTGCAATAAGGCGTTTACGAAAACTCTACCGGTAGATACCGGGAACATCAACTATGTTCGAAAACAAGTTCGGTGAAGGTGTATAAGCATGTAGCTGTTTACCGACCGGTAGATTTCCTGGGGAAGATTTACTATACCCCACTCAACATAACCTTATTCTAGCTAAACTATTCTAACATAACTGGTATTCTAGCTAAAGCCTAGCCTAACCTAACCTTTTTAAGGATTATTTAAGCCTTCTGTATAGAGGCAGCACATAAGGTTATGTTCAGTGGGGTTTAGTAAAGATTGGCCATAATTTTTTTATCAGTTCGTTTTGTAGTTTTTCGTGGCCGTCCTGCAATTTTTGAAACTTCAAACGTACCTTCTTCTCGAAATCGTTTTATAATTCGCGACACAGTAGATTTATGAACATTTAAATTTTGTGAAATCACATTTTGCAGCAGCCCGTCTTTAAAACCAGAAATTATTAAGTTTCTAATTTCACATGAAACATTTTTACTTCGACCCATGATTGACAAATATAAACTGAAATATTACTTGTGCACAACATATTATTTATGGATAAAACCTGCATATAACAAGAAAATTCAAGTAGTTGCAATATTTTTGTCCAAGCAAAAATGAAGAAAGAATTTATTATTAATCTGTAAGTCAGATTATTTGACTATTGATTGATATAACAGACAAAATATGATTAAATTATAGAACTACGAGTATTTGTTTTCCAATATTATTATTAAAATTTGAAAAATGTTAAAATTTGCAATCTTTATGGCCAATAATGTATATCTATATCACACAGTTTTATGTAAGATGTCAAGAATGTATTTCTGCTTCTTACTGTAACGTACGTTCATAGTTTTTGTCTTTTTTTGTTATATTATAAAATGGTAACTTCAACGTATGTCCCTTTATATACACGCGCGGGAATTCAGCTCTGGGCGGTCGCTAATGGTGTAGTCGAAGGTGTTCCACTTGTATATCTGGACATAGTTTCTTAAAAACTTTTCAACTCAGTAATTTTAAAATCAAAATAGATTATTTAAACATTCTGTTGTTTATATTTCATTTGTTTGCCCAAGTTTATGACTGTCAGCTCTTTGTTAAAGTATTCGTAATTCAATTTCTCTTAAATTTACACTACAACCAGCACCATTCAACTTGGTAAACATAGAATACATCAGTGAAGGTTGACCATGCATTTCAGTTACACTCAGAATTTTAAAATTGAATTTTGTTGTTTATTAAACGTTATAGGTCAGTTTATTATTTACTCACAATTATCAAAATATTTTCAAAAATTACTTTCGTATTATATATCCCCTAATCTTTCTAAGGCCCGGTCTTTCCACCTTCAGATAAAGTTCCAGGTAACTATCTGACAGATAAGGTTATTTGTAACTTCATCTGCTGAATAAATGTCAATACCAGTCGGTGAATTCAATACGTCAGTCTCATTATCCGTTACATAACTATCTGATAGATACATTTGTATAGAAAGAAGGGATGATATTTACTCAGCAGATGAAGTTAAAAATAACCTTATCTGTCAGATAGTTACCTGGAACTTTATCTGAAGGTGGAGAAACCGGGCCTAAAAGTTTTATTTAAAGAATATGCATTTTTTTAAAATTTATTTTAGATCAGCCTATTTCTGCAACGAGGCTAATCGCCGATGCCAGGGAGCGAGCTCCTACATCTGGTTGAGGGGTGAATGATTGTGAAAATGGGAGTAATGTAAACATTTTCTCGCCCGAATAATATCACCAACGAAGGAGGCTCGAACCACCGACCGCACAGTCCAGACTGATTCCACCAGTTCAAACCGAACGACTTAATGCGCTCGGACATTCCGTTGGCTAAATATATGCATTTAATATAACAAAATTTACAAAAAAAAAAAAATCTTTTTTAGGTTATCACACATATATTGTCTTGTCAAATTAACCCCACCACTAGATGGAAGACAGGCGTGTCAAGTGAAACAAATTGTATCTCTTTCTCTGTTCTAGCTTTGTCTGTGAACAAATGATGTGGCTCTATTCAAAAATGGAAATGTTATTGCTATAGTTCTCTGCCCTTGAACCATATGCTTTAATTAACAGACATCTGTCAACTTAAGTCTCCTTTACTATAGCAGTGTTTATCAAGCTTTTTGGTATCACGGACTACCTGTAAAATGTGCAAAATGATTGCAGAAGATCGGCATGTTACTAACCGTGAGATAGAGGCATCCTTTGGCATATCACAGACTGCAATACACTCGATTTTACATGAACATTTAGCTGTGAAAAAGATTTTTCCTAACGCATAATTTGACCGAAGCTCGATTTTTTTTGGAACCAACTATTTTATTGCTTTACAAAATACTTGCCTTTAAGATTTATACACTTTTGCAAGTACGTAAAAAAGTTGCTTATACATTTTTTCCACTCTGAAGTTGGTATCTCAAAAACATGGTTTTCCAAGGCTTCAACAGCTTTTGTTTGACATTGGGGAACATAAAAAGTCGTTAGGGGATAAATCAGGTGAATACGGGCAATGAGACATTAATTCGAAGTTTTTTTCCTTCAAATAATCAATTGTTTAACGTGCTGTGTGGGAACTTGCATTTTCATGATGAAGAATGATGCGATGTTTTTGGTTGTTTTTTTTTTTTTTGATTTTGTCGATGACTTCTGGTAAAAAAATTGTTATATATCATTCAGCATTAACTGTTCTCCGATTCTCTAAAGGAATGGTTGTGGTATGTCCAGTACAACCGAAGAAACAAGCAATCATTTTCTTGGAAGTGCTTCGTGAACGAACAACTTTTGTGGGTTTCGGTTAATCTTGGAAGACCCAAACAGTGTATTGTTGCTTAGTTTCCTGCTCATATGAATAAAGCCAAATTTCGTCATCTGTAACGATGTTGTATACGGATTTTACAGAGCCTAGGTTGAATTTTTTTAGCATTCTCTTCAGAGCCGCAGTAAGATAAACTTGCGCTAGGGGCAGAGGGCAGAACCATGTTTTTGCGCCCTTGGTAAATAAAAATAAGGTTCCTACCTCTCAAAATTTAAGTGATGAGCAAAAAAAAAGGTCTTCACCTTTCAAAATTCAAATGACGAGCAACCAAAAAAAAGGTCCTCATCCTTCGCCATGGCGCCCCTTAAAAAGCCTGTCAGCGCACTTTTCCTTAGTGCGCTAGGGGCCGTCGCCCCCTCCGCCCCCCCGATTGCGGCTCTTCGGATTCCCTTACACCAATCAACACGAGCTTTTTTTTAAGCTTCGGTCAAATTATGCGGAATCTATTGGGAACAGATCTATTTCACAGCTAAATATTCATGCAAAATCGAATGTATTGGAGTCTGCGATATGCCAAAGGATGGGTCTATCTCGTGGTAAGTCGATCTTCTTCAATTATTTTGCGTACAGCATCGATGTTTCACAACCGATTTTGGTCGAGCTTCACGAGAATCATCACTGACGGACGCACGACCACGACGAAATTCAGCAAACCAATTGTAAGCTTGGTCTTTTCTGATGGTGCTTCATTACCAAAAGTTGAACGAAGCGAATCTATGCATTGCTCTTGAGTTAGGCCTTTACTAAAATTGTAAAAAATCTTCCAACGAAAACCTTCACGAGTAATATCCATTTTTTCACAAACTTGTTTTTTTTTAACGCTCACTGTCAACAAACTACTCAGTCAATTTATAAGCTGCGACTGATTTCACAATAACAAATGTCAAATTTTACGAATATAGTAATGACACATTTCTATATTGCCATCTAGTGGTCGTTTGTAAAAACATAAAAGGTAACTTTCGTATGACATTTAAAATTTGCCTAATCCGAGAAATGTCATATCAATTGTCCGGCACTGTTCAAGAATCAGTTTGAGGAAAGTGTGATACCAATACCAATTAGGTACCAGCCCAGCAAACATTTTTATACGGGCCAGTACTGTTGAAGGACATACTCCCCGGTATTGAAAGTAATGGGCCAGTAATTTCATTTCGCACTGGGCCAGTACCCCGATGTCCCCGTGGCCGTTAGCTGGCCTATTGTTGTATCAATTGCTGGCCCATCAGTGGTAAAATGCAAAATAATCGCATAAGTAGCAAGATTTATTTCTGACGGACCAGTGCTTATATTATACCCACTCTCTAGTATAACATATGTGTAATTACTCAGTATTAAAATAAATTAATGGTTAGGTGCAAAATAAATACTCATTTGGCCATTTTCACCATCGTTGAATAAATATATTTAACAAATAAAGTTGACAATATCGGATCGGTTTTAAACTATTAATGAAGAAATTAACATGCTTTCAATAGAAAGATGCGATATTGTCAACTTTATTCGTTGAATAAATTTATGCAACGATGGTGAAACTGGCCGATTGTAAATTGTATTAACAGTTATAATTTATTGATTTATTTATAAATATTAAATAAATATAATTTCAGAAATAACAGGTATGAGTTTATTTAATTTATTAATTTAATGAAGAATTTTAAGAAAATGGTTTTCTGCCCTTTCGGCCAGACCATTTGCATCCTAAAGATAATGGGTGACTAATAATTTTCGCCAATATTTATCTTGTATTGTCTACCACATCTTTTCCCCCTGACTTGAAGAGTGCCAACCTAAATAAATCATACTTGTTAAAATAAATTCAATAACCAAATTTTATGTAAGATGTTTAAGCATTAATGCTAATGTGTATACATGGTTACATTACATTACTTTCGTTTTAAAAGAATTGTCTTAACCTCACAAGAATTTTGAGGTTAAATGATTTATGCTTTGTTTTGTTAAAAGTTACAACATGAAGCACATAAATTAAAGAATTTATCAATCTGCACTTACGTTTTATATTCCATATTACGTTCTAAAACACTTCTTTTGATTTTATATTCTTCCCA
This sequence comes from Liopterus haemorrhoidalis, assembly GCA_963971575.1. Taxonomy (NCBI): domain Eukaryota; kingdom Metazoa; phylum Arthropoda; class Insecta; order Coleoptera; family Dytiscidae; genus Liopterus; species Liopterus haemorrhoidalis. Next base: position 20,701,137 of record OZ020623.1, read on the forward strand.
AACGGTTAACATAAATAAACGCGGCAACACCACACAAATCACATGAATCAAATGAACTACACTTGGCGCAGTATTTAAATAAAATATTTAAAAAAAGTTTAGTTTTAAGTAAAAAGTATGAGTGAAGAAGAGACGATAGCTGTGTAAAACAATAAAACAATAATTTATCGACTTAATTAGAATATAAAAAGAATAGAAAAGGTACTTAAAAATTTTTTGAAACAAAAGTAAAATGTAACATATTAACAAAAATAAGGAGTGCGAAATACAAATGTGAAGTATAGTATTAATACTGGCGTTGCACAAACTTTTAGTGCCAGCAATTTACCAACAGAATAAGCAGTTTGCCGGCATTCGACCGATGGTTGAATGTTTGCTGGGAGTCGATTTTTCTGACAAGATTCGAAAATAGCACCCATGATATTTATCTTGCCTTCAAATAAATACATTATCTTGCAGATGAGGTCTGTTGGTGACGTCATATATGAGAGTGACTGGATCGGGAAACTGAGTCCACGTATCAAGAATGCCATGTTGATGATTATGATCAAATCTGAACGTGGCCAGGACTTCATGGCAGGGGGAATTGTAGTTGTTAATATGCTCAATTTCGTTGCGGTATGTTGATTTCACTCAAGCCTTAATATTTTCACATTTGTGATTTAATAATAATAATATTTTCATTGACTTGGTTATATGGATTATGTTTTAAGTCAATCAAGACATACATTTATATTACACAATTATTATTTCTAGGCTAGTTTATTAACCGTCAACAATGACAGATTTATAATATAAAAATTTCAATTGTTTGTATGTGTATTTGTTTTTATTTTTTAACGTATCTTATTTTCGTATAATTATAATTAAAAGTTCTTGTCCGTACAACCGAAGAAAAACGCGATCATTTTCTTGGAAGTGCTTCTTGAACGAACAACTTTTGTGGCTTTCGGTTCATCTTGGAAGACCCAAACAGTGGATTGTTGCTTAGTTTCCGGTTCATATGAATAAATTCAAGTCTCGTCGCCTGTAACAATGTTGATACGGATCTTGCAGTGCATAGGTTGAATTTTTTAGCATTCCCTTACGCCAATCAACACGAGCCTTTTTTTGAGCATCGGTCAAATTATGCGGAATCCATCGAGAACAGATCTTTTTCACAACTAAATGTTCATGCAAAATAGAATATATTGCAGTCTGCGATATGCCAAAGGATGCATCTATTTCACGGTAAGTCACATACCGATCTTCTTCAATCATTTTGTGCACAGCGTCGCTGTTTTTTGAATCACAACCGATTTTGGTCGACCTTCACGAGATTCATCACTGTCGGACCACGACCACGACGAAATTCTGCAAACCAATTGTAAACAGTCTTTTCTGATGGTGCTTTATTACCAAAAGTTGAACGAAGCGAATCTATGCATTGTTGTTGAGTTAGGCCTTTACTAAAATCGTAAAAAATCATCAAACGAAAACCTTCACGAGTAATATAAATTTTTTCACAATTTTTTTTTTATAGTTCAACAAACTATTCGGCCAATTTATAAACTGCCACTGGTTTATAAGCTGCTTAGGTTGATTTTTTTAGCATTCCCTTACACCAATCAACACGAGCCTTTTTTTGAGCTTGGATGTAATTATGCGTAATTCATCGGGAACAGATCCTTTTCACAGCTAAATGTTCATGCATAATCAAATATCAAATTTTACGATTATAGTAATGACATATTTCTATATTCCCATCTAGTGGTCGATTGTAAAAACATAAAAGGTAACCCTCGTATTTTCTTGTACCCCCAACCGGTCTTCCGCGTACCCAAGGTTGGCAACCGTTGATACAGACCGGTGAAAATAGGGATAAATATTTCGCGGACCGGCTGGAAGCTAATACACAAATAAAAACCAATATATATAATATTTTTATTATTATATAGGTATGTATATATTATACACTTGTATAATTACAATTTATAGTGCAACGTCTGCTGCTGCTTCTTTGTTAAAAAATTTGATATACGTGGCTGGAGAGTTGTTTCTGAGAGACAAAGCGCTGCGTTAACATCCATTCGATTTCTCTGTTTGGTTTTTATTATTGATATGGCTGAAAAAAACTTTTCGCACAAATAGGACGTCGAAAAAATTACTAATAATTTGATAGCTTTATAACTCAAAGATGAATATTCTTTTTCTAGCTATTTCCAAAATTGAAACAATGGTTGCATTTTATGTCTGGACACCAGAGTGACATCACAAGAAAACTCGATCACCTTTTCCTTTTCACGAGGATTAAGTACACATGACTTTATATCTTTCAAGAATGGATTATTAATCCAAGGGTTCCCTTTACGAGGATCCTCATGTTCAGGGAAATAATTTTTAAAATTTTCAGCTAATGCACTTAAATGTTGACTTGTTGAATTGTTGAATATGACTTTCTGGTTGACATCAGCAGCAAAAATTCTTCCAAAAGTGGAAACATTTCTATATCTTCCTCTTATAAGCGACTATTCCAAAGAGCTAGCTTCTTCAGAAGTATGAAATATAGCCGCTAAAGACGTTGCATTGGTGCTAGTATATATTAAATAAATCATAGTTCAGACAAAAGTTAGCTTCTGCGTCGACTAAAATGTGCTATATACTCGTGAATAGAAGTGTGTATCTACATGATTCGGTCGAAATATTTCGAGGACCGGCAGGAATTTTCTGCAGATCACGGGTTGAAGAACGACGCTATAGACGATCACTTTTAATCAAATAGCTGTATGTCACAATATCGAGTTGTCAAAATCCATGACCTAGGACAGCCATCTTTGTGAAAAATTATTGTTTTATTCTTTATAAAATAGATGCTAACTCAAATTATTAAGGATTGTGTTTTATTCTTCCATTTGTTTCAGATATTGCGAACTACCTATTCGGCATACACCATTCTTCTATCCATCTCTTAAATATATAAACGGGAACGTCTGTCTGTCTGTCTGTTTATCTATATGTTACCTTAAAGCTACTAATTCATTAGTAAAAAAAAATGTATAGATACACTATTTCAGAAGCAAAATTTACTCATGTCTGAATCATTTAACAAAGCTTCATAAGGTTGAGGAAACATTACATGTTGCGAAAATCTCAACTAGCGAACGAAAGCAAGTTGTAACAATGGAAGTTTCGCGGCAACTGTTGACGAATGTGAACGTGTTTCGCGCGGCTATGTGGAAGTAGTGTAGACCGAAGATTAAGAAAGTATAAGGTTGTCTCGTAACTTGTAGTGGTGGGGGTAAATAGAGAGGCTACGCGTCATCCGTATGCTAACGGCATGTCAGTCTTTCTTTATCGTTTATGTTATATACACGTGAAGTTTGATTTTTGGCTATAAATATAAAAATATCGTTTAATTTTTTGATTTTCTACTTGTTTTAATTTTTTTTTTCTTCGAAAGGAATGTTTCTTCGATCTAAATAAATTTACTTACATTCATTTTTGATGTGAAGAGAATAATAAGTGAAATATTTCAATATTTTAGTTTTAGGATGTTCCCCCGTTACTACCCTAATATTCATCAAATTAAAAAAATGCATAGAACAAATAAGATTTGTTTTCTTATAAACAATTTTTATTGCATAGTTTTTTCTGTTGAGATAGTTCTGTTTATAAAGTAAATATTTTAAGTTTATTAGTACCAGTTTTAACTCAGAAACACCCCCTAAGAAAGAAAATTTTGAGATACTATGTCTATATTTGAATCCTGGTTCTACTCTATTGTACCAAATTTTGTTAAATTCCTTCCAGCGTCCAATTTTATTAATTACTATATTATAATAGCAATTTGTTTTTCTATTTTTATTTAAATATACCTAAAATTATATTTGTATTCGATTTTATTGTTATTTATTAACTACCGTGCGATCATAATTTCTTGTCATTTACATAACAGTAAATAATGAGTTTAAAAATATCAAAACTGTGTTCTAATCCATAGCTGAAAATCCCAATTTAACAAAGAACCAATCAGATTACTTCGTAGGTCCGAACTCACCCGAGAAACAACGAAAATATGTGTTCCTAACTTAATACTTGTTGTCAACTCAATGGCGTATAGAGAAAAATAGTGTTCATTTAATAATAAATTCGTATAAAGTAATAAAAATAGAATGTACGCCTATGTGTACGTCCTTGGAAATAATTTTGATAACTAAATGTTTCTGTCAAGTGTTGCATAACGGACAAGATTTCTTGATCGCTCTGTATAATACAAATACACATCACATTAAATTTTATATAAATCAGTATAAAATTTCCTTAGGTTTTTATTTATAATTTATTCAGTACAACCATCTTGACATAAATATCTATTATGAAAAAAGTCAATAAAAATATTTAAAAACGTGCATCATCTATATTAATTCTGTATGCTAGTTTGAACTACGCATACGTGTGACCTATTCCCTCTCACGCTCTGATTGGTCAGAAGTTACGAGACAACCTTTACTTTAATAATCTTGCGTCTAGCGAAAGATTTCCCATCAAGGACGAATGTATGCAGAGATAAATCAAATGATGATTTTTACATGTCACACACATACAGTTTGTTAGAAAGAAACAGATCATGAAAAGTAAGTCGAAATCTAACAAAGTAGGAGGAAAGAAGAACAGTCATACCTAGCTAGTTCATTTTCAATTCTTGATAAAATTTCTCAATACGTATGTCCTTGTTGCTAGTTTAAATTTTATATTCTACCGGCGAAATCTCGAACTAGCTATTTGACATAGGCGTCGTTTTGATAAAATTCTGGCTTTTGTATGTTTGAAGTTTTCGTGTTGTTTGTGTTTATTCATCTATCATTTTTATTTGTAATCTAATAAAACAGCGAATATTGTATAATTTTAATAATATTTTACATATTACCTTTCAAACTTCAAACTTAAATTAAAATCTTAATAAATTAGGTCCGTGTCAGACAGCGTTATATCCCGCTGCCAATGGTTTATTTTTGAACTTATACCAGACAGTTTATAGTTGATCTTGATGGGAAATCTGTTACTGCGACTGTACTCACCGACACATTTTCGTATGTTTCTACCCTAACGCATAGCCTGGAAAGCAGCTTATGTTATTGGTGACTCAAATTAACGCGTATCCCTCTAGTGGCAATAAAGCTAAAACTTCTAAAAAGTATACTGTCATAGTTTACGTATAGTTCAGCAATTGTTTTTTTGTTTCTGTTCATTCTTACTATGTTTTTACAACGAATAAAGTGATAAATTTAAGAAAAAAAGATTAAATACTCCTTGTTACATGTATGATTGTCATCCAGAGAAAGAAGATGAATTTTATTAGAAAAATTATAGTGTATGACAAAGTTTCTTTATTAGTTCTACAATTTAATTTTAATACCGACGAGAAAATGCCTAAAAGTTAATAAATGCACCATTTATACTTATGTTTAGCTACAAGTGAAGAAGACAGTTTATTAATGATTCTAAAATTTTGTTTCTATTTATTGAAGGGAATTTCTACTGTTCAGATGTTTCTAAACAACCTTTTAACTTTGAATTTTTCATTTTCCCTCTATCATGTGCAAAAAATCGTTCAATGTTGTGTAAATTATTGTTAATATAATTAAAACCCCTTGTTATTTCATGTGGATTTTCCGTAACTGTGTTAGTTTGCAAATATTTGACAGTTTTCTTGTGTAGAATAAATTGCCAGTTCTCTTTTTATAAACTTTCAAGAGAAATGTGTGGATATTAAGTATTCAAATAAATGTTTTAGGTTCAAAGTATAATATTTTATTTTCTTTGTGAGTATAACCTGGCACCAACATAATAACCTCTGAAAATATTCATTTACAAACAGCAAATTTTATCATAAAATGGATTCACATATATTTGTACACTTTAATACTCGGTTATAATCAGTGATGACATCCTAAATTTTCAGGAAGCGGTTCTATAAAGTCATGTGATATCTAGGAACCTATTCTGTATTTTTAAGAGTGAAAACAAATCACTTACTTCCATTTATTAAATATAAGGAAAAAAATTTAAGAGCGTATTATTAATAACCTATAAAATAAATATTACATTTGCAACACTGCAGGGCACGGCGCACGATTCAAAACTGAAGTCAGAGTAATTAATTTATTTTTAATAATTCTAACAACTGGTTCCCTAAGGTTTCAATAATTTTAAGAAACTGTTCGCGCGAACCGTTCCGAACGGGTAGGATGCCATCACCGGTTATAACTGACAGAACCCAATTCACCTCGATAGACATTAAAAACAAGTCACATTTTTCCGACAAAAAGTCTGTTACACTAGGTGCCCCACAAGGAAGTGTCTTGGCTTCTACTCTTTTTTTAATTTACGCAAGTGACTTACCTAATTATTTTACAAATATGACAAACTTAACCGTGACTTCATTTGCTGGCGACAATAGTTTCCTTAGGCTACGGTTACAGTGGAAGCGTGTTCGCCCGAAGTACAGTTTGGGCGTATTAGTGCGTAAACGGGCATATCGCTCGTATACGAGCGACTAGATAGGTGGTGTTTAGTTCTAGCAGTTATTTTAATGACAAAAAATAAATAAATGGGATATTTGTATTAAGAATGCCACAAAAAATGACATTTTAAAATGATATTAACCTTAACCAAAAAATGTTTATTGGAAGTATGAATTACAAACTTTAAACAAAACGCCCAAAAAGTACAATTCAAACGATGAAAGTAACTAGATTGCAAAATCTAGTTCCGCCTAAACGTTTGGAATAGCCTATAATGCTCCAATTTCTTAGTAATATAGAAAATATCAAGAATGTTTGCATAATTAAGCAGGTTAATTTTGACACTTCTTCATCTTTGAGTAATTTTATATATATTTTTTTCTTCATTACATTAATTTAAAAAATACGTCACTGTTATTCACGTACCACCAAGTCTTCTTTCCGGTACCACTAGTGATACGCGCACCACCGGTTGAGAACCACTGGTGTAAACCATTCATATGTTGTTTTGTTTTTTATTATGTTTAGAACATGGAAAAATTAAATATTTCTCCTTATCGCTAACTTTTAATTCAGTCGCCACTTCATCCCATAATTTACGTGATTGATCAATGGTAAGTTTTACATTTTTGATCCCATAACGATCTTCGATCAAAAACTAAAAATATTAAATTCTCAATATTCATTTTGTAGACACAGACTGTACCACAGAGCAAGTAAAACAAGTGGACTGACTGTACGGAGATAAGAACTGTAGGTAGAACGCATACTCGCGCGAAAAAATAAACAATTTTGAATTCAGCTATTCGGGCGATTTACAATACACAGATGTGTACTTCTACACGCTAGAATTAGTCGCTCGAATGCGTGCGAGTACGAGCGTAGTTTGCGCGATTGATAAGCTTCTACAGTACCTAAAAACCTGTGTATTTCTGCACGCTTTAATAAGTCGCGCGAATGCGGGCGAGTATGCGCGACTTACAGTTCGCGCGAACACGCTTCCACTGTAACCGTAGCCTTACTCGATGTAAAAACACGACAGATATTGAAACCTCCTTTAATGACGTAATGAAAATAGCATCCACATGGGCAAATAAAAATAAATTAACCTTAAATATTGATAAGACATCCTGTGTAGTCTTCAAAACACCACAAAATAAATTCATTCCGCCTAAGCAATTAAATTTTGAAAATTAAAAAGTAAAAATATCGGATACCTCACTCGTACTAGGACTAACGCTAGACAAAAACATTAACTGGATAGACCACATCGATAAACTGTGTAGAAGATAGTGCTCATGTTCATTCCTCCTAAGGTCGTTAAAACTGAATTGTAGCATCAAAGTGTTAAAGAATGTATACTTTTCATGCTTCCACTCACATTTAAAGTACAATATTATCCACTGGGGCCAATCGACTAATTGCAAACAAGTATTTCGTCTCCAAAAGTCAACAATACGAGTCCTTCAATCGCTGAACTCCAGAGACTCATGCAAGAAATATTTCACCCAACTTAACATATTAACTCAACCAGCAGAATATATTCTATCTCTTTGTATGTTCGTCTACAAAAACAAACAACTGTTCCTAAAAATCGAACATTCCCATAACACAAGGAACAAAGATGCACTAGTCCCAAGGCCACACAATTTAACCTGTTACCAAAGAGGTGCCCATTTCAATTGCTGTAAATACTATAATGCGCTTCCTGATGAAATAAAGTTGTCAAAAAATGCACTCATCTTCAAGACCAATGTTAAAAAATACCTAATTGAAAGAGAATTGTATGACGTTAAGGATTTTTTTTAGATAATTTCCATATTTATTGTTTATTACTGTTTATTCATTTTTTTTTCACTGTCCATATCTCTAATGATTTAAATAGTTTCTTATATTATTATGTATTGACTTTCTTTTCATGTAATAGTATTATTGTTGTACATTGTTATTATGTAATATTTATGTACATGAAAGACAAGAAAGAAAAAAAATAATAATTCAAATATACTTACTATATACAGCAAGAAAACGTAAATTTGACCAAAATTTGTTTATAAACCAATACTGTTTACCAGTGATGGGCGTTTACTTGTAAACTTTAATTGTTTACGTTTACGTGTAAATTTATGTAAACAATTGGTAAGTTTGCCAACAATGTAAAAAATGTAAAAACTGTCAAATAATGAGGTTAGTTTTAATTATTTAATACCAATAATAGCAAGCTAATGAACAAGTAGATACTGTTTACCAGTGATGGGCGTTTACATGTAAACTTTAATTGTTTACGTTTACGTGTAAATTTATGTAAACAATTGGTAAGTTTGCCAACAATGTAAAAAATGTAAAAACTGTCAAATAATGAGGTTAGTTTTAATTATTTAATACCAATAATAGCAAGCTAATGAACAAGTAGATACTGTTTACCAGTGATGGGCGTTTACTTGTAAACTTTAATTGTTTACGTTTACGTGTAAATTTATGTAAACAATTGGTAAGTTTGCCAACAATGTAAATAATGTAAAAACTGTCAAATAATGAGGTTAGTTTTAATTATTTAATACCAATAATAGCAAGCTAATGAACAAGTAGATACTGTTTACCAGTGATGGGCGTTTGCATGTAAACTTTAATTGTTTACGTTTACGTGTAAATTTATGTAAACAATTGGTAAGTTTGCCAACAATGTAAAAAATGTAAAAACTGTCAAATAATGAGGTTAGTTTTAATTATTTAATACCAATAATAGCAAGCTAATGAACAAGTAGATACTGTTTACCAGTGATGGGCGTTTACATGTAAACTTTAATTGTTTACGTTTACGTGTAAATTTATGTAAACAATTGGTAAGTTTGCCAACAATGTAAATAATGTAAAAACTGTCAAATAATGAGGTTAGTTTTAATTATTTAATACCAATAATAGCAAGCTAATGAACAAGTAGATACTGTTTACCAGTGATGGGCGTTTGCATGTAAACTTTAATTGTTTACGTTTACGTGTAAATTTATGTAAACAATTGGTAAGTTTGCCAACAATGTAAAAAATGTAAAAACTGTCAAATAATGAGGTTAGTTTTAATTATTTAATACCAATAATAGCAAGCTAATGAACAAGTAGATACTGTTTACCAGTGATGGGCGTTTACATGTAAACTTTAATTTGTTACGTTTACGTGTAAATTTATGTAAACAATTGGTAAGTTTGCCAACAATGTAAAAAATGTAAAAACTGTCAAATAATGAGGTTAGTTTTAATTATTTAATACCAATAATAGCAAGCTAATGAACAAGTAGATACTGTTTACCAGTGATGGGCGTTTACTTGTAAACTTTAATTGTTTACGTTTACGTGTAAATTTATGTAAACAATTGGTAAGTTTGCCAACAATGTAAAAAATGTAAAAACTGTCAAATAATGAGGTTAGTTTTAATTATTTAATACCAATAATAGCAAGCTAATGAACAAGTAGATACTGTTTACCAGTGATGGGCGTTTACATGTAAACTTTAATTGTTTACGTTTACGTGTAAATTTATGTAAACAATTGGTAAGTTTGCCAACAATGTAAAAAATGTAAAAACTGTCAAATAATGAGGTTAGTTTTAATTATTTAATACCAATAATAGGAAGCTAATGAACAAGTAGATACTGTTTACCAGTGATGGGCGTTTACATGTAAACTTTAATTGTTTACGTTTACGTGTAAATTTATGTAAACAATTGGTAAGTTTGCCAACAATGTAAAAAATGTAAAAACTGTCAAATAATGAGGTTAGTTTTAATTATTTAATACCAATAATAGCAAGCTAATGAACAAGTAGATACTGTTTACCAGTGATGGGCGTTTACATGTAAACTTTAATTGTTTACGTTTACGTGTAAATTTATGTAAACAATTGGTAAGTTTGCCAACAATGTAAATAATGTAAAAACTGTCAAATAATGAGGTTAGTTTTAATTATTTAATACCAATAATAGCAAGCTAATGAACAAGTAGATACTGTTTACCAGTGATGGGCGTTTGCATGTAAACTTTAATTGTTTACGTTTACGTATAAATTTATGTAAACAATTGGTAAGTTTGCCAACAATGTAAAAAATGTAAAAACTGTCAAATAATGAGGTTAGTTTTAATTATTTAATACCAATAATAGCAAGCTAATGAACAAGTAGATACTGTTTACCAGTGATGGGCGTTTACATGTAAACTTTAATTGTTTACGTTTACGTGTAAATTTATGTAAACAATTGGTAAGTTTGCCAACAATGTAAAAAATGTAAAAACTGTCAAATAATGAGGTTAGTTTTAATTATTTAATACCAATAATAGCAAGCTAATGAACAAGTAGATACTGTTTACCAGTGATGGGCGTTTACATGTAAACTTTAATTGTTTACGTTTACGTGTAAATTTATGTAAACAATTGGTAAGTTTGCCAACAATGTAAATAATGTAAAAACTGTCAAATAATGAGATTAGTTTTAATTATTTAATACCAATAATAGCAAGCTAATGAACAAGTAGATACTGTTTACCAGTGATGGGCGTTTGCATGTAAACTTTAATTGTTTACGTTTACGTGTAAATTTATGTAAACAATTGGTAAGTTTGCCAACAATGTAAAAAATGTAAAAACTGTCAAATAATGAGGTTAGTTTTAATTATTTAATACCAATAATAGCAAGCTAATGAACAAGTAGATACTGTTTACCAGTGATGGGCGTTTACATGTAAACTTTAATTGTTTACGTTTACGTGTAAATTTATGTAAACAATTGGTAAGTTTGCCAACAATGTAAAAAATGTAAAAACTGTCAAATAATGAGGTTAGTTTTAATTATTTAATACCAATAATAGGAAGCTAATGAACAAGTAGATACTGTTTACCAGTGATGGGCGTTTACATGTAAACTTTAATTTGTTACGTTTACGTGTAAATTTATGTAAACAATTGGTAAGTTTGCCAACAATGTAAAAAATGTAAAAACTGTCAAATAATGAGGTTAGTTTTAATTATTTAATACCAATAATAGCAAGCTAATGAACAAGTAGATACTGTTTACCAGTGATGGGCGTTTACATGTAAACTTTAATTTGTTACGTTTACGTGTAAATTTATGTAAACAATTGGTAAGTTTGCCAACAATGTAAAAAATGTAAAAACTGTCAAATAATGAGGTTAGTTTTAATTATTTAATACCAATAATAGCAAGCTAATGAACAAGTAGATACTGTTTACCAGTGATGGGCGTTTACATGTAAACTTTAATTGTTTACGTTTACGTGTAAATTTATGTAAACAATTGGTAAGTTTGCCAACAATGTAAAAAATGTAAAAACTGTCAAATAATGAGGTTAGTTTTAATTATTTAATACCAATAATAGGAAGCTAATGAACAAGTAGATACTGTTTACCAGTGATGGGCGTTTACATGTAAACTTTAATTGTTTACGTTTACGTGTAAATTTATGTAAACAATTGGTAAGTTTGCCAACAATGTAAAAAATGTAAAAACTGTCAAATAATGAGGTTAGTTTTAATTATTTAATACCAATAATAGGAAGCTAATGAACAAGTAGATACTGTTTACCAGTGATGGGCGTTTACATGTAAACTTTAATTGTTTACGTTTACGTGTAAATTTATGTAAACAATTGGTAAGTTTGCCAACAATGTAAAAAATGTAAAAACTGTCAAATAATGAGGTTAGTTTTAATTATTTAATACCAATAATAGCAAGCTAATGAACAAGTAGATACTGTTTACCAGTGATGGGCGTTTACATGTAAACTTTAATTGTTTACGTTTACGTGTAAATTTATGTAAACAATTGGTAAGTTTGCCAACAATGTAAAAAATGTAAAAACTGTCAAATAATGAGGTTAGTTTTAATTATTTAATACCAATAATAGCAAGCTAATGAACAAGTAGATACTGTTTACCAGTGATGGGCGTTTACATGTAAACTTTAATTGTTTACGTTTACGTGTAAATTTATGTAAACAATTGGTAAGTTTGCCAACAATGTAAATAATGTAAAAACTGTCAAATAATGAGGTTAGTTTTAATTATTTAATACCAATAATAGCAAGCTAATGAACAAGTAGATACTGTTTACCAGTGATGGGCGTTTACATGTAAACTTTAATTTGTTACGTTTACGTGTAAATTTATGTAAACAATTGGTAAGTTTGCCAACAATGTAAAAAATGTAAAAACTGTCAAATAATGAGGTTAGTTTTAATTATTTAATACCAATAATAGCAAGCTAATGAACAAGTAGATACTGTTTACCAGTGATGGGCGTTTACTTGTAAACTTTAATTGTTTACGTTTACGTGTAAATTTATGTAAACAATTGGTAAGTTTGCCAACAATGTAAAAAATGTAAAAACTGTCAAATAATGAGGTTAGTTTTAATTATTTAATACCAATAATAGCAAGCTAATGAACAAGTAGATACTGTTTACCAGTGATGGGCGTTTGCATGTAAACTTTAATTGTTTACGTTTACGTGTAAATTTATGTAAACAATTGGTAAGTTTGCCAACAATGTAAAAAATGTAAAAACTGTCAAATAATGAGGTTAGTTTTAATTATTTAATACCAATAATAGCAAGCTAATGAACAAGTAGATACTGTTTACCAGTGATGGGCGTTTACATGTAAACTTTAATTTGTTACGTTTACGTGTAAATTTATGTAAACAATTGGTAAGTTTGCCAACAATGTAAAAAATGTAAAAACTGTCAAATAATGAGGTTAGTTTTAATTATTTAATACCAATAATAGCAAGCTAATGAACAAGTAGATACTGTTTACCAGTGATGGGCGTTTGCATGTAAACTTTAATTGTTTACGTTTACGTGTAAATTTATGTAAACAATTGGTAAGTTTGCCAACAATGTAAAAAATGTAAAAACTGTCAAATAATGAGGTTAGTTTTAATTATTTAATACCAATAATAGCAAGCTAATGAACAAGTAGATACTGTTTACCAGTGATGGGCGTTTACATGTAAACTTTAATTGTTTACGTTTACGTGTAAATTTATGTAAACAATTGGTAAGTTTGCCAACAATGTAAAAAATGTAAAAACTGTCAAATAATGAGGTTAGTTTTAATTATTTAATACCAATAATAGCAAGCTAATGAACAAGTAGATACTGTTTACCAGTGATGGGCGTTTACATGTAAACTTTAATTGTTTACGTTTACGTGTAAATTTATGTAAACAATTGGTAAGTTTGCCAACAATGTAAAAAATGTAAAAACTGTCAAATAATGAGGTTAGTTTTAATTATTTAATACCAATAATAGGAAGCTAATGAACAAGTAGATACTGTTTACCAGTGATGGGCGTTTACATGTAAACTTTAATTGTTTACGTTTACGTGTAAATTTATGTAAACAATTGGTAAGTTTGCCAACAATGTAAATAATGTAAAAACTGTCAAATAATGAGGTTAGTTTTAATTATTTAATACCAATAATAGCAAGCTAATGAACAAGTAGATACTGTTTACCAGTGATGGGCGTTTACATGTAAACTTTAATTGTTTACGTTTACGTGTAAATTTATGTAAACAATTGGTAAGTTTGCCAACAATGTAAATAATGTAAAAACTGTCAAATAATGAGGTTAGTTTTAATTATTTAATACCAATAATAGCAAGCTAATGAACAAGTAGATACTGTTTACCAGTGATGGGCGTTTGCATGTAAACTTTAATTGTTTACGTTTACGTGTAAATTTATGTAAACAATTGGTAAGTTTGCCAACAATGTAAAAAATGTAAAAACTGTCAAATAATGAGGTTAGTTTTAATTATTTAATACCAATAATAGCAAGCTAATGAACAAGTAGATACTGTTTACCAGTGATGGGCGTTTACATGTAAACTTTAATTTGTTACGTTTACGTGTAAATTTATGTAAACAATTGGTAAGTTTGCCAACAATGTAAAAAATGTAAAAACTGTCAAATAATGAGGTTAGTTTTAATTATTTAATACCAATAATAGCAAGCTAATGAACAAGTAGATACTGTTTACCAGTGATGGGCGTTTGCATGTAAACTTTAATTGTTTACGTTTACGTGTAAATTTATGTAAACAATTGGTAAGTTTGCCAACAATGTAAAAAATGTAAAAACTGTCAAATAATGAGGTTAGTTTTAATTATTTAATACCAATAATAGCAAGCTAATGAACAAGTAGATACTGTTTACCAGTGATGGGCGTTTACATGTAAACTTTAATTGTTTACGTTTACGTGTAAATTTATGTAAACAATTGGTAAGTTTGCCAACAATGTAAAAAATGTAAAAACTGTCAAATAATGAGGTTAGTTTTAATTATTTAATACCAATAATAGCAAGCTAATGAACAAGTAGATACTGTTTACCAGTGATGGGCGTTTACATGTAAACTTTAATTGTTTACGTTTACGTGTAAATTTATGTAAACAATTGGTAAGTTTGCCAACAATGTAAAAAATGTAAAAACTGTCAAATAATGAGGTTAGTTTTAATTATTTAATACCAATAATAGCAAGCTAATGAACAAGTAGATACTGTTTACCAGTGATGGGCGTTTGCATGTAAACTTTAATTGTTTACGTTTACGTGTAAATTTATGTAAACAATTGGTAAGCTGCCAACAATGTAAAAAATGTAAAAACTGTCAAATAATGAGGTTAGTTTTAATTATTTAATACCAATAATAGCAAGCTAATGAACAAGTAGATTCAGTTCAAAACTATAAATTTATTTAAAAAATGGTGAAAAGAAACCGAATACTGTCGGTTCCTTCCGAATTCCTTAGCTATGAAGAACTAGGTTTTGTTTTAGTTAAGAAAATGAATGAAAATATAGGGCGTTATGCAAAATTTGCAATTAACCTTTTTGTTATTAAAAAGTATAGGCTGATTTTCTTAAAGGTGAAATTTAATGTATTTTGTCAAAATTTAGACTGATTTGAAAAAGGTTTTTTTATTTTTCATATTCATATTTACTAACTTGAAACACCTACAGTCTATTCCAAACGATTAGGCGGAACTAACCGCAAATTTCACTTTTGTATGTTGTCTTTAGCTATTTTTTTATATATTGAAGTTGGCTTTTCCTGAACAAAATGATCAAAAGCTTCAATCAATCGATAAAAGTAACTCGAATTGAAAATCTAGTTCCGCCTAAACCAAAGGAACAGACTTTATATATATATATATAAACTAATAGATTTATTTACAAAAATAACTATAATGTTCATAGCGGACACGTCTGTTCTTTCTCGCTGTCGGGCTCTGTGTTTTTTCGTTCCCCTTCCCGTCACACGCGGCGCCACCAGTTCGTACTGCTGGCTGCCTAGGTTGCCTTCGTACAATCACGTCAGGACCGTACTTCAGGGAATTTGGTTTCCAAATTCGCTGACAGCTCGGCCGCGCTATCAACGGAGTCGTCCTCGACTCCGGATGGCATCGCTCCGTCGTCGCTGGATTCTTGACTAACATTTGGGTCATCCTCGGGTAAGATACACCACGGCTTGATGAGGTCCGCAGCGAATACAGACTCGAAGGATCTCTGGGTGCGTTTGGCGCCTAACAATCTGTAAGTAAATAGCGGTCATTACTAAGAACTTTACTAATAACGTAAGGCCCTTTGTACTCCGGCGTAAGCTTCTTCGGCCGGCCGGTGGCGGCTGCCTCTCTTCTGATTAGGACAAGATCCCCTTCATTATAACGCCTTGGTTTTCGGTGTTTCTGGTCGAACCTTATCTTCTGTTTCTTCTGTTCTGTTTCTATGTTCCTCAATGCCGTCTCCTTGTTTTCTTCAGGATTAACATCATTCTCCGTCTCTTCATATTCTAGTTCTCGAACTAATTCGTTCCGGGTAATGCTCTTTGGGTGGTAGCTGAATATCAATTCGTGTGGAGTCTTCTGGGAACTCTTGTTCTTCATGTCATTGAGTGCAAACTGTACCTCGTTCAGCCTTCTATCCCAATCCTTACCATCTGGTTTGGAGTAACTTGTCGTGATCACGCTCTTGATTGTGTGGTTAAATCTCTCGACTTGCCCATTTGCTCTTGGGGTCGATGTTGCATTCTTTACATGTGCTATGTGATATTCTTTGCAGAGTTCTTCGAACTTGTGAGAGGTAAACGCCGTACCTCGATCGGTGATTATTCGGCTTGGTAGTCCATATATTTCAAAGACTTCTCTCATGGCCTTACATGTCGGACCTGATTTTGTGCTCTTTATCCCTTGTAGGATTACATACTTGCTGAAATTGTCTACAACAACTAATACATGAGTGTTGCCCTTAGAACTTGCAGTAAAAGGCCCGAAATGGTCTACGTTAAGTGTATGGAAAGGAATCGGTTCTCTAGGTATATTATGCATTTCAGCCTCTTTTTTTCCAGTGGGTACCTTAAGATAGGCACAGGTTATGCATGCTCGTACGTACCTTTCCACCCTTCGCCTCAGCCCACTCGTCCAAAATTTTCTTTGTATGTTTTCATAGGTTCTCTCAACACCCGGATGCCCCATCTCATCATGATATGTATGGATTACTTTCCAAAGAATTCCTCTAGGTAACACTAGCTTATTTTTCTCTTTGTCACGTTTATATAACCTCCCTTTTTCAATTTGGTACTCTAGCTGTAACTGTCCGTCTTCATCTTCACATGCTTCTCTCAGTAGTCTTGTTATCTTATCAATTTCCGGATCTTGATGTTGCATTGTTGCAATCCAGTCTTCCTCATCGATCCTTAGCATATTTACCTTCATATCAACAGTCTCTAACTCTTTTGGCTCGTCAACAGGGTGACGACTTAATGCATCGACGTGTTGCATCTTTTCACCAGCTCGATGTTGGAGTTCAAAGTCATAGTCTTGTATTTTGAGCCACCATCTGCCCACACGCGGGTTTAGGTCGCGTCGGCTCATCATCGTTTTTAAAGAGTTACAATCTGTTATTACCTGTAGTGGCTTTCCCAGCACGTAGATTCTATATCGCTCTAGCGCTTCCACCACTGCCATAGCTTCCAGTTCAAAACTATGGTACCTGCTCTCGGTATCTGTAGTCTGTCGGCTAAAATAACTAACCGGCTGCCAACTGTTACACTCCGTTCTTCTCTGCAGCAGAACGCCTGCAATGCCTAATTTACAAGCATCCGTGTGAATCTGAAACTCACCTTCAGGATCATATAACGTTAAAACAGGTCTCTTCTGAAGTTCACATTTCAGACTGCTAAAAGCTCTTTCTTGTTCATCTCCCCAGAGAAACTCAACATCTTTTCTTGTGAGCTGCGTCAAAGGCTTACACAACTTAGCGAAATTTGGGATGAATCGTCTAAAGAAGCTGGCTAGACCTACAAATTGTCGCACTTCATGTACATTTTTCGGCCTCTGGTAGTTACGAATTGCGTTTATTTTCTCTTGTCCAGGTTTTATACCTTCACTCGTTATCTGATATCCAAGAAAATTAATCTGTTTCTGGAAAAAATAACATTTAGAAATTCTTAACGTAAAACCCAGCTCTCTTATAGCCTGCAAAAATCGTTTTAGTTTTTCAATGCCATCAGTTATGGTTTTGCTCGGTATTAGTACATCGTCCATGTACGCAACAACATTATCCTCCTTCAGCTTGTTCTCTAGTTTCCTAATTTGTCGTACAAAAACTGCTGGCTCATTTACAACTCCGAATGGCATCTTCAGAAATTCATAATGCCCTTCCGTTGTGATAAACGCAGTATATTGTACAGAATCATCAGCTACAGCAATCTGGTAGTAACCACATGCCATGTCTAGTACAGTGAAATAATTGTTACCTGACAATTTGTCCAATGTTTCCTCCATGTTTACCATTGGGTATTTGTCCTTCTTAGACTTCCTATTGAGTCGCCTGTAGTCAATACAGAGGCGCTTATCTCCATTTGACTTACTAACCAAAATAGCTGGACTCGCATACTCAGACTCCGAAGGTCTGATAATTCCTGTTTCCAAAAGTTCCTTTACCTTCCGCTTCATTATCTTTCTCTCAGTATAAGGAAGTCGGTACGGTTTGTAACAAACCGGCTTATCATCCTGCAACTCAATTTTAAAATCAGTACCCTTGACCGTACCTACCTCTCTCAGATTTTCAGCAAAACAGTCACGGTAAGTATTTATAATGGTGGTCAAATCTTCCTTCTCCTTGCCTGTCAGATCTTCCCCTACATTCATTTGATCTTCTTGAATTTTTGTTCGGACTCTTATAACTTTCATTGGCTCTTCTACACATAACGATTTGTCTTCTTTAATGTCTAGCTTCCCGTTTCTAAATGTGACTACTATGCCTGGCCGTTCTAATGCGCTTCTACCAATAATCATCTGCTCCTCTTGTGCTTCATTTGGAACTATCAATGTCTCTACCTCAATATAAATACCTTCTAACACAAGCAGTAGTGTCCTTCTACCCATCGCTGTGGTTTCTCCTTTTCCGAATCCCTTCAATGTAATTCTAGCTGGCAGATAATTAATCTTCATTTGCTTTACTTCGCTTTCCCTGAGGGTTACGCAGTCACTGCCTAAATCAATAAATGCCTGCAATTCATGACCATCAATTAGTACTAGCCTATTATATTCATCAGTCATCCTGTCATTCACTATCTTTCTAACATTCTTATCACTACCATCTGTTTTTGGGTGAGTAGACTCCTTTTTCTCTGGGCATGTCGAGGCTAGGTGACCCGACTTCTTACAAATAAAGCATGCTCTCTTGTCGGTTACTGGCTTATCGCACTTCTAAGCGATGTGGCCCACTTTATTGCAATTATAACAGGTAAGTTTCATTTCTTTATGCACAACATTGTTAGCCTCACTCGATTTCTTTCGCTCATTCAAGGAATGTGAAGTACGTTCCTCTCTATTTTTCATATTTTCATACCTTCTGATTTTAATCAGAAGATCTTCTACATCATTAAATCACAGAGAGAAAGAGATCGGGCTAATTCTCTATCATCTAAGCCATTTATAATATATTTAATTAAAGACGTACCTTCAATTCCGCCTCTTTGGGCTATAGTCTTCATTCCATACACGTAGGCCTCAAGTTCCTCACCTTTAGCTTTCCTTTTCTTTGTCAGCATCAGCTTGATCCGTTGCAGACACGAAACTACGCAGCAACTTCTCCTTAAATTCAGACCATGTCGTGGCCTCTTCGACAACACAGTGTAGCCACTGCTTTGCAGCCCCCTTCAACTTGTTAGATACATGGACAAGTGTCATTGACTCACTCCATTTGTAGGTTGCTGCAATTCCTTCGACTCGTTTGACCCAACGGTCCGCTGTCAATCCGGTGGTGTTGCCTGGGTCGAACTCAGGAACTAACCGCTCGGCTACTTCACGCTGTAACCCAACATTACTCACAAAGTCCAAACTTGCAGTATTATTTAACCTGGATTGTTCTCTTTCCAACAATTCCCGCTTACGTCGCAGAAGATCCTTCTCCCGCTCAAGCAGCTCTCGTTCTCGGTCCAAATCGTACACTCCCTCTACGGATGTTCCTACTGCCTCATCCATCTTGATATATAGAGCTGACTTGGATCCTTATTTAAATGTTGACACTTCCGTTTGACATAAAAACAAAGTCTCGCTAACCTCTATCTTTGACAGTTCTTTTAACACACCACGAATACACCCGAAGTTACACGGAAAGTTATTTCGGTAGACGACCGATACTAGCGACATTATGCTGAGTACCTTCTAGTTGTCTATGCTGAGTACTACGGTTACTTCCGACTTCCCGCGCTTTTCCGTCGTTAACAAAATGGCGATGATTTTGTCTTTACAAGTTAACTCACGTGGAACCCAAACAATTCTCACTCACGAACTGAAACTTGTCCACACGTGCGAAACTTTCTCACATCGCACGATTCCCACACTGAATCTT
The DNA here is from genome assembly GCA_963971575.1 of Liopterus haemorrhoidalis. Classification (NCBI taxonomy): domain Eukaryota; kingdom Metazoa; phylum Arthropoda; class Insecta; order Coleoptera; family Dytiscidae; genus Liopterus; species Liopterus haemorrhoidalis. The sequence continues at coordinate 20,721,572 of OZ020623.1, forward strand.
GCGATTGCACACTTACAAAGTACAGCGTTCTTTGTTCTCTTCGGGCCAACACGTAACTTCTGTTTACAAAACACTGGATATTTTTAGAAAATATCCCACCGCTGCTCTGTCAGAGCCCTTAAATGATAAATAAACTCACTATTCGTAATAATCACAACATTTATTCAAACTAATAGATTTATTTACAAAAATAACTATAATGTTCATAGCGGACACGTCTGTTCTTTCTCGCTGTCGGGCTCTGTGCTTTTTCGTTCCCCTTCCCGTCACACGCGGTGCCACCAGTTCGTACTGCTGGCTGCCTAGGTTGCCTCCGTACATATCTATATCCTGTATTCCCTAGGCCTTGCAGCGTCCAGGGTATTAATCATTACAAATAGAAATAAAACAATCAAAAATAAATAACGTACAATACAATTCAATTTACAATATTTTTTCTCATTTCTTTCTTCTTGCTCCAGTGTCCCTCTCTTTCTTCCTATTCTCATTCTGGTTTCCCTCTCCGATCTCCTTCCTTCTTGCTTCCAGTTCTCTCGCCTATCTTTAATTTATTTTATTCCATTCTCGTCCCTTCCAACCATTTCTTCACCCCTCCTCCTATCTCCCTTCCTTCCGCCCCATTTCCAGGTAACGTCAGCCCCTTTCCTTCCTTCCATTTCTCCCCTTATGCTTCCCACCGGGCCGCTTCCTTCCTTCCTTTATCCCTTCCTGTTATCCTTCCCCAATCTCAATCTTTCTTGCCTCTAATTCCCCCGCCCTCCTCTCCCCCTTCCATCTTCGTGCAACAGGTCTAATATGCTCCCCGACCATACTGTCATCTCTCTACACCTCTTCGCGAGGTGCTCTATATTTTCTTCCTCCTCCCCGCACATCTTATCCTCCTGTCTCCTCCAATATCAATTTCCTCTCTATTCATTCCTGCACCTTGGCCTCGCAAACCTCCTAACCATCCCTCCTGACCTTCCTCTTTCTCCCTTCAAGTAGCTTGGTACCCCTATAGTTCTGACCTCCTTATATCTCCCTGCGCTCCTTGATTTGTCTATTCTGACTGTCCTTTCTTGCTCCCCCACTTCCTTATCCCTCCTCCACAACTCTTAAATCACGCTTATCCCTTCTTTTCTTCTCCTTTCCACCTCTGGCGCATTCACTCCGCATCTCCAGTAATACTCCTTTCTCATCTCCCCCCATGCGTACCATCTTCCTTTCTGTTCCTCTCTGGCTCTTTCCTCCCAGCATTCCTTCATTATTCTTTTGTCTGTTTCTATTCTAACTGTCTCCTCGTACTTAATCGCCCTCCTTCCTGTACCCACTTTCATCTTATCCCTTTTCTGTTCCTCTCTTACAATATAATAATAATAATAATAATAATTTTATTAATGCTAACAAATACAAAATATTTTTACATACGTCAGAAGTTAATAAAAGTAATAATGGGAAAAAAATACTAGAAAGTTACAAAATTACATTACGAAGTCATTAAAATTATTAGCGAGGTATTGATCAAAGTTATAAAATGCTTTAGTTATTAAATAGTTTTTACGGTCTTTTTGAATTGCTGGTTGTTTAACTTCTTTATTGCCAAGGGGAGTATGTTGTAAAATAAGATACCAAAATAATTGAAGGATTGCCTTGATTTGGTCAATCTTACGTATTTTGGTGTGATTATATAATTTTTTCTTGTAAAATGAGCATGTATTTGATTTTGCTGTTCATAATTAATCAGGTTGCAATGTTCGTAGACGAGACATTGAAATATAAATAAACACGGCAAGGTAAGGATATTCAAATCAGTAAATTTGTGATTACTGTCTGATCTGTAGGATAAGTTAGCTATTATTCTAATAACGCTTCTTTGCAAAAAAAAAATTCTCTGTGAAAAGGGGGAGTGTCCCCAGGCAAGAATCGCGTAGGACATGTGACTATGAAAGAGTGCATGATATGCTGTGAGTAAAATATTACGGGACACGCTATGTCTGAGATTACGCAAACAAAAAATTGCTTTACAAAGTTTTTTAGCAAGATGATCTATATGAACTTCCCAGCTAAGATTAACACCAATATGGACACCTAAGAATTTAATTGATTCTGGATTTTCCATATGTGCCAATCGAAGTGAGAAGATCATTTGCTGAGTTTTTGAGCGTTTAAACTTAGGTTATTAGCAGTGAACCACTCACGACTAAGTTTTAAATTGGTGTTATTTAAAGATAATGTTTCTCCAAAGTCCTTTGAAGTTGAAATTATGGTGGTATCATCCGCGTACAATATTGTGTTTGTAGTTTTGAGGAAGGAAGGCAAATCATTAATATAGATTAGGGAGAGGAAAGGTCCAAGAATAGAGCCTTGAGGGACGTCATATTTAATAGTTTGAACTTGTGACTTAACACACTTTAAGTAAACAAACTGTTTCCTGTCTTTTAAATATGATGTAAGAAGTGAACAGCTATTGTGACTAATATTGTAACAGGCCAGTTTTAGAATTAATAAAGCTGGACAAAGACAATCGAACGCCTTTGTCAGATCTAAAAATGTGGATATACGATGTGCTCCTTCCTCAAAAGATCTAGTAAGGATATTGATGAGCTCAAGCATCGCCGAACAGGTGGATATTCCCGCTCTGAATCCAAACTGCTTCGGATTGAGAAGGTGGTGATGCGGAAAGTGGGTTTGTAATTGGGACAATAACAATTTTTCAAAAATTTTGGAAAATATAGGAAGGAAACAGGCCTAAAATTTGACATATCGTTTTTGTCGCCTTTTTTATAAACGGGAATAACTTTAGCTAACTTAAGACAATTTGGAAAGGTATTGGACTTAATGCACGAGTTTAGAAGTTTGGTTAAAGGGACAATCAACAAATCTTTTACTGACTTTATTATTTTTACATTATAGTTATACGGATCTCTACTATTACTTGGTTTCAGGGTGGTTATAGCATCTCTAACCTGGTTAAATGAGACGTCAGTAAAAGAAAATTAGGGAATGTATTTGTCAGATAGCAGATTTTGGAGGTTATCGACAGGATTAAAGTTAGTAGGTGGTAGATTTTGAATAATACTATCTGCAATTTTGGAAAAAAAATAAGTTCAATTCGTCTGAACTTTTCGGACAATCATTATCTTTAGTGGGAGGTTGGTTACTTTTAATAATATCCCACATTGTCTTAGGCGCATTATTAGAATTAGCTATATAGGAGTTATTATCTTTTATCTTAGAAGATTTCAGAACTTTTCTGAAACGATTTTTTAAGGTTTTATTGGGAAGTGTAGGATTAAGTGAATATTTATTTTATTTATTTATTTATATTTATTTGGCCACACCAACAGGACACAAGGTCCCAATAATAGGGTGGCACTATTTACATAAATTACAATTATTAAATAAATTTAACTAACATAAATAGTAAATACGTATGTATAGTAATACAGAACTTTTTACAATATTCTTGCCCAAAGGGCAGTTATAAGTGAATCCTTACAGTAGTAAATAAAGAAAACAGAAAAAGAGAGCTTGGTAGAGGTTACAAACAACGAAGAGCAAATTTTTTAAATGTTGTTATATTAGTACTGAATAGGTCAGGAAAGTTGGGGTTGCAATGATATGAATTGTATAATTCAGATAAACGAGAAACGGGTGAATTTGAAGCATAGTTTGTGCTTTCGTAGGTCTAAGAGGAAATTATTATTCCTAATGTGGTAGGAAGGAATTATGATGGAAAAGAAATCAAGCAATGGGGAACAGTCAATGACATTATTAAAAATTTTATAAACAATTGACAAATCGTTTAAGACCCGTCTTTTTTCTATGGATGTTAGATTTAGATTGAAATCGGGAAATTTATAGTTCATAAATATCACAAATTTATTTTGTACCTTTTCTAATCTGTTAATATAAGTAAAGTACTGCGGAGACCAGCATACGCTCCCAAATTCCATTAGACTACGCACGAGCGTTTTAAATAAAGTCAGTATTGTATGTGGATTTTGGAAATTGCGACTTGTGCGAATAACAAAGCCCAACATTTTTAGCGATTTTTTCGCAATATTGTTATTGTGGACGTCAAATAAAAGTTTACTATCCAAAGTTATGCCTAGATCTCTCACCTCGGTAACAGTTTGTACTGTAGAGTTACCAAGTTTAAATTCAAAATTAATTAAGTTTCTGTTTCTCGAGAATTTTATATGGAAACATTTTTTAATATTTATAATATTTTATTATCTATACAGTATTCATAAAAACGATCTAAGTCGGATTGCAATACTAAACACTTTTCTAAACTAAAAGTAGGGATTTTATTTTTTTAAGTCATCAGCATAAAGTAGGAATTTAGCAAATTTAAAACATTGTGTTATATCATTAAGGAAGATGTTAAACAGTAAGGTTGTTAGATGAGAACCTTTTGGCACACCGGAAGTTATTTCAACCAAATCTGAGCAGAAACCTCCCAGAGAAATAGATTGATATCTTTCAGTTAAATATGAAATAAACCAATTTAGTAGGCTTTCACGGATTCCAAGTTTGTGCAGCATACATATAAGTAAGGAATAATCAATTTTATCGAAGCATTTACAAAAGTCGGTGTAAATTGAATCGGTTTGTTGTCTGCTACTCATAGTTTTTAAAATTTGCTCCGAAAAGGATATTAAATTAGTATCAACTGACCTTCCAGGTACAAATCCATGCTTCTCTGGGATGACATAAGGTTTAAAAAATGAGTATAAATGTTTATATATGATTTTTTCAAGTACTTTTTCAAAGACATTTAATTTTGAGATTGGACGATAATTCTCAACTAAGTTCCTTTCTCCATTTTTGTAGATAGGAACAACGAGAGCTTTTTTCCAATCTAAGGGACATTTTCCTTCAGCTAAAGATCTGTTGAAAATTATGGTTAACGGTTCACTTAAAGTGTCAGCACAGTTTTTTATGAAAATACTGGGTATGTTATCAGGCCCCTCCCCTTTACTTATATCCAGATTAGACAAAATGTTATGAACAATATGCTCATCTATCACTAAGTTAGTAAGACAACTGTTATTATTATCATCAGAAGAAGTTAGTTAGTTAAAATTTTTGGCGCACAGCAACGAAAGCTATTTGCACTATCATCAGAAGAAGAAAAAGCTATAAAATCATTATTTGATGGATTAGATTTCTATGTGTAAACAGATTTAAAATAGTTAGATAAAAGATTGCATATATTAAGTCTGGTACTGGCTATTTCATCTTTATATTTCATAATATTCGGAATGCCTGAAGATTTTTAAGTTGAATTTACAAAAAACCAGAATTTTTTCGAATTTTTAGGAATTACTTCTTCTATGTTTCTCAAGTAATTGTAATAACAGTGTTTTATTAGTGACTTGAGTTTTTTTCTTAGAACGGAAAATTGGACATAAAACATTTAGATTGAAAGGTTTTATATTTTTTATGAATTTTGTCTTTCTCTTTTATTAATTTAATCAAATCAGAAGAAAACCAGTGGGGGTACTGTCTATTTTTAATTGGTTTAAAAGGAACGTACTTAGAGACAATATTGTTTAAAATAATGTAAAACCTTTCTACAGTTTTTTCAGTTGACAAATTGTTAAATTCAGTTGACCAGTCGACAAGATTCAGAAAATTATTTATTTTATTATAATCAGCTGTTTTGTAAAAATGAATAATTCGTGGCCATGGCTTCAATAGTTTAACTACTGACAATTTGATATTAATTTCAATGGCTGGATGGTGCATGTCTAATTTAGTAAGCGGATTATCACACTCGTTTACTTTCACCTGTTCTAAGTTGGAAAGAACTAAATCCAATATTCTGTTGTTTTTATTTTTAACATAATTAAATTGATGCAGTGAACAATACGCGATGCAGTCAACCAGATCGGTAGACCATTTGTGGTAAATATTTTCAGAGATTAAATAATTTAAGTTTTTATTTATTGACCAATTTGGTAGGGATAAATTAAAGTCACCACAAATTATAAATTTTTCGTTGGGTTTTGAATCAATTATATTGTGTAAATTAGCAATAAAGTCCGTAAGTTTTTCATGGTTTTCTGGGGGTAAGTATACACAGCAGACATTTAAGTTGTAGGGCAGGCCGTCACCATGATTTAACATCAGTGTGATCCACACGCACTCGTTGCTAGTTGACCACTGAGAATTTACAATGAAAGGGAAATGTTTGCGAATGGCTATTAAGACACCACCACCTTCACTATTTTTAGAATTTTTAGGGGATCGATCACATCTTATCACTGTAAAATTATCCGGAAAACTTCTTTATCACTTATTGAGGAATTCAAGTTAGTTTCTGAAAAACAAATGACGTCATAATCGCAACTTAAAGAGTTCAATCTCACATTTTGAGGGTAACCATCTAAAATTTTGGTAGTAGAGAGATATATCCATATTGAGAGGGAGTAAAAAAGAAGTTAAATTTTTATTTAAGAAGCGAAGATTTATACCAATTTAGTGACGTCACCTACCGAAGATATCTTATGAATGTTTGAGGTTTCATCTTTCCTGACAAAAATAGTGCAGTTTCTGGTCCATACATATTTGTAACCTCGTTCTCGTAGTTCTTTGCGAGCTTTATTAAAAATTAAACTATTTTTATTTGTTAAATGGTCATTCACGTAAATTTTTTGTTGGGGGCCTTCGAAGTTGAGCTCTGTAGTGGAAAGATTTCTAATTTTTTTAACAGATCCAATAAATTTATCCTTAGTTATTCTTGAGACAAATCTGATGACTATATTGCGGGGTTGCCGATTATTTTTATTGTAATGGGGCACGCGGTGGACAGCATCAAGGTCGTGTTCTTTAATGTCTATTTCAACTACATTTCCAATATGAGAGGCCACTGAAACTATATTTTCACCGGGTTGTTCAGGTAAATTACTAATGACAACATTATTTAATCGGGAATATTGTTGTAAATCGTCAATTCTATTAGTTAAGTCGGAGACTTGAGTTTTTAAGATGTTGTTTTCATTTTTTAGTATTTCTACATTTTTCACTTGTTCTCCCATAGCTGTTAATTTAAGTTCAAAGTCCGTGATTTTATTGGAGTAAAAATTAATTGAATCCATCAAAGAGTTAAATTTAAGGTTAAATTCTTGTATAATCTCTCTTTTAAAAGATTCCAGAAGTTTGCTACTGATTAACTGGCGAGTTGCACAAGGAAGTATCGTCCTCGGTTATTACTCCAGAAGGATTGGGATTTGCAGAACGACAGTTTTCGCAGTACCAAGAAATTGTTTTGTTTTTTAAAGATAACAGCTGTTTGTCGTCTATGCCGGCACAGGTAGAATGGTAAGTGCGAGAACACCTACCGCAATTGACGCCTGCGTACTTCTTGTTGATATATCGCTTGCAGTCTTCACAGACAGCTATAACGTCACTCAAATGAGAAAATCACTAAACGAAGAGGACTAAACTTGTCGTTTTCTTGAATTTTGTATAAAAAACGGTCTTTTTGCACAATTTTTTATGATAACTGATTTTAAAATTACAAACTATCACTTATACACCAACAGAAACACTATTTTTATTATCTTTACACGTTAAAGAAATCTTTATGTAAAGAATAAATATTAAAAATCAATTGATCTCCAAATAATTTTAAGTATAAACTAGGAAATTATAGGACAAACTAAATACGCATGGAGCAATAGTTCTGTTGTAGTAAATGGCAAATATTTCTAATTTTTTTAAGATCATCGTTAAACCAGATTATATTGAGTTTAGCGGAACTAGTATTACTTACTGTTTTTTTTGGAAAACTGTTGACAAATGCGGTCTGAATAATATTTAAGAATTTTTCAAAGTTGTAATCGCTCAAGGATTCATGGTTTATACATAAGACCAAACTTAACTTCCCTGAGTTGATTTAAAAAAAAAAAAAAAATCCCTGCTTGGGTAATTGGGCGAGTTAAACATCCAGTAATTCTAGTTATATTAGATTTAGATTTAACAATATTTCTACTAAAATGCACTCCATTGTGATCGGAGAAACAGTTTAATAACTTTGAGACTGCAATTTTATCAACATCACTCTTTACAAAAATGTTATTCGCTCTTGTAGGAAAAAACACTGTCTAACTCATATAGCATAATTTTAGTAAATCACAGAGTTGGATGGCTTCCTTGTCATTTTATTAAATTATTTACATTGAAATCACCGGTTATAATGATGTGGTGGTAGCAAGGATTAATAAGTTGTATAATTTTGTCTAATATTTCCAAAAAATTGTTTTTTATATATCATATTTACAATAAATGCCCAAAATATTCTAAAAACGGTTGTCTAAAATTTACAAATTCATCCAAACTGATCGACGATTATGTCAAAATACAACTAAAATATATATCAAACACTAAAATCACCATTATAGAAAAAATATGGATGCATAAAAACTACACATTTGTATATTCTTTTAAAATTATACTAAGTTTCAATTAAAATTGAAATATTAACACATTTTGTGAACTTGTTTTTGGTTATATGTTTATAGGTTTGGTTATATATAGTTTATTAAGCACTTCATGTTGCCTATAAGTTATTAGACAAATAAGTCAATTTATTAGCAACCTAATAACTATTTCAAACTATTTCCCGACCTCAGTAGCGCAGAGGTAGCGTCCCTGCTTCTCGTGCTAAAGGTCCCGGGTTCGAATCCCGGTCAGGGCTTATTTGTATTTGTCCTTATCACCTCATCCTCATTTAATAATAAAAAATAAATAAAAATACAAAAAAAGCATCATATCATAAATATATCACCGCTCCCAACTCGGATTAGGTCACCGTGGGACTTGTAGACCCAAAACTTTACTCTTCGGAATGAAAGGCCCGTGCACAACATAATGTAGCAGTACGGTAGTGAAAACTATGGCTCGGTGAGACTACTGTGGGACGTTTATGGGTTGAAGATGATGATGAATAACTATTTCGGGGTAGAAATCTCGGAAAAAAAAATTATGTTGCTAATAAATTTATTGGACAGTTTATTAGCAACTGGAACTTTCGGCCCTAAGTATTTGAAAAACATTTGTCAACAACTAAAATGCAATTTATGGCAATATTATTAAAAGTTGAATGATAATGGAAAGGTAAAATGATAAAATATAAAATGAAACACAACAAAACAATCATAAACACAATATGGGGCTGGCGTTTCTCCTGGCGGTATTTTACCATAATAAATGTAAATTAGGCAACCCATTTCACTCCTAGGGGCTGATACCCCTTCCGTTTCCGTAACTTCTTAGTTTCATAACGAACCGTGCTAAAGCATAGAGCATGCTGTGTCTGTATATATGACGTCAATGTGTTTTTTTTTATTAGAACAAACATATGTACACTCGCAAATTATAAATATTGACATTTGTGATCGCTTGCTAGAGAAAATAGTTATCCCTAACTCAAAATGATATGTTTTACCGACCGCCAGCATATATAAGGGAGGTATTGTGATGATACCAATTTTGACGTTTCGAGATTTCGATGGATCTCCACGAATTGAGGTCCCTACATAACGTTTTGACTATTTTTAGCATGATGTCTGTCGGTCTGTCTGTCCGTCCGTCTGTCTGTCCGTCTGTCTGCCTGTCTGTCTGTCTGTCTGTGTACACGTGCAGAGCAAATTCGGCTGAAAGGATTTTTATGAAACTTCATATTTAAGCTTCTGCCATCAATGGCACGAGTTGATCAACTTTTGGTAAAAATCGGTTGACTAAAAATGGGAGTTTACTCGTGTCGATTTTAAGATTTTTGCGAATATTTCATAACAGAAAGATATCTCGAAAAAAAAATTATTAAACAAAAGTTGCTATAAAAGTAATAACTAATAACTTTTATTTGAGACATTTTTTGATAAAACGAAAAATTTCGAATAATTTCTGTAAAATTTTTCGACATTTTTTCCAAGTCTCAATTTTTTCATATTTATATGTAACGTTTCCATGGTCATGATAAATAATATCTCTGTTAGAAAATATTAGGTCAAGTTATTTCTACTCTGCTGCTAGAATGTAATTAATATAAGTACTTTATGATGGCGGTCGGTCCTGTGTTGGCCACAGCTGATTTTTGTGTTTTGAGATATTTATAGATTATCTTCAGTGTACAATTTCCAAAGTAGAGCTAAGATACTGTATGTTTTGAGAATTAAACGTTTTTATTCATCACAAGCAGCAGATTTAATACAAGTACATTTATAACTAGTGTCCCACGAACTCCCCTCCCCATATTGCAAGATTAGAATTTCCATATGGCCTATGTTCCAAACCCGCCTTCGTTATGTCATTATACCAAATTTCGATGAAAAGTATGTGTTTCTGCATGCACTCAGACGGACAGACATACAGCAAATAAATAAGTATCATATTATAAATTCTCGAGTAGTTATAACACAATTTACTAAACATGTAACTGCCATAATCGAACTTCGATAGTACAACGTAAAAGATGATAGACCCTAAATCAATAAGTTGTAAATAAGGAGAACTATATTCCGCATCCACCCTGTGATTGGAGTGGATGAAGACGCCGGAGAAATGCTTCGCCTAAACGAAAAACGCAGACTAAAAATATAAAATCCTAAAAATGAAGTTGTAGAAAGTTCCAATCTTTCCATAAGGCGATAGCATTAGTGATAATGCGTACAGCTGTGATAAACGTGGCTAGTCTTTCATTGCATAGAAAAATATATCCTCAATCAAGTGAAATGTATTTATTAACACCGAACATATATATCAACGAGATACTGTAATATTTTCTAGGAACAACATTTGCCGCGTCCTTTTTCGGGTATTAATAAATAGACATTTGAACGTTATTTTCATACTATTTTACGGTTTATTACTAATCACAGTTGTATGATCTCTTTCCAGATTGCTTTTGTTTGTTTCAAACCAGTCGTCTCTTTGCTTTAAATTACAACGTTCACATTAGAAAGGATTTTTTGCAGAATTTCTTGGTTAGTTACTAATGAGAACTGATAACTCTGAAAATCATTTCTTATATTTATTATTCATCAAATTTAAATGGTTTATCTGCAGAATGAAATTGTTTGCTTCTACGGAGATTTGATAAGTAGAATAATGTTTCAAACATATTACACTAGAATGGTTTTTCTCCAAAATATTTTCGTTTGTGAATAATCAATTTGAAGACACCGTAAATGCTTTATCACATTGACCACATTTGAATGGTTTCTCTCTAGAATGTTCCTGTATGTGAATACTGAGATGTGATGATTGTGAAAATGATTTACTACACTGATCACATTTGAATGGTTTCTCTCCAGAATGTATGCGTTTGTGAGTAAAGAGACCTGAAGACACTGAAAATGCTTTATCACATTAATCACATTTAAATAGTTTCTCCCCAGAATGTAATATTTTGTGCCTAATGAGACTTGATGACTGTGAAAATGATTTATCACATTGATCACATTTGAATTGTTTCTCTCCAGAATGTAATCGTTTGTGATTACTAAGATTTGAAGAATATGAAAATGTTTTATCACATTGATCACATTTGAATGGTTTCTCTCCAGAATGTAACCGTTTGTGACTAATAAGATTTGAAGACTGTGAAAATGTTTTATCACATTGATCACATTTAAATGGTTTCTCTCCAGAATGTAACCGTTTGTGACTAATAAGATTTGAAGGCTCTGAAAATGTTTTATCACATTGATCACATTTGAATGGTTTCTCTCCAGAATGTAATCTTTTGTGCCTAATGAGACTTGATAAATGTGAAAATGATTTATCACAGTTATCACATTTGAATTGTTTCTCTCCAGAATGTAATCGTTTGTGATAACTAAGATTTGAAGAATATGAAAATGTTTTATCACATTGATCACATTTGAATGGTTTCTCTCCAGAATGTAACCGTTTGTGACTAATAAGATGTGAAGACTGTGAAAATGTTTTATCACATTGATCACATTTGAATGGTTTCTGTCCAGAATGTAACCGTTTGTGACTAATAAGATGTGAAGACTGTGAAAATGTTTTATCACATTGATCACATTTAAATGGTTTCTCTCCAGAATGTAACCGTTTGTGACTAACAAGATTTGAAGGCTGTGAAAATGTTTTATCACATTGATCACATTTAAATGGTTTCTCTCCAGAATGTAACAGTTTGTGATACATGAGACCTGATGAGTGTGAAAATGTTTTATCACATTGATCACATTTGAATGGTTTCTCTCCAGAATGTAACCGTTTGTGACTAATAAGATGTGAAGACTGTGAAAATGTTTTATCACATTGATCACATTTGAATGGTTTCTCTCCAGAATGTAACAGTTTGTGATACATGAGACCCGATGAGTGTGAAAATGTTTTATCACATTGATCACATTTGAATGGTTTCTCTCCAGAATGTAACCGTTTGTGACTAATAAGATGTGAAGACTGTGAAAATGTTTTATCACATTGATCACATTTAAATGGTTTCTCTCCAGAATGTAACCGTTTGTGACTAATAAGATTTGAAGGCTCTGAAAATGTTTTATCACACTGATCACATTTGAATGGTTTCTCTCCAGAATGTAATCTTTTGTGTCTAATGAGACTTGATAAATGTGAAAATGATTTATCACAGTTATCACATTTGAATTGTTTCTCTCCAGAATGTAATCGTTTGTGACTAATAAGATGTGAAGACTGTGAAAATGTTTTATCACATTGATCACATTTGAATGGTTTCTCTCCAGAATGTAACAGTTTGTGACTAATAAGATTTGAAGGCTGTGAAAATGTTTTATCACATTGATCACATTTAAATGGTTTCTCTCCAGAATGTAACCGTTTGTGATAAATGAGACCTGATGACTGTGAAAATGATTTATCGCACTGGTCACATTTGAATTGTTTCTCTCCAGAATGTAACCGTTTGTGATTAATGAGACTTTTTCGCTGTGAAAATACTTTACCACAGTTGTCACATTTGAATGGTTTCTCTCCAGAATGTAACCGTTTGTGAATAATGAGATTTGATGACTGTGAAAAAGACTTATCACAGTTATCACATTTGAATGGTTTCTCTCCAGAATGTATTTTATTGAGTGTTGACCTTGTTGTCGTGGGTTGTTTACGATTGTTAATGGCCAACGGCTCCCAAATCTCATCTGATTCACTGGAAGATGTTTCACTAGCTGCAAACAATTTTGCATTATTGAAACAAACATTAATTTGTGAAAATATAGTTATTTTATAATCTATAATAAATTTATTTAATCAACAACATAATATCTAAATGTTGGGGTTTAGTCAAAATTACACATATAATAGAAACTAAAACCACATGACCTAACAAAATAGCTTTACATACAACACATATGAATTTACAACAGTGCAGTTAAATTATTCAATATTAGCATTTATGATGTCAATATTTCACTATACTGTAAAACTACTGGATGCTACAGATTTTAATGCTACACAGTTGGTACACAGTTAAAGAATGTTAAAGCCATATAGTGGGGACTCTTACTGTACAGTGCAGTGCTATATATTGCGGGTATGATAAGTATGGGAATCTGTATTAGTAGCGAAGGTACGTATTATTTTTAATAAACATTACGGCTTCTAATATATAAACAGATGGAAGAGTTAAATAGACAAAGGAGGCAATTACGCCATTGCAAGTCGATATGAATTCAATCATTTATTGGATAAATTATATCAACGTATTACTACAACTAGCAAACTATTACACATTGTGATCCCGTGCATGTATTCAGTAAATGGAAACTTGGAATATCAGTATTGGAAGCTCACAACTAGCACAATAATATTAAATAATTAAACTCGAAAAAGGGACCTGCAAGATGATCTAAGGGGGCACCAGCTATTATGCGAATAGCACGATTTTGAACTAGAAAAACATTTTATAAAAAAGAAGAAATAGCACATGGTTGCGTGAAACATCCCAAAGGAAGCAGCTTGTTCAATATAAAACAAGATTTGCTAAGTTTAGGTAGCAAATAGTCAACGTGATTTCGTGATAAAACTGTTCTTAGTTTCCTCAATGTTATATATTTTGTTTATGCTTAGTAGTAGGCCAGGCGTTGCTATAAAAACATACAGTTGTTTATTAGTATTTTGATTTGTCTGTAATATCATTTTAAAAATATAAAATATTATTTTCATTGTGCTTAAGTTTAATTATTCAATATTTTAAATATAATAATAAGAAAATACATATCGTATACAACTCTATAGTAGGTATGTTATAATTTTTTAATCTGGTATTTGAATTTATAATTTTTATAAAAAGTTCCAAAAATTCTGGGGCCCTTACAGCTCCAGGTCCCACTGCAACGCAGGGTCTGTGACATTGTAATTACGCCATTGCAAGTCGATATGAATTAAGTCATTTATTGGATAAATTATATCAACGTATTACTACAACTAGCAAACTATTACACATTGTGATTCCGTGCATGTATTTAGTAAACGGAAACTGAGAATATCAGTATTGGAAGCTCACAACTAGCACAATAATATTAAATAATTAACTGACCTGTATCTTGCCCAGCTGCACTGTCCTCATATTCACCGTCGTCTCCACATTCACTCTTGATATCAATCTCCTCATTGATGATTATATTATTGTTGTGGTTATACAGGGACATGTCGTCAGCAGAAGATATGATGTATGTTATTCGAGTATCACGAGTCTCTGAAACATACACATTTATAGTTACTGAAAAATTGACATAGTTGATATTGTGCCTGTGAACATTTTTACGCGTTATAGACCGGGAGCTCATGACAGGTTATGGTCTCCGATTTCATACAGCATACCTTTTGGAGGAGAGAATATTTACCCTGTGTCAACAAAAAAAAGAGGGTACTACACCCTTCATCGCTTTCCGGTCATTTGGAAAATTGCATTTCCACTTTCACAAAATTTTGTTTTTGTCTGATTTAATAATGCTTGCGCTTTTACCAAAAGAAAGTTAAAACAAATTTAAAGTTTTAAAAATTATAGGCATGCGATTCGCAGGGTCCCAAAGGACTCAAACGGTCACGTGATCTTGTAATAAAAAAATATGGTTTTCCGCGTTTTCATGCAGCATACCGATAAAAAGATTTAAAGTTTGTGTCATAGAACCCCTATAAAAATATTGGCATGCGGCCCTCGTTGGCCCAACGGTGGAAAATTTCGGAAAAGTTTTGTAACATTTTAATCACCCAAAATTTTTCCGATATTTTCCACCTTTGGGCCTCAAACCAATTTTTTTTATAGGGGTTTCATGACACAAACTTTAATTATTTTCATCGGCATGCTGCATGAAAATCATATTTTTTTATCACGTGACCGTTTTTATAATTCTTTACACTTTAAATTTGTTTTAACTTTCTTTTGATAAAAGGGAAAGCATTATTAAATCAGAGAAAAATACAAAATTTTTGTGAGAGTGGAAATACGATTTTCCATATGACCGGAAAGCGTGCAGGGGTTTAGTATCCTCCTTTCTTTGTTGTCACAGGGTTTTACATCTAAAATATCAATTAACAATCATCCACTGAAACAAAAGCTAACTGAGCTTACGATACAGTGTATATCAAATAAATACTGGCATAACAAAAAGAAACCCGAGCTTGTCAACAGTTCCATTGTCCACACCAAGAGTAACGCAGTAACATATAATTCGGCCATAGTCACATGCTATCTTTACCCAATCAATTACTCAATCTTCAACAATCAATTCGATCCATATTTCACAGTAAAAAACAACATTGATTTTGTAAATATAATCAGCGAAAAATACCCCAATGCACAACTCATATTTACAGATGGCTCTAAATCAAATAATGGCATCGCACTGGCAGTGTACGACTACACAAATAAATACTCAGAATCCTACAAAGTCACAAGTAATATATCTATTTTTCACGCCGAAATGCTAGCTATCCTGAAAGCCACAGAATACGTCATAAAACAAGAGTTCACTTACGTAATAATTGCCTCAGATAGTCAAAGCGTTCTAAAAAAACTGCAATCCCCAGGCATGCCAAACCACCCGTCTATATTGTACAAAATCATTGATAACGTAAATAAAATGCGTAATCAGTACAATAGCAATACAAAAATCACATGGGTAAAATCTCACTGCGGAATAGAGCCCAATGAAACTGTTGACAACTTAGCTAAAATAGCTACCCAAAATGGTCGACTAATACAACCCCCACATACATCTGATGAGTACATAAATAACGAAAAGATAATTGTTATGAAGGAATGGCAAAAAGAATTCCGAAAAGCAAGTGACTCAAAAGGAAAGGCATATTTTAAAGTTAATGACACAGTCAAAAAGAAACCATGGTTTTGTAGTCAAAAACTGTCACGTCATACTATAGTCAAAATATGCAGGCTGAAGTTCGACCACACTAGCTGCCCCACCCATCTTGAACGCATTAAATTAATTGAAAACGGTGATTGTGACATATGTAATACACCGGCTGACCCAAACCACACGATATTCCTATGTAAAAAATATGAATCAGAACAAAACGACTTAATTAGCATCTTAGTCTCCGAACAAATATCTCTACCTACCAACGTACAAATTATACTGAGCCACCAAAGCATAAAAATTTATAAAGCGATAGCCACATATTTAGAGTCAACTAATATTAATCTGTGATTGAATATTATTAATATATCAATATGTTATTTTACGCCAATAAATTATTAATTCTGTTTAAATATGAATTGTCGAAGAAGGATATCATACTCATTAAATAATACACACAACTCTATTGTTAAACCCCCCCCATGGCCCCCCATCTAAGTGTTACCAAAGTCCTGTCGTGACGGGCCTCACTGGCAAAACCCCCTATCCCGCCCACCTCCCCCTCTTGCCTAATCCTCAAAGCATAATCATTATTTCGGTTAGAATAGATTAAGCAAAAAGAAACATAACTAAATAATCGCAGCTGGCAATGGAGAAATCTAAAAGCCAATTTCACATAAAAAAAAAAAACTGTTAATAAAGCTAGTGCTTTACTGACCACAGTTTGAGACAGCTTTACTTGCTGGTATATTTCCCTCAGATTTACTGCTGTCCACAGGTTCAAACTTGACGACAGTCCCATTATCACGATAAACGACAACTGTAACTCCATCTGTGACACCTGAAATAAACACATCATCAGTGAAATATAAACCAAATGCCTTTATATAAATTTTAATCATTTATAAAAACAGCATCTAATACAGATGTTACAATTTTTTTACAATATTATATTAGCTTTATTCACAGATGAAGTTTCTCACAGATTAGAGCTTCTCACGCGTGGACAATAATCCTTTCAGTGTTCACGGATGAAACAGTTACTGTTTCTGACAAGATGATTGTTATTCCTGGTAACCTTTAGATAATTACGTAATTTGTTCATAGCAAGTCTATGCTGCGTCTCTGTTATAAATAAGTAGTTTGTCTTTTTTTATATTAAAAATACAATAAAAAATTGTTAATAGCTGAGAACGAATCGCCTTCTTAAGAAGTTTGCACTTATAAACTGAATGATTAGGCGGAGCCTATCGTTATACGTCTTGATTTTAAGATATCAAACAGAAATAAATCATTAATAACTGTGAAATACTTATAAATAAAATAACACATTGTTAAAAGTGAGAAATACGTTTCTGAAATTGAAAAATATGAAGTGTAACAGGAGTATATTTTGCCGCGGAAGCCAAACATCTCTGCTGCACGTGATCAACGAAATATCCCTTTTCTAATGTGATTCAAGAATCACAGTTGAGCATTCGCAGACACTGCATCACTTTATAACCCAAATTGTTATTTAGTTAAATCTAAACCAATATATATTTATTATTTTCTGTAATTTGTGAGTAGAGCCCTGCGCGGATATGTTTTTCTGTATCTGCATCCGATCCGCATCCGCACATCCAGGATCCGCATCCAATCCGCATCCGCAAAATTATCCGCACAATCGGCACAACATTTGTTGTCAGTTTGGAAATAACTAAGATGTTTCGCCTTATTTAGCATATCGCTGCTCTAAAACACTACTGAAATTTGTTGGATTTTATCACATTACATATTACTGGGCCCAGAAAAATATTTTCTACGTAATGTACTGAGATTACATATATTAAAAAATGAGGATGTTAATTACAATTATTCGACTCTCTCTTAAACCAAGTTTATATAAAATGTAAAACTTTAAACAGAAATATGTCAGAAACTTAGTTTTTTAAGATATCTCACAATAATTGTTTTAGAGAAGAGTTTAATTTATCACATTTATGGCCAATCAATAAAAACAAAAAAGGTATAAGACCAGGCAAATGTTAAAAACTAAATTCTTAAAATCATCTTATTAAAAGATAAAAGTTTTATGACGATTTAAAACAATTTAAAATCTTTATTTTTTTAAATTTAATGATCTGCATAAGTTTTTAAATGTGACAAATTATTATAGGTAATTTTTACCAATATTTCCAAAAATGCCAAATAAGGCGAAACATTACATAATTATTGTTAAATTCATAAACTGACAATAATTCCAAAGACATGATTTTTTCTACGACTGTTATATAAAGTATAATATATTTAACTATTTAAATAAGCATAAAGTAGGTCTTACGAGTTTAAAGACCTGAGGAGCAAAAATAAAAAAAAAACGTTTTTGGCAAAATGTTTATTCACGCATTAAGAGGTTACATTTGATACCCCAAAAAATATATGAACTTTTCATTAAACATATATTTGTTTATGTAAGTATATCTCTTAATGCGTTTTTTTGAACTCTCAGTATTTTTCTATGGATGGGGCAATTACACAAGCATGCCAAATTTCAACTTTCTATGTTCAGTCCTTTGGATACAATAACTACCGTACAGACAGACAGACAGACACATAAAGGACGTGATAAGGGTTTTGTGGTGGTCATGTCTAAAAAACCCTGAAAAATAATCAGTTATTTTTTTTACTTCGCCACTGGAGAGTCAGTAAATAGTTAACAAGAAAGTTTAGTTTCAAATATTTTATGATTTTCAATACAAAAAAAAAAGTTATAAAAGGAAAATTCAATTTCGCGAATACTAGTTTTTTGTTTATATCTAGAGTGCATTTTATCAAAGCAAATGACATGCCATTACACTGCACTAGTTATAGAGATAATCTGGTCTAATTTAACCGAAATCGTATATCTTGTAGTTTTAGATAAACGAAACAGCTGATACAATACCTGTGCAGTCTTCCTTTTCTGTTTTCACTGTGTTACTGTTATGATAGTACTCTTCCAAGGCCTCCAAACATTGATTCTGTTCGTTTTTGAAATCCGTCAAATAAACACACAACTCTCCGCTAGTTTCAGAGGCAGAACTCAGTTGTGATGTGTAATTTATATATATTCGACTGTTCCGCAAGTATTGCTCATGGAATTCATAGAAACCATCCACTTTACTGCAACATTCTGAACATATCGATCCCTGATTGTACAACACTGGGGAGACCTGAAAATAAATGTTAACATTCTTCAGAGATTTGTCTGACTTGGAAAAATATATTATACATGAGTATCAGAACGAGAAGTGTGAACAAATTGACCAAAAAATTATGAACATAGTCTATCCAAAAAATCGGGTGGTACTTTTACGAAGGAAAACTTCGATTTTTTAATTGGTGACATATGTCGAGTTGGTGATCTTTGGATACAGGTTTTGAAAAGGAATAACTATAACTTGAAATTTTTTTCGGTTTAAGGGCCGCTTTTACAATTGTTGGATAAATCTCGGATAACGCTATTTCCGGTATAAAGTCAAAAAATTGCGTTTACAATGCTCGGATAAATCTCGGATAAAATAAACGTTCGAATAAACACCAGAATATCTTATCTGGCCAACGACACTTCAGATAAAGGGCAGTATAAATTATTCCCTTGCTCCGATTGGTGAATAAGTATTAATCTTGCAGCTATAAAACGAGGACTTTGCTCGTACAAAGTAGTATGGTGCCTCTCAATATTTAAGTTAGATTTACTCCTTGTATTGTGATTATGATAATCAATATTTATATTAAAGTTACTGATATTCTATATTAAAGTTATTTATATTCTGACTAATATACATTAATTTAACTGGCAAATCGGATATATCTAAACCCTGTTGTGTTGAAATTATTTCTAAAATAATTAAAAAATACATTTGCCTAAATTTAGATGTCTAAATGGGCCTTCGCGGATATTAATGAAGTGGTTACGGATTTATTTCAAACATATCACTGAGGTAGATATGCAGTTTAAGTTTCCTTTGTATCACTCAACACTCACTGGCTCTAGATAGGTATATATTATAGCAAAACAAGTTCTTACCATTTCCGGAAATAATAATATTAACCTGGAATAGTAGTTAACATTTTCACTGCTGTTCAAAAGTTTACGTAAAGGTTTCTCATGTTTGAGACAGATACAACAAATACCTGTTAAAAAATACATTATATTGTAGATTCTTCCAACAATTTAATATAACCAGATGGTTTATTAAAATAAATTCGATATGTAACAGTCCGTGCGGGCTAAGCGAAGAGACTGGCCAGTAAAACATATTTATTCTTACAAGTGGTGCAACAGATATCTGAATCTGAGGATAGCAGTGGCAGCGCTAGCTTTTGAAACCCGTGTTGGGGGGTGGGGGTACAATATTTGAAGGGACACTATTTTTTTATCGTTATAAATATTAATGAAATTATGACCACCAGTGATGGGCATTTACCAGCGATGGGCGTTTACACGTAAACTTTAATTGTTTACGTTTACGTGTAAACTTATGTAAACAATTGGTAAATTTGTCAACAATGTAAACAATGTAAACTTTGTAAACTGTCAAATAATGAGGTTAGTTTTAGTTATTTAATACGAATAATAGAGAGTTAATGAACAAGTATATTCAGATCAAAACAATAAATTTATTAAAAAAATGGAGGAAAGAAACCGAAGGAATAGTTCTGAAGAACTAGGTTTTGTTTTAATTAAAGAAAATGTAAGAAAATATAGGGCGTTATGCAGAATTTGCAATGAATATTTTCGTTATTAAAAAATATAGACTGATCTTCTTAAAGGTGAAATTTAATAGTCTAGTGCCTACGCACCATATTTTATGTTGATACTGCACTTAATGATAATGGAATGCCATTTGGCACACGTGTTCCTTATAAAAATTGAATCATTTTGACTCGCAGCACCTATTTGTGAATCGAGGCAAATTCAAGATGGCGGTGAAACTAGCGCGCCAATTACGATAACGATAACTAATTCTTATGATACAGCAAAATAGCTAAATACATATTTGTACAATGGATCTTTAGCTACAATTTGCCGAGTCGTACGTGAATTTCCGTTACTTAGTTTACAAAATACCGTCCATAATTCATTCTCAGACGCAAAAAAGTGATTTCCGAAATGGCTAACGAATTTCGTATGAAATGGCTCGTTTTCTATTAATTTAATGCCGTAGATTACGAGTCTGTTATCAAAATGGCGAAAATTTCAAATTTTGATAGATTTTTTTCCCAAATTCGAGACATGATGATATTCTCTATCACTGCAAATATGCGTATATTAATATTTTGTTTCAATTCTCCCTAAATCTGTAGGGCATATCCTTGGCTACAAGAATATGTGCGGAATTTTTCTCTGCGGGGCACCAAAATTAAGGTAGCGGCCGAAATGTGTAAAGTCTCAACTTCGTATTATTTTGACACTCTTTATATCGTTTTCGACCAAATAGGACCTGTAAATTACAAAATTGAAATAAAAAATGGCATATCACTTGTTATTATTCGGGTTTTGCCCGAAATGAAATAAAAAAAATTATCACACTTAATTTAAAGATTTGCTGCACATAAGATTGTATTTTGCCCGAAAAAAAAAAAAAATAATAATTACATGTATTATTTACATAGCAGTGAGATTCATTACACGACAGTGAAGTGTCTCTCCATCCAAAAGAGTAGTAAATAGCAGTTTTGACAAAATAATATAGATTACTACACATCTAATACGATTCTAATGGTGGCCGAAAACTATTCTTTCGAAAATGGTTAAAATATTCTCAGATATTTTTACCAGTTATCAGGACAACATTTTAATGTGTTGATATATTCTCTATATGTGCCAATAATACTGACTTCCTCTACTACCTAATTCTATACAAAATGATATTCGATAAATTCTTATTCACCACTAGTCTGAATCGAAGTCGAAACCTGGTGTGAAACATTATTTTGCATAATTAAATTGAAGAAACATTTTAAATAAACTTTAATTTAAGAAATAATAAGTAATTTTTAATTATTAGGGAACGGACGTAATTAGCCCCTGAACTTGACTTGACGTTTTTATAGGTGTAGTTTTTAAAAATATAATTATGAAATATTTTACCCCTTTAAAAATTTAAAATAAACCTAAATTAAAATTAATAACGGCAATAATCAGTACAATAGATGGCATGAATGGACATACTCTATCTCACTATAATTTTATCTTTACATAGGCCCACCCAATTAGTGAGGCTTTCGACTTTGATTTGTAAACAAATATAAATTATTTTGTAAGGTAGGACTGGAAGTCAGTATTATTAGCAAACATAAAGGTTATCAACACATTAAAATGTTGTCCTAATAACTGGTAAAAATATTAGAGAATATTATAATCATTTTCGAAATAATAGTTTTCGGCCACCATTAGAATCGTATTAAGTGTGTAGTAATCTATATTATTTTGTCAGAACTGCTATATACTACTCTTTTGGATGGAGAGACACTTCACTGTCGTGTAATGAAGCTCACTGCTATGTAAATAATACATGTAATTATTTTTTTTTTTCGGGAAAGTTACAATCTTATTAATTCATTAATAAATTCTGATATACGTTTTTCGGCATATTCATAGGTAGTCTTTATAAGTAAAAAGCAAGTCGATATCTTATTAGTCCTAAGAGATATTAATCAATCCTCTAAATCACATGAATCACCCTTTTCACCCTTTACTGGTAAAATTAAAAAAAACTGTCAAAACCATTTCGAGATATTTTAAAAATACACCTGTGTGCCAAAAAGTAATGTTTCAACTTAACGAACACAGGTAATACGATGGGATGTATAATCCACCTCGATTGTAGATTCACCACTTTAGAGGTTAATTTGGATAAAATTCTGAAATAAGTTTTTCGGCATTTGCATGAGTAATCTTTGTAAGCAAAAACCAAGTCGATATCTTACTAGTCCTAAAATATTAGGACTAAGGAATCCCTGAATTCACATTTTACCCCTTTTCACCCTTAAGGTATCCAATTTTAAAAAACTGTCAATACCATTTCGAGATATTTTAAAAATTCACATATGTGCCAAAAACTAATTTTATATCTCAACTAATACAGGAAAAACAACGGGATGTATAATTCGCCCCAATTGTAGATTCACCCCTTTAGGGGTTGATTAGGACAAAATCATGAAATAAGTTTTTCGGCAATTGTAAGAGTAATCTTTGTAAGCAACAATCAAGTCGATATCTCATTGGTCCTAAGAGATATTAAGGAATGCCTGAATTCACATTTCACCCCTTTTCACTCTTAAGGGATATAATTTTAAAAAACTGTCAATACCATTTCTAGATATTTTAAAAAGACATATATGTGCCAAAAAGTAATTTTATAACTCAACAAACACAGGAAATACAACGGGATGTATAATTCGCCCCAATAGTAGACTCACCCCTTTAGGGGTTGATTAGGACAAAATCCTGAAATAAGTTTTTCGACAATTGTAAGAGTAATCTTTGTAAGCACAAATCAAGTCGATATCTTATTGGTCCCAAGAGATATTAAGGAATCCCTGAATTCACATTTCACCCCTTTTCGCCCTTAAGGTATGCAATTTTAAAAAACTGTCAATAACATTTCGAGATATTTTGAAAAGACACATATTTGCCAAAAAGTAATTTTATAACTCAACAAACACAGGAAATACAACGGGATGTATAATTCGCCCCAATTGTAGATTCACCCCTTTAGGGGTTGATTAGGACAAAATCCTGAAATAAGTTTTTCGACAATTGTAAGAGTAATCTTTGTAAGCAAAAATCAAGTCGATATCTCATTGGTCCTAAAATATATTAAGGAATGCCTGAATTCACATTTCACCCCTTTTCCGCCTTAAGGGATATAATTTTAAAAAACTGCCAGTACCATTTCGAGGTATTTTAAAAAGGCGCATATGTGCCAAAAAGTAATTTTATAACTCAACAAACACAGGAAATACGACAGGGTGTATAATTCACCCCGATTGTAGATCCACCCCTTTAGGGGTTGATTAGGACAAATTCCTGAAATAAGTTTTTCGGCATTTATATAGATAATATTTGCAAGCAAACAATAAGTCGATATCTTATAAGTCCTAAGATATATTAAGGAATTCTTGAAATCACAGTTCACCCCTTTTCAACTTTTAGGGGTGAAATATTAAAAAACCGTCAAAACGATTTCGAGATATTTTAAAAACACATCTATGTGCCAAAAAGGAATGTTGCATCTCAACAATCACAGGAAATACGACGGGATGTATAATTCACCCCAATTGTACATTCACCCCTTTTGGGGTTGTTTAGGATAAAATCCTGAAATAGGTTTTTCGGAATTTGCATGGGTAGTCTTTGTAAGCAAAAACCAAGTCGCTATCTTATTGGTCCTAAGAGATATTAAGGAATCCTTGAAATCACAATTCACCCCTTTTCAACCTTTAGGGGTGAAATTTTAAAAAACTGTCAAAACCATTTCGAGATATTCTAAAATGACACCTATGTGCTAAACAGGAATGTTGCAACCAAACAAACACAAGAAATACGACGGGATGTATAATTCACCCCGATTGCAGAATCACCCCTTTAGGGGTTGATTAGGATAAAATCCTGAAACAGGTTTTTCGGAATTTGCATGGGTAGTCTTTGTAAGCGAAAACCAAGTCAATATCTTATTGGTCCTAAGAGATATTAGGAATCCTTGAAATCACAGTTCATCCCTTTTCACCCTTTAGGGGTGAAATTTAAAAAAACAGTCAAAACTATTTCGAGATATCTTAAAAAGACACCTAAGTGCCAAAAATTAATGTTAATACCCGACTAACACAGGAAATATATAATAGTATAATTCACCCCAATTGTAGATTCACCCCTTGAAGGGTTGATTAGGACAAAATTCTGAAATAAGTTTTTCGGTATTTGTACGGGTTATCTTTGTAAGCAAAAACCAAGTCGATATCTTATTGGTCCTAATAGATATTAAGGAATCTTTGAACTCACATTTCACCCTTATCACCCTTTAGGGATGAAATTAAAAAAACTGTCAATATGAATTTGTATTCTACCATGGAAAGAGCAAAGTCTAAAATAAAACACGTAAATTTGACATCACAAACTGTTTTATTCCAAAAATCATCAATTCCATTTTTATTAATCAATAGAAAATTATTGTATAAGCATAGTCAACAGTTTATGTCTTACTAATTAAACACTAAATACAAAGATATGTGTAGAAAATTAAGGCGGAGCTTAGAGTCTCCCTCTACTATGACTAAATTAGTTTAAAACCACGCTACCAGATGGATACATCTCTCGATGCTTGTAAATAGCAATATTTCATATAAATAGTGTTTCGGTGTGGGCCAAAGAATTGGTGCTAAACATTAATTAATTTTCATAAACAAGAACTCATTTTAAAGATAAAAGTACAATCTATAGGATTTCATCTATGGAATTTGAAATTGTAATTGATTTACGGAGTAACAGTGATGTGAAATTAGACAAAGTTTAGGACATTGTAAAACTGAAAATTAAAAATAAAACTAAATTTTAACTCTCAAATCCAACGGAGCCAACCTTTATCTTCAAATTAAAAAGAAAATCAAATTGACCCGACAACATTTGGTTCAAATTGTTTGGCCCTTTCAAATGCACGTTTCCGTTGTGCGTAACCCAGGTACATTACGCTCTTAATAGTTTGATAGAAATATCATCAGGGCTTCCGTTATTTTGTGATATGTGTCTGTACTTTCGTTTATAGGGCAACTTTTTAAGATCGCAGAGCCATATGCGGCAAAGCTGGAACACTCGAAAGTGACATTAAACAGGAATGTTACTCGTGTATTTATTTACATAGTTAAAATGAACACGAGTTGCATTTTTCCTGTTTTCCGAGTTTTTATTTATTTAAAGGTAATCTACGATTTACAAGTTATGTAATAATATATTATTCTGAAAAAATTTCAAGGAAATGTTTAGTTTTTTATACAATTTTTAATTCTTTTTGAGTGTCTGTCAATATAATAGCAACGAAAATATGGTAAATATATTAGTAAAAATTAATATCTCAACTTTTAATATAACAACTGATGATTTAGGCATTTTTTGGGTGGGGTAAAGTGCTTTTTTCACTCTTTTCTTGGACGTAATAAATCACTTTCCATAAAATGCAACGAGCAAACGTGCATGCATGGGCTTGGATTTTTGCCCATTTTTAGTTTTTGGGACCATAAAAACCTACGATCCACTTTCTCTCTGCCTCCAAACGTCGATAAATTGATATTTTTTTTTTCGATTTAGGTAAATTATGGAATGTTTAAGAGAAGAGAGATTCTTCCTTATTCACGATTTACATTGCGACACACAACAAAATTAATTTTTGTTTATACAAACTTGATTTTTGTTTATACAAAATGTATAAACAAAATGTAATTTGTGTATGATGGAGACTTACTATCCATTTTCTCTCTACCTACAAATTTCATTTCAATTGATATTGTTACCGATTTAGGAAAATTATGGAATGTTTAAATGGGAATCTTCTTTATTCACGATTTACATTGCGGCACACAACAAAATTAATTGTTTTTTTGCCATGATTCTCAAAAATAAAACACAAACAACAAAAAAACACGTATTTCTCCATTGAACAAAACAAAACAATATATTCTAGTATTTTCCGCAAATTGCCACCAGATGTCAGGGCGCTTAGGAAGTTTTCCCCTATTAGTTGGTATTATAGTTTTGTGAGTAAAAAAAAAACATTTTTACCTATCGTATAAATTTGAAATTGACGAACTAAAAAAAAAAAAAAAAATGCTACATTAATTCATAAACATAATAACATTTGTATTGAAGATGTTAAGAACATTTTAAGAGAATAATTTGACTCTATTCGAGACTGAAATTACTGGGACAGCGCCACTATCGCCTTCTGAACTTTTGACACGAAAGAGGCTCATTATCTGTCAACGTATGTAAACAATATTGGTTTATAATCAATATTTGGTCAAATTTATGTATGCTTGCTGTATACAGTATATTTGAATTATAATTGAGTATTAAAAAAGTGTACAATGTGTGAATCCACTTTATGATAAAATTTGCTGTTTGTAAATGAATATTTTCAGAGGTTATAACTAGCATTACCGTTTAGTATTTACAGTATTTACCGTTTTTTTTTTTTTTTTTTTTTATTTGTTTAAAAAATATTATTGTGAATAAAAGGGCAAATGCCAATACAAATAGTTTATTGAAATAATAATTATAAATAATTTATTTATGGGTTTTAAGTGCTCAGTACTAAATATTACCTAATGCCCTCTTTATTAACCTTATTCCTTTCAGCTTCCTCCTGGTCACTGTACACATAAATTTTCTTTATTGCCAGATCCAAGACCGATTCCTTATTGGGTCTCTGGTCAGAAGTCAAGTGAGACGCCCTCAAAGGTTTACTTCAGTACAAGGGACTGTATATACGCGTGGATACGTTTACCTACCACAATAATTTTCCTTTAGGCTTTATGGAGCTTGGCCACCCTCACCATACCATCCCAGCTTAAAACATACGGTACGACCTTGACCGGGCATTTATTTCTTCTATTTCTTCTTATTTATTTATTACCTACTTCTTTTGCCAAGTCATCAACCTTTGATTTTTTAATCCCTTTGTATCATATAATAAATCGATTAATCGTCTAGTCTTTTGACTATGGTACAATGCACTCAACGTTTCAAACTGCTATCAAGCCATGTAACCACATGACGCGTCGGGGACCACCGAAGTTAAAGACCAGGTGACGGTGATTCCCCGAACACTGATTTAAATACAAACTAGCCTGGAGACAACCGAAATTGATAACATTCGCTCGATCGGCTGAAGCAATTCCATACATTGGTATGTGGTTAGATTGGCTATATGTAATTATCGAACTATCGGTAAAAATGTCAAATTACCGGTAAAAATTATTGGTATATTTTTCGCGATTTACCGGTAAATTGGATTACCGATTTACCGTATTACAATCCCTAGTTATAATGTTGGTGCTAGGCAGGGCCGGGCCGATCATTTTTGGCGCCTCAGGCAAGATAGAAAAATTGCGCCTTTTGATTTTATCCCCCCCCCCTTTTTTTCCACACCCATTTTTTGACCCATCTCTCCTCAAGCCACTATCTTGTCTCGTAAAAACCTCTACCTTTTTTTCATCAATCCTATATTATTATACAGGGTCCGTCAGTTCAGTTCGTCACAAAAAAATGAATTACTTATAAAACTAAAATTAAAAATTAAAAATAGGAAATAAAAATAGTTAGGTAAGTATATAATTTTTTCATCAAACTCTTTACACTTTCAAAGTAAAATAATATTTTTTTTAACCCCTGCAATATTTTTTAAAATGTTGCATTTTGTCACCATCTGTACAAATAATTATCCTGCCATAAAAATAGAAAGTTCAAATGATTAGATTTTTAGAAAATTTGGCGGGTAAATGTTTAAGATGAGTAAATAGGGATCTTCACGAATTCCTCTGGTTCAGGTCACTTATGGCCATAAATAACATTGAAACCTTTCTTACACTTGATTTTGGTTGAAACAAGTGCCGTCCAAATACAGCACTACCAGAAATAATAAAATATTTTTTGGCAAATTTGATAATCACGACTATTTTGGCTCACTAAAAAAGATTATTTTTGGCGCCTTGATAAATCCGGCGCCTGAGGCGATCGCCTCGCCGCCTCACCCATCGTGCCGGCTCGGCCCTGGTGCTAGGTTAGCCTCACAGGGAAAATCAAATATTATACTTTGAACTTAAAACATTTAATTCAATACTTAATATCTATACATCCCTCTACAAATTTTATAGAAAGAGAACTGGTAATTTTTTCTACATAAGAAAACAGTCAAATATTTGCAAACTAACACACTTACGAAACATCCACACAAAATAACCAGGGGTTTTAATTATATATAACAATAGTTTAGTCCACATTAAACAATATTCCTGCACATGTGAGACAAGGAAAAATGAAAAATTCAATATTTACAGCTTGTTTAAAAGCATCTGAACAGTAGAAATTCCCACCAATAAATAGAAAAAAAAAATAAATAAAATAAAAATAAAAAATTAGAAACATTAATAAACTTTCTTTTTCACTTGTAGCAAAAAGTATAAATGATCTATTTATTATTTTTTAACGCATTTTTCTCGTTGGTATTAAAATCAAATTTTAGAACTAATAAAAAAACTTTGTCATACACTATAAGTTTTCTAATAAAATTCTAAATTAAAAATCTAATATTGGAAGATGTTCTTCCGCTGAATGGCAACCATGCACACAACAACCAGTATTAATATTCTTTTCTTAAGTTTATCACTTTACCCGTTGTAAAAACGGAGTGAGAATA
Source organism: Liopterus haemorrhoidalis (assembly GCA_963971575.1). Taxonomy (NCBI): domain Eukaryota; kingdom Metazoa; phylum Arthropoda; class Insecta; order Coleoptera; family Dytiscidae; genus Liopterus; species Liopterus haemorrhoidalis. Next base: position 20,751,333 of record OZ020623.1, read on the forward strand.
GACAGAATAAAAACACATGCTGAACCATACGAAAACAAAGACAGTAGAGGGATACTCGTTAATTTAAGTCACCAATTTTAGTTCTCAATAATCCATCCGTTAACGTTCCAAAAGCGACCCTGAACTGAATTTACAATTTATACAAAAAAAAAATCTATATTTGCTACATTCCCTTATTTATAAATTTGAATTTGTTTATATATATAGCAGTTCAATAAAATCGTGTTTAAAGCCTTTTTAAATTGTTGTAAATTAAGGTGAAAAATATCAATTTCGCTAATGGAATTGTAAGTAGACATAATTCTATTGATAGGGGAGTTTATGCAATAGTTGCTGTTGCACCTGGGAAGGCGAAAGAGCATGTTTGTAGATCGTGTATGGGATCCTGGTACGCGGATATGGAAATACTCAATGAATAAGTTTGAATATACATAATTATTAAAAACTTTATATAAGAACATCATATCTAACAGAGTTCGTCTACTTTCAAGCGATAACATGTTGAAGTAAGTCTATCTTTGTATATAGCATACTGAATCAAGTTTAAATTTACAGAATAATATATACAAAAATCTCCTTTGTACAGCTTCCAGAATTTTAATGTTTTTTTCATAAATTGGATTCCATACGATTGATCCATATTCTAATTTACTACGTACTAGCGCGTTGAAAAGAAGTAAGAAAGGTTCTGGTTTGTTGAAGTGTTTACAAGTGCGAAATATAAATCCTGTCATTTTGTAACAGTGTTTGATTGTGGTATCAATATGATTGTTGAAAAGTAGTTTAGAGTCAAGTGTAACTCCGAGGTCTTTAATTGTGTTCTTACGATCAAGCGAAGTGTCATTAATTTTATAGTTAAATAACATTGCGTTGAAGTTACGAGTGAATGTATATATATATATATATATATTTAGTGAAGTTATTGGGAATAGCGGTGGAGGAAAAAGTAAACTCAATATTTACATGTACCCGATATTTCGACTTGACTTTTCAAATCTTTTTCAAGGGCTGAAAATAGTATAATTAAAAATTATAAATATAAAACATAAATTTAAGTGCAGACTTACAAGTAAAATTTAAGAGTTGCCTCTGTTGTAACACATTAAAAGAATAAATAAATTAGAGTTCAAATAGAACATTACAATTATTATCACATTGAAAAATTACACTTTAAAATTGTTATCACAGAACTGTATATTGACTAAAATAGTATTAAATAAATAAATCTACTTGGATTAAAATTAGAAAGTTCTTCTTCTTTTCACCTAGAATATAGCGGGAAAGATCCAACGGATTTTCTACTCATAGATGAAGTCGGTAATGTAGGAAGCATAGCGTGTCTTTATCTTCTTATTTTTAAGCGATTTGTTGTTAAACAAGGATTAACCTAGTTTTTGGTTCTTAGCAATGTGTAGTATATTTTTGTAAATAGTGTTTAAACCCTGAATGTCCGTTTTTTCATTTAAGTTTTCCACGTTTTCGTTCATATAACACATTTCAATGAATGTGCGTTTGTAAGTGTTGTGATGGGAGGCCAAAATCGATGCATCTTCGAACTTAGGCACGTGTTTCGTGGATTTCACATGCTTGCTTAGAGCGCAGTATTGAGGTTTACATTTCACATCTGATTTGTGCTGTGAAATGCGATGACCTAAGCATTGGGATGTCTGTCCAACGTACGGTAAGCCGCATTCACATTCGATCTTATAAACTACGTCACGTCTGTTTTTTGGTTTTTGTTTGTCTTTTAAAGGTGTGAAGAGTTGCCTGACGGTCAGTGTTGATTTTTCAGCTAAGGTGATGTCTTCATCCCGGAATAAAGATTTTAAGAAAGGTGTTACTTCTTTGATAAATTGAACCGAGAAGTACTTTTTTTGGCTGGGTTGGACCTCATCTCTGGCTTTCCCCTCAGCTAACGGTGAGTGACTATTGTATATTGCTCTATGAACCATGTTTTTAGGATATGATAGGTTTATGAATTTGTCTGCTAACGTTTTTAGGTTTTTTTGTAGGTATGCCGGGTGAGAAATTTTCCGTACTCTGTGGGCCATGGTTTTTGTTAATGCCACCTTATATTTTACCGGATGGTAACTCTTATAGTGTAAGTACCTGCCTGTGCTAGTAGGTTTTTCGTAATAATCAAATCTGATTTTGTTTTCAGGTCCTCGAATGACTAAAGTGTCCAGGAAAGGGCATTTCTCACCCGGCATACCTACAAAAAAACCTAAAAACGTAGCAGACAAATTCATAAACCTATCATATCCTAAAAACATGGTTCATAGAGCAATATACAATAGTCACTCACCGTTAGCTGAGGGGAAAGCCAGAGATGAGGTCCAACCCAGCCAAAAAAAGTACTTCTCGGTTCAATTTATCAAAGAAGTAACACCTTTCTTAAAATCTTTATTCCGGGATGAAGACATCACCTTGGCTGAAAAATCAACACTGACCGTCAGGCAACTCTTCACACCTTTAAAAGACAAACAAAAACCAAAAAACAGACGTGACGTAGTTTATAAGATCGAATGTGAATGCGGCTTACCGTACGTTGGACAGACATCCCAATGCTTAGGTCATCGCATTTCACAGCACAAATCAGATGTGAAATGTAAACCTCAATACTGCGCTCTAAGCAAGCATGTGAAATCCACGAAACACGTGCCTAAGTTCGAAGATGCATCGATTTTGGCCTCCCATCACAACACTTACAAACGCACATTCATTGAAATGTGTTATATAAACGAAAACGTGGAAAACTTAAATGAAAAAACGGACATTCAGGGTTTAAACACTATTTACAAAAATCTACTACACTTGTCTAAGAACCAAAAACTAGGTTAATCCTTGTTTAACAACAAATCGCTTAAAAATAAGAAGATAAAGACACGCTATGCTTCCTACATTACCGACTTCATCTATGAGTAGAAAATCCGTTGGATCTTTCCCGCTATATTCTAGGTGAAAAGAAGAAGAACTTTCTAATTTTAATCCAAGTAGATTTATTTATTTAATACTATTTTAGTCAATATACAGTTCTGTGATAACAATTTTAAAGTGTAATTTTTCAATGTGATAATAATTGTAATTTTCTATTTTAACTCTAATTTATTTATTCTTTTAATGTGTTACAACAGAGGCAACTCTTAAATTTTACTTGTAAGTCTGCACTTAAATTTATGTTTTATATTTATAATTTTTAATTATACTATTTTCAGCCCTTGAAAAAGATTTGAAAAGTCAAGTCGAAATATCGGGTACATGTAAATATTGAGTTAACTTTTTCCTCCACCGCTATTCCCAATAACTTCATTAAATATAATACAGACACGGAATAACGATATATATATATATATATATATATATATATATATATATATATATATATATATATATATATATATATATATATATATATATATATATATATATATATATATATATATGTATATATATATATATTATAATGTAAAATGCAAATTTTAATAAATGTATTTCATAAATAACATTAAATTAAACTGAATTTATTTGTAAATTTTTAAGAAAATTATTAGGCATTTAAAATACAATATGATAAAAAAAAATCGACTAATAGGTCTTGAACATAATTTTTTTAAATTCCATGTCTATTTTTACACCATTTTTTCTCGATCATATTGTATTGCAATACTTCAGCTACTTTCTAAATTTAAAACGGACAAATACTATACAATTTAAATTTATCTGACATGTTATAAAGATGTATATCTACAATCATTGCAAAGTAAAATACTTTTCATATGTATTCGAAGTAATGGATACAAATACTTTTTTAAGGAAAAAACTATATATCTAATAAAACAAGATAGCTGCAAATTACTACTCGATCAACAAGACATAAGCTATAACGACAGAAGCTATGGCACACCACTCATAATGAGCCCGCTAAATTTGGTATTAAACAAATCAAAAATATCAAATTTTACCATAAAATTAAACACGCTCAAACTTGAAAAACTACAAGAAAATCCTGCTGTGATGTATCGAGAAGATCAAAACATTGTCCAATACCATGTCATTATTTGGACAATCACGTTGTACGTCATCCTATTCATTGGAAGTTTTTACCTTCTCATAAAATGGGTAAAAAACAAGATACCCAAGAAAATCCAAAATCGAACAGCCTTCCGGAGGAAGCCTTCGTCCAAGGGGGGAGGAGTTACCTCAACAGTTCCCGCTGACTCCACACAATAAGACACCACCCTTTTACGTAACATATTCCCAAGATGTACTTACTTGACACTTTTTAATAATCAGCATTTTCTTTCAGCTTATATTAACATGTTTTGCATATTATTTCTTTAGTCTTAATTAGAATCTTGAACTGTAATGATTCAATTTTGTTAATGACGTAATAAAACTTTTTAAAAACTGATTCTGAACATTTGGACAGTTATTTTATATTATCTTTATATATGTTTTTGTTAAATTTTAATCAATTGATTAGCGTAGGTATAATGCGTACAGTCCTAACATGTGTTTCAAGTGCCGCGCGGAACGAGTATAGGATCCTCTTAATGTTGTGTCATCGGCGTATAAAATACTGGTTCCACCAATGTACGAGGGGAAGTCATTCACGTAAATCAAGAAGAGGAGAGGACCGATGATTGATCCTTGTGGAACGCCCCAGGTAACCGTCAAGGGATTTGACGAAACATTTTTAAATGAAACAATCTGTGTCCTGTTTTCTTAATAGAATGTCATCAAATTTTTCAATAGTATTTCATGAGTGACACAATCAAAGGCTTTTGAAAGATCTAATAATGTGGCCAAGCAGTATTCTCTAGATTCCATGGAACCCGATATTTCAGAAAGGAAAGCTAATATGGCATCTGTTGTTGGTTTACCGCTTCTTAATCCAAACTTTGCCTTATTGAACAACTTTTTACTCTCAATGTAATACTCTCCCATAATTACACTGAATGTGAACGTTGTAATAGGGCTTTTAAAGCAAAAAGTCGTCTGGTTTGAAACAAACGTAAGCAATCTGGAAAGAGACCATACAACTATGATTAGTAATATACCGTAAGATAGTATGAAAATAACGTTCAAATGTCTATTTATCAATACCCGAAAAAAGATGCGGTAAATGTTGTTCCTAGAAAATATTACAGTATTTCTTTTATATATACGTTTGGTATTAATAAAGACATTTCACTTGATTGAGGATATATTTTTCTATGTAATGAATGATCACTAATGCTATCGTCCTTCTTTTTTAGGATTTTTTATTTTTAGTATATATATATATATATATATATATATATATATATATATATATATATATATATATATATGTATATATATATATATTATAATGTAAAATGCAAATTTTAATAAATGTATTTCATAAATAACATTAAATTAAACTGAATTTATTTGTAAATTTTTAAGAAAATTATTAGGCATTTAAAATACAATATGATAAAAAAAAATCGACTAATAGGTCTTGAACATAATTTTTTTAAATTCCATGTCTATTTTTACACCATTTTTTCTCGATCATATTGTATTGCAATACTTCAGCTACTTTCTAAATTTAAAACGGACAAATACTATACAATTTAAATTTATCTGACATGTTATAAAGATGTATATCTACAATCATTGCAAAGTAAAATACTTTTCATATGTATTCGAAGTAATGGATACAAATACTTTTTTAAGGAAAAAACTATATATGTATTGTTTCGATTAAATATTACTTTGTAGTATTTTAAATAGTATTTGAAAAACATTTCACATCACTTAAACTGCAATTTACGGCAATATTATTAAAAGTTCAATGATAATGGTAAGGTAAAATAATAAAATAGAAAATGAAACACAACAAAACCATCAGCAATACAGTATGGGGCTGGCGTTTCTCCTAGCGGTATTTTAACAAAATAAATGTAAATTAGGCAGCCCGTTATACTCCTAGGGGCTAATTACCTTTCGAGTTAAATTACTTAACTCGTTCTTTAACAACCAGACATTAAAAAATCATATTGTTATCTTATGATATTATAGTGATCATCTTCAGTGCACATATTCCAAAGTAGAGCTAAAATACTGTATATTTTGTGAATTTAACGTTTTTACTTATAACAAGCAGCAGATTTAATACCAGTACAGTTATAACTAGTGTGCCGCGAGACTTGAATAGTTTCTAGTTCCCAAATAATGCGATTAGAATTTCCGTATGGCCAATGTTCTAATCCCGCTTCCGTTATATCATTATATCAAATTTCTAGGAAAAGTATCTGTTTTTGCATGCACTCAGACGGACAGACAGACAGATCGCAAATAATTTGTTTGTGAGTATCATCTTATAATTTCTCGAGTTGTTATAAAACAATTTACTAAATATGTAACTGCCATAATCGTACTTCGATGGCACAATATAAGAGATGATAGACTCTAAATCAATAAGTTTTTATCTTTTCAATATACAAATATGTCAGAAACTCGTACTTGCAGTTCAGTACTGATACCATAAGCAGGAACAACTTGTACTGCCTACTAGATATAAATAACGCCAAAGAAATTGCTAGTTTGTATTCATAAACGCCAAAGAAATTGCTAGTTTGTATTCATATGTTACCTCCGCATTTAGACTCCGCTTTAGTCTACACGAATAACGTACGTAAACTAGTTATAAGATGAACAAACTTAATATATGTACAAATATTTGTTTTTTTTTTCCTGTTTTCTCTTTCTAATTTTAAGTAATGATATATTATATGGGAACAACCTCTACAATTTGTATAAGTTGTATAACTTTATAACAAATAAATGGTTATTATTATTATTATTATTAAGTAGTAAATAAGGAGCACTAAAACCCGCATCCAGTCCATAATTGGAGTGGATGAAGACGCAAGGAGAAATGCTCCATCTAACCGAAAAACGCAGACTAAAAATAAAAAATCCTAAAAAAGAAGGACGATAGCATTAGTGATCATTCATTACATAGAAAAATATATCCTCAATCAAGTGAAATGTCTTTATTAATACCAAACGTATATATAAAAGAAATACTGTAATATTTTCTAGGAACAACATTTACCGCATCTTTTTTCGGGTATTGATAAATAGACATTTGAACGTTATTTTCATACTATCTTACGGTATATTACTAATCATAGTTGTATGGTCTCTTTCCAGATTGCTTACGTTTGTTTCAAACCAGACGACTTTTTGCTTTAAAAGCCCTATTACAACGTTCACATTCAGTGTAATTATGGGAGAGTATTACATTGAGAGTAAAAAGTTGTTCAATAAGGCAAAGTTTGGATTAAGAAGCGGTAAACCAACAACAGATGCCATATTAGCTTTCCTTTCTGAAATATCGGGTTCCATGGAATCTAGAGAATACTGCTTGGCCACATTATTAGATCTTTCAAAAGCCTTTGATTGTGTCACTCATGAAATACTATTGAAAAATTTGATGACATTCTATTAAGAAAACAGGACACAGATTGTTTCATTTAAAAATGTTTCGTCAAATCCCTTGACGGTTACCTGGGGCGTTCCACAAGGATCAATCATCGGTCCTCTCCTCTTCTTGATTTACGTGAATGACTTCCCCTCGTACATTGGTGGAACCAGTATTTTATACGCCGATGACACAACATTAAGAGGATCCTATACTCGTTCCGCGCGGCACTTGAAACACATGTTAGGACTGTACGCATTATACCTACGCTAATCAATTGATTAAAATTTAACAAAAACATATGTAAAGATAATATAAAATAACTGTCCAAATGTTCAGAATCAGTTTTTAAAAAGTTTTATTACGTCATTAACAAAATTGAATCATTACAGTTCAAGATTCTAATTAAGACTAAAGAAATAATATGCAAAACATGTTAATATAAGCTGAAAGAAAATGCTGATTATTAAAAAGTGTCAAGTACATCTTGGGAATATGTTACGTAAAAGGGTGGTGTCTTATTGTGTGGAGTCAGCGGGAACTGTTGAGGTAACTCCTCCCCCCTTGGACGAAGGCTTCCTCCGGAAGGCTGTTCGATTTTGGATTTTCTTGGGTATCTTGTTTTTTACCCATCTTATGAGAAGGTAAAAACTTCCAATGAATAGGATGACGTACAACGTGATTGTCCAAATAATGGCATGGTATTGGACAATGTTTTGATCTTCTCGATACATCACAGCAGGATTTTCTTGTAGTTTTTCAAGTTTGAGCGTGTTTAATTTTATGGTAAAATTTGATATTTTTGATTTGTTTAATACCAAATTTAGCGGGCTCATTATGAGTGGTGTGCCATAGCTTCTGTCGTTATAGCTTATGTCTTGTTGATCGAGTAGTAATTTGCAGCTATCTTGTTTTATTAGATATATCCCACGCAATGATTTTGTTTCATCTTGATCATAGCATTTAATTGTGATTTTTTCTATCTTCGGAAATACACCCAAATACTGGTTGATTTCTGTGATGAATTCCAGTTGATTATTGGCGATGTTTAATCGTGTGTATTGGCAGTGTCTTGGGTTTCCTTGACGAATGATGTCTTCTTCGCAATCAGCCTTGTAGTTTGTTAACAGATGACTGGGACATTGATACACCTTACTCTTGGTACAGATACCAGTCAGAGGTATTATATTATGTTCGGATTTTAAAACATATTTAATATTTGGAATTATGGTCACAAAATCTTTTTCATGCTCAGTGAGTATTGGTTTTAAATAATAAAGTTCATAATTTTGTTCACAGTCAATAGGCAAGCTTAAGAAGTAAATAATTTGATCTGTCTCAATTTTGCAATCTATTGTTATTAAAGATTCGAAATCGAGTATATTTTCATATTTTAGGTCGAATGGCAGTTGATTTTTGAAAAATTTCGAAATTTTTTGAAGCTCAGAAAAAAAGTAGTTGTTTTTATAATACTTGGGTGGAGTATTATTAATTTGCAAAATGTAACTGAATTTTCGATATCTTGTAATACATTTAATATTGTGTTGTACAAAATTATTAATTGGTTGAAAAGGTCTTTGGCAACCAAAATATCTTGTATTTGGATCTTATTCTGTATCATACTATGGAGTTGTAAAATTCTTGCTCTTAGGATAAAATGATTATGTTGAATGTCTTGTATAGTTTCGTTAAACCTTCCTATTATTTTGTCATTAATAGAATATTGAAATTTTATTTGATCTTGTACATTTTTTAAGTTGGATTTCATATGATTGATTATTTTGTCATATTTTTTTCCATCATTAGCATCTAAATTTCCGGTGAAAATTTTTACTATAGTTCCTAATACGTCAACTAATCCGCGTTTGCTTCGATTAGTAGATTTAATACGGATATTATTAATTGTATCGTTTATTGAGTTTTGCAAAAATTCGATAATTTTGTTGTAGTTATCTAGTTCTCTAGTATAATATGAATTGTTTGAAATACTGTCTTTCAGGCTCAAATATTGTCGATGTAAAAGTTCGTTTTCATCCAAAAGTGGTTTAATTTGGAAAGGGTGTACCAAAGTGTGTTTTGTCATTTGCAATTTTGCCGGTCCTAAATTTATTGGTAGTATTCCTAAATTTTTACTTATATTCTTTATTTCTGCTCCTCGCGCGATACTGAGGTGTGTGTGTGTGTGTGTGTGTGTGTGTGTGTGTGTGTGTGTGTGTGTGTGTGTGTGTGTGTGTGTGTGTGTGTGTGTGTGTGTGTGTGTGTGTGTGTGTGTGTGTGTGTGTGTGTGTGTGTGTGTGTGTGTGTGTGTGTGTGTGTGTGTGTGTGTGTGTGTGTGTGTGTGTGTGTGTGTGTGTGTGTGTGTGTGTGTGTGTGTGTGTGTGTGTGTGTGTGTGTGTGTGTGTGTGTGTGTGTGTGTGTGTGTGTGTGTGTGTGTGTGTGTGTGTGTGTGTGTGTGTGTGTGTGTGTGTGTGTGTGTGTGTGTGTGTGTGTGTGTGTGTGTGTGTGTGTGTGTGTGTGTGTGTGTGTGTGTGTGTGTGTGTGTGTGTGTGTGTGTGTGTGTGTGTGTGTGTGTGTGTGTGTGTGTGTGTGTGTGTGTGTGTGTGTGTGTGTGTGTGTGTGTGTGTGTGTGTGTGTGTGTGTGTGTGTGTGTGTGTGTGTGTGTGTGTGTGTGTGTGTGTGTGTGTGTGTGTGTGTGTGTGTGTGTGTGTGTGTGTGTGTGTGTGTGTGTGTGTGTGTGTGTGTGTGTGTGTGTGTGTGTGTGTGTGTGTGTGTGTGTGTGTGTGTGTGTGTGTGTGTGTGTGTGTGTGTGTGTGTGTGTGTGTGTGTGTGTGTGTGTGTGTGTGTGTGTGTGTGTGTGTGTGTGTGTGTGTGTGTGTGTGTGTGTGTGTGTGTGTGTGTGTGTGTGTGTGTGTGTGTGTGTGTGTGTGTGTGTGTGTGTGTGTGTGTGTGTGTGTGTGTGTGTGTTCAAGTTCAAGTTCAAAATTGTTTATTCAAAATTCATATACATGTACATATATCTTTACAAAAATTTGATAATTTTGAGAAAATTAATAATTAGATTCTGTGTACTGCGCCAAGTGCTGGAAAACACGCGCGGAGCTAATACTACAGGTACTAAGAATAACATATAGTTATTAATATATTATAATACATAGTTATTTACACGTTTACACACAGAAAAGTATTTATATTGTACAATGAAAAATAGTAAATCACTATATTGTACAAAAATATGCAAAACATATTAAGCATTTTTTATCCTTTACATTTATTTCAAATTATTTTGATTTTAAATTTTAAAGCAGACATTAATATAGTAATAAATAAATAAATAAATAAATAAGATAAAATAATAAATAGATAAAGACAATAAATATATAAATAATTAATTTAAAATAAAATACAGAAATTATACGAAGATGTATAATAACGTATTTGGCATTCTCTATCCTTACATTAATATCACTTTATTTTTATTTTAAAATAGACTGGAATAAAATAAAAAAATAAATAAATAATATAAATAAATAATAAGACAACAGTATAAATTAAAGTAAATAAATAAATAAATAAGATAAATTAATAAATAAATAAACAATTACATTTTTTGTGTCCACTTTATTTCTACTTTATAATAATGAGCTCTTCAGACTCTTGTAATAAATAAATAGACAAATACAATTGAAAGATATAACAAAGTGGAACAATAAATGAAATGAATGAAACAAAGTGAAATAAAGTAAGATAAAAATAAATCACGACAAATAAATAAATAAATAAATACTCTATTACTAACAAACAAAACTTTTTTTTTTTTTTTGTAAGACGTATCGAGGCATTGCTGTTTACAGATTTAAAGAAAGGTATTTGTAGTATTTCAATGAGATGTTGAAATTATGAATGAAGTAAAACTAAATAAATAAATAAATAAATAAATAAATAAATAAGATAAAATAAAGATAAAAGCCTTACACCGCAAGGTAGAAAGGGATTAAGTAAAAAAAAAGTAAAAAGATAAAATAAATTAAAATAAAATAAAAAATAAATAAATAAAATAAAATAAAGTAAAAAACGAAGTAAAAAACAAAAGATAAAATAAAATAGTATCTTGCAAATAAATAAACAAATAACTAAATAAAAAAATAAATAACAAAATAAATTAATTAATTTCAGCAAATAAATAAATAAATAAATGAATAATAAATTAATTAATAAATTAATAACTTGTTTTGTAAGACGTACCGAGGCATTGTTATTTACAGATTTTAAGAAAAGCATTTGTAGTATTTCACTTAGTTGTTGAAATTGTGAATGAGGTAAAAATTAGATAAAAAATTAAGTAAATAAATAAATAAATAGAAAAATAAATAAATAGAAGAATAAATAAATTAATTTCAGCAAATTAATAAATAAATAAATAAGTAAATAAATAATTAAATAAATAAATAAATAAATAAATAAATAAATAAATAAGTAAATAAATAAGTTACAGAAACTAAAAATATAAATTGATAAATTAGATTTATAACATTCGATAGTTATTAAGCAGTTGAATTGTTTAGTATTTTATCTTTGAGGCATTTTGAAAACTTTTTACTTGCAAGACTAAAATCAAGTTCGTCATTTCTAAGATTTATTAGTTTAGCCGCACTATAACAACATTGATTCCTGCTAGTCGTTTTATTTAGCTTAGGTAATTCTAGTTGCAGCTGATTAGCGGACCTGGTTCGCACGTTTGAAATTTTTATTTTAAAAACGGAAAAAAATTTTTTAACGAAATTTATTGTACTATATTCATACAATTGCTGCAAATTCATTACCTTTAGTTCTTCAAACAAAGGAGCAGAGCTGTCGTACTTACGAGCTCCGCATATGGTTCGTAAGGCCATTTTTTGACAAATCTTTATGTTACTTAATATTGTCGGATAGGTACCTCCCCAATGTATGATTCCATATCTTAGGGTGGATTCGTACCAAGCAATATAAAGCTTTTTGAGTTCTGCTAATGGAAGGACTTTTTTCATATAATATAATTTATAATTGATCTGCTTTAACTTGTTTGAAAGTAAATTAGTATGAATATCCCACTTTAGACCAGAGTCAATAGTAACTCCCAAGTATTTTATAGAATTTACTATTTCTATATTGTCGCACGAACACTGGTAAATACATTTATGACGGTGACATATGATTTTAAGATTATTAATATTGTTTTTTGAAGTAGAAGATTTGTATGTAAAGTAAATGACCTTTGTTTTTGAGGCATTAATAATCATACGATTATTAATTAACCAGGTGGAAAGAAGATTTAAATCGTAGTTAAGGTAGTCCGATAATGTACTTAAGTTTTCCGCTGAACATACGAGTGAGGTGTCATCCGCATAGGCAAAGACGGATGAGTGAAATTGAAGTTGCAGTAAATCATTTATATAAATGATGAATAATAACGGGCCCAATACTCCACCCTGCGGTATTCCGAAATTAACAACCTCCTCTGTACTTACTGCATGTCCAATTTTTGTCACTTGTTTTCTGTTAGTGAGGTATGATTTAAGCCATCGTAGAGTATAACCATAAAAACCATATTTATTTAATTTCATAAGTAAGGTTCTGTGATCAACTATGTCAAATGCTTTTCTTAAATCTACATACAGGGCAGCAGTAGGTTTGTTACAATCTGCTGATTTAACGACTTCAGTAATGTGCCGTTCAATAGCAATGTCTGTACCCAATCCAGGCAAGAATCCATACTGATGGACGGATAATAAATTGTTCGTTTCAAAATATTCGAGTATTCTGGCATGCATAATGTTCTCCAATATTTTTGAAAATGTGTTTAACACAGAGATAGGTCTATAATTGTCCATGTTAGTCCTGTCACCAGATTTAAAAACAGGTGTTACACAGGCAGTTTTAAATTTGTTTGGGAATGATCCACTATTTACAGAGAGATTAAATATATAGAGTAGCAACGGAAGAAATATATCAATATTATTTTTTATAGTTATTATATTAATACCATCTAAACCTGTGCTGTTTTTGTTATTCATCTTACAAATTGCTTTCCAGATTTCGTGAATAGTAAAGTCCGGGAAACAAAAACTACAATTAGACTGAGGGATTGTATATGGTTCAAACAAATCTGACCCATATTCAATATTCAGTAGTTTACGTGGAATATCAATAAAGTATTCATTGAATTTGTTTACAATTTCTTCGCCATTATCATTTAGATTTAGCAGATTTTGGTCTATATTAATATTTTTTATTTCGTCTTTCTGTTTACTTATAATTTTTTTAATAACAGACCAATATTTTTTACTATTACCTTTAGCTGAATCTATTTGTTTCATGTAGTATGACCTTTTCTCTTTTCTAATTAAAGATGTAACTTCTTTAGAAAGCAATTTGTACTGATTTAATAACTCTGAATTATTTTTATTTAGTTTAATTTTTTTAAAAGTTTGGTTTTTATAATTTATTTTAGAAATCAACATGTCGGTTATCCACGGATTTCTTTTATACATGCTTCTAGTTTTATTTTTAATGTACGATGAAGATTCGATAGATTGATCATATTTGCTGTAAATAATGTCCAGGGATTTGTTTACATCCGGTTCATCATAAACTTTAGACCAATCCTGTGCTAATAAACACCGCCTGACCATGTTGTAGTCTATTACTCTAGTGTATTGAACAGTTCTTACCTGAATTGGATTAACAAAACATTTTACAGATGTGCCAAAATGATCAGTGATACCTATCTGCACGACATTAGCAATAAACGTTAGGTTCCTAGAATTTTTTACAAATACATGATCTAGACATGTCGCACTTTGCAAAGTAACTCTTGTTGGCTCATTTACATATGACTTGTATCCATAAGACGCAAGTAAGGACGTATATTCTAGCATTTCCGGGGTATTTTCTAAAATATTGATATTGATATCTCCCATTACTAAGGCCGGATCGCTAGAATTTTTTAAGATACACTCAAATTTATTTTTAATATTTTTAAAATTAAACTTGCCATTTCTGTATATTCCAAAGATTGACATGTTTTCTATTTTTCCGGACATTTTAATTTTAATAGTTAGAATAATACCTTCTCCGTAAGAGGAGACAAAGTAATCATGACTACAATTAAATTCCTGTGTTATGTAAACCACAATGCCTCCCGATTGGTCGCTATTTCGTGGCTGGAGTAGTATGTCGTAGCCTGGAATTGAGTATCTATAAATCTCCTCCTGGAATATCCATACTTCTGTTAAAATTATTATTTTATATTTCTTATCAAGACTGTTAAGATGTATCATAAGTTCATCAAAATGTTTTCTTATGCTACGTATATTAATATGAAAAATTTCAAAGGAGTTATAATCCATTTTTATTTTATGAAGTTAAAAAAATAAATTAACAGATTAGATTGCAAGAGGAAACCATAGATAATCAATTCAACGTGGAAAGACTAGCCATAGATGTAATGCGAATTACAGGGGCATTATCGTCTTTCTTCATAAATATTTTTGAGTTTGATACCCACACATATTTGAAATTATTTTCACTTTTTTGTTTCTTGGCCTCATACAAAAGTTTTTTGTAGTAGGGGGTTAAATGTTCATTAACGTAGACTGCACTTACCGGAACATTAGAAAGGAAATCCACAGTCTTTACCTTTTTTGCTCTTGATTTTGAAAGCACAGAATCACGTTTCTGTCTGTTCGTGAACTGAACTACTATCGGTCTGGGCCTGGATGGGTTCTTGGATGGAAGCCGGTGAACTGCCTGAATATCATGATTCAGCACAATTGGTTCGTCTATAGCTATAGCTAGCTTGTTCACTACTTCCATCATATTCTCGTTGTTCACTTCAGGTACTCCGTCTATCACAATGTTGCGGTTTCTGCTGTACTGCTGGGACTCTTCCATTTGCAGTTTCAATGAGTCTATTTCTCCCTGAAGAAGTTGATTTTTCGCAGAATGGGCAACAACAGTATTTTCTATATTGACTAGTTGTTTCTTCAGATTTTGATTTTCTTCCACTATTTCATCGTACTTGGAAGAAACAAACTCAATACATTTCTTCATCTCAGCCAGTTGCTTGTCGAGCAGATTACTTTGTTCGGCGAGGGCATTTCTTACGGCACTTTCAATCCTCGCTTCAATCTTCAGAAGAAATTGCTCAGATTGTAGGTCTAAGTCCTGTGGCTGTGAATTAGAGATCCCCTCGGCTCCTCTGCACAGTAGGCATTTGTGTGTGTGTGTGTGTGTGTGTGTGTGTGTGTGTGTGTGTGTGTGTGTGTGTGTGTGTGTGTGTGTGTGTGTGTGTGTGTGTGTGTGTGTGTGTGTGTGTGTGTGTGTGTGTGTGTGTGTGAGTGAGTGTGTGTGTGTACACGACAACTCAAAAACGGTTTAACTTAAAGAGTTCGTTCTGGTACTAAAAAATTCTCCTATTAAATGGGAAGAACCCTATTGTTTTATATGAAAATCGGTTGACTAGAAATGGGAGTTTACAATGGGAGTGAACAAAAGTTACTATAAATGCAATAACTAATAACTTTTATTTGAGACGTTTTTTGATAAAACGAAAAATTTCGAAAATTTTTTGTAAAATTATTTAAAATTATCTATATATATAAAATCGTAACTAAGCTACCTACTCATAATCACCGCCCAGCCCAAATCATTGGACCTATAATAATGAAATTCGGCGAGTATATTCCCTCCATGACGTAAACACCCACTAAGAACGGATTTTTCGAAATTCATCCTCTAAGTGGGTGAAAAGGGGGTTAAAAGGGGTAAAATGTGGCTTCACGGTTTCCTTAATATCTCTTAGGTCCAATAAGATATCGACTTGGTTTTTGTTTACAAAGATTACGCATGTAAATATAAAAAAACTTATTTCAGGATTTTGTCCTAATCAACCCCTAAAGGGGTGAATCTACAATCAGGGTGAATTATAGAACCCTTCGCATCTTCTGTGTTTATTGTGTTATAACATTCCTTTTTGGCATATAGGTGTGTTTTTAAAATATTTAGAAAGTGTTTTGACCGTTTTTTTAAATTTCACCCCTAAAGGGGTAAATTGGCATTTTTTATTCGATAGGAAGTCGTCTAGACAAAGAAACATAAAATTCGGGGAGTATATCCCTTTTATGACTTAACAAGCCCCTAAGTAATGATTTTTGGAAATTCAATTCTAAGGGGTTAAATGGGGTAAAATGTGTTTTCACGGATTCCTCGATATCTCACAGGTCCAATAATATATCGCCTTCATTTTTGCTTATAAATATTATCCATATAAATTTTGAAAAACTTATTTCAGGATTTTGTCCTACTCATCCCCTAAAAGGGTGAATCTACAATCAGGGAGAATTATAGAACCCGACGTATTTCCTGTGTTTGTTGAGTTATTAAATTCCTATTTGGCATATAGATGTCTTTTTAAAATATCTCGAAATGGTTTTGACAGTTTTTCAAAATTTCACTCCTAAAGGGGTAAAACGATATTTTTTATTTGATAGAACATCCCTTGGACATAGATACATGATATTCGCCAAGTATATTCCCTCCATGAGGTAAGCATGCACTAAGACGGGTTTTTCGAAATGCAACCCCTAAGGGGTGAAATGTAATTTCAAGGATTCCTACATATCTCTACGGACCAATAGGATATCGTCTTGGTTTTTGCTTACAAAGATTACCCATATCAACCCCTAAAGTGGTGAATTTCCGAACAGGGTTAATTATACAACCCATCATATTCCCTGTATTTGTTGAGTTATAAAATTCCTTTTGGCATATAGGTGTCTTCAAAATATCTCGAAATGGTATAACAGTTTTTAAAATTTCACCCTTAAGGGGTAAATGGGAAATTTGTATTCGATTGGACATAGATAAATAAAATTGGACATAGTAGATAAATAATAATTGGACATACATCCCTTGGACAGATAAATAAAATTCGTGAAGTATATTCCCTCCATGACGTAAGCATCCACTAAGACGGGATTTTTCGAAAATCCACCCCCAACAAGTGAAAAGGGGTGAAATATGATTTCAAAGATTCCTCAATACCTCTTAGAACCAATAAGATACCGTCTTGGATTTTGCTTACAAAGATTACCCATACAAATGCCGAAAAACTTATTTCAGGATTTTGTCCGAATCAACCCCTATAGGGGTCTACAATCGGGGTGAATCATACAACCCTTCGTATTTCCTGTGTTTATTGAGGTATAACATTCCTTTTTGGCATATCGGTGTCTTTTTAAAATATCCCGAAATGGTTTTGACAGTTTTTAAAAATTTCACCGCTAAAGTGGTAAATGGGCATTTTTTACTCAATAGAACGTCCTCTGGACAAGATACATGAAATTCGTAAAGTATATTCCCTGCATAACGTAAGTACCCACTAAGACGGTATCTTTCAAAATTCAGCCCCTAAGGGGTGAAATGTCCCAGCAAACATTTTTATCCGGACCAGTACTGGTAAAGCACATACTCGCCGGCATTGAAAGTAATGGGCCAGTGCTGGCATTTCGTACTGGGCCAGTACCCCGGTGTCCCGTGGCCCTTAGCTGGTCCATTGATGTATCAGTTGCTGGCCCAGCAACGGTAAAGTGCATTGAAAGTAATGGGCCAGTGCTGGCATTTCGCACTGGGCCAGTGCTGGCATTTCGCATTGGTCCAGTGCTGGCATTTTGCACTGGGCCAGTACCCCGGTGTCCCCGTGGCCGTTAGCTGGCCCATTGATGTATCAGTTGCTGGCCCAGCAACGGTAAAGTGCAAAATAATCGCATTAGTTGCAAGATTTATTTCTGACAGACTAGTGCTTATATTATACCCACTCTCTAGTGTTTCAAATGTAATATATGTGTACTTACCCAGTATTAAAATAAATTAATGGTTAGGTGCAAAATAAATACTCATTTGGCCATTTTCACCATCGTTGAATAAATTTATTTAACAAGTAAAGTTGACAATATCGCATCGGTTTTAAACTATTAATGAAGAAATTAACATTGCTGTCAATAGAATGATGCGATATTGTTAACTTAAGTTGTTAAATAAATTTATTCAACGATGGTAAAACTAGCCGATTGTAAATTGAATTAACAGTTATAATTTATTGATTTATTTATAAATATTAAATAAATATAATTTCAGGAATAACAGGAATTAGTTTCTTTAATTTATTAATTTAATGAAGAATTTTAAGAAAATGGTTTTCTGCCATTTCGGTCAAACCAATTTCATCCTAAAGATAAGGGGTGACTAATAATTTTCGCCAATATTCGTCTTGTATTATCTACCACATCTTTTCCCCCTGACTTGAAGAGTGCCAACCTAAAGAAATCATACTTGTTAAAATAAATTCAATAAACAAATTTTATAAGCATTAATGCTATAAGCTGTTCACTTTTGTAAGAACAAACTAGATCTGGTTATTTTGGTGATTTTTATAGTGTATTACTGACTTTTAGAAACTTGGTTATATTGTAAAAAAAGCTTTACAGTTTTGGATTAAGTTTGTATTATTTTAGGTTAGTATTATATTTACAAAATATTTAAGATGTCACTATTCAAAATGAAATATGACAAATTATATTTTTTAAATGACATATTTATAATCTTGTATCAGATTTATTAATAATTGAAAATTTTATTACATGAAAAAACTATGATTGAACTAAACTAAAAATTAAACAATTTAATATGAAATAGTTTGTGTAAACTACGTCCTTAAATCTAACAAAACACACACAAATCACAATAAAAAACTGTATAATGCTCACAATCAATAACTATTCAAATACACATAAACTGTTCACCAACACGTCCCAACTTGAACTCACAGAATATCACTTGTACCGACCCTCGAAGGCCACGCCATTAGGGTGTTTTATGACTAAGAACGGTCAGACTTTTCGAATTATTACATTCAAAAAAAGTTATAAACATAAGCACTGGCCCGCTAGAAATAACCTTGGATTAATACAAATAAGGAATGCTTATAAAATGCTGGTAAAGTACTTCGTATAGGCAGAGTGCGAAATACAAATGTGAAGTACATTATTAATACTGGCGTTGCACTTACTTCTGGTGCCAGCAATGTACCAGCGTAAAAGCAGTTTGCCGGCGTTCGGTCGTTAGTTCAATGTTTGCTGGGGTGATATCAAGGATTCCTTAATATCACATAATATCACTTAAGATATCGACTTGGCTTTTGCTTATAAAGATTAACCATACAAATGCCGAAAAATTTATTTCTGGATTCTTTCCTAATCAACCCCTAAAGGGGTAAATATATAATCGGGGTGTATTATACAACCCGTCGTATTTCCGGTGTTTAATAAGTTATAACATTAATGTTTGGCACACCGGTATCTTTTTCAAATATCTCGAGATAGTTTTGACAGTCTTTTAAAATTTCACCTCTAAATGTAAATGGAGGAGTGGGGTTAAATGGGTATTTATATTCGATAGAACTTCCCTTGGATATACAGACATGAAATTCGGGAAGTATATCCCTTCCGTGATGTAAGCACCCACTAAGAAGAAATTCGAGCCCTAAGGGGTGAAATGTGATTTGAAGGATTCCTCAATATACCTTATAGACCGGGATCTCATGACATTTTTTGTGACTCCTTTTGGAGGAGAGAATATTTACCCTGTGACAACAAAAAAGAGATGGTACTAAACCCCTGCACGCTTTCCGGTCATAGGGAAAATTGCATTTCCACTCGCACAAAATTTTTGTGTTTTTCTCTGATTTAATATTGCTTGCCCTTTTGTCAAAAGAAAGTTATAACAAATTTAAAGTCTTTTAATTATAGGTATGCTGTATGAAAACGCGGAAAATCATATTTTTTTATTACAAGATCACATGACCGTTTGAGCCCTTTGGGACCCTCCGAATCGCATGCATATATTTAAAAGACTTTAAATTTGTTATAACTTTCTTTTGACAAAAGGGCAAGCAATATTAAATCAGAGAAAAGCACAAAAATTTTGTGTTTAAGTGGAAATGCAATTTTCCCTATGACCGGAAAGCGTGCAGGGGTTTAGTACCATCCCTTTTTTGTTGTCACAGGGTAAATATTCTCTCCTCCAAAAGGCATGCTGTATGAAATCGGAGACCAAAAACTGTCATGAGCTCCCGGTCTATTAGGACCAATGAGATATTGACTTGGTTTTTGATTACAAAGGTTACCCATACAAATTTTTGAAACAGTAATTCAGGATTTTGCCCTAATCAACCCCTAAAGTGGTGAATCTACATTTGGGGTGAATTATAGAAACCTTTGTATTTCCTGATTTATAACATTCCATTTTGGTACATAATTTTCTATTTAAAATATTTAGAAAGAGTTTTGAAAGTTTTTTAAATTTCATCCCTAAAGGGGTAAATTGTTATTTTTTATTCGAAAGAACGTCCCTTGATATAGAGATATGAAATTCAGGAAATATATTCCCTCCATGTCGCAAGCACCCGCTTATATGGAATTTTTCGAAATTCGACACCTAAGAGATGAAAAGTGATAAAATATTTTTCCTCGGATTCTTCATTATCTCTTACGTCCAATGGTATATTGATTTGGATTTTGCTTACAATGCTATCCGTATATATGTTTAAAAATTAAATTCAGAATTTTGCTCTTATCATCAATCCCTAAAGGGGCAATTCTAGATTCGGGGTGAATTATAGAACCCTTTGTAGCTTCTGTCTTTGTTGTACTGTAACTATGTTGTACTTTTTCGCATTTAGGTGTCATTTTAATATCATTAGTTTCAAGATCATTTCATTTTGACCTTTTTTTTTTTATATTTCACCCCTAAATTGCATTTTTTATATTTCCCTAAATTTCATTGGTACATTGGTATTTTTAGTAGACAATTGAAATTCGGGGACTATATTTCTTCCATGACGTGAGCAACCACTAAGAAGAGATTTCTCGAAATTCGACCCCTAGGGGGTGAAAACGGATTTCTTAATATCTCTTGATGAAATAACGACTTGCTTTTTACTTACTATGGTTACCCGTACGCATGTATAAAAATATAATTTAGGATTTTGCTTCAATCATTTGAATCTACATTAAATTAGGGCCACTTAAGCCACATTCAGAAAGTTTGTCATATGGCAAGACGTGAAACCGTTCAGACCTCCAAATTTAATACGCTGTTTGTTGTGGATTGTGCATAATTTTCTAAACTTATAGCTAGTGAGATGTTTTAATGAGACAGACATATAAACACATTCTCTGTCGCATTCTATCGGTGACACCGTAGTTATCGAATGTCTTTACATAACCTAACATAATGTCATAATTAACAAATCTTGCTCAAAATTACAGACGGACAGTAAATATGATCAATTTAGGTAATTAGGTAGTTAAAATCTAAGACACCAGAATTATAAGAACGATAATACATATAAAATATTTTACGAAGCTACATAGTAGGTTTCAAATTTCACAGATGGCGGACTATTCGTAACGTATTAATTTCCAATTCGCTATGAACGCTATGAGCAACGTTAAAAAGAATGCATAGAAACATAAGTTACAGATAACAAAGCACAGTCTACAACCTCTTAATTTAAACAGCTCTGAATGCGGCTTTATATAATGTTTCGTAACTTATTTGTTTGTTGAGTTATAACATTCCTTTTTGGTATATATTTTTTTTTTTAGAAAGTCTTTTAAACTTTTTTTTATCTATAAAGGGATAAATAGGTATATTTTTGATTAGATACATGGAATTCCAGGAAAATATTCCTTCCATAACGTCAGCATCGAACCCTTTATATCTCCTGTGCTTCTTGAGTTATAACATTCCTTTCTGGCATATAGGTTACTTTTTAAAAATCTTTCGATAGTGTTCTGACAGTTTATTAAAGTTCATTTCTAAAGAATTTTTTATTAGAAATAAGAAATTCCAAGAGTACATTTCTCGATATGACGTAAGAACCCACTAAGAAAGGATTTTTCGACCCCTATGGGGTGAAAAGGAGTAAAATGTTTTTTCACGGATTCCTCAATATCTCTTAGGACAGATGAGATATCGATTAGGTTTTTGCTTATAAAAGTTACCCGTGCACATGTTTAGAAAGAAACTACGAATTTTATACTAATGAGCCTCTACCTGGGTGAATCTACACCTGAGGAGAGAGTCAGCAATGTGATCTATAAAGAACCATGACTTAACCACATAATAATTGCACGATGATGGCAAACCGTCAATATACCGTAGCGAAGCACGGGTACTCAGCTAGTTATAACATAAAGTAATGTAAAAAAGAATAATAATTACTATCAAAAGTTAATATAACAAACAAACTGCAACACTAACGTTTAAAAGCAATACAAACTACACGAGAAAACACATGTAAACCATATGTAAAAAATAAACCATTACTCGTTTCGCTTAGTTCAGTTTCGTCCGCTTGGCGTTATTTCATAGCGCTGTTGAGCCCAATCACGATTTATTAAATGCTCTATGTAGCTGTCCGTGCAGAGCACGCTCAGCGCTACTAATAAATTTTGCCACATAAGGAATAAATAAGTCAAGATTAATAGGTACTTATATTCGATTTGCACCTTCGCGTTATACTGCTAAACGCTAGCAGTAAAACGCTGCAGTTAGCAGTTTACTACTAAAAACTGGTTACATACAGCGAGTTTAATTTTCTCTTCGATTTGTTTATACGTAAAGAATAAGAAGTACGTCTGACGTAAATGTTAGATAACTTTCCAGGTTAAGAATATTTTTACGATTTGGTTCGGAGATTACTTATATTGTGTGTCGAATAGGTTGACCAGACGTACTCTTTTTAAGAGTGTTATACTCTTTTTTGAGTAATATTTTCTATACTCTTACTTTTTATAAAAAAAAAAAAACCCTGAATATACTCTTTTTTGATGGTCACTTGTTTTTATTACTTCTAGTTTAGAAGTGAGGACCTTTTATTTTTTGTTCATCACTTCTATTTTGGGAGTGAAGACTTTTTTTTTTCATTCGTCACTAGTATTTTTGAATGAGGACCTCTGTTTTTTGCTCATTATTTGAATTTTTGGAGTGTAACCTTTTTTTTTTTTAGTATACTCTTTTTCTGTGAAAAAAATCTGGTCAGCCTAGTATCGAAAGGATGAAAAATATTAGATATATTTAATGGATCTTGAAATATTATCAAATCCAGAATCATCTGATTCAGATTTAGATTTTTCGAGTTTGGATGATGAAGTTATGAACTGTATTTGCGAGGTTTACAAAATGCCCCGGATAGAAAAACTGAAAAATTTTGTAGAAACTATTGTCCCAGGATATTAAAAAAAAAATTTGTAAGACATTAGCCATCAAAGAATATAATATAAATATCAAAACAAATATGCTAGCCATATTCCTGTTAAAAAGTCAAAAACAAAGTACCAACCATTTATTCTTTATCTATAGTACCAACTCAAAAAGGTAAACAAACACAGCCGTAACAAATAATCCGCAAGAGAAGCAACTGTAACTTTTTCGCAGTAGCGTCATAAACTGGCAGTTAATTACGACAAATTGAACAGATTTGCAGTTACTGCGAAACAAAACGAACAGATTTTTTTAACGCGGCAGTAAACAGTAACTGCAAATGTGCAAATCGAACACACCTAATAAAGTATAAGGTTGTCTTCTAACTTGTAGTGGTGGAAACAGAGCCGTAGCAATGTTTTTGACGCCCTTGGCAAATAAATTAATTTAACCTAAAATAGCGCCCTTGTCATTTTGTCATTTTATTTAAGGAGGGCATCATTTTTATTTTTATTAATAGACAGGTGAAAATACGAGTGATGACCTAAAAAAAAGATCTTCACTTCTAAAATACAAATGATGACTAAAAAAAAAACGGTCCTCACTTCTAAAACACAAGTGATGACAAAGACAAAAACGCACGACCAGCGCCTCAAGAGAAAAACAAATTGCTATAATAATTTAGTAATTAATAAAAATTGAGGTTATACGTATATGTTTTTAAAACGGCCAGACGTATTTTAACTAAATTTGGTACAATATAATAGAACCAGGATTCAAATATAGGCATGGTATCTCAAAATTTTCTTTTTTAGGGGCTGTTTCTGGGTTAAAAATGGTACTAAAAAACTTAAAATATTTCTTTTATAAACAGAACTATCTTAACAGAAAAAAACTATTGGGCTCAACAGCGCTATGAAGTGACGCCAATCGGACTATAACTGAACTAAGCGAAACGAGTAATAGTTTATTGTTTACATCTGGTTTACATGTGTTTTCTCGTGTAGTTTGTATTGCTTTTAAAAGTTAGTGTTGCAGTTTGTTTGTTATATTAACTTTTGATAGCAATTATTATTCTTTTTTATATTACTTTATGTTATAATGAGTTATTATAACACAAATTGCTGTGTGTTTGGCTGTCACTCTAGAAAAGGAAGTAACAAAAATATTTACTTTTACTATTTTCCAAATGAGAAACAATTTGTGAACTGTTAATAAATTTGGTGCTGTGGAAGTGATAATAACAAACTTGTATTTATTAAACAAATTAAATAAAAAACAAACACTAAATTATAAAAATCCTTCTCGAACATAATTAAATATCTATCCAGGTAATTTTAATGCAGAATTAGGGCAAGCGGTCTCAAATTCTGTACGCAGCTTTTCTAATACATTTTCACTGAACTTTCAGTGCCTGCTTTTGTTTTTAATCAATTTATTTAGGCAAGGAGTTTCTAACAGAGGTTTCGGTTCATACTGTTGTAAGACAGGTTTCTTAAAAGTAGACCACAGGCATTTTAAATCTGTGCTGGTTAATATTTCCATACTCAATATATTGTTTCTGGAACAAAAAGTAAAACCAACAGAAACCACACAAAAAAAAGATAAATCAAATATTTCACAATCAATCAATGCCCTGATCTTGGCTTCTTTCATTTTGGTTTGTTAACCACCTGGCACAAAATAATAGGATAGATGAAATGTGTTTGCATGTAGTTCCTGCTTTACATGTGCAGGACATATTTAAAACTTCAACATCATTACTAAATTTTAATTTCCCAGTGACTTCGTGAGGTGGTGTTCTCAAACTGCTTGTTTGTAAACATAACCCACATATGTCGACATGCTCATCATTTTTGTCCAAAATTCCGCACAACATAAGATTTCCGGCGTTTAACAACTCTTCTCCTTCAACTACACACCTAGAAGAAGGTGCACTTAAATAATTAAAATAATTTAATAAAGATAGCTGTTTATTATCCATTGCAAATCGATGATTTAACATGTAAACAAATATGGACAACTTTCACATTACTCGTTTCATCAGCTGTTCACAGCGCTCGTAGCGCCGCCATCGGGCATTGTTGTACCCAATACAATAAAAATAGTTTATAAGAAAACAAATCTTATTTGTTCTATGCATATTTTCAATTTGATCAATATTAGGGTAGTTACGGGGGGGGGGGTCCCTAAAACTAAAGTATGGAAATATTTAACTTATTATTCTCTTCATATTAAAAATGAATGTAAGAACATTTATTTAGAACGAAGAAACATTCCTTTCGAAGAAAACAGAAAATAAAACAAGTAGAAAATCAAAAAATTAAACGATATTTTTATATTTCTAGCCAAAAATCAATCTTCACGTGCATATAACATATACTATAAACAAAGACTGACGTCCCGTTAGCATACGGATGACGCGTAGCTTGTCTATTTACCCCCACCACTACAAGTTACGAGACAACCTTATACTTTAATAACCTTGGTACAAGCTTGCCAAATTTCAACTTTCTATGTTCAGCTGTTTGGCTACAATTTCTACCGTACAGACAGACAGACACATGAGTGACGTTATAAGGGTTTTTTGGTGGTAATATCTACAAAATCCTAAAAAAATTGATGTGAAGTGTGAATTTTCACATATTTCAGGGTTTTGCAGGTAGTTAGTAAGTGAATGATGATTATTTGGGATGCCAAAACAAATTTTATGTTAAAATATATTTTTTTGTAAATTTTAATTCGTTTGCCTAATACCATTAAGGTTTCTAAATATGTGCAGTATTTTTTTTTATATAGCAAGGTTCATTAAGATTTTGAAAATTGGCTTATGGCTTCCATTGGTTGTTTTAAGTCATAACTCCGCCCCTCTGATTTCGTGTATTCAATTTCAACAGTTTCCACTGGTTGTTAAATTTACGCTTTTAAAAATTAAATGCAACATTTGCACAAATATAACTAGAATTTTGAAAAAATAATTTAAACAAGATAAAAGGCAAAAAAAATAAAAGTGCCTCGAGACCGGATTGAACCTTAGTTTGCAAATTAGAACGCGAGCATTCTAACCATTACACTATCAAAGCAGGCTGGTTTATCGGGTTACATAAGTTACAAAATGTGTTATTTTCCGAAAACATAATCTGATCAAAATTCCTGTTGTACTATTCCGGTTCACACAAATGTACATTACTTAGATTTTTTTCAGAGTTTTATATAAACCATCTGGGCTACAGGGAGTGGGACAAAAAAAAATTTGCACAATTTTGGCAAAAATCGGGTCAAAATAATTAGTTTTTTGATCGTTAATCCACGTACTAAGGGCTTTCATTTGATATCCTACTCAGAATTTTAAAAAAATATATATTTTTTTTCGATGAGCAGATATTTGTTCATATTTTTAAGGGGATATGTTTTTTAGATGTTTTAGTATATTTCCTATGTGCGGGTCAAAGAGTTGTATACCATAAGCATGCCAAATCTCAACTCTCTAGGTTTAGCCATTTGGCTACAATTTTTACCGACAGACAGACAGACAGACAGACGATGAAATGACGTTATAAGGGTTTTTTGGTGGTCATACCTACAAAACCCTAAAAAAGGAAGTTTTTATTTTGTTTCACGCTGCATAAGAAAATGAACTATATTGAACTCTTAATTATTAAATTAGTAAGTTAAATGTAAAAGAAACAAAAGTAATTAAAGCAGTAATTTATAATTCATAAACTGATGACATTCATTATTAATTATTAACATATTTTATAGGTAATTAATTAATAATTCACTATTATTTTAGCATATAACTGAAAGAATTGTTACCAAAATTCTTTCCATAATGAAAAACCGTAAGTTATATTTTGATTCAGTACTAAAGTTCTAACATACTTAGGTTTTGTAGAGGTTTTAATTCGTCTTCATACGGGTAGTTTTTAAATGTAAAATTGGCATCTTTAAATAAATTCTCATAAGTAGTATAACGAATCATTTTCTTTTTGTATAAAAAGGCTGCAAGAAACGAATTAAAATAACATTATTTCATTAAATTCAATTTATAAACAATCTTCTATCTATATGTATATATGAGCCGTTGATTTTGAAAGTGAGATAAGTCCATTTTGTGAAAAATATGAATTAATGTTACGTCTTACTACAAATTGAGATTAACTTCATGTTTTTAATCATTTATAATAAATATCGACTCAATATCAGTACAAATTTGTTACTGTTAGTTTATATGGTCAACAGTATTTCAAATGCATTGATTTTGAAAGTGAGACAAGTCCACTCGAATAAATTCTCTCGAACCGAAATCCGACAGAGAGAGCATATTCGTGTGAGCTTATGCAAAAATATCGCAAGCAGTACCTTTTTAGTACATGAAATGAAAAGTGAAGACTTTTACTCTACCGAACCTCTCGAGGAAGCAATTTTAAGAAGAAGGAAAAATACTGATGGAGAAATAGTTAACTGTTTGAATATTTCCTGTATAAGATTTTTGAGAAATGCGCCACATAAAATGTTTTATAAAACGTCAATAGAAAAAGATTCATAATTTAAAACTCTTGATTTATCACCAAAGCGCGGTAGGCCGTGTAATTAAAAAATAAAATTACCATCTTTATATGAAAAAACTAGGGCTATTACTAAAGAAAAATATAAAGATATGATGGATTTATTACTTTATATACCACCCATTCATCATGAATACTTTAAACATGTTTTACAACTTATAATTTAATATTTTTTCAATTTTTTCCTATAAAATTAAATTTTTGTTTCGTTTTTATTGTTATTTTTCTAACAAAGAATAAAATTATATTGAAATAAAATAAATAATTAAATAAAATATTCATTTGTTTGCTACTATAATTCCATTTCATTAGGAGAAATCAACATTTTCAGCAAGTCATTGCATTTGAAAGTGAGGCCAGTCCATTGAGGTACACCAAAACCACGACTTTTTTCAAATAACGCCGATAACATTTATCGTATAATAAAATTACATGCATTGAGAATACCAAAAATGTAAAATAAGTCTATTACTCCTTACGAATATTTTTAATTCCATTCAAATGCAAAACATTAAAATTTAGAAATAACGAAAAGTGGACTTATCTCACTTTTAAAATCAACGGCTCGTATATCCCTGAGGTGTCTGTCAGATGTCCTTCCAGAGGTTTTTTGCGTACTTCCTGGTTACCTAGAAAGTTGAAATTTGGCATGCGGTTTCCTGGGAACATTCTTAAGATGAGAAAAATCTAGAAATTTCAAAAAGAGGGCAAGCCTACGACCCAAAAAAGTTCCCATGTTATCTTAACGGGACAAAAAATGAAGTTTGTTTGATTACGTTGAAATTCAATATCTGGGGGTAATAGAGAAAACTAATAACAGGATCGTGTTAAACCCTGTTATGAGTTTTCCGAAATTTTAATTATCTACTC
Organism: Liopterus haemorrhoidalis; assembly: GCA_963971575.1. Classification (NCBI taxonomy): domain Eukaryota; kingdom Metazoa; phylum Arthropoda; class Insecta; order Coleoptera; family Dytiscidae; genus Liopterus; species Liopterus haemorrhoidalis. The sequence goes on from OZ020623.1 coordinate 20,780,529, forward strand.
CAAAACCGGTACCCGAATGATAGCTTAAAATTCCAAAATAGTTTTTTACGTTTGTTTTTTTTTAAATGTTTTTGATGACGAACACTATCTGGTTTTAATGTTTTCGTATGCCTATCTGCCTATGCAAACTCTGTAGAATTATTAGGTCGTCAAGGATAAAATTTGTAGAAAAAAAAAGGCAAAGTTGGTTGATAACTTGAGGAATTATTTTATTCATCAAAGTATTCACCCATATTGTCTATAAACTTTTGCCATTTAAGCGGCAGATTGTTCAGGCCGGTGGTATAAAACCCTGGCGGACGAGAATCAATGAATTCCTGGAAGGCCAGTTTTACAGCATTATCGGAATTAAACTGTTTTCCTCTTAAAAATTTGTCCTAATTGCAAAAGAAGTGGTAGTCCGTGGGGGCTAGGTCTGGTGAGTATGGAGTTTGACGAAGTTCCAACTCCAATTCTTGTAGTTTTGCCACAGTCATTTGTGCAGTGTGTGGTCTAGCGTTATCATGCAATTAGATAGGAGTCGATCTGTTGACCAATCTAGGCTGTTTTTCTTCAAGTTTTTGCATCATTTCGTTCAGTTGCTTGCAGTACATTTCTGCTGTAACGATGTTGTGTACGGATTTTGCAGTGCCTAGGTTGATTTTTTTTAGCATTCCCTTACACCAATCAACAAAAGTCTGGAACAGATCTTTTTCATAGCTAAATGTTCAAGCAAAATCAAATGTATTGCAGTCTGCGATGTACCAAAGGATGCTTCTATCTCACGGTAAATCACATGTCGTACTTCTTCAATCATTTTGCACAGCATCGATGTTTTTTTGAATCACAACCGATTTTAGTCGACCTTCACGAGATTCATCACTGTCAGACCACGACCACGACGAAATTCTGCAAACCAATTGTAAACAGTCTTTTCTGATGGTGCTTCATTACCAAAAGTTAAACGAAGCGAATCTATGCATTGTTGTTGAGTTAGGTCTTTACTAAAATCGTAAAAAAAAACATCTAACCAAAACCTTCACGAGTAATATCCATTTCTTCACAAACTTGTTCTTTTTTTAACTCTCACTCTCAACAAACTACTCGGTCAATTTATAAGCTGCCTCTGATTTCACAATAAAAAATGTCAAATTTTACGAATATAATAATGACACATTTCAATATTGCCATCTAGTGGTCGTTTGTAAAAACATAAATGGTAAGCCTCGAATTAACAGTGTTGATTTTTCAGGAGTCGCTGTAGAGGATACTCCAAATATTCAGTTTTGCATGTTTCTGATGAAAATTGGTTGGCAGAACATCAAGAACAATACGCCATTCAACAAAATTATGACTACCGTCGCCGCATTACTTGCCTCTTCTTGTGTTGTACTCGGGGTGTTGGAACTAATATATAACTTTGATCTGGCAACCTTTACCATAGTCCTCAATGATTATATTGTGAACTATTCAAATGTAAGTTAACAGTTACGGGGAGCTAAGGATGAACTTAGGCAAAAAAATCTCACTGCAGATTTAGCACTCCAAATTATCCATTTTATATATCAAATTAATCCTTTTGCAAATCAAATTCACCCTTTTGTAAATCAAATTCACCATTTTCGCAAATGAAATTCAACTTTTTGCAAGTCAAATTTAACATTTAGTAAATCATATTCAACTTTTTGCAAATCAAATTCACCATTTTACAAATCAAATTCAACCTTTTTTAGATCAAATTTAACATTTTCTAAATCATATTCAATCTTTTGCAAATCAAGTTCACTCTTATGCAAATCAAATTCACCCTTTTGCAAATCAAATTAAACTTTTTTCAATTAAATTGAACATTTTGCAAATCAAATTCAACCTTTTTCAAATCAAATTTAAGATTTTGAAATCATATTCAACCTTTCGCAAATCAAGTTCACCCTTTTTCAAATCAAATTCAACTTTTTTTCAATCAAATTGAATATTTTGCAAATCAATTTCGACCTTTTTCAAATTAAATTTAACATTTTGCAAATCATATTCAACCTTTTGCAAATCAATTTCACTCTTTTGCAAATCAAATTCACCCTTTTACAAACCAAATTAAACTTTTTTCAATTAAATTGAACATTTTGCAAATCAAATTCGACCTTTTTCAAATTAAATCATACCGAACATTTTGCAAATCATATTCAACCTTTTGCAAATCAATTTCACTCTTTTGCAAATCAAATTCACCCTTTTACAAACCAAATTAAACTTTTTTCAATTAAATTAAACATTTTGCAAATCAAATTCGACCTTTTTCAAATTAAATTTAACATTTTGCAAATCATATTCAATCTTTTGCAAATCATATTCAACCTTTTGCAAATCAATTTCACTCTTTTGCAAATCAAATTCACCCTTTTACAAACCAAATTAAACTTTTTTCAATTAAATTCTGGCTCAAAGACGAGGAAATAACATCTTTTAGTCTTCTTGATTATGAGTGCACATCTTATACGAGTCGTAAAGCAATGAGAAGTGGTGGCACTATGATTTTAACAAATCCCAAATGTAACGCCATGCCTTTTGTAAAAATCAATAAATTTAGCATCGAATGCCACTGTGAAGTCAGTTCCGTTTTTATTAGTATGTACAATTTAATTATTATATGCGTATATAGATCGCCTTCCTCAGACCTAAACATTTTCATTAGTAATTTAAATAAAATACTAAATGTCTTAGACAGTTCAAGAAACATAATGATCTGTGGCGATTTTAACGTAAATTTTAATTACAATACACATGATGTAACATGCATCTCAGATTTATTAGGCAGCTTTAATCTAGTATCTTCGGTCTATTTTAATACGCGGGGTGAAAATAAAATTGACAACATATTTCAAAATATGTACCTCAGCGAAGATGATATGAACAAAATCACTGGATTTTCGGATCACAGCGGTATTTTAGCAACTTTTCCTACAAGAAATCATTATGATACTTCTTCAGCTACTTCAAACTCTTATCTTTATCGCAGAAAGATCTCTGACACCGGCATGCATGATTTTTTCCACAAACTTGATAGTGTTCAATGGGACCGCCTAAATTATGTTGCTGACAGCAGTGACATGTATGATTATTTTCTAGAATTATTCCTTTTGTATTTCTCATCATCTTTCCCTCTACAGAAAATTAAAATATGCCCAAATAGACGCAAGACCACTAAGGTAAACTGGTTTGACGATCATCTTCGTGACATGCGCGACACACTTCATAACTTAAATCAAGTTCTTATTATGAATCCAAGTAGAACCAATAAAATAGCACGCGATACATATAAGTATCTCTATCGCAAAGCAATATCTGCTGCTAAAATTGATGCACATTCAAAATTTATTAATAATTCAGATAACATCCAGAAAGCTGCATGGCAAATTATTAATAAACGCAGAAGCAATACAATAGAATCCTCCAACGATACGATTATTACCCCTAACCAATTTAATGAACATTTTTCGACCATAGCTAAAACACTTATAGATAAAGTCCCCGTTTCTAACATTGCACCAGATTTTTTTCTTTCGAATAAAACTCCCAATACAATTTTTTCTTTCAAACCTGTCAGTGAGATCACGATTAGAGATGTTATAAGTTCTTTAAAGTATAGCAATACTCCTGACGTGAATGAACTGTCAGTAAAAATTCTAAAATCTGTAAAAGATCCCATTATTCCACCTCTTACAAGAGTAATAAACTCCTGCATCACTAACAGCTGTTTTCCTGACAAGCTTAAACTTGCCAAAGTTTTGCCACTTTTTAAGAAAGGAGATGTCGATGATGTTAATAATTATCGACCAATATCAATATTGCCAGTCTTTTCAAAGATTTTTGAAAAGGTGTTGTACAAACAAATTGTGCAGTATTTTACAAGCAAAAAATTTTCTCCAATAGTCAGTTTGGTTTTAGAAGTGATAAGAGCACTGTAGATGCAGTTTTGGACTTTGTCGCGTATGTTTCGGATGCATTAGAATCAGGGAAATACTGTCTTAGTGTTTTTCTTGATTTAAGCAAGGCTTTTGACTGCATATCTCATGATATTTTATTAACCAAACTATCTTTTTATGGTTTTGACGACAAGAGCCGTGCCATGCTTAAATCATACTTATCTAACCGGAAACAGTTTACCCAATTTAAAAGTAGCGTTTCTGAGTATCTTCCTTTACATTTTGGTATTCCCCAAGGTTCAGTTCTCGGACCGCTACTATTCTTAATATATGTTAACGACTTGCCTCTCGCTATGACATCTAAATCAATTCTTTACGCTGACGATACAACATTACTAAATTGCAACCATGATCTAGAATCCCTTATTACGGAAAATGTTTCTCTGGTGAACAGTGCAAACTCTTGGTTGTCTAGCAATAAACTAATTTTAAATACAGATAAAACCCAGACCTTGCTACTGAGCACCAGAAAACATGATTTTGCCAATCCCCCTTTCGTTAAATTTCTTGGTATCCACGTTGATCCTTACCTTCGTTGGGATCAGCACGTGGATGTACTCAGTCGTAAACTGCGATCGACCGTGTATCTAGTAAGGAATCTGAAGCATGAAGTCAGCATAGATGTTGTATTGAAAGCCTATTTCTCCCTCTTTCAGTCCCACCTAACCTATGGGTTAATAATCTGGGGACATTCACCTGCAGCCAAAAGAATTTTCAGCTTACAACGTAAAGTTGTAAGAATAATTGCCAGTGCTCCTTTTAGAGCGGATTGTCGAGATCTTTTTGTAAAGCTGAAAATAATGTCATTGCCTTCACTATTTATTTATTTGTGTCTATTGTTTGTACGCAAAAACTTGCACAATTATATCACTTTTAGTGAAACGCACGAGCACAACACGCGTTGTAAAAATAATATTCGTGGTAAGTTTTTGCGCTTAAATAAATCCAGGAATTGTTCAAATTACTTTGCTGTGAAATTTTATAATCTTTTACCAGAGACTATTACTACACTACCACTAGACAAATTCAAACTTAAACTTAAACACTTATTTATAAATAACCCATTGTACACAATTGATGAATTTAACAACGTTAATTTTGATGAACTTTTATGACTTTGTCTCTTAATATTGTATTGACTGACTGAAAGCAGTTCTTTGTATTTGTAATTTGGTCAATAAAACTATTATTATTATTATTATTATTATTAAATTGAACATTTTGCAAATCAAATTCGACCTTTTTCAAATTAAATTTAACATTTTGCAAATCATATTCAATCTTTTGCAAATCAAGTTCACTCTTTTGCAAATCAAATTCAACCTTTTTTAAATCAAATTCAACTTTTTTCAATCAAATTAAATATTTTGCAAATCAAATTAAACGTTTTTCAAATCAAATTTATCATTTTCTAAATCATATTCAACCTTTTGCAAATCAAGTTTACTCTTTTGCAAATCAAATTCACCCTTTTGCAAATCAAATTAAATTTTTTTCTATTAAATTGAACATTTTACAAAACAAATTTAACTTTTTTCAATCAAATTGAATTTTTTGCAAATCAAATTCACCCTTTTGCAAATCAAATTAAACTTTATTCAATCAAACTCAGCTTTAGTCTTTCATGACGGACTAAACTCAGGCACACAATTTTTGTTTGTTTTTGTTGACCAGTGTTATTGCGCGAAAAAATTAAAACGCACCTCCTAATTTAAAAACAGACTATAGTATAGATACCGGCGAAACCCTGGATTGTGTGAAAATCATTTATTCTTTTTATTTTTTCTTGTTACAGTACCTGACAACTCTGTTGATATTTCGGTTGAATCTCCGAGATATAAAATCACTAATAAATGAGAGTGGTTTTTGGCCGATCGACTATATAAACCCAGAAGTAACAAAAAAACAACAAAAATTATTTAAACAAGTAATGAGAGGTACAAAAATATGTTCTGCGTTTATTTTCGTAGCTATCGCTTCAGGATACTGGTCCATTGTATACCACAAGAAAATACCATTTACCGTTTACCACTTGATCAATCAATCCCCTTATTATGAGTTAGCAGTAATTCTCACATTACTGAATAGTGTTACTGTTGGTTCCTTTATTATTGGCACTATTACACTTTGTTATGCGCTTATGGTTTTCGCTTATTGCCAGATTTTGATGTTGAAGGAGGCAATTAAAAATCTGAATTTAGTGAATTTGACTGAAACTGAAGAAAATAAGTGTTATGATTTAATAAAGCTCTATGTGGAGCACCACTGTAAGATTTCAGAGTAAGTAGTTATAGCAATATATTTATTATTTTATACTCCACAGACAATTTGCCCTTGTTTGTATCGATATACATATACGCACATGCGCCATTTGTGCTCTTAGCATTAATTCAGTTATTTGCATTTATACACAATAGATCAATCTAAGCTGTGGCCACCACAGGACCGACCGCCATCACAAAGTACTTGTATACATTCTAGCAGTAGAATAGAAATAACTTGGCCTAATATTTTCTAACAGAGACATTATTTATCATGACCATGGAAACGTTACGTATAAGCAGGGCTTCGAACTGTTATTTTTTTCGTTTCGGTTTTTGTTTCGGTTCAATTAAAAAAATATATATCAGTTCGGTTCCGGCAAAAATAACGAATTTTTTTCGGTTTTCGGTTCAGTTTCGAGTGATAAATTTAAAATGCTTTTATTTGTATTAGAAATTTATTTTCTACTATAATTTAGGAGAACATTTTATTCCTTATTTTTTAATAATCATACCAAGACCGCTGCCAGGGGGGTCTGGGTCTCTGTCCGAAACATTATCTAAACCGAAATAAACTAATTTTTTTCCCCTTCAGCTCCGGTTTTCGTTCCGAAAAAATGACGGTTTTTTCCGGTTTTCGGTTCAGTTCCGGTTCGAAGCCCTGCATATAAGTATAAAAAAATAGAAAAAAATTACAAAAAAATTTTCAAAAAAATTTCGTTTTATCAAAAAATGTCGATAAAAGTTGTTAGATATTGCTTTTATAGCAACTTTTGTTAAATAATTTTTTTCGAAATATTTTTGTTGTGAAATATTCGCAAAAGTCTTAAAATCGACACGAGTAAACTCCCATTTCTAGTCAACAGATTTTTACCAAGAGTTGAACAACTCGTGCCATTGATGTCAGAAACTTAAATATGAGGTGTCATAAAAATCCTTGTAGCCGAATTTGCTCTGCACGTGTTCACAAACAGACAGACAGACAGACGGACGGATGGACAGAGAGACAGACAGACAGACAGACGTCATGCTAAAAATAGTCAAAACGATATGTAGAGACCTCAATTCGTAGAGATCCATCGAAATCTCGAAATGTCAAAATCGGTATGATCACAATACCTCCCTTACACAAGGTGTTCCAGCCAAGTATCTCACCATTGCTATCTTTCTTAATATTATAGATAGAGATTCGGTCAAATAGACAAAGTTCGAGTGTTTTACATAGGAAATATTATGACAGACTCAAAAATATTTTTGGATGTTTCGTTGACCAGATATTTTGAAAATAAACATTTTTTTAAATGGAATACCCTATATATTGTTAGGCCATTGTAACAACTATAATAGAAATTTTACCTTTTGAAAATAAAAGTGGAAAATCCATGTACTTCTTAGAGACATTTTGGCACCTATTTGTTCGTAATAGTTAACCTGTATACTTAGGTAATATTGTCAGCATTTCTTGTACATTCATTCTTTTGAAGATGGCCTAACAAGCCGAAATATATTAAGTTTTAATAAAATATTTTGTGGAATATAACCACGTGTATTATTTACTATTTATTCATTATGTTCCATCAAGAGTTAATAGCCACATCTATCTACATTATTAAACCAATGCATGTTTAGCCAGTCTTAATAAGAACACATTGTTTTTAGGTTTTATAAAAAAACTAACAAGGCATTTTCCATGATTTTATTTAATCAGCTCTCCTTCATGATTCTAAATATTTGTGTACCAGTCGTCATTATACAAACTAATAGGTAAGAATAACTCAAGATGACGCAGCTGGTGAGTAGAACATTTGAGGGAACACTTTCTGATCCATATACTGCAGTGGTGTCCAGCCTACGACCACGAGCCGAATCCATCCCAGCAAGTTTCGAACTACCAGCACGAAATGTCTGCCCCTTGTTTTGTAGAATCACTAGCTCTCCCCATCCTCAAACAATTTTCTGAAATTTTCCACTCCCCCTGCCCTTAATTGAATTCCAGAATTTCTTTTCCTCGTGCTCAAATGATTTTTATAATTTCTCCCACCAGTTCTCAGTGATTTTTAAATATCTGGTCCCCGGTACAACTCAATCTGACCCGTTAAACATATCTAGAATTGATATACAGGATGTATCAAGTTAGAGGGAACGCGATTTTTCTCGAAAACATAATGTGTAACTTGGGGAAAAAAATTTGGTGACTAATGTTTTCATACATGTTGGCGGTCGGTAAAAATAAATAAGATACAAAAATAAGAAATTACATTATTTAATATCAGGTCTGGGACAAAGTTCGTGGCGTGTTTTTAGTAAAATTCAAATGGTTTTGTTATAGTGTGAAAATGAATTTATTTAAACCAAATATGCTCCATTATTATCGATAACGTTTCGCCATATTTCGGGTAGAACCATGATGCCAACGGTGAAGAACTTCTGCGGTTTCTGGTTGAAAAACTGAATCAAGAGGTTTTCACAGGCTTCTTTTGAAACCAGCTTAATTCCATTGAGAGAATTCTGCAGAGATCGGAATAGGTGATAGTCAGCGGGTGCTATGTCTGGCCTATACGATGAATGCAACAAAATTTCCCAACCAAGCTCTCGCAATTTTTGACGGGTCATCAAAGTGTGGTCTTGCGTTGTCATGTCAAGACAACACCTTTCCTATTATTCAATTCGGGCCGTTCTCTTTTAATTGCCTGGCGTAATCTCTCTAGTTGTCCACAGTAGAGTTGAGAATCAATCGTTTGACCAACTGGAAGTAGCTCATGGTGGACGATTCCCTTCCAGTCCCACCACACACACAGCATCACCTTGTTCGGCATTAATCCTCGCTTCACGAACGCTTGTGACGGCTCACCATCCCTTGTCCACGATATTTACGCTTCCGATTGTCGTACGTGATCCATTTTTCATCACCTGTTATGGACGTTTCAGAAATGGCTCGATTTCATTGCGTTTCAGCAGCGCATCGCAGATGTTAATTCGGTCTATCATGTTTTTCGCGCTCAACTCATGAGGAACCCATATATCGAGCTTTTTTTGTAGCCAGCTTTCCGTAAATGGTTCAAAACAGTTTTGTGATCAATGCCTAGCTCCGTACCAATATCGACACTGCTGATATGCCTATCTTCCGCGCAGCAGATTTTGATACAGTATCTTAACCGTACACAGCACAATTTTTTTCACAAGCCTGCGCAGCTTGTATCCCTTTGTCGTTATAATATTGCAAAATATAGCGCAATTTTTCATTACTTTTCTCCATTTTCAAACGCAAACAACTTTCCAACCACTGCACAATTCTTGATGTTTAGACACTCAAAGTAACGCTCGAACTGTCACCTTTCCAACGATCGTTTAGTGGTGTCGCTGCGATCTGTGTTTCCTGAGTAATTTGCAATTGGCGCCGTCTATCGGCAAAAACGCCACGAACTTTTTCCCAGACCTGATATAATAACAATTACCAAAAATTGCAACAGACGTTTTTTTAGGGCCTGACCTACAGGTCTGTCACTGGTCTGAAATTTTCTCTCGGCGGCCCTGTTTACACATCATGTTTTTGAGAAAAAAGGGTTGGGCGGGTGATCTAATGCATAAAAATATCTGTATATAAGGATATTGGTTTCAGCTCAAGAGGAATTATCATACAATCAATTCTATCCCTAGTAGGCACGTTTTGGCTACTATTCATAAGCAGCTACAGTGCTGACAAGTACTCAGATCAAGTAAGAGTGTTTTGTTATACATAAACTATATAGTAAAGGAGAAATTACTTGACAGATTGATCGATTAAGAACCGATAAAGAAATTAGATTAGATTAGACTTTATTTAGCATTATTTTGTTACATAAATAAATTAATACTAGGTAAATATAATTTCATATAATATATTTAAAAGTAAATCTAAACAATTAATATTAATATTTCACACTTAATCTAAAGTATATAGTTTTAACAAAACATTCAAATAACAAATAAAAATAAAACATTTAATTATTTTTCTAAATAATATATTTTTTTTATTTCATTTAAATTGTCTTATGTTACTTACTTCTCTTATACTATCTGGTAATTTATTATAAATTATAACTACCTTAAAAAATAATGAATTCTGTGCTGCTTTACTGTTTTTATTCTCCAATGCAAAAGAATTTTTATTTCTAGTATTATAACTATGTACATCTTCGAAAACTTTTAAAACATTATTGAAATTTTGGTACTAACCCAAGTTTGATCTTATGAATAAAAATTAATGAATTAATTTCTAATAGATTTTCAACTTCTAACCACCCTAATTTACTTAACATTGTTTTTATATGCGTGTATTTGTTACATTTTAATATGGTTCGCATGCCTCTATTTTGTAAAATTTGCAATCTTTTTAATTTCCCTGAATTTGCTAAATATAATATAGTTCCCGCGAAATTAAATTGTGGTAAAATGATTGTGTTAAATACACTTTTACGAGCCCAGTACGATAAATGCTTACCACATCTGTTTAAAAAATCTATCTTTTGTTTTGTTTGTATTTAATTTCAATTGGTTGTAATTTAACCATTTTTCTACACTTTGTGAGTCTTCATTTAATTTTAATTCCATTTCTTTTTGGTTAGTACCTTCAATATAAATTAGCGTATCATCTGCAAAAAGATGAAATTTGCAGTGAACTAAAACATTTCTAAAATCATTTATATATAACATGAACAGTAATGGTCCCAAGATACTACCTTGCGGTACACCATACTCTATCAACTTTTCTTTTGATCTTATTTTGTCCCATACGACAATTTGTTTTCTATTTTCTAAATAGTTTTTAAACCATTAAAGTGCATTTCCTCTAATCCCATACATCTGTAATTTTTTAATTAATCTGTCTCTATCTACTGATTCGAAAGCCCTTTTTAAGTCTAAAAATACTACTGTTGTACATAAGCTTTTATCTAAATTTTCTTTCCACACGTGCAAGAGGAACTGAAAAGCCGTTGCACAATTACGATTTACCTTCTTTGTTCCTGCTATTTACCTTATCAGTACAATTGTTTTTATCTTAAATTTATCAGGTACTACTCCTAACTTTAACGAACTGTTTATAATATTTATTATTGGATATTTTAACTCCTCTAATGATATTTTTAGAATGTCTCCTGTTATTGACTATCAGCCTGACTATCAGGGCTACCTTTATTAGGTAAGTCTAGAATCATTTTTTCTATATCTTCTACATCTACTAACTTAAAGCTCTCTAATACAGAATTTTGGCAGTTTACAGGAATATCTCAATCATTATTATTTGTACTAAAGGATTGTCTTAAGTCTGCGATACTCTTTATGAAATATATATCTATTTCACACAGTTTTATGTAAGATTTCAAGAACGTATTTCTGCTTCTTACTGTAACGTACGTTAATAGTTTTTGTCTTTTTTTGTTATATTATAATATGGTAACTTCAAAGTATGTCCCTTTATATACACGCGCGAGCATTCAGCTCTGGGCGGTCACTAATGGTGTAGTGGAAGGGGGCACGTGTATTTCTGGACATAGTTTCTTAAAAACTTTTCAACTCGGTAATTTTAAAATCAAAATAGATTTTAACATTCTGTTGTTTATATTTCATTTGTTCGCCCAAGTGTATGACTGTCAGCTCTTTGTTAAAGTATTCGTAATTCAATTTCTTTTAAATTTACAATACAACCAGCTCCCTTCAACTTGGTAAACATAGAATACACCAGTGAAGGTTGACCACGCATTTCAGTTACACTCAAAATTTTAAAATTGAATTTTGTTGTTTATTAATCGTTATAGGTTACTTTATTATTTACTCACAATTATCAAAATATTTTCAAAAATTACTTTCATATTATATTTCCCCTAATCTTTCTAGAAGTTTAATTTAAAGAACATATGCATTTAATATGACAAAACTTACAAAAAAATAATCTTTTTTAGGTTATCACACATATATTGTCTGGTCAAATTAACCTCCCACCACTAGATGGAAGACAGGCGTGTCAAGTGAAACAAATTGTATCTCTTTCTCTATTCTAGCTCTGTCTGTGAACAAATGATATGGCTCTATTCAAAAATGGAAATTTTATTGTATAGTTCTCTCCCATTGAACCATATGCTTTAATTAACCGTCATCTGTCAACTAAAGTCTCCTTTACTATAGCAGTGGTTATCAAGCTTTTTGGTATCACGGACTCCCTGTAAAATGTGCAAAATGATTGAAGCAGATCGGCATGTGACTTACCGTGAGATACAGGCATCCTTTGGCATATCACAAACTGCAAACTCCTCGTTTTTGCATGAACATTTAGCTGTGAAAAAGATCTGTTCCCGATGGATTCCGCATAATTTCACCGAAGCTCAAAAAAGGCTCGTGTTGATTGGTGTAAGAGAATGCTGAAAAAAATCAACCTAGGCACTGCAAAATCCATATACAACATCATTACAGGTGACGAAACTTGGATTTATTCATATGAACCGGAAACTAAGCAACAATTCACAAACAAACTGTTTGATTGCTTTTCATAATATTCGCCTTTACATACGTTCAAACCAATTCACGATACATTTTTTCCACTCTGAAGTTGGTATCTCAGAAAGAGTTTCCGAAGACTTCAACAGCTTCTTGAAGTGATGAGAATCGCTGTCCACTCATTTTTTGTTTGACATTGGGGAACATAAAAAGTCATTAGGGGATAAATCAGGTGAATACGGACAATGAGACATTAATTCGATGTTTTTCTCTTTCAAATAATCAATTCTTTGACGTGCTGTGTGGGAACTTGCATTCTCATGATGAAGAATGATGCGACGTGTTTGGTTGTTTTTTTTTTTTTTCTTTTGGTTTTGTCGATGACTTCTGACAAACAAATTGTTGTATGTTGTATCATTCAGCATTAACTGTTCTCAGATCCTCTAAAGGAATGGTTGCGATATGTCTAGTACAACCAAAGAAACAAGCAATCATTTTCCTGGAAGTGCTTCGTGAACGAACAACTTTTGTGAGTTTCGGTTAATCTTGGAAGATCCAAACAGTGTTGCTTAGTAATGATTGTTGCTTAGTTTCCGGTTCATATGAATAAATCCAAGTTTCGTCATCTGTAACGATGTTGTATACGGATTTAGTAGAGCCTAGGTTGAATTTTTTTAGCAGTCCCTTACACCAATCAACACGAGCTTTGTTTTAAGCTTCGGTCAAATTATGCGGAATCCATCGGGAACAGATCTTTTTCACAGCTAAATATTCATGCAAAATCGAATGTATTGCAGTCTGCGATATGCCAAAGGATGCCTCTGTCTCATGGTAAGTGACATGCCGATCTTCTTCAATTATTTTGCGCACAGCATCGATGTTTTTTGAATCATAACCGACCTTCATGAGATTCATCACTGACGGACGCACGACCACGACGAAATTTAGCAAACCAATTGTAAACAGTCTTTTCTGATAGTGCTTCATTACCAGAAGTTGAACGAAGCGAATCTATGCATTTCTGTTGAGTTAGGCCTTTACTAAAATTGTAAAAAATCTTCCAACGAAAACCTTCACGAGTAATATTCATTTTTTCTCAAACTTGTTTTTTTTAACGCTCACTGTCAACAAACTACTCAGTCAATTTATAAGCTGCGACTGATTTCACAATAACAAATGTCAAATTTTACGAATATAGTAATGACACATTTCTATATTGCCATCTAGTGGTCGTTTGTAAAAACATAAAAGTTAACCCTCGTATGACATTTAAAATTTGCCTAATCCGAGAAATGTCATATCAATTGTCCGGCACTGTTCAAGAATCAGTTTGAGGAAAGTGTGTACCAATTAGGTACCAGCCCAGCAAACATGTTTATACGGGCCAGTACCGTTGAAGGACATACTCCCCGGCATTGAAAGTAATGGGCCAGTACTGTCATTTCGCACTGGGCCAGTACCCCGATGTCCCCGTGGCCGTTAGCCTGGCCCATTGGTGTGTCAATTGCTGGCCCAGCAGTGGTAAAGTGCAAAATAATCGCATAAATAGCAAGATTTATTACTGTCGGACCAGTGCTTATATTATACCCACTCTCTAGTATTTCAAATGTAACATATGTGTAATTACCCAGTATTAAAATATATTAATGGTTAGGTGCAAAATAAATACTTATTTGGCCATTTTCACCATCGTTGAATAAATATATTTAACAAATAAAGTTGACAATATCGGATCGGTTTTAAACTATTAATGAAGAAATTAACATGCTTTCAATAGAAAGATGCCATATTGTCAACTTTATTCGTTGAATACATTTATACAACGATGGTGAAACTGGCCGATTGTAAATTGTATTAACAGTTATAATTTATTGATTTATTTATAAATATTAAATAAATATAATTTCAGAAATAACAGGTATGAGTTTATTTAATTTATTAATTTAATGAAGAATTTTAAGAAAATGGATTTCTGCCCTTTCTGCCAGACCAATTGCATCCTAAAGATAATGGGTGACTAATAATTTTCGCCAATATTTATCTTGTATTGTCTACCACATCTTTTCCCCCTGACTTGAAGAGTGCCAACCTAAATAAATCATATTTGTTAAAATAAATTCAATAACCAAATTTTATGTAAGATGTTTAAGCATTAATGCTAATGTGTATGCATACTTACATTACATTACTTTCGTTTTAAAAGAATTGTCTTAACCTTACAAGAATTTTGAGGTTAAATGATTTATGCTTTGTTTTGTTAAAAGTTAAAACATGAAGCACATAATTAAAGAATTTATCAATCTGCACTTATCTTTTATATTCCATAGTACGTTCTAAAACACTTATAATTCTTTTGATTTTATATTCTTCACAATCGGTTAACATAAATAAACGCGGCAACACCACACAAATCACATGAATCAAATGAACTACACTTGGCGCGTTATTTAAATAAAACATTTAAAAAAAGTTTAGTTTTAAGTAAAAAGTATGAGCGAAGAAGCGACGATAGCTGTGTAAAACAATAAAACAATAATTTATCGACTTAATTAGAATAAAAAAGAAGAGAAAAGGTACTTACAAATTTTTTTAAACAAAAGTAAAATGGAACATATTAACAAAAATAAGGAGTGCGAAATACAAATGTGAAGTATAGTATTAATACTGGCGTTGCATAAACTTTTAGTGCCAGCAATTTACCAACAGAATAAGCAGTTTGCCGGCATTCGACCGATGGTTGAATGTTTGCTGGGAGTCGACTTTTCTGACAAGATTCGAAAATAGCACCCATGATATTTATCTTGTCCTCAAATAAATACATTATCTTGCAGATGAGGTCTGTTGGTGACGTCATATATGAGAGTGACTGGATCGGGAAACTGAGTCCACGTATCAAGAATGCCATGTTGATGATTATGATCAAATCTGAACGTGGCCAGGACTTCATGGCAGGGGGACTTGTAGTTGTTAACATGCTCAATTTCGTTGCGGTATGTTGATTTCACTCTAGCCTTAATATTTTCACATTTGTGATTTAATAATAATAATAATATTTTCATTGACTTGGTTGCATGGATTATGTTTTAAGTCAGTCAAGACATACAATTATATTACACAATTATTCTTTCTAGGCTAGGTTATTACCCGTCAACAATGACAGATTTATAATATAAAAATTTCAATTGTTTGTATGTGTATTTGTTTTTATTTTTTAACGTATCTTATTTTCGTATAATTATAATTAAAAGTTCTTGTCCGTACAACTGAAGAAAAAAGCGATCATTTTCTTGGAAGTGCTTTTTGAACGAACAACTTTTGTGGCTTTCGGTTCATTTTGGAAGACCCAAACAGTGGATTGTTGCTTAGTTTCCGGTTCATATGAATAAATTCAAGTCTCGTCATCTGTAACAATGTTGATACGGATCTTGCAGTGCATAGGTTGATTTTTTTAGCATTCCCTTACACCAATCAACACGAGCCTTTTTTTGAGCTTTGGTCAAATTATGCGGAATCCATCGGGAACAGATATTTTTCACAGCTAAATGTTCATGCAAAATAGAATGTATTGCAGTCTGCGATATGCCAAAGGATGCTTCTATTTCACGGTAAGTCACATACCGATCTTCTTCAATCATTTTGTGCACAGCATCGATGTTTTTTTGAATCACAACCGATTTTGGTCGACCTTCACGAGATTCATCACTGTCGGACCACGACCACGACGAAATTCTGTAAACCAATTGTAAACAGTCTTTTCTGATGGTGCTTTATTACCAAAAGTTGAACGAAGCGAATCTATGCATTGTTGTTCAGTTAGGCCTTTACTAAAATCGTAAAAAATCATCAAACGAAAACCTTCACGAGTAATATAAATTTTTTCACAATTTTTTTTTTTTTTTTAAAGTTCAGCAAACTATTCGGTCAATTTATAAACTGCCACTGGTTTATAAGCTGCTTAGGTTGAATTTTTTAGCATTCCCTTAAACCAATCAACACGAGCCTTTTTTTGAGCTTGGATGTAATTATGCGGAATTCATCGGGAACAGATCCTTTTCACAGCTAAATGTTCATGCATAATCAAATATCAAATTTTACGATTATAGTAATGACATATTTCTATATTCCCATCTAGTGGTCGTTTGTAAAAACATAAAAGGTAACCCTCGTATTTTCTTGTACCCCCAACCGCTCCTCCGCGTAACCAAGGTTGGCAACCGTTGATATAGACCAGTGTTCTTCAACCTTTTAGCCTCCGCGGACCGGTGAAAATAGGGATAAATATTTCGCGGACCGGCTGGAAGCTAATACACAAATAAAAACCAATATATATAGTATTTTTATTATTATATAGGTATGTATATGTTATACACTTGTATAATTACAATTTATAGTGCGATGTCTGCTGCTGCTTCTTTGTTAAAAAAATTGATATAAGTGGCTGGAGAGTTGTTTCTGAGAGACAAAGCGCTGCGTTAACATCCATTCGATTTCTCTGTTTGGTTTTTATTATTGATATGGCTGAAAAAATCTTTTCGCACAAATAGGACGTCGACAAAATGACTAATAATTTGATAGCTTTATAACTT
The DNA here is from genome assembly GCA_963971575.1 of Liopterus haemorrhoidalis. Taxonomy (NCBI): domain Eukaryota; kingdom Metazoa; phylum Arthropoda; class Insecta; order Coleoptera; family Dytiscidae; genus Liopterus; species Liopterus haemorrhoidalis. The sequence continues at coordinate 20,797,809 of OZ020623.1, forward strand.
AAAGATGAATATTTTTTTCTAGCTATTTCCAAAATTGAGACAATGTTTGCATTTTATGTCTGGACACCAGAGTGACACCACAAGAACACTCGATCAGCTTTTCCTTTTCACGAGGATTAAGTACACATGACTTTATATCTTTCAAGAATGGATTATTAATCCAGGGGTTACCTTTACGAGGATCCTCATTTTCAGGGAAATAATTATTAAAATTTTCTGCTAATGCACTTAAATGTTGACTTATTGTTGAATATGACTTTCTGGCAGCAAAAATTCTTCCAAAATTGGAAACATTTCTATATCTTCGTCTTGTAAGCGACTATTCCAAAGAGCTAGCTTCTTCCGAAGTATGAAATATAGCCGCTAGAGACGTTGCATTGGTGCTAGTATATATTAAATAAATCATAGTTCAGACAAAAGTTAGCTTCTGCGTCGACTAAAAAAATGTGCTATATACTCGTGAATAGAAGTGTGCATCTACATGATTCGGTCGAAATATTTCGAGGACCGGCAGGAATTTTCTGCGGGCCACGGGTTGAAGAACGACGATATAGACGATTACTTTTAATCAAATAGCTGTATGTCACAATATCGAGGTGTCAAAATCCATGACCTAGGACAGCCATCTTTGTGAAAAATTATTGTTTTATCTATATATATAAAATCGTAACTAAGCTACCTACTCATATTCAACGCCCAGCCCAAACCACTGAACCTACAATCATGAAATTTGGCGAGTATATTCCCTCCATGACGTAAGCACCCACTAAGAACGGATTTTTCGAAATTCATCCTCTAAGTGGGTGAAAAGGGGGTTAAAAGGGGTAAAATGTGGCTTCACGGTTTCCTTAATATCTCTTAGGTCCAATAAGATATCGACTTGGTTTTTGCTTACACAGATTACGCATGTAAATATAAAAAAACTTATTTCAGGATTTTGTCCTAATCAACCCCTAAAGGGGTGAATCTGCAATCAGGGTGAATTATAGAACCCTTTGCATCTTCTGTGTTTATTGTGTTGTAACATTTCTTTTTGGCATATTGGCAAATATTTAGAAAGTGTTTTGACCGTTTTTTTAAATTTCACCCCTAAAGGGTTAAATTGGCATTTTTTATTCGATAGGATGTCGTCTAGACAAAGAAACACAAAATTCGGGCCGTATATCCCTTTTATGACTTAAGGACCCCCTAAGAAACGATTTTTCGAAATTCGACCTCTCAGGGGTGAGAAGGGGTGAAATGTGTTTTCACGGATTCCTCTGTATCTTTTAGGTCAAGAATATATCGCCTTGCTTTTGCTTACAAAGACTACCCACATAAATGTTGAAAAACTTATTTTTCAGGATTTTGTACTAACCAACCCCTAAAGGGGTGAATCTACAATCAGGGTGAATTATAGAACCCTTCGCATCTTCTGTGTTTGTTGTGTTATAACATTTCTACTAGGCATATAGGTGTCTTTTTAAAATATTTAAAAAGTGTTTTGACCGTTTTTTTAAATTACACCCCTAAAGAGGTAATTTGGTATTTTATATTCGATAGATTGTCGTCTAGACAAAGAAACATAAAAATCGGGGAGTATATACCTTTTAACATTTAACAACCCCCTAAGAAAACATTTTTGGAAATTCAACCCCTAAGGAGTGAAATGGGGTAAAATGTGTTTGCACGGATTCCTCAATATCTCACAGGTCCAATAATATATCGCCTTCACTTTTGCTTATAAATATTATCCATATAAATCTTGAAAAATTTATTTCAGGATTTTGTCCTATTCATCCCCTAAAAGTATGAATCTACAATCAGGGAGAATTATAGAACCCGACGTATTTCCTTGAGTTATGAAATTCTTATTTGGCATATAAATGTCTTTTTAAAATATCTCGAAACGATTTTGACAGTTTTTCAAAATTTCATCCCTAAAGGGGTAAAAGGATATTTTTTTATTTGATAGAACATCCGTTGGACATAGATACATGATATTCGCAAAGTATATTCCTTCCATGAGGTAGCATACACTAAGACGGGATTTTTCGAAATTCAACCCCTAAGGGGTGAAATGTAATTTCAAGGTTTCCTAAATATCTGTACGGACCAATAAGATATCGTCTTGGTTTTTGCTTACAGAGATTACCCATATAAATGTTAAAAAACTTATTTCAGGATTTTGTTCTAATCAAACCCTAAAGTGGTGAATTTCCGAACAGGGTTAATTATACAATCCATCATATTTCCTGTGTTTGTTGAGTTATAAAATTGCTTTTGGCATATAGGTGTCTTCAAAATATCTCGAAATGGTATTGAGAGTTTTTAAAATTTCACCCTTAAGGGGTAAACGGGAATTTTGTATTCGATTGAACATTCCTTAGACATAAATGAATAAAATTCGTGAAGTATATGCCCTCCATGACGTAAGCACCCACTAAGATGGGATTTTTCGAAATTCCACCCCTAAGAAGTGAAAATGGGTGAAATGTGATTTCAAGGATTCCTCAATACCTCTTAGAACCAATAAGATATCGTCTTGGATTTTGCTTACAAAGATTACCCAAACAAATGTCGAAAAAACTTATTTCATGATTTTGTCCGAATTAACCCCTATAGAGGTCTACAATCGGGGTGAATCATGCAACCCTTCGTATTTCCTGTGTTTATTGATTTATAACATTCCTTTTTGGCATATCAGTGTCTTTTTAAAATATCTCAAAACGGTTTTGACAGTTTTTCAAAATTTCACCCTTAAAGGGGTAAAAGGGTATTTACCTCGGTATTTATTTGATAGAACGTCCTCTGGACAAAATACATGAAATTCGTGAAGTATATTCCCTATATGACGTAAGTACCCACTAAGACGGTATTTTTCGAAATTCAACCCCTAAGGGCTGAAATGTGATATCAAGGATTCCTTAATATCTCTTAGTACCAATAAGATATCGACTTGGCTTTTGCTTATAAAAGTTACCCGTGCACATGTTTAGAAGCCAACTACGAATTTTACACTAATGAGCTTCTAACGGGGTGAATTTACACCTGAGGAGAGAGTGAGCGATGTGATCTATAAAGAACCATGACTTAACCATATAATAATTGCACGATGATGGCAAACCGTCAATATACCGTAGCGAAGCACGGGTACTCAGCTAGTTCTTTATAAAATAGATGCTAACTCAAATTATTAAGGATTGTGTTTTATTCTTACATTTGTTTCAGATATTGAGAACTACCTATTCGGCATACACCATTCTTCTATCCATCTCTTAAATATGTAAACGGGAACGTCTGTCTGTCTGTCTGTCTGTTTATCTATATGTTGCCTTAAAGCTACGTATTCATTAATAAAAAAAATGTATAGATACACTATTTCAGAAGCAAAATTTACTCGTGTCTGAATCATTTAACAAAGCTTCATAAGGTTGAGGAAACATTACATGTTGCGAAAATCTCAACCAGCGAACGAAAGCAAGTTGTAACAATGGAAGTTTCGCGGCAACTGTTGACGAATGTGAACGTGTTTCGCGCGGCTATGTGGAAGTAGTGTAGACCCAAGATTAATAAAGTATAAGGTTGTCTCGTAACTTGTAGTGGTGGGGGTAAAGAGAGGCTACGCGTCATCCGTATGCTAATGGCATGTCAGTCTTTCTTTATCGTTTATGTTATATACACTTGAAGTTTGATTTTTGGCTATAAATATAAAAATATCGTTTAATTTTTTGATTTTCTACTTGTTTTAATTTCTTTTTTCTTCGAAATGAATGTTTCTTCGATCTAAATAAATTTACTTACATTCATTTTTGATGTGAAGAGAATAATAAGTGAAATATTTCAATATTTTAGTTTTAGGATGTTCCCCCGTAACTACCCTAATATTCATCAAATTAAAAAAATGCATAGAACAAATAAGATTTGTTTTCTTATAAACAATTTTTATTGCATAGTTTTTTCTGTTGAGATAGTTCTGTTTATAAAGTAAATATTTTAAGTTTATTAGTACCAGTTTTAACTCAGAAACACCCCCTAAGAAAGAAAATTTTGAGATACCATGTCTATATTTGAATCCTGGTTCTACTCTATTGTACCAAATTTTGTTAAATTCCGTCCAGCGTCCAATTTTATTAATTACTATATTATAATAGCAATTTGTTTTTCTATTTTTATTTGAATACACCTAAAATTATATTTGTATTCGATTTTATTGTTATTTATTAACTACCGTGCGATCATAATTTCTTGTCAGTTACATAACAGTAAATATATATATATATATATATATATATATATATATATATATATATATATATATATATATTTATTTATTAACAGCCTTGCGGCCAATAAAAAGACAAATACATACAAATTAAACAAACAAGATAAACTGTACAAAAAAAAAAAAATAAATAATGAACAAAAATAAAGAACATATAAAGTTTGAAATTGTCCTCAATAATACTATTATACAATTACATTATAAGAAATAACGTTTTAACACATTATTGTAAAATAATGTGGTGACAGACTAAATTTGTCTATGAACAGCTGACCATTTCATATTAAAAGTGTTATCACAAGTAATGCAGTTATGAACAAACTTGTTCACAGACTTCATTAATCTGTCACGCAGGTTAAAAACGTATTTCCTGAGGACAGTCATACAAGTACATACATCGTTCATTACAAACATTTCATTAGCGCTACAATATTTATGTAACCCATTGAGAAGTCTAAATGCATTATTGTAACATGTTGTTAATTTACGTACGCTAGATCGGGTTGTATTAATCCAGAGTGCAGACGTATAAAAACTTCCGCAAAATGTATTAAACAAGTATCTGCGTATATCTTTACTGCATTTAGAGAATCGCCGGTTTAACATATTTGCTCTGACACACAAAGAGCGACATTGTCGATCGACATCTAAACAATCAGAGAGATTATCGCTAATCACATGACCAAGGTAACACACATGGGACACTTTTTTCACATTTTCACGGTTGAGCTTAACACCAGGCACTTCATGTCTCTTAGATCTGGGCTGGAATACGATGTACTCGGTTTTGTTGACGTTGTACACCATACCATGTTCCATAGCATAGGATTCACAAATTCCCAATAGTTTTCTCAAACCGGATACTGATGGGGCAAGAACTACCATGTCGTCCGCGTAGCTTATGTGATTTATAAGTGTAGAGCCAATCACACAGCCGACGCGTTCTTTGTTCAACAGAGTACTAAGATCATCCATATATACGTTGAACAAAAGTGGAGATAGAAGCCCACCCTGCCTTAGTCCAGTGTCCCTAATTTTCGTATTGGTATGTTGCCAAAATTTTGAAAAATCTCTTGACTGATACCTATAGGCAAGCTCATCAGCCTTGACTTGTTCTTGGGACCGCAGATGATTTTTGAGACTTAGCTTAAAGCGGGCACAAGTGACAATTCTCTTCTGGTTGATACTACCTTCCCTCGGTCTACCGGCGTCGAACCAGTTACGTAGTGCTAACTTGGCCGCTCTTTTCGCTGATAATAATTCTCCGTTCTCATTCCATCCTCTTATTCTGCGCTGTCCAACACGTTTCTTGTTTCTTCTACACACCGACGTAGCAGCACTAGTGATAGTACTGACTATTCGACCGTAAAAGTCATCAATTAATGTTAGATGGCGCACATTCACACAGTTTGTTCTGTCACACATAACTAGTTCACGCGGAATCTCAATTTTCTCTAACTCATTCACAATTACTCTGCTATAACACTCACTCTTACTATCACTCCACGGCACCTTACTGCAGTCTGTCGAGGCATGATGATGATTCGCAGATTCTCGTATCGAAGCATCCACCTCGAAGTATAAGGGTAGATGATCTGAGTAGGGACACAGATAATCAATCTTCACGTTCGAGATGCTATTCGCAAAAGATCTTGAAACCACGCAGTGATCCAGCCAAGATGTTGTGTGAAATGCGTCGCTAACATACGTATAACTGTCAGGCGGCAACATTTCCAAGTCCGCCACTGCGTAGTCGAACTCATGGCAATATTCTAACAGTTCATTCACGAATATAGAATCTGGATCAGAATTAAAGTCGCCAGCGATTAAAACATTTGTGACGTCACTGTCAGATGCTTCAGCTTCTATTTTCCCCAAGATGTCTAGATAATCAGGCACAGTCTCAAGTGAATTAGTAGGCATGTATACATTTATGACAAGTAGACAGTCTTCTCCTGTTTTTATCTTAATCGCAGCAAGTCTCGGCTCCTCAGGAACGGGCACTACGCTGATATGATGGGAGAGCGACTTCGTCCATGGGATAGCCACCCCGCCATATGGACGCCCCAAGTGTACAGATGCTGAAGGATCCAAAGAAGTAGTTCCCGTAGACAAAAAACTATCGTGGATGTTCTCTAGCAGCGGTAAATCACTGTGGCGCAGCCAGGTTTCTTGCAATAAACATATGTTAACAGATTCACAAATTTCGTGCAGTTCACTCACAATACGTTTGAGTGATTTGCAATGAGTTTAAAAATATCAAAACTGTGTTCTAATCTATAGCTGAAAATCCCAATTTAACAAAGAACCAATCATATTACTTCGTAGGTCCGAACTCACCCGAGAAACAACGAAAATATGTGTTCCTAACTTAATACCTGTTGTCAACTCATTGGCGTATAGAGAAAAATAGTGTTCATTTAATAATAAATTCGTATAAGGTAATAAAAATAGAATGTACGCCTATGTGTACATGTCCTTGGAAATAATTTTGATAACTAAATGTTTCTGTCAAGTGTTGCATAACGGACAAGATTTCTTGATCGCTCTGTATAATACAAATACACATCACATTAAATCTTTATATATAAAAGACAATATTTGTGGCTATGTCCGGAAATTCTAACCCACTTCCAGATATGCTACCGAGTTGAAATTTTGCATACAGGTAGGGAATGCTTTCATCATAACTAGAAAAATCGAAAATTTCAAAAAAGTCCCATCAGAAACGAGAAATTAATAATTTTGTTTTTAATTATATTGGACCATCGAAGTATGTATGATGCGTTCAGCGAGATCGCGGGAATTTCGTTTCAATGGTTGTTTGGACAACTATAGTAAGTTCGTGAAACATCGTTCAATGTCGTTCGGCGCGATTCATCATTACTCTGCTCTAGCTGATAAGATTTATATATTGTTATTTAGTAAAATTTTTGATTAGTTTATGCAGAGCGAGACTAAAGTGGAGCACCTGTTTTCTGGTTTTTTATTTTAGGGCATTTTTATGAACTTTGTTATTTTTATTTATTTATTTTTTTCTATTCTTTTATTTAAATGTTTAAATATAATAGTAAAATCTTTTATATATATATAAAACAGAAAATCTGTGTGTACCGAGTTGGAATTTAATATATGCAGTCTGTTCCAAACGGTTAAGCGGAACTAAATGGGAATTTAGTTCTTTTAGGTTGTCACGAGACGGGACCTTGCTTGGGTTATTTCATTTTTCATGTTGGGATGTCAAAATTTAAAATTCCAACAATGAAACCATGGAAACGAATGACATATGTCAAAATTAAATATTTTTTTTTATATTTTAATGACAAAAAAATAAATAAATGGGAAATTTGTATTAAGAATGACACAAGAAATCAAAATATGAAGAAAATGACATTTTAAAATGATATTAACCTTAACCAAATTTTTTTATTGTAAGTATGATTTACAAAGATTAAACAAAACGGCCAAAAGGCACGATTTAAACGATGAAAGTAACTAGATTGCAAAATCTAGTTCCGCTTAACCGTTTGGAACAGACTGTAGGTAGGAAATGCAGTCAATATAAGGAGGCAAATTGAAAATCAGAAGAAAAAAAATGGTATCACTTAAGACGTAGACTTAACAGAAAAATTGCTTATACAGTGAAACCTCTATCTATCGTTTTTGAAGGGACCTATTGAAATAAACTATGGATGCGGGAAAACAATGAAAAACACATTAATACATATTTAAATGTTTAATATGTACGTACATATATATTCTAAAAATGATACATGTTTCAGGTATAAATCAATTTTTTTAAATAAAAAATATCGTAGCAAAATAAAAAAGGAAGCTGCATGCCGACAAAAAAAAAATTATACTTTGTATTGTATATAATCTTTCATCGTCATTTACTTTTTGGTTGCCGGTTTCATATTGCCGTAAGAAATCAATATTCTTTCGGTGTTACAAATTAAAATTTTTCGACATCAGTTATCGAATGCGCATAAAAAAATGTTTTCAATTTGAAAAAACACGAAATTTGCTGCGTAATTTAAACGATGAATGCGGTAAAATGATACAGAGAGAAATGATCGATGCGATCTAAATATTTTTGCGTGTTTTGTATGAAATTAATTCGGAACTGCAAGAAATAACGATATATACGGGAAAATTATTATTCGAGGAACGATAGATAGAGGTTTCACTGTAATAAGAAAACAAATATTTTTTTTTAATGATTTTTTTTTATTGGATTGATTTACGGGAGTAACGAAGGGACAACCTAAAACTAAACTTTTGAAATATCTCATTTACTATTGACTTAACAGCAAAAACGCACATGAGAAAAGCTGTTTAAAATAAAAATACAAATAAATGTTATCCTATAAATTTTTCAATTGGTTAAGAAGCAGGGGAAGGGAGATGGGGGAGGTGCTAAAACTAAAATACTGGAAATATCTCGCTTATTATTTACTTTACATCAACAATTTATAAAGATAATTTATAAAGACTTTGATTGAAGAACGATTATTTTCTGTTTAGTGTAGCTTCTGAATATTTAGGGGGACAGAAGGAGCGCTACTTATAAACTTGAAATATCTCTTAATATTGACTTAACATTAAACATGTGTATAACAGAAGTTGTTACAATATCAATAATATAAATAAATAAATAAACAAATCTTTTCTGTTTAATCTTCTTCTGTATATAGGTATATCATTTATAAAATTTTCTTATATACATATGTATATAAATACATGACCTGACTGACTCATCAACGTTCAGCCCAAATCACTAGACCTAGAAACATGAAATTCGAGAAGTATATTTCCTCCATATCGTAAGCGATCACTAAGAAGAGAATTTTCGAAATACGACCCCTAAGGGGCTGTTAAGTGATTTCAGGGATTCCTCAATATCTCTTAGGCCCAATGAGATATTGACTTAGTTTTTGCTTACAAAGGTTACACATACAAATGTTAAGAACTAAATTCAGGATTTTGTTCTAATCAACCCTTAAAGGTATAAATTTATTATGTATTCGGAGTGAATTATAGAACCCTTCGTATTTCCTATGTATGTTGAGTTATAACATTGTGTTTTGGCATATAGATGTCTTTTTAAAATCTTAGAAACTTTTTGACAGTTTTCTTTTAAATTTTCACGCCTAAAAGGGTAAATTGGTATTTTTTATTCAATAGAACGCCCCCTGGACATAGAAACATGAAATTCGTGGAGAAAGGAATGTTCCTTCCATGATGTGAGCACCTATTAAGAAAGATTTTTTTAAAATTCGACCCCTAATGTGGTGAAATGTTTCTTTCACGGATTCCTCAATATCTCAGACCTATAATGAGATATCGACTTGGTTTTTGGTTACAAAGATTACCCATACACATGTACAAAAACGAGGTTCAGTATTTTGCTCTGATCAACCCATACAAGGCAAATCTAGATTCAAGGATATTCATAAAACCCTTCAAGTGACCTGTTTCATTTCTTTTTGGCACATAGGCGTCTGTTTAAAATCGGTATATGTATTAAAACTCAAAAACGGATAAACCGATTTTAGTGCTATTTGCAACAGCGTATTCCAAATTTGTCTGGAAAGATTTTAAGCTATATATCATCGCGGTAAGACACCAGGTTTCATATCAATTTAGAAATATTTAAACTATAAAAGATACACATATTCAAAATATACCTATATTAACGAATTTTGGGTTTAATATTGCTACAAAAATGTTCCCGAGGATATATATCACAATTTTCTTTATTTTCATTATAGACGACAATTGTAACGTTAAATTCGCTATTGAACATTATTGTAACCCCCTAAAGCAATACGAAGAAAACTTACTTCGGTGGCAAGAATATTTACTAACGGAAAAAAGTGCTCTGATCTATATAGGTACGATTTATAAATCAGGAATAATCACGAAGTAATTATAATAAATATCATAATAATTATAATAAATAATTTCGTAAGGTGCAAGATAAAATGCTTTACGTGACCGGCGCTGCCTTTGGCAATGAGTGATTCTCACATGGGCATTTTCCTGGGTTAGCACATAGGGATACTTATACGTGTTGATACTAAATGTCTGTACTACCGATGTTTGCAAAGAAATTCGTACTTAAATTATTTGTATAAGAAGCACATATTAATACAATTGTAGATTAAAACAAATAAATATATTTGAATGTAAAACGATTCGTAGCAACCAGTCTTGAACCGATTTCGAAATGGGCCAGATCTAAGCGGGCTACGACTACTTTATTTCGGTAGCGAAGCAGCGGGTACACTGCTAGTTTTATATAAATCAGTATAAAATTTCCTTAGGTTTTTATTTATAATTTATTCAGTACAACTGTCTTGACATAAATATCTATTATGAAAATAGTCAATAAAAATATTTAAAAACGTGCATCATCTATATTAATTCTGTATGCTAGTTTGAACTACGCATACGTGTGACGTATTCCCTCTCACGCTCTGATTGGTCAGAAGTTACGAGACAACCTTTACTTTAATAATCTTGCGTCTAGCGAAAGATTTCCCATCAAGGACGAAGGTATGCAGAGATTAATCAAATGATGATTTTTACATGTCACACACATACAGTTTGTTAGAAAGAAACAGATCATGAAAAGTAAGTCGAAATCTAACAAAGTAGGAGGAAAGAAGAACAGTCATACCTAGCTAGTTCATTTTCTATTCTTGATAAAATTTCTCAATACGTATGTCCTTGTTCAGGGGCGCACACAAGGGGGGGGGGTCCAAGGGGTCCGGACCCCCCCCCCCGTACTGTGAGAAGAGAGGACCTTTTTTTTGCTCTTCACTTAAAACTTAGAAGTGAGGACCATTTTTTTTTGCTCTTCACTTAAAATTTAGAAGGGAGGACCTTTTTTTTGCTCTTCAATTGAAATTGAAATTTTGCCCTGTGTTTATAAAAATTATGTATAATTGGACCCCCCCCAAGCCAATAATCTGTGTGCGCCCCTGTCCTTGTTGCTAGTTTAAATTTTATATTCTACCGGCGAAATCTCGAACTAGCTATTACATAGGCGTCGTTTTGGTAAAATTCTGACTTTTGTATGTTTGAAGTTTTCGTGTTGTTTGTGTTTATTCATTTATCATTTTTATTTGTAATCTAATAAAACAGCGAATATTGTATAATTTTAATAATATTTTACATATTACCTTTTAAACTTCAAACTTAAATTAAAACCTTAATAAATTAGGTCCGTGTCAGACAGCGTTATATCCCGCTGCCAATGGTTTATTTTTGAACTTATACCAGACAGTTTATAGTTGATCTTGATGGGAAATCTGTTACTGCGACTGTACTCACCGACACATTTTCGTATGTTTCTACCCTAACGCATAGCCTGGAAAGCAGCTTATGTTATTGGTGACTCAAATTAACGCGTTTCCCTCTAGCGGCAATAAAGCTAAAACTTCTAAAAAGTATGCTGTCATAGTTTACGTATAGTTCAGCAATTGTTTTATGTTTCTGTTCATTCTTACTATGTTTTTACAACGAATAAAGTGATAAATTTAAGAAAAAAAGATTAAATACTCCTTGTTACATGTATGATTGTCATCCAGAGAAAGAAGATGAATTTTATTATAAAAATTATAGTGTATGACAAAGTTTCTTTATAGTTCTACAATTTAATTTTAATACCGACGAGAAAATGCCTTAAAAGTTAATAAATGCACCATTTATACTTATGTTTAGCTAGAAGTGAAGAAGAAAGTTTATTAATGATTCTAAAATTTTGTTTCTATTTATTGAAGGGAATTTCTACTGTTCAGATGTTTCTAAACAACCTTTTAACTTTGAATTTTTCATTTTCCCTCTATCATGTGCAAAAAATCGTTTAATGTTGTGTAAATTATTGTTAATATAATTAAAACCCCTTGTTATTTCATGTGGATGTTCTGTAACTGTGTTAGTTTGCAAATATTTGACAGTTTTCTTGTGTATAATAAATTGCCAGTTCTCTTTTTATAAAATTTCAAGAGAAATGTGTCGATATTAAGTATTCAAATAAATGTTTTAGGTTCAAAGTATAATATTTTATTTTCTCTGTGAGTATAACCTGGCACCAACATAATAACCTCTGAAAATATTCATTTACAAACAGCAAATTTTATCATAAAATGGATTAACATATATTTGTACACTTTAATACTCGGTTATAATCAGTGATGGCATCCTAATTTTTCAGGAAGCGGTTCTATAAAGTCATGTGGTATCTAGGAACCTATTCTGTATTTTTAAGAGTGAAAACAAATCACTTACTTCCATTTATTAAATATAAGGAAAAAATTTTAAGAGCGTATTATTAATAACCTATAAAATAAATATTACATTTGCAACACTGCAGGGCACGGCGTACGATTTAAAACTGAAGTCAGAGTAATTAATTTATTTATTAATAATTCTAACAACTGGTTCCCTAAAGTTTCAATAATTTTAAGAAACGGTTCGCGCGAACCGGTCCTAACGGGTAGGATGCCATCACTGGTTATAATTCAAATATACTTACTATATACAGCAAGAAAACGTAAATTTGACCAAAAATTGTTTATAAACCAATACTGTTTAGCAGTGATGGGCGTTTACATGTAAATTTATGTAAACAATTGGTAAGTTTGCCAACAATGTAAAAAATATAAACAATGTAAACTGTCAAATAATAATATAATAATATAAACTTTATTTAGCAAAAAAAATGCTATACAATAAACAGCAATACTGTAATGTAAGTACTTATAACTAACGGTAACTAATACTTAATGTACTTATGCTAATATATTTATTTATTAAGGGTTTATAATTATAGGTAACTCAGATCATCTTTAATACATAACACTTAACCTTACTATCTAAAAAACTTAATCCATACTATATAATACTAACAATTGCACCTTAATTTGTACTAAAACTCATTCAGATTCTCTCATATAATGTTCTCTAATCTTTCTATTAAAATTTAGTAAATTAGATGTCTTTATAGTGTCCGGTAATGAATTATATATCTGTATTCCTCTAAAAAATATTGTATTTTGTCCACCTTTACTATTTTTATGCTGTAGTGCAAAATGGTTTTGCTGTCTTGTATTGTGGTTGTGTGTTTGCTGTTGTTCTTCTAGCTTATTTATCAAGTAAGATGGCATCAATCCTAATTTTATTTTATGTATAAAAGTGACTACCTGTATTTCAGTTAACTTTTGTATTTCTACCCATTTTAATTCCTTTAGCATCCACTCTAATTTAGTATATCTGTCACAATGTAAAATTATTCTCATGGCTCGATTTTGCAGAAGCTGCAGTCTTTTTAATTCTCCCTTGTTTCCTAAATATAATACTGTACCGGCAAAATAAAAATGTGGCAATATAATTGTGTTATATACTATTTTTCTGCTGTTTAATGTTAGATATTTACTACATCTTTGGAGCACTCCTAATTTTTTTGATATTTTTGCACAAATATAATTTATGTGTTCACTAAATTTTAATTTTCTGTCCACTAATATACCTAAATATTTATATTGGTTAACTATTTCAATTTTCTCATTGTCAATTGTAATTTCGAAATTGTTATCAAGTAAATTTTTTATCATTGATTCTTTCCCTAATATTAAGCCTTTTGTTTTCTTTAGATTTAACTTTAGCTTATTTGCATTTAGCCATTTACTGAGTTTATTAAGTTCTGAAGTAAGTTTTGTTTGTATATCAATCTGTTTTATACCAGATATATATACTACCATATCATCTGCAAAGAGATGAAACTTGCAATTTTGAAAAATTGATTCTACATCATTAATATACAGTATAAAAAGAAGTGGCCCTAATATACTGCCTTGAGGTACTCCTTGATATATTTCTTTATTTTTAGATTTTATATTGTCACACTTAACATTTTGTTTCCTATCAGTTAAATAGTTTTCAAACCATCCCAGCCAACATTTTTATACGGGCCAGTGCTGGTAAAGCACATACTCCCCGGCATTGAAAGTAATGGGCCAGTGCTGGCATTTCGTACTGGGCCAGTACCCCGGTGTCCCCGTGGCCGTTATTGGCCCATTAATGAATCAGTTGCCGGCCCAGCAACGGTAAAGTGCATTGAAAGTAATGGGCCAGTGCTGGCATTTCGCACTGGGCCAGTGCTGGCATTTCGCACTGGGCTAGTGCTGGTATTTCGCACTGGGCCAGTGCATATATTATACCCACTCTCTAGTGTTTCAAATGTAACATATGTGTACTTACCCAGTATTAAAATAAATTAATGGTTAGGTGCAAAATAAATACTCATTTGGCCATTTTCCCCATCGTTGAATAAATTTATTTAACAAATAAAGTTGACAATGTCGCATCGGTTTTAAACTATTAATGAATAAATTAATATTGCTGTCAATAGAATGATGCGATATTGTTAACTTAAGTTGTTAAATAAATTTATTCAACGATGGTAAAACTGGCTGATTGTATTGACAGTTATAATTTATTGATTTATTTATAAATATTAAATAAATATAATTTCAGGAATAACAGGAATTAGTTTATTTAATTTATTAATTTAATGAAGAATTTTAAGAAAATGGTTTTCTGCCATTTCGGCCAAAAAATTGCATCCTAAAGATAAGTGGTGACTATTAATTTTCGCCAATATTCGGCTTGTTTTATCTACCACATCTTTTCCCCCTGACTTGAAGAGTGCCAACCTAAAGAAATCATACTTGTTAAAATAAATTCAGTTATCAAATTTTATAAGCATTAATGCTATAAGCTGTTCACTTTTATAAGAACAAACTAGATCTGGTTATTTTGGTGATTTTTATAGTGTATTACTGACTTTTAGAAACTTGGTTATATTGTAAAAAAAGCTTTACAGTTTTGGATTAAGTTTGTATTATTTTAGGTTAGTATTATATTTACAAAATATTTAAGATGTCACTATTCAAAATAAAATATGACAAATTATATTTTTTAAATGACATATTTATAATCTTGTAACAGATTTATTAATAATTGAAAATTTTATTACATGAAAAAAACTATGATTTAACTAAACTAAAAATTAAACAATTTAACATGAAACAGTTTGTGTAAAATACGTCCTTAAATCTAATAAAACACACACAAATCACAATAAAAAGCTGTATAATGTTCACAAAACAATAACTATTTAAATACACATCTTGACTGTCCACCGACACGTATCAACTTGTACTGGCCCTCCAAGGCCACGCGGTTAGGGCGTTTTATGACTAAGAACAATCAGACTTTTCAAATTATTACATTCAAAAAAGTTTAGTTTTAAGTAAAAAGTATGAGTGAAGAAGAGACGATAGCCCGTATAAAAATGTTTGCTTGGATTAATACAAATAAGGAGTGCTTATAAAATGCTGGTAAAGTACTTCGTATAGGCGGAATGCGAAATACAAATGTGAAGTACATTATTGATACTGGCGTTGCACTTACTTTTGGTGCCAGCAATATACCAACAGTAAAAGCAGTTTGCCGGCATTCGGCCGTTAGTTGAATGTTTGCTGGGATTGCAACACAACTCCACTAATACCATATATTTGTAATTTATTTAATAGCTTCTTTCTGTCAATAGTTTCAAATGCCCGTTTTAAATCTAAGAAAACACATACTGTTACAGAACCACTATCTATATTTTCTTTCCATTCATTTAACAGATACTGGAACGCTGCCTCACAACTATAATTGCTTCTAAACCCAGATTGATACTTTGAAAGAATATTATTATCTTGGACAAATTTAATAAGTTGATTGTGTACTACTTTTTCCAGTATTTTTGCCGTTGCTGGTATCATATTTACTGGCCTAAAATTCTCTCCTTTTTTGTGTTAGGAACTTTTTTTATGGGTACTATAGTAGATATTTTTAGTTTGATTGGTATTATTCCTATTTCCAACGACGAATTAACTAAATTTAGTAGTGGATAACATATTTCATCAAATGTTACTTTGTACATATCTATAGCTAAGTCATCAGTACTACTTTTGTTTGAAATTGAAAATATTATACCTCTTAATTTTGATAAATCTAAAAGTTCAAAACAGTCCATTTTATTATGTACTTCTTTGTACTTTGATATTACACTCTGATTTGGTATAGTTAATATGATGTCATTGATGCTATCAATAAAATAACTATTAAATTCTTCAACTATAGATTCTTTATCACTATATGTTTTATTATTAAATTCTATGTCATGATACGTCTCACCTACTTTTCCTGAAATTATATTTTTTAGTGTTTTCCACATTGCTTTGGGGTCATTCCTATTGCAATCTATACTATCTATGTAATATTCTCTTTTAGCTACCCTAATATCATTTACAATCTTATTTCTAATATTTTTATATTCTAGCCAGTACTCTCTATCTTTGGTAATTAAATATTTTTTGTATTTATTATCTCTATATTGCATCTTTACTAATATTTCATTTGTAAACCAGGGTTTATATAATTTTTTACATTTGTACTCTATTTTTGGCATTTCTTGATCTATAATATTTATGACACTATTATAAAAAATACTGAATTTCAAATTTATATCTTCTACTCTATAACCGAAATCTATATTCATAATCTGCCTTTTTAAATTTTCTAAATTAGTTACTTTCTTACGCCTTACTATAATTTTTTGAATTTCACTATTTTCTGTTCTCAAATTTATTTTCACTAACGCATGATTGTTAAATACTGGTTGTCTTAAAACTTGGCATGGTATTTTATTATTACTTATAACTAAATCAATTAAAGATTCTTGTCCAATGTGTGATATATGTGTATATTCATTTATTCTTAAAAAAAGCCCGTATAGACTAATACATCTCTTTAATCGTTCTGAGTACGAACTCTTTCTCAACATGTTGATATTAAAATCACCCAACAGTATGATTGTATCTTGATAATCTACAACAAATCTTTCACACCAGTCTTCTAAAAATTCTAATAGTATTGTATCAGAACTGTTTGGTGAGTGGTACAAACATGCAATAGTATAATTTTTAAGCAATAGAATAATGAGCAAATGAACATGTAGATTCAGTTCAAAACTATAAATTTATTTAAAAAATGGTGAAAAGAAACCGAATATTTTCGGTTCCTTCCGAATTCCTTAGCTATGAAGAACTAGGTTTTGTTTTAGTTAAAGAAAATGAATGAAAATATAGGGCGTTATGCAAAATTTGCAATGAATCTTTTTGTTATTAAAAAGTATAGGCTGATTTTCTTAAAGGTGAAATTTAATGTATTTTGTCAAAATTTAGACTGATTTAAAAAAAGTTTTTTATTTTTCATATTCATATTTATTAACTTGTAACACCTACAGTCTATTCCAAACGATTAGGCGGAACTAACCGGAATTTTTACTTTTGTATGTTGTCTTTAGCTATTTTTAAGTAACTCGAATTGAAAATCCAGTTCCACCTAAACCAAAGGAACAGACTTAATAACGTACAATATAATTCAATTTACAATATTTTTTTCTCATTTCTTTCTTCTTGCTCCAGTGTCCCTCTCTTTCTTCCTGTTCTCATTCTGGTTTCGCTCTCCGATCTCCTTCCTTCTTGCTTCCAGTTCTCTCGCCCATTTTTAATTTATTTTATTCCATTCTCGTCCCTTCCAACCATTTCTTCACCCCTCCTCCTATCTCCCTTCCTTACTCCCCATTTCCAGGTAGCCTCTTCCTTCCTTCCTTTATCCCGTCCTGTTATCCTTCCCCAATCTCAATCTTTCTTGCCTCTAATTCTCTCGCCCTCCTCTCCCCCTTCCATCTTCGCGCAACAGGTCTGATGTGCTCCCCGACCATACTGTCATCTCTCTACACCTCTTCGCGAGGTGCTCTATATTTTCTTCCTCCTCCCCGCACATCTTATCCTCCTGTCTCCTCCAATATCTATTTCCTCTCTATGCATTCCTGCACCTTAGACTCGCAATCCTCCTAACCATCCCTCCTGACCTTCCTCTTTCTCCCTTCAAGTAGCTTGGTACCTCTATAGTTCTGTCCTCCTTATATCTCCCTGCGCTCCTTGAATTGTCTATTCTGACTGTCCTTTCTTGCTCCCCCACTTCCTTATCCCTCCTCCACAACTCTTTAATCACACTTATCCTTTCTTTTCTTCTCCTTTCCACCTGTGTCGCATCCACTCCGCATCTCCAGTAATACTCCTTTCTCATCTCCCCCCATGCGTACCATCTTCCTTTCTGTTCCTCTCTGGCTCTTTCCTCCCAGCATTCCCTCATTATTCTTTTGTCTGTTTCTATTCTGTCTCCTCGTACTTAATCGCCCTCCTTCCTGTACCCACTTTCATCTTATCCCTTTTCAGTTCCTCTCTTACAATATAATAATAATAATAATTTTATTAATGTTAACAAATACAAAATATTTTTACATACGTCAGAAGTCAATAAAAGTAATAATGGGAAAAAAATACTAGAAAGTTACAAAATTACATTACGAAGTGATTAAAATTATTAGCGAGGTATTGGTCAAAGTTATAAAATGCTTTAGTTATTAAATAGTTTTTTACGGTCTTTTTGAATTGCTGGTTGTTTAACTTCTTTATTGCCAAGGGGAGTATGTTGTAAAATAAGATACCAAAATAATTGAAGGATTGCCTTGATTTGGTCAATCTTACGTATTTTGGTGTGATTATATAATTTTTTCTTGTAAAATGAGCATGTATTTGATTTTGCTGTTCATAATTAATCAGGTTGCAATGTACGTAGACGAGACATTGAAATATAAATAAACACGGCAAGGTAAGGATATTCAAATCAGTAAATTTGTGATTACAGTCTGATCTGTAGGATAAGTTAGCTATTATTCTAATAACGCGTCTTTGCAAAGAAAATATTCTCTGTGAAAAGGGGGAGTGTCCCCAGGCAAGAATCGCGTAGGACATGTGACTATGAAAGAGTGCATGATATGCTGTGAGTAAAATATTACGGGACACGCTATGTCCGAGATTACGCAAACAAAAAATTGCTTTACAAAGTTTATTAGCAAGATGATCTATATGAACTTCCCAGCTAAGATTAACACCAATATGGACACCTAAGAATTTAATTGATTCTGGATTTTCCATATGTGCCAATCGAAGTGAGAAGATCATTTGCTGAGTTTTTTTGAGCGTTTAAACTTAGGTTATTAGCAGTGAACCACTCACGACTAAGTTTTAATTTGGTGTTATTTAAAGATAATGTTTCTCCAAAGTCCTTCGAAGTTGAAATTATGGAGGAAGGAGAAATGTTTTGGGGAAGAAAGGCAAATAATTAATATAGATTAGGGAGAGGAAATGTCCAAGAATAGAGCCTTGAGGGACTACATATTTAACAGTTTGAACTTGTGACTTAACACCCTTTAGGTAAACAAACTGTTTCCTGTCTTTTAAATATGATGTAAGAAGTGAACAGCTATTGTGACTAATATTGTAACAGGCCAGTTTTAGAATTAATAAAGCTGGACAAAGACAATCAGATCTAAAAATGTGGATATACGGTGTGCTCCTTCCTCAAAAGATCTAGTAAGGATATTTATGAGCTCAAGCATCGCCGAACAGGTGGATATTCCCGCTCTGAATCCAAACTGCTTAGGATTGAGAAGGTTGTGATGCTGAAAGTGGGTTTGTAATTGGGACAATAAAAAATTTTCAAAAATTTTGGAAAATATAGGAAGTAAGGAAATAGGCCTAAAATTTGACATATCGTTTTTGTCGCCTTTTTTATAAACGGGAATAACTTTAGCTAACTTAAGACAGTTTGGAAAGATATTGGACTTAATGCACGAGTTAAGAAGTTTGGTTAAAGGGTCAATTAACAAATCTTTTACTGATTTTATTATTTTTACATTAAAGTTATACGGATCTCTACTCACTTGGTTTCAGGGTGGTTATAGCATCTCTAACTTGGTTAAATGAGACGTCAGTAAAAGAAAATTGGGGAATGTATTTGTCAGATAGCAGATTTTGGAGGTTATGGACAGTATTAAAGTTAGTAGGTGGTAGATTTTGAACAATACTATCTGCAATTTTGGAAAAAAATAAGTTCAATTCGTCTGGACTTTTCGGACAATCATTATCTTTAGTGGGAGGTTGGTTACTTTTAATAATATCCCACATTGCCTTAGGCGCATTATTAGAATTAGCTATATAGGAGTTATTAGCTTTTATCTTAGAAGATTTCAGAACTTTTCTGTAATAATTCATGAAACGATTTTTTAAGATTTTATTGGGAAGTGTAGGATTAAGTGAATAGTTCTGTTGTAGTAACTGGCAAATATATCTAATTTTTTTAAGATCATCGTTAAACCAGATTATATTGAGTTTAGCGGAACTAGTATTACTTACTGATTTTTTTGGAAAACTGTTGACAAATGCGGTGTGAATAATATTTAAGAATTTTTCAAAGTTGTAATCGCTAGAGGATTCATGGTTTATAAGATCAAACTTAACTTCGTTGATTAAAAAAAAAAAAAAAATCCCTGCTTGGGTAATTGGGCGAGTTAAACATCCAGTAATTCTAGTTATATTAGATTTAGATTTAACAATATTTCTACTAAAATGCACTCCATTGTGATCGGAGAAACAGTTTAATAACTTTGAGACTGCAATTTTATCAACATCACTCTTTACAAAAATATTATCTAGACAATTATTCTATTATTTCTAACTCATATTGCATAATTTTAGTAAATCACAGAGTTGGATGGCTTCCTTGTCATTTTTATTAAATTTTACATTGAAATCACTGGCTAAAATGATGTAGCAAGGACTAATAAGTTGTATAATTTTGTTTAATATTTCCAAAAAATTGTTCTTTATATATCATATTTACAATAAATGCCCAAAATATTCTAAAAACGATTGTCTAAAATTTATAAATTCATCCAAACTGATCGACGATTATATCAAAATACAACTAAAATATATATAAAACACTAAAATCACCATTATAGAAAAAATATGGATGTATAAAAACTACACATTTGTATATTCTTTTAAAATTATACTAATTTTCAATTAAAATTGAAATATTAACACATTTTGTGAACTTGTTTTTGGTTATATGCTAGTTTTTTAAGCACTTCATGTTGCCTATAAGTTATTAGACAAATAAGCCTATTTATTAGCAACCTAATAACTATTTCAAACTATTTCCCGACCTCAGTAGCGCAGAGGTAGCGTCCCTGCTTCTCGTGCTAAAGGTCCCGGGTTCGAATTCCGGTCAGGGCATGGATATTTGTATTTGGCCTTATCACCTTATCTTCATTTAATAATAAAAAATAAATAAAAATACAAAAAAAGCATCATATCATAAATATATCACCACTCCCAACACGGATTAGGTCACCGTGGGACTTGTAGACCCAAAACTTTACTCTTCGGAGTGAAAGGCCCGTGCACAACATAATGTAGCAGTACGGTAGTGAAAACTATGGCTCGGTGAGACTACTGTGGGACGTTTATGGGTTGAAGATGATGAATAACTATTTCAGGGTAGAAATCTCGGAAAAAAATTATGTTGCTAATAAATTTATTGGACAGTTTATTAGCAACTGGAACTTTCGGCCCTAAGTATTTGAAAAACATTTCTCAACACGTAAAGTGCAATTTATGGCAATATTATTAAAAGTTGAATGATAATGGAAAGGTAAAATGATAAAATAGAAAATGAAACACAACAAAACAATCATAAACACAATATGGGGCTGGCGTTTCTCCTGGTGGTATTTTAACATAATAAATGTAAATTACGCAACCCATTTCACTCCTAGGGGCTAATCCCCCTTCCGTTTCCGTAACTTCTTGGTTTCATAACGAACAGTGCTAAAGCATAGAGCATGCTGTGTCTGTATATATGACGTCAATGTGTTTTTTTTTTTTTTTTAGAACAAACATATGTACACTCCCAAATTATAAATATTGACATTTGTGATCGTTTGCTCGAGAAAATCGTTATCCCTAACTCAAAATGGTATGTTTTACCGACCGCCAACATATATAAAGGAGGTATTGTGATCATACCAATTTTGACGTTTCGAGATTTCGATGGATCTCCACGAATTGAGGTCCCTACATAACGTTTTGACTATTTTTAACATGATGTCTGTCGGTCTGTCTGTCCGTCATTTTTCTGTCCGTCTGTCTGTGTACACGTGCAGAGCAAATTCGGCTGAAAGGATTTTTATGAAACTTCATATTTAAGCTTCTGCCATCAATGGCACGAGTTGATCAACTTTTGGTAAAAATCGGTTGACTAAAAATGGGAGTTTACCCGTGTCGATTTTAAGATTTTTGCGAATATTTCATAACAGAAAGATATCTCGAAAAAAATTATTAAACAAAAGTTGCTATAAAAGCAATAACTAATAACTTTTATTTGAGACGTTTTTTGATAAAACGAAAAATTTCGAATAATTTCTGTAAAATTTTTCGAAATTTTTTCCATGTCTCAATTTTTTCATATTTATATGTAACGTTTCCATGGTCATGATAAATAATATCTCTGTTAGAAAATATTAGGCCAAGTTATTTCTACTCTGCTGCTAGAATATTATTTATATAAGTACTTTATGATGGCGGTCGGTCCTGTGTTGGCCACAGCTGATTTTTGTATGTTGTTTAGACGCGAGGTAGAGCTTATGATATTATAGTGATCATCTTCAGTGTACAATTTCCAAAGTAGAGCTAAGATACTGTATGTTTTGTGAATTAAACGTTTTTATTCATCACAAGCAGCAGATTTAATACAAGTACATTTATAACTAGTGTCCCACGAACTCCTCTCCTTATAATGCAAGATTAGAATTTCCATATGGCCTATGTTCCAAACCCGTTTTCGTTATGTCATTATACCAAATTTCGATGAAAAGTGTCTGTTTCTGCATGCACTCAGACGGACAGACATACAGCAAATAAATAAGTATCATCTTATAAATTCTCGAGTAGTTATAACACAATTTACTAAACATGTAACTGCCATAATCGAACTTCGATAGTACAACGTAAAAGATGATAGACCCTAAATCAATAAGTTGTAAATAAGGAGAACTATATTCCGCATCCACCCTGTGATTGGAGTGGATGAAGACGCCGGAGAAATGCTTCGCCTAAATGAAAAACGCAGACTAAAAATATAAAATCCTAAAAATGAAGTTGTAGAAAGATCCAATCTTTCCATAAGGCGATAGCATTAGTGATAATGCGTACAGATGTGATAAACGTGGCTAGTCTTTCATTTCATAGAAAAATATATCCTCAATCAAGTGAAATGTATTTATTAACACCGAACATATATATCAACGAGATACTGTAATATTTTCTAGGAACAACATTTGCCGCGTCCTTTTTCGGGTACTGATAAATAGACATTTGAACGTTATTTTCATACTATCTTACGGTTTATTACTAATCACAGTTGTATGATCTCTTTCCAGATGGCTTTTGTTTGTTTCAAACCAGTCGTCTCTTTGCTTTAAATTACAACGTTCACATTAGAAAGGATTTTTTGCAGAATTTCTTGGTTAGTTACTAATGAGAACTGATAACTCTGAAAATCATTTCTTATATTTATTATTCATCAAATTTAAATGGTTTATCTGCAGAATGAAATTGTTTGCTTCTACGGAGATTTGATAAGTAGAATAATGTTTCAAACATATTACACTAGAATGGTTTTTCTCCAAAATATTTTCGTTTGTGAATAATCAATTTGAAGACACCGTAAATGCTTTATCACATTGACCACATTTGAATGGTTTCTCTCTAGAATGTTCCTGTTTGTGAATACTGAGATGTGATGATTGTGAAAATGATTTACTACACTGATCACATTTGAATGGTTTCTCTCCAGAATGTATGCGTTTGTGAGTAGAGACCTGAAGACACTAAAAATGATTTATCACATTAATCACATTTAAATAGTTTCTCCCTAGAATGTAACATTATGTGCCTAATGAGACTTGATGACTGTGAAAATGATTTATCACAGTTATCACATTTGAATGGTTTCTCTCCAGAATGTAATCGTTTGTGATTAATAAGATTTGAAGGATCTGAAAATGTTTTATCACATTGATCACATTTAAATGGTTTCTCTCCAGAATGTAACCGTTTGTGACTAATAAGATTTGAAGACTGTGAAAATGTTTTATCACATTGATCACATTTGAATGGTTTCTCTCCAGAATGTAATCTTTTGTGCCTAATGAGACTTGATAAATGTGAAAATGATTTATCACAGTTATCACATTTGAATTGTTTCTCTCCAGAATGTAATCGTTTGTGATTACTAAGATTTGAAGAATATGAAAATGTTTTATCACATTGATCACATTTGAATGGTTTCTCTCCAGAATGTAACCGTTTGTGACTAATAAGATGTGAAGACTGTGAAAATGCTTTATTACATTGATCACATTTAAATGGTTTCTCTCCAGAATGTAACCGTTTGTGACTAATAAGATGTGAAGACTGTGAAAATGTTTTATCGCATTGATCACATTTAAATGGTTTCTCTCCAGAATGTAACAGTTTGTGATACATGACACCCGATGAGTGTGAAAATGTTTTATCACATTGTTCACATTTGAATGGTTTCTCTCCAGAATGTAACCGTTTGTGACTAATAAGATGTGAAGACTGTGAAAATGTTTTATCACATTGATCACATTTAAATGGTTTCTCTCCAGAATGTAACCGTTTGTGACTAATAAGATGTGAAGACTGTGAAAATGTTTTATCGCATTGATCACATTTAAATGGTTTCTCTCCAGAATGTAACAGTTTGTGATACATGAGACCCGATGAGTGTGAAAATGTTTTATCACATTGATCACATTTGAATGGTTTCTCTCCAGAATGTAACCGTTTGTGACAAATAAGATGTGAAGACTGTGAAAATGTTTTATCACATTGATCACATTTAAATGGTTTCTCTCCAGAATGTAACAGTTTGTGATACATGATACCCGATGAGTGTGAAAATGTTTTATCACATTGATCACATTTGAATGGTTTCTCTCCAGAATGTAACCGTTTGTGACTAATAAGATGTGAAGACTGTGAAAATGTTTTATCACATTGATCACATTTAAATGGTTTCTCTCCAGAATGTAATCTTTTGTGACTAATAAGATTTGAAGGCTCTGAAAATGCTTTATCACATTGATCACATTTGAATGGTTTCTCTCCAGAATGTAATCTTTTGTGTCTAATGAGACTTGATAACTGTGAAAATGATTTATCACAGTTATCACATTTGAATGGTTTCTCTCCAGAATGTATTTTATTGAGTGTTGACCTTGTTGTCGTGGGTTGTTTACGATTGTGAATGGCCAACGGTTCCCAAATCTCATCTGATTCACTGGAAGATGTTTCACTATCTGCAAACAATTTTGCATTGATTATTGAAACAAACATTAATTTGTGAAAATATAGTTATTTTATAATCTATAATAAATTTATTAAATCAACAACATAATATCTGAATGTTGGGGTTTAGTCAATATTACACATACAATAGAAACTAAAACCACATGACCTAACAAAATAGTTTTACATACAACACATATTAATATACAACAGTGCAGTTAAATTATTCAATATTAGCATTTATGATGTCAATATTTCTCTATACTGTAAAACTACTGGATGCTACAGATTTGAATGCAGTTGGTACACAGTTAAAGAATGCTAAAGCCATATAGTGGGGACTCTTACTGTACAGTGCAGTGCTATATATTGCGGGTATGATAAGTATGAGAATCTGTATTAGTAGCGAAGGTACGTAATATTTTTAATAAACATTACGGCTTCTAATATATAAACAGATGGAAGAGTTAAATAGACAAAGGAGGCAATTACGCCATTGCAAGTCGATATGAATTAAATCATTTATTGGATAAATTATATCAACGTATTACTACAACTAGCAAACTATTACACATTGTGATCCCGTGCATGTATTCAGTAAATGGAAACTTGGAATATCAGTATTGGAAGCTCACAACTAGCACAATAATATTAAATAATTAAACTCGAAAAAGGGATCTGCAAGATGATCTAAGGGGGCACCAGCTATTATGCGAATAGCACGATTTTGAACTAGAAAAATATTTTATAAAAAAGAAGAAATAGCACATGGTTGCGTGAAACATCCCAAAGCAAGCAGCTTGTTCAATATAAAACAAGATTTGCTAAGTTTAGGTAGCAAATAGTCAACGTGATTTCGTGATAAAACTGTTCTTAGTTACTCAATGTTATATATTTTGTTTATGCTTAGTAGTAGGCCAGGCGTTGCTATAAAAACATACAGTTGTTTATTAGTATTTTGATTTGTCTGTAATATCATTTTAAAAATATAAAATATTATTTTCATTGTGCTTAAGTTTAATTATTCAATATTTTAAATATAATAATAAGAAAATACAGATAACTCTAAAGAAGGTATGTTATAATTTTTTAATCTGGTATTTGAATTTATAATTTTTATAAAAAGTTCCAAAAATTCTGGGCCCCTTACAGCTCCAGGTCCCCCTGCAACGTAGGGTCTGTGACATTGTAATTACGCCATTGCAAGTCGATATGAATTAAATCATTTATTGGATAAATTATATCAACGTATTACTACAACTAGCAAACTATTACACATTGTGATCCCGTGCATGTATTTAGTAAACGGAAACTGAGAATATCAGTATTGGAAGCTCAAAACTAGCACAATAATATTAAATAATTAACTGACCTGTATCTTGCCCAGCTGCACTCTCCTCATATTCACCGTCATCGCCGTAGTCACTCTTGATGTCAATCTCCTCATTGATGATGCTCTCAGTGTTGTGGTTATACAGGGACATGTCGTCAGCAGAAGATATGATGTATGTTATTCGAGTATCACGAGTCTCTGTAACATACACACTTATAGTTACTGAAAAATTGACATAGTTATATTGTGCCTGTGAACATTTTTACGCGTTATAGACCGGGAGCTCATGACAGGTTATGGTCTCCGATTTCATAAAGCATACCTTTTGGAGGAGAGAATATTTACCCTGTGTCAACAAAGAAAAGAGGGTACTACACCCTTGATCGCTTTCCGGTCATTTGGAAAATTGTATTTCCACTTTCACAAAATTTTGTGTTTTTGTCTGATTTAATAATGCTTGCGCTTTTACCAAAAGAAAGTTAAAACAAATTTAAAGTTTTAAAAATTATAGGCATGCGCAGGGTCCCAAAGGACTCAAACGGTCACGTGATCTTGTAATAAAAAAATATGGTTTTCCGCGTTTTCATGCAGCATACCGATAAAAAGATTTAAAGTTTGTGTCATAAAACCCCTATAAAAAAATTGGCATGCGGCCCTTGTTGGCCCAACGGTGGAAAATTTCGGAAAAGTTTTGTAACATTTTAATCACCCAAAATTTTTCCGATATTTTCCACCTTTGGGCCACAAACCAATTTTTTTATAGGGGTTTCATGACACAAACTTTAATTATTTTCATCGGCATGCTGCATGAAAATCATATTTTTTTATCACGTGACCGTTTTTATAATTCTTTAGACTTTAAATTTGTTTTAACTTTCTTTTGATAAAAGGGCAAGCATTATTAAATCAGAGAAAAATACAAATTTTTTGTGAGAGTGGAAATGCGATTTTCCATATGACCGGAAAGCGTGCAGGGGTTTAGTATCCTCCTTTCTTTGTTGTCACAGGGTTTTACATCTAAAATATCAATTAACAATCATCCACTTAAACAAAAGCTAACTGAGCTTACGATACAGTGTATATCAAATAAATACTGGCATAACAAAAAGAAACCCGAGCTTGTCAACAGTTCCATTGTCCACACCCAGAGTAACGCAGTAACATATAATTCGGCCATAGTCACATGCTATCTTTACCCAATCAATTACTCAATCTTCAACAATCAATTCGATCCATATTTCACAGTAAAAAACAACATTGATTTTGTAAATATAATCAGCGAAAAATACCCCAATGCACAACTCATATTTAGAGATGGCTCTAAATCAAATAATGGCATCGGACTGGCAGTGTACGACTACACAAATAAATACTCAGAATCCTACAAAGTCACAAGTAATATATCTATTTTTCATGCCGAAATGCTAGCTATCCTGAAAGCCACAGAATACGTCATAAAACAAGAGAGTTCACTTACGTAATAATTGCCTCAGATAGTCAAAGCGTTCTAAAAAAACTGCAATCCCCAGGCATGCAAAACCACCAATCTATATAGTACAAAATCATTGATAACGTAAATAAAATGCGTAATCAGTACAATAGCAATACAAAAATCACATGGGTAAAATCTCACTGCGGAATAGAGCCCAATGAAACTGTTGACAACTAAGCTAAAATAGCTACCCAAAATGGTCGACTAATACAACCCCCACATACATCTGATGAGTACATAAATAACGAAAAGATAATTGTTATAAAGGAATGGCAAAAAGAATTCCGAAAACCAAGTGACTCAAAAGGAATGGCATATTTTAAAGTAAATGACACAGTCAAAAATAAACCATGGTTTTGTAGTCAAAAACTGTCACGTCAGACTATAGTCAAAATATGCAGGCTGAGGTTCGACCACACTAGCTGCCCCACCCATCTTGAACGCATTAAATTAATTGAAAACGGTGATTGTGACATATGTAATACACCGGCTGACCCAAACCACACGATATTCCCATGTAAAAAATATGAATCAGAACAAAACGACTTAATTATCATCTTAGTCTCCGAACAAATATCTCTACCTACCAACGTACAAATTATACTGAGCCACCAAAACATAGAAATTTATAAAGCCATAGCCACATATTTAGAATCGACTAATATTAATCTGTGATTGAATATTATTAATATATCAATATGTTATTTTACGCCAATAAATTGTTAATTCTGTTTAAATATGAATTGTCGAAGCAGGATATCATACTCATTAAATAAATACACAACTCTATTGTTAAACCCCCCCTGGCCCCCTTTCGTGTCTGTGTCTCATCTAAGAGTTACCAAAGTCCTGTCGTGACGGGCCTCACTGGCAAAACCCCCTATCCCGTCCACCTCCCCCTCTTGCCTAATCCTCAAAGCATAATCATTATTTCGGTTAGAATAGATTAAGCAAAAAGAAACATAACTAAATAATCGCAGCTGGCAATGGAGAAATCTAAAAGCCAGTTTCACATAAAAAAAAGCTGTTAATAAAGCTACTGCTTTACTGACCAATGTTTGAGACAGCTGTACTTGCTGGTATATTTCCCTCACATTTACTGCTGTCCACAGGTTCAAACTTGACGACAGTCCCATTATCACGATAAACGACAACTGTAACTCCATCTGTGACACCTGAAATAAACATCATCAGTGAAATATAAACCAAATGCCTTTATATAAATTTTAATC
Organism: Liopterus haemorrhoidalis; assembly: GCA_963971575.1. Taxonomy (NCBI): domain Eukaryota; kingdom Metazoa; phylum Arthropoda; class Insecta; order Coleoptera; family Dytiscidae; genus Liopterus; species Liopterus haemorrhoidalis. The sequence goes on from OZ020623.1 coordinate 20,827,543, forward strand.
ATTTATAAAAACAGCATCTAATACAGATGTTACAATTTTTTTACAATATTATATTAGCTTTATTCACGGATGAAGATTCTCACAGATTAGAGCTTCTCACGCGTGGACAATAATCCTTTCAGTGTTCACGGATGAAACTGTTACTGTTTCTGACAAGATGATTGTAATTCCTGGTAACCTTTAGATAATTACGTAATTTGTTCATAGCAAGTCTATGCTGCGTCTCTGTTATAAATAAGTAGTGTGTCTTTTTTTATATTAAAAATACAATAAAAAATTGTTAATAGCTGAGAACGAATCGCCTTCTTAAGAAGCTTGCACTTATAAACTGAATGATTAGGCGGAGCCTATCATTATACGCCTTGATTTTAAGGTATCAAACAGAAATAAATCATGTATAATTGTGAAATACTTATAAATAAAGTAACACATTGTTAAAAGTGAGAAATACGTTTCTGAAATTGAAAAATATGAAGTGTAACAGGAGTATATTTTGCCGCGGAAGCCAAACATCTCTGCTGCACGTGATCAACGAAATATCCCTTTTCTAATGTGATTCAAGAATCACAGTTGAGCATTCGCAGACACTGCATCACTTTATAACCAAAATTGTTATTTAGTTAAATCTAAACCAATATATATTTATTATTTTCTGTAATTTGTGAGTAGAGCCCTGCGCGGATATGTTTTTATGTATCTGCATCCGATCCGCATCCGCACATCCAGGATCCGCATCCGCAAAATTTTCCGCAGAATCGGCACAACATTTGTTGTTTGTGGAATTAACTAAGATTTTTCGCCTTATTTAGCATATCGCTGCTCTAAAACACTACTGACATTTGTTGGATTTTATCACATTACATATTACTGGGTCCAGAATAATATTTTCTACCTAATGTACTGAGATTACATATATTAAAAAATAAGGATGTTAATTACAATTATTCGACTCGCTCTTAAACCAAGTTTATATAAAATGTAAAACTTTAAACAGAAATATGTCAGAAACTTAGTTTTTTAAGATATCTCACAATAATTGTTTTAGAGAAGAGTTTAATTTATCACATTTATGGCCAATCAATAAAAACAAAAAAGGTACAAGACCAGGCAAATGTTAAAAACTAAATTCTTAAAATCATTTTATTAAAAGATAAAAGTTTTATGACGATTTAAAACAATTTAAAATCTTTATTTTTTTAAATTTAATGATCTGCATAAGTTTTTAAATGTGGCAAATTATTATAGGTAATTTTTACCAATATTTCCAAAAATGCCAAATAAGGCGAAACATTACATAATTATTGTTAAATTCATAAACTGGCAATAATTCCAAAGATATTATTTTTTCTACGACTGTTATATAAAGTATAATATATTTAACTTTTTATAATAATTTGCATGTTTATTCACGCATTAAGAGGTTACATTTGATACCCCAAAAAATATATGAACTTTTCATTAAACATATATTTGTTTATGTAAGTATATCTCTTAATGCGTTTTTTTGAACTCTCAGTATTTTTCTATGGATGGAGCAATTACACAAGCATGCCAAATTTCAACTTTCTATGTTCAGTCCTTTGGATACAATAACTACCGTACAGACAGACAGACAGACACATAAAGGACGTGATAAGGGTTTTGTGGTGGTCATGTCTAAAAAACCCTGAAAAATAATCAGTTATTTTTTTTACTTCTCCACTGGAGAGTCAGTAAATAGTTAACTGAAGAAAGTTTAGTTTAAAATATTTTATGATTTTCAATACAAAAAAAAAAGTTATAAAAGGAAAATTCAATTTGGCGAATACTAGTTTTTTGTTTATATCTAGAGTGCATTTTATCAAAGCAAATGACATGCCATGACACTGCACTAGTTATAGAGATAATCTGGTCTAATTTAACCGAAGTCGTATATCTTGTAGTTTTAGATAAATGGAACAGCTGATTCAATACCTGTGCAGTCTTCCTTTTCTGTTTTCACTGTGTTCTCTTCCAAGGCCTCCAAACATTGATTCTGTTCGTTTTTGAAATCCGTCAAATAAACACACAACTCTCCGCAAGTTTCAGAGGCAGAACTCAGTTGTGATGTGTAATTTATATATATTTGACTGTTCCGCAAGTATTGCTCACGGAATTCATAGAAACCATCCACTTTACTACAACATTCTGAACATATCAATCCCTGATTGTACAACACTGGGGAGACCTGAAAATAATTGTTAACATTCTTCAGAGATTTGTCCGACTTGGATAGATTTGGAAATATATATTATACATGAGTATCAGAACGAGAAGTGTGAACAAGTTTACCAAAAGATTATGAACATAGTCTATCCAAAAAATCGGGTGGTACTTTTACGAAGGAAAACTTCGATTTTTTAATTGGTGACGTATGTCGAGTTGGTGATCTTTGGATACAGGTTTTGAAAAGGAATAACTATAACTGGAAATTTTTTTCGGTTTAAGGGCCGCTTTTACAATCGTTGGATAAATCTCGGATAACGATATTTCCGGTATAAAGTCAAAAAATTGCGTTTACAATGCTCGGATAGGATAAACATGGGAATAAACACCAGAATATCTTATCTGGCCAAGACACTTCAGATAAAGGGCAGTATAAGTTATTCCCTTGCTCCGATTGGTGAATAAGTATTAATCTCGCAGCTATAAAACGAGGACTTTGCTCGTACAAAGTAGTATGGTGCCTCTCAATATTTAAGCTAGATTTACTCCTGCATTGTGATTATGATAATCAATATTTATATTAGTTATAAGTTACTGATATTCTATATTAAAGTTATTTATATTCTGATTAATATACATTAATTTAACTGGCAAATCGGATATATCTAAACCCTGTTGTGTTTAAATTATTTCTAAAATAATTAAAAAATACATTTGCCTAAATTTAGATGTCTAAATGGGCCTTCGCGGATATTAATGAAGTGGTTACGGATTTCTTTCAAACATATCACTGAGGTAGATATGCAGTTTAAGTTTCCTTTGGATCACTCAGCACTCACTGACTCTAGATAGGTATATATTATAGCAAAACAAGTTCTTACCATTTCCGGAAATAATAATATTAACCTGGAATAGTAGTTAACATTTTCACTGCTGTTCAAAAGTTTACGTAAAGGTTTCTCATGTTTGAGACAGATACAACAAATACCTGTTAAAAAATACATTATATTGTAGATTCTTCCAACAATTTAATATAACCAGATGGTTTATTAAAATAAATTCGATATGTAACAGTCCGTGCGGGCTAAGCGAATAGACTGGCCAGTAAAACATATTTATTCTTAAGCCTGGAACAGAATGTACAGCGCGCTACGCCGTCATTTGCGACGGCGTTGCGTTAGCGCCGTTGAGAATTTTCGCCTGCACACAATGCAATAATTTTTAACGCCGTCAAAGTGTCACGTGACAACCTATATCTGTGTTTATACGAGCGCTTTCTTTTATTAAAAGTATAATGGATGATGAAGACTTGTGTGTGATGTAATTTATGTTGTATGCAAGTTATTTATACATACAAACACTTTACCATTCAGTAAAAACTGAGGTTAGGTGTTCTGCGTCAACGTTCAGCGGCGTCAAAAGTTGGAAGTTGCCGAACATTCAGTATCAACGGCATTCGAACGCCGTAGCACGTTACACATTCTGTGCACTTGTGTACGACAGCTTGGTTTTAACTTTCTTCTGACAGACAGCGCCGTCCGAACGCCGTCAAGGTGTCGTAGAACTCGTTGCATTCTGTTCCCCACTTTACAAGTGGTCTAACAGATATCTGAATCTGAGGATAGCAATGTGTTCTGTGATAGCAGTGACAGCGCAGCTTTTGAAACCTGTGTAGGGGGGGGGGCGAACAATATTTGAAGGGACTCTATTTTTTTATCGTTATAAATATTAATGAAATTATGACCACCAGTGATGGGCATTTACACGTAAACTTTAATTGTTTACGTTTACATGTAAATTTATGTAAACAATAGGAAAACTTGTCAACAATGTAAACTGTCAAATAATGAGGTTAGTTTTAATTATTTAATACGAATAATAGAGAGTTAATGAACAAGTAAATTCAGTTCAACAATAAATTTATTAAAAAAATGGTGGGAAGAAACCGAAGGAATAGCTATGAACAACTATATTTTGTTTTAATTAAAGAAAATGAAAGAAAATATAGGGAGTTATGCAAAATTTGCAATGAATCTTTTTGTTATTGACAAATATAGGCTGATTTTCTTAAAGGTGAAATTTAATGTATTTTGTTATTAAAAAAATTAGACTGTTTTCTTTCTAAAGAAAAAAGTTTTTTATTTTTCATATTCATATTTGCTAACTTGTAACATCTATTTAATGATGCATATTCGATTTTTATTAATATAATATGTATATTGGCTTGTCCTAATTTTATATACTTACTTTTTCATTTAAAATTGTTTCATTAAAATTATATTATTTATAGAAATGTATTGATAATGGTGTTCTGTAATTCAAAATAAGTGCGCATATCTAAATCATTGTTTACATTGTTTACGTTGTTTCCATTGTTTACAAGAGTTTTTGTGTGTACTTGACATCAATTGCTTACGCGTCAACAATGAGGTAACTTACATCTTGTAACTTAAGCGACCATCACTGATGACCACATGTATTATGGGTCGGAAATCTTCTGCTTTAATTGAACCTTTGACTTTCTGTATAGGAATTATAGTCAGAGGCGTACCTGGGGGTATGGCAGGCATGGCACGTGCCCTGGGCGCCACTTGAAGAGGGGCGCAAAATGGCAAAAAATAAATAAAAAATGGAAAACAAAACAAAAAGAATAAAAAAAGTGAAAAAGCATTTTGCCCCTATAGGGGTGAAATTATTTTTAAAAAAACTCAATAAGTTTCTAAACATTTTAAAAAGACACTTATATGCCAAAACGGAATGTTATCTCAATTTACATAGGAAATGCGAAGCGTTCTACAATTGACCCTGAATGTAGATTTAAGGGTTGTTTAGGGCAAAATTCTGAATTTCGTCGATAAATATTTGTAACCTTTATAAGCAAAAATTAAATTGATATCTTATTGGTTCCAAGATACAGGATGATTGGTTCCAAGATGAGGAACCCTTGAAATCATATTTCACCCCCTTATGGGTCGAATTTCAAAAAATTTCTTGTTTGTGGGTGCTTACATTATAAAGAAAATATGCTTTCTGAATTTCATGACTTGTCCAAGGGACGTTTTATAGAATAAAAAATTGCAATTTACTCTTTTCGGAGTTTAATTAAAAAAATATGTTAAAAAGATATTTTAAGTTTTTAAGTTAACAGTTTTAATCCCAAAACACTCCCTTAGAATGAGAATTTTGAGATGCTATATGGCCTCTGTTCGAATCCTGGTTTTAATCTATTATCATACTAAATTTTGTTAAAATATGTCAAACTGTTTTAAAACAGATTCGACAAAAGCAAAAATAAATAAACCAAAATAATAAAGTTCATAAATATCGGCAAAAATAAAAAAATATAATATAGATGTTGTCTCGTTCTAAATAGACTAATCATAGTTTTGCTAAATAACTGAATAAAGATCAGTGCTGTTTACCGACAATATTTGAGCCGAACATTTCCGATGCCGCCTACTCAGTAAATGAATAAAAATTACAAATGTTAACACTGGACCACTCTATATTGTAATTTTATCTTAAAATAAGCTTTTGTATGTGAAAAGTGATATTTAAAGTAATTGTGGCGCCCGCTCCTGGCCTAGGTAGGGTAGGAGTCCAGGACGACACACAAGGATTGACTTAAAATGTCAAAAATATAATTGTGAGAATTTAATATAATAAAATAAGGTCAGGTTCTTGTTGCATAAGCGTTGCCAGGAATGATAACAAAAAAGAGAGAAAAAAAATTATTATCAAAAAAAAATAGTTGAAAAAAAAACTTAGTCAAAAAAAAATTATTTGTACAAAAACAAAATTAAATAATTTTAATTGTTGCGGACTGCAACAATTGATAGCGGTAAGCGCGGCTGGGAATACGATGAATTACTCTAAATTAATCCCAAAAATAAATTATAAAAAATCTTGATTTTAAATTTATAGAAAAAAAAATTATATTAAAATTTACAAAAAAAATGAATTTAAACGATTTCTCAATTAAATTTATAATAAAAATGTTGGGCTAAATTAAACAAATAAATAATTATTATTTAAACAGAACGAACAAGTGGAAACGGTCAACCACGCGTTCTGAGTTGCAGCGACTATATGACGTCACACAACCAAATGAAATTTTTTAATTTAATGTTAATATGACAACTTTAATGAATAAATTTTAGAGATTATTAATAAACCCTTCTCTCTTGGTCTGACAAAAATGCAGTAATTTACAAATTACTGCCACAAAACCGAGTTTAACCACACCAAGAAATCGGGAGGGAAAAACTTTAGAATAAATTACTATAACAAATTAATTTAATAATTAATATATCCTTAGTATATTAATTAACCCTTAATACCAAGTGTAGTTAAATTTAACTGAATTCAAAACTCTTTCACAATTATAAAATCAAAAAAAAACACGTCTACTCACTTTGATCGGAAAAATATTAATGTATAAAAATGGATTAATTTGGCTGGAAGATGTCTTACCAGCGGCTCTAAACAAGTTATAGTTAAGAAAACAAATGGCTATATTTAAATAAATTAAAATTACCCAGCAAACATTTTTATCCGGACCAGTACTGGTAAAGCACATACTCGCCGGCATTGAAAGTAATGGGCCAGTGCTGGCATTTCGTACTGGGCCAGTACCCCGGTGTCCCGTGGCCCTTAGCTGGTCCATTGATGTATCAGTTGCTGGCCCAGCAACGGTAAAGTGCATTGAAAGTAATGGGCCAGTGCTGGCATTTCGCACTGGGCCAGTGCTGGCATTTCGCATTGGTCCAGTGCTGGCATTTTGCACTGGGCCAGTACCCCGGTGTCCCCGTGGCCGTTAGCTGGCCCATTGATGTATCAGTTGCTGGCCCAGTAACGGTAAAGTGCAAAATAATCGCATTAGTTGCAAGATTTATTTCTGACAGACTAGTGCTTATATTATACCCACTCTCTAGTGTTTCAAATGTAATATATGTGTACTTACCCAGTATTAAAATAAATTAATGGTTAGGTGCAAAATAAATACTCATTTGGCCATTTTCACCATCGTTGAATAAATTTATTTAACAAGTAAAGTTGACAATATCGCATCGGTTTTAAACTATTAATGAAGAAATTAACATTGCTGTCAATAGAATGATGCGATATTGTTAACTTAAGTTGTTAAATAAATTTATTCAACGATGGTAAAACTAGCCGATTGTAAATTGAATTAACAGTTATGATTTATTTATAAATATTAAATAAATATAATTTCAGGAATAACAGGAATTAGTTTCTTTAATTTATTAATTTAATGAAGAATTTTAAGAAAATGGTTTTCTGCCATTTCGGTCAAACCAATTTCATCCTAAAGATAAGGGGTGACTAATAATTTTCGCCAATATTCGTCTTGTATTATCTACCACATCTTTTCCCCCTGACTTGAAGAGTGCCAACCTAAAGAAATCATATTTGTTAAAATAAATTCAATAAACAAATTTTATAAGCATTAATGCTATAAGCTGTTCACTTTTGTAAGAACAAACTAGATCTGGTTATTTTGGTGATTTTTATAGTGTATTACTGACTTTTAGAAACTTGGTTATATTGTAAAAAAAGCTTTACAGTTTTGGATTAAGTTTGTATTATTTTAGGTTAGTATTATATTTACAAAATATTTAAGATGTCACTAATCAAAATGAAATATGACAAATTATATTTTTTAAATGACATATTTATAATCTTGTATCAGATTTATTAATAATTGAAAATTTTATTACATGAAAAAACTATGATTGAACTAAACTAAAAATTAAACAATTTAATATGAAATAGTTTGTGTAAACTACGTCCTTAAATCTAACAAAACACACACAAATCACAATAAAAAACTGTATAATGCTCACAATCAATAACTATTCAAATACACATAAACTGTTCACCAACACGTACCAACTTGAACTCACAGAATATCACTTGTACCGACCCTCGAAGGCCACGCCATTAGGGTGTTTTATGACTAAGAACGGTCAGACTTTTCAAATTATTACATTCAAAAAAAGTTATAAACATAAGCACTGGCCCGCTAGAAATAACCTTGGATTAATACAAATAAGGAATGCTTATAAAATGCTGGTAAAGTACTTCGTATAGGCAGAGTGCGAAATACAAATGTGAAGTACATTATTAATACTGGCGTTGCACTTACTTCTGGTGCCAGCAATGTACCAGCGTAAAAGCAGTTTGCCGGCGTTCGGCCGTTAGTTCAATGTTTGCTGGGTAGGTTTTTAAATTAATACAATAATAAAATATTATAGAATTATATAATTATTATATAAAATATTATTGTATCGGGTAAAATATGGTAATATATTTGTAATTTGGAAATAAAATATAGTGAGGTTCTAAACATCCCAGCAAACATTGAACTAACGGCCGAACGCCGGCAAACTGCTTTTACGCTGGTACATTGCTGGCACCAAAAGTAAGTGCAATGCAAGTATTAATAATGTACTTCACATTTGTATTTCGCACACTGCCTATACGAAGTACTTTACCAGCATTTTATAAGCATTCCTTATTTGTATTAATCCAAGGTTATTTCTAGCGGGCCAGTGCTTATGTTTATAACTTTTTTTGAATGTAATAATTTGAAAAGTCTGACCGTTCTTAGTCATAAAACACCCTAATGGCGTGGCCTTCGAGGGTCGGTACAAGTGATATTCTGTGAGTTCAAGTTGGGACGTGTTGGTGAACAGTTTTTAAAGATGTGTATTTGAATAGTTATTGATTGTGAGCATTATACAGTTTTTTATTGTGATTTGTGTGTGTTTTGTTAGATTTAAGGACGTAGTTTACACAAACTATTTCATATTAAATTGTTTAATTTTTAGTTTAGTTCAATCATAGTTTTTTTCATGTAATAAAATTTTCAATTATTAATAAATCTGATACAAGATTATAAATATGTCATTTAAAAAATATAATTTGTCATATTTCATTTTGAATAGTGACATCTTAAATATTTTGTAAATATAATACTAACCTAAAATAATACAAACTTAATCCAAAACTGTAAAGCTTTTTTTACAATATAACCAAGTTTCTAAAAGTCAGTAATACACTATAAAAATCACCAAAATAACCAGATCTAGTTTGTTCTTACAAAAGTGAACAGCTTATAGCATTAATGCTTATAAAATTTGTTTATTGAATTTATTTTAACAAGTATGATTTCTTTAGGTTGGCACTCTTCAAGTCAGGGGGAAAAGATGTGGTAGATAATACAAGACGAATATTGGCGAAAATTATTAGTCACCCCTTATCTTTAGGATGAAATTGGTTTGACCGAAATGGCAGAAAACCATTTTCTTAAAATTCTTCATTAAATTAATAAATTAAATAAACTAATTCCTGTTATTCCTGAAATTATATTTATTTAATATTTATAAATAAATCAATAAATTATAACTGTTAATTCAATTTACAATCGGCTAGTTTTACCATCGTTGAATAAATTTATTTAACAACTTAAGTTAACAATATCTCATCATTCTATTGACAGCAATGTTAATTTCTTCATTAATAGTTTAAAACCGATGCGATATTGTCAACTTTACTTGTTAAATAAATTTATTCAACGATGGTGAAAATGGCCAAATGAGTATTTATTTTGCACCTAACCATTAATTTATTTTAATACTGGGTAAGTACACATATATTACATTTGAAACACTAGAGAGTGGGTATAATATAAGCACTAGTCTGTCAGAAATAAATCTTGCAACTAATGCGATTATTTTGCACTTACCGTTGCTGGGCCAGCAACTGATACATCAATGGGCCAGCTAACGGCTACGGGGACACCGGGGTACTGGCCCAGTGCAAAATGCCAGCACTGGACCAATGCGAAATGCCAGCACTGGCCCAGTGGGAAATGCCAGCACTGGCCCATTACTTTCAATGCACTTTACCGTTGCTGGGCCAGCAACTGATACATCAATGGACCAGCTAAGGGCCACGGGACACCGGGGTACTGGCCCAGTACGAAATGCCAGCACTGGCCCATTACTTTCAATGCCGGCGAGTATGTGCTTTACCAGTACTGGTCCGGATAAAAATGTTTGCTGGGATGTTTTGTCTATGAAATGAATATTTATTTAAATTAAGTAAAAATGATAATTAAACGGAAATAAATTAAAATTTGCAATATAAAATGAAAAATACAAAGTGGTACGCCCTAAGCGGGCGCTTCAGTAATATTTATTACCAATTCTGATTTTACAGATAATTTTGTAGAAATAATATTTTTTTTTATCATCAAAAAATTATGTTAATAATTATGTAATAATAATAATACGTGTGAAGAAGTTTCTCTCCAATCCCCCCCCCTTCTACGCCTCTGACCCTCATTGTAGACCGGTGGTTCTCAACATTTTTTTTTTACTTACCCCTTGTCGTGTCAGAAATTTATTAAGCACCCCTAAAATTATAGTAGGGGAGATAAATAGGAAATTCAAAAAATAATTTGTAAAATAAAAAGTAATTGTAGATTCAGCCCCTTACGGGTTGATAGGGGTAGGATAAAATACTGATATACGTTTTTCGGCATATTCATGGGTAGTCTTTATAAGTAAAAAGCAAGTCGATATCTTATTAGTCCTAAGAGATATTAATCAATCCCTTAAATCACATGACACACCCTTTTCACCCTTTACTGGTAAAATTTAAAAAAACTGTCAAAACCATTTCGAGATATTTTAAAAATACACCTGTGTGCCAAAAAGAAATGATTCAACTTAACGAACACAGGTAATACGATGGGATGTATAATCCACCTCGATTGTAGATTCACCACTTTAGAGGTTAATTAGGAAAAAATTCTGAAATAAGTTTTTCGGCATTTGCATGAGTAATCTTTGTAAGCAAAAACCAAGTCGATATCTTATTAGTCCTAAAATATTAGGACTAAGGAATCCCTGAATTCATATTTTACCCCTTTTCACCCTTAAGGTATCCAATTTTAAAAAACGGCCAATACCATTTCGAGATATTTTCAAAATATACATATGTGCCAAAAAGTAATTTTATATCTCGACAAGCACAGGATATACAATGGGATGTATAATTCGCCCCAATTGTAAATTCACCCCTTTAGGGGTTGATTAGGACAAAATCCTGAAATAAGTTTTTCGGCAATTGTAAGATTAATCTTTGTAAGCAAAAATCAAATCGATATCTCATTGGTCCTAAGAGATATTAAGGAATCCCTGAATTCACATTTCACCCCTTTTCACTCTTAAGGTATGCAATTTCAAAAAAACTGTCAATAACATTTCGAGATATTTTAAAAAGCACGTATGTGCCGAAAAGGAATGTTACATCTCAACAATCACAGGAAATACAACGGGATGTATAATTCACCCCGATTGTAGATTAACCCCTTTAGGGGTTGATTAGACAAAATCCTGAAATAAGTTTTTCGGCGGTTGTTTGGGTAATCTTTGTAAGTAAAAATCAAGTCGATATCTCATTGGTCCTAATAGATATTAAGGAATGCCTGAATTCACATTTCACCGCCCTTAAGGGATGCAATTTTAAAAAACTGTCAATAACACTTCGAGATATTTTAAAAAGGCACATATGTGCCAAAAAGTAATTTTATAACTCAACAAACACAGGAAATACGACGGGGTGTATAATTCACCCCGATTGTAGATCCACCCCTTTAGGGGTTGATTAGGACATATTCCTGAAATAAGTTTTTCGGCATTTATATGGATAATATTTGCAAGCAAACAATAAGTCGATATCTTATAGGTTCTAAGAGATATTAAGGAATCCTTGAAGTCACAGTTCACCCCTTTTCAACCTTTAGGGGTGTAATATTAAAAAACTGTCAAAACGATTTCAAGATATTTTAAAAAGACATCTATGTGCCAAAAATGAATGTTGCATCTCAACAATCACAGAAAATACGACGGGATGTATAATTCACCCCGATTGTACATTCACCCCTTTTGGGGTTGTTTAGGATAAAATCCTGAAATAGGTTTTTCGGAATTTGCATGGGTAGTCTTTGTAAGCAAAAACCAAGTCGCTATCTTAGTGGTCCTAAGAGATATTAAGGAATCCTTGAAATCACAATTAACCCCTTTTCAACCTTTAGGGGTGAAATTTAAAAAACCTGTCAAAACCATTTCGAGATATTTTAAAAAGACACCTATGTGCCAAAAATGAATGTTGCAACCAAACAAACACAGGAAATACGACGGGATGTATAATTCACCCCGATTGCAGAATCATCCCTTTAGGGGTTGATTAGGATAAAATCCTGAAACAGGTTTTTCGGAATTTGCATGGGTAGTCTTTGTAAGCGAAAACCAAGTCAATATCTTATTGGTCCTAAGAGATATTAGGAATCCTTGAAATCACAGTTCATCCCTTTTCACCCTTTAGGAGTGAAATTTAAAAAAAAATTCAAAACTATTTCGAGATTTCTTAAAAAGACACCTAAGTGCCAAAAATTAATGTTAATATCCGACAAACATAGGAAATATATAATAGTATAGTTCGCCCCAATTGTAGATTAACCCCTTGAAGGGTTGATTAGGACAAAATTCTGAAAAAATTTTTTTTCGGTCTTTGTATGGGTTATCTTTGTAAGCAAAAACCAAGTCGATATCTTATTGGTCCTAAGAGATATTAAGGAATCTTTGAACTCACATTTCACCCTTATCACCCTTTAGGGATGAAATTAAAAAAAACTGTCAATATGAATTGGTATTCTACCACGGAAAGAGCAAAGTCTAAAATAAAACACGTAAATTTAACATCACAAACTGTTTTATTCCAAAAATCATCAGTTACCCATTTTTATAAATCAATAGAAAATTATTGTATAAGCATAGTCAACAGTTTATATCTTACTAATTAAACACCAAATACAAAGATATGTGTAGAAAATTAAGGCGGAGCTTAGAGACTCCCTCTACTATGACTAGATTAGTTTAAAACCACGCTACCAGATGGATACATCTCTCGATTCTTGTAAATATCAATACAGTAAATCCTCGATACAACGGACCTAGATACAACGGACTTCGGATATAACGGACAGCATGTAAACGATCGTAAACTGCATGTGACTGCGCACTCGGAGAAACAGATTAAAAGAGTTAATAATTAAGAAGCCAGGAAGTTCAATAACAAACATTGACGACTCTCCTCAACGGGCGTATAGTGACATATCATCTGAAGACGAATAAAATGCAATTTTAAAGTGTAATTAAAATGTAAACTTTCGTTTATAATATATTTCAATTTGATAGTTAATAAATAGCTTATTCAGAAAATTTATTTTTATATAACGGACATTCGGCTATATCGGACACCCCCTCACCCGCATTGGTCCGTTATATCGAGGTTTCACTGTATTTCATATAAATAGTGTTTCGGTGTGGGCCAAAGAATTGAGGCTAAACATTAATTAATTTTCATAAACAAGGACTCATTTTAAAGATACAAGTACAATCTATAGGATTTCAGCTATGGAATTTGAAATTGTTATTGATTTACGGAGTAACAGTGATGTGAAGTTAGACAATGTTTAGGACATTGTAAAACTGAAAATTAAAAATAAAACTTAATTTGAACTCTCAAATCCAACGGAGCCAACCTTTATCTTCAAATTAAAAAAAAAAAAATCAAATTGACCCGACAACATTTGGTTAAAATTTTTTGGCCCTTTCAAATGCACGTTTCCGTTATGCATAACCCAGGTACATTACGCTCTTAATAGTTTGATAGAAATATCATCAGGGCTTCCGTTATTTTGTGATATGTGTCTGTACTTTCGTTTATAGGGCAAATTTTTAAGATCGCAGCGCCATATGCGGTAAAGCTGGAACACTCGAAAGTGACATTAAACTGTTACTCGTGTATTTGTTTACATAGTGAAAATGAACACGAGTTGTATTTTTCCTGTTTTCCGAGTTTTTTTTATTTAAAGGTAATCTACGATTTACAAGATATGTAATAATATATTAATCTGAAGAAATTTCAAGGAAATGTTTAGTTTTTTATACTATTTTTAATTCTTTTTGACTGTCTGTCAATATAATAGCAACGAAAATATGATGCAGACACCTTTATTTTGGACGTTTGCCATTGCTGATATTAGTATCAAAAAGATATAATACTTCAAGAGTAATATAAAAAATAAATTCGGACGTTTCTGAAACTGCTCAACAATCTGTTTCCGTCTTCAGCGATCACGAGAAGTGATAAACATTTCAGTTTTCTTCGAGTTTTTATACCGAGTATTGTAAGAGTGGGAGCAAGTTATAGGTGCGTTGCTATTGGTTGGGTGGTTGGGATCAGGTATGGGTAGGGACGGGACTACCTGTGGAGGATTAACGACCGGATTAAGGTTGTTTGTCACATTATTGTGTGGTAATGAGTTGTTAGTTATCGGATTAGTGACTTGAGGATTAAAAGGATTGTTTTGAATAATGGAAAGCCAGAGTTGAGGAAATTCTATGCTGGCTTGGCTGACAGCATCTCCAGAGTTCTCTCCAGAGTACTCTGGAGATGCTGAAACGTCCGAATTTATTTTTTATATTACTCTTGAAGTATTATATCTTTTTGATACTAATACTCATTATATTGTACTATTCTAGCCTAGTACTATCAGCAATGGCAAACGTCCAAAATAAAGGTGTCTGCATTAATATTGGACCATTGCAAAATAATTTCAAAGATATTATTAACGAAAATATGGGAAATATATTAGTAAAAATTAATATCTCAACTTTCAATATAACAAATGATGATTTAGTCATTTTTTGGGTGGGGTAAGTGCTTTTTTCAGTCTTTTCTTGGACGTAATAAATCACTTTCCATAAAATGCAACGAGCAAACGTGCATGCACGGGCTTGAATTTTTGCCCATTTTTAGTTTTTGGGACCATAAAAACCTACGATCCACTTTCTCTCTGCCTCCAAACGTCCATAAATTGATATTTTTTTTCGATTTAGGTAAATTATGGAGTGTTTAAGAGAAGATGGATTCTTCCTTATTCACGATTTACATTGCGACACACAACAAAATTAATTTTTGTTTATACAAAATTGATTTTTGTTTATACAAAATGTAATTTGTGTATGATGGAGACTTACTATCCATTTTCTCTCTACCTACAAATTTCATTTCAATTGATATTGTTCCCGATTTAGGAAAATTATGGAATGTTTAAATGGGAATCTTCTTTATTCACGATTTACATTGCGGCACACAACAAAATTAATTGTTTTTTTGCCATGATTCTCAAAAATAAAACACAAACAACAAAAAAACACGTATTTCTTAATTGAACAAAACAAAACAATATATTCTCGTATTTTCCGCAAATTGCCACCAGATGTCAGGGCGCTTAGGAAGTTTTCCCCTATTAGTTGGTATTATAGTTTTGTGAGTAAAAAAAAACATTTTTACCTACCGTATAAATTTGAAATTAGCGAACTACAAAAAAAAAATGCTACATTAATTCATAAACAAAATAACATTTGTATTCAAGGTGTTAAGAACATTTTAAGAGAATAATTTGACTTTATTCATTATTATTTATTCGAGATTTATTTATTTATTTAAGAGAATAATTTGAAAGCATTATTATTTATTCGAGACTGAAATTACTGGGACAGCGCCACTATCGTGAACTTTTGACACGAAAGAGGATCATTATCTGTCAACGTATGTAAACAATATTGGTTTATAATCAATATTTGGTCTGCTTGCTGTATACAGTATATTTGAATTATAATTGAGTATTAAAAAAGTGTACAAATATGTGTGAATCCATTTTATGATAAAATTTGCTGTTTGTAAATGAATATTTTCAGAGGTTATAACTAGCATTACCGTTTAGTATTTACCGTTTTTTTTTTTTTTGTTTGTTTAAAAAATATTATTGTAAATAAAGGAGCAAATGCCAATACAAATAGTTTATTGAAATAATAATTATAAATAATTCATTTATGGGTTTTAAGTGATCAGTACTAAATATTACCTATTGCCCTCTTTATTAACCTTATTCCTTTCAGCTTCCTCCTGGTCACTGTACACATAAATTTTCTTTATTGCCAGATCCAAGACCGATTCCTTATTGGGCCTCTGGTCAGAAGTCCAGTGAGACGCCCTCAAAGGTTTACTTCAGTACAAGGGACTGTATATACGCGTGGATACGTTTACCTACCCCAATAATTTTCCTTTAGGCTTTATGGAGCCTGGTCACCCTCACCAAACCATCCCAGCTTAAAACATACGGTACGACCTTGACCGGGCATTTATTTGTTCTATTTCTTCTATTTATTTATTACCTACTTCTTTTGTCAAGTCATCAACCTTTGATTTTTTAATCCCTTTGTATCATATAATAAATCGATTAATCGTTTAGTCTTTTGACTATGGTACAATGCACTCAACGTTTCAAACTGCTATCAAGCCATGTAACCACGTGACGCGTCGGGAGTATACAAAATATGGGGACCACCGAAATTAAAGACCAGGTGACGGTGATTTCCCAAACACTGATTTAAATACAAACTAGCCTGGAGACAACCGAAATTGATAACATTCGCTCGCTCGGCTGAAGCAATTCCATTCATTGGTATGTGGTTAGATTGGCTATATGCAATTATCGAACTATCGGTAAAAATGTCGAATTACCGGTAAAAATTATTGGGATATTTTTCGCGATTTACCGGTAAATTGGATTACCGATTTACCGTATTACAATCCCTAGTTATAATGTTGGTGCTAGTTTAGCTTCACAGGGAAATAAAATATTATACTTTGAACTTAAAATATTTAATTGAACTTAATATTAGTGCTGGGAACCGAAACCGGTTTTTCGGGTACCCGGTTCCGGTTTTCGGGTAAAACCGGGTTTGTAATTTTTGCGTTACCCGGATACCCGGTTCCGGATACTCGGTTTCGGATACCCGGTTTCGGATACCCGGTTCCAGATACCCGGTTCCGATTACCCGGTTCCGAATGCCCGGTTCCGGATACCCGGTTTCGGATACCCGGTTTCAGATACCCGGTTTCGAATACCCGGTTCCAGATACGCGATTCCGTGTTCCCTGATTCAAACTTGATATTTAGTACAGGAGTACCAGATGCTTTAAATTACAAAATTTTACGATAGTACCTTCTTAGGAATTTCCAAATTCCAAACATCTTGTGTAACATGAAAACGAGATACCTATTTAGAATTTAGAGTATTCATTCATATTTTGTCTTTAATAATAAATGCTTGGTCTCGCAAATCCTAGCGCCGGCCCTGGTACAGATTCTGACTATTGAAGAATTTTGATAAGAATTCGTGTTCGCAAAAGGTATACAAACAAGCGAAGAAGATCGCGTATTGTACACTGGAACATTAATAGTGATTAAATTTTGTAGTTCAACACATGATAATAGATTATTAAGAATTTTATGCAAAATTTTCATGTCAGTCAAAGTGCGACGATCCTTTAGTGTGAGAAAATTAAACTCGGCGCAATTTATGTATATTATAATTGATATAGCCAGGGCCGGATTTTGTGTTAGGGGGGCCTGAAGCGCAAATGAAAAGTGGGCCCCTAAAAACATTTTTCTTGACTTTAATTTCTTTTTGTTAGTAGTTGTTTAAATACAATAAACTGAAAATTGAAATAAGTTACACCTATGAAATCTTTAAAGAAAATTGAAATAAAATCTTTTTCTAATTTTTTATTACAAAAACAAAGTTACTGAACGGAAACAGAAAAGATTTAAATTAAAAAAAAAAACAGAAAATAACATATACCTACATAGATTACAATAGTACATTAGCGCGAGGGTTATAAACATCCGAAACAATAAAATAACTTCTTACGGTAAGAAGTCAATTTTTATTAAAAAGTAGACAATTTTATAATAATTATTTTTAAAAAATGCTGTAAGGGTTTACCATTTTTACCATCCATTCATAATTGTCTCATAAAAAAAAAAAAATAATAACAAGAAAGTGATTTCAAGATATTTTGACAGCTAGTTAAATTAGTGGTACTTGAGGATATTTATTTATTCTATTCATATTGTCACGTTCGATGTCCGATGCGGCCCTATTCTTCCATCTGGTAACAGTTAAAGTCATAAATAAAAACAGCCTATGTAGTCAAGTTGACCTTTTCCTTCAGAAGAAGGAAAAGATCAAGTGTTTACGTATGAGTGCATGTTGGTGATTCTCAGGACGTGCCGCGGGCGTGCCCGCGGTGCGTCACTTTAAAGACGGGCAGGGGGCTGGAGGCCCCCTGTTCATTTTTAAGCGCAGGCCGGCGACACAGCGCGTAAGAGCGCAGGTAATAATCGAAATAACATTAACTATAACTATTTTAATAATAATAATAATAAAAATAGTAAAAATAATAATAATCGAAGTAAAAGGGATTTTTGTTCTCCTCTATAAAAATGTTATGTACCTATCATGATTCTTTGCACCATCACAGCAAGTTCCGCGGGCGTGCCCGCGGTGCGTCATTTCATTAACCACTGTACAGGCAGGGGGCCGGAGGCCCCCTGCTTCACGTAGGAGCGCAGGTCGGCGAAGCCGACTAAGCTCCTAGTCTCTTATTATATTTTGTGAGTGTGGATATGTTTATATGTATATATGTATATATATTTGTATGTTTGTTCCGGTACATGCGTGATTTCTTTTTCTAAAGGCTTTCTTTCGGCTACACGTCGAGCGTGAAACTAAACTAAATAAGGTTTGTTAATCTTTCGTGTGTTGTTTTCGGACATTATTATGTCTCTGGGGGGTCGAAATTTTTTAAAATTAACGTTTTCTTTCGGTCACTTGTTTCTTCCAACATACGTAAAATGAAATATCAGATTTTAACCAGAAATTGTAAAAAAAAATTTGGTAATCTATATACATAAAAGCAAGTGTCCTGACTGACTGACTCATCACCGCCCAGCCCGAACCCTTGGGCCTAGAAACTTGAAATTTGGAGAGTATATTTCCTCCATGACGTAAGCACCCACTAAGAAGGGATTTTTCGAAATTCAACCCCTAAGGGGCGAAAAGGGGTGAAATGTGATTTCAAGGATTCTTTAATATCTCTTCGGATCGATGGGATATCGACTTAGTTTTTGCTTACAAAGATTACACATACATATGCCGAAAAACTCATTTCAGGATTTTGTCCTAATCAACTCCTAAAGGGGTGAATCTACAATCGAGGTGAATTTTACATCCCGTCGTATTTCCTGTGTTTGTTGAGTTATAAGGTTTCTTTTTGGCACATAGGTGTCTTTTTATAATATCTCGAAATGGTTTTGACAGTTTTTTTAAATTTCAGCCCCAAAGGGTGAAAAGGGATGACATGTGATTTCAAGGATTCCTTAATATTTCATAGGACCAATAAGATATCAACTTAGTTTTTGCTTACAAAAATTACCCATACAAATACCGAAAAACTAATTTCAGGATTTTGTTCTTATCAACCCCTAAAGGGGTGAATCTACAATTGGGGTGAATTATACATCCCGTCGTATTTCCTGTGATTGTTGTGATGTAACATTACTTTTTGGCACATAGGTGTATTTTTAAAATATTTCGAAATAGTTTTGACAGTTTTTTAAATTTCAGCCCCAAAGGGTGAAAAAGGGTGACATGTGATTTCAAGGATTCCTTAATATATCTTAGGACCAATAAGATATCGACTTGGTTTTTTCTTACAATAATTACTCATACAAATGCCAAAAAACTTATTTCAGGATTTTGTCCTAATCAACCCCTAAAGGCGTAAATCTACAAACGGGGTGAATTATACATCCCGTCGTATTTCATATGTTTGTTGAGCTATAAAATTTATTTTTTGCACGTAGTTGTCTTTTTAAAATATCTCGAAATGGTATTAACAGTTTTTTAAAATTACATCCCTAAAGGGCGAAAAGGGGTGAAATGTTAATTCAATGATTTCTTAATATCTCTTAGGACCAATAAGATACCGACTTGGTTTTTGCTTACAAAGATTACTCATACAAATGCTGAAAAACTTATTTCAGGATTTTGCCTAATCAACCCCTGAAGGTGTGAATCTACAAACGGGGTGAATTATACATCCCGTCGTATTTCCTGTGTTTGTTGTGTTATACAATTTCTTTTTTGCACAAAAGTGTCTTTTTAAAATATCTCGAAATAGTATTGATAGTTTTTTAAAATTGCGTCCCTAAAGGGTGAAATGTGAATTCAAGGATTCCTTAATAACTCTTAGGTCCAATTTTTGCTTACAAAGATTACTCATACAAATGCCGTAAAACTTATTTCAGATTTAGTATTTTTAAAATATTTCGAAATGGTTTTGACAGTTTTTTAAAATTTCAGCCCCAAAGGGTGAGAAGGGGTGACATGTGATTTCAAGGATTCCTTAGTATTTATTAGGACCAATAAGATATCGACTTGGTTTTTTCTTAAAATAATTACTCATACAAATGCCGAAAAACTTATTTCAGGATTTTGTCCTAATCAACCCGTAAAGGGGTGTATATACAATCGGGGTGAATTAAACATGCTGTCGTATTTCCTGAGTTTGTTGAGTTAGAAAATTTCTTTTTGGCACATAAGTGTCTTTTTAAAATATCTCTAAATAATATTGACAGTGTTTTAAAATTGCATCCCTTAAGGGTGCAAAGCAGTGAAATGTCAATTAAAGGATTTCTTAATATCTCTTCGGACCAATAAAATATCGACTTGGTTTTTTCTTACAAAGATTACTCATACAAATGCCGAAAAACCTATTTCAGGATTTTGTCCTAATCAAGTCCTAAAGGGGTGAATCTACAATCGAGGTGAATTTTACATCCCGTCGTATTTCCTGTGTTTGTTGAGTTATAAGGTTTCTTTTTGGCACATAGGTGTCTTTTTAAAATACCTCGAAATAATTTTGACAGTTTTTTAAAATTTCACCTTTAAAGGGGTAAATGGGTATTTTTTTATTCGATAGAACGTTTTTTGGACATAGATACATGAAATTCGCAAAGTATATTCTTTCCATGACGTAAGCACCTACTAATAAGAGATTTTTCGAAGTTGACCTCGAAGGGTCTAAAAAGGGGGTCAAATATGATTTCAGGGATTCCTCAATATCTCTTAGGACCAATCAGATATCGATTTGGTTTTTACTTACAATGGTTATCTAACCAAATGTTTAAATAACATAGGAAAAATTTCATAATAAGAAATAAAAATAAATATATATATACATATATATAAATAAATTTATGAATCTTACAATATTGCATTAATAAACTTTACATTCATTCTATTTACTTGTAAGATATCACAATGTCACAAAGACTGTTGCCAGTCTGTGCGTGACTGAATTATGTTTTATTAATTTTGTTATTAATTCCTCAATATCTCTTAGGACCAATCAGATATCGATTTGGTTTTTACTTACAATGGTTATCTAACCAAATGTTTAAATAACATAGGAATTCAGAATTTTGTCTTAATTAACCTCTAAATTGAACCCTTCGTATTTCCAGTTTCTTAGTTCCAATCTTTGTTGAGTTATAACACTCATTTTTGATAGAACATCTCTTGGACATAGAGACATGAAATTCGGTAATTATATTCCGTCCATGAT
The DNA here is from genome assembly GCA_963971575.1 of Liopterus haemorrhoidalis. Classification (NCBI taxonomy): domain Eukaryota; kingdom Metazoa; phylum Arthropoda; class Insecta; order Coleoptera; family Dytiscidae; genus Liopterus; species Liopterus haemorrhoidalis. Next base: position 20,849,367 of record OZ020623.1, read on the forward strand.
GTAAGCACCCACTAAGAAGGGGTTTTATGAAATTCCAGCCCTAAGGGGGAATAGGGATGCAATTTGATTTCAGGGATTCCTCAGATTCCTCAGTGATTTTTGCTTAAAAAGGTTACCCATACATTTTTTTTTTTTTATTCAGGATTTTTCCCTAATCAACCCCTAAACGGGTGAATCTACATTCGGGTTGAATTATAGAAACCTTTGTATTTCCTGAGTTATAACATTTCATTTTGGTGCATAGGTTTCTATTCAAAATATTTAGAAAGCGTTTTTACAGATTTTTTAATTTCATTCTTAACGGGGTAAATTGGTATTTTTATTCGATAGAACGTCCCTTGACATACAGACATTCGGGAAATATATTCCCTCCATGACGTAAGCACCCACTAATATGGAATTTTTCAAAATTCGGTCCTTAAGGGGGTGAAATTGGCTAAAATGTGATTTCCCGGATTCCTCAATATCTCTTAGGACCATTGAGATATCAACTTGGTTTTTACTTACAAAGGTTACCCATAAAAATATAAAGTTATGTCAAAATTATACCCTAATCAACTCCTAGAGAAGAATTATAAAACTCTTCGCATTTTCTTCGTTTGTTGAGTTATAATATTCATTTTAACATATATATGTCTTTCTAAAATGTTTAAAAAGTTTTACAGTTTTTTTTTACTCAGTAGTTCGAGCCCTATATAGTGTAAAAGGGTATAATGTTTTTTCATGGTTTCCTCAATATCTCTTAGGACAGATGAGATATCGACTAGGTTTTTGCTTACAAAGGTTACCCATACACATGTTTAAAAACAAACTGAGTATTTTACACTAATGCGTCCGTCAGTATACCGTAGCGAAGCACGGGTACTCAGCTAGTTTTGAAATAAAACTAAACTAAGCTTGAAATCAGAACAGAACTTGAAGGAAAAAAAAGTTTATGTGTTTGTATTATTTTTCTAATGTATGTATTTTATACTGTAAAATAAATTTTGTTTTTTTTTCAAAATTTTTGAGCCCTACCGCAAGAAATTATGTAAGTTGGTTAGAAGTGGGCCCCTCAGGCCTGGTGGGCCTGAAGCGGCCGCTTATCCCGCTTCTGGTAGAATCCGGGCCTGGATATAGTTGTAATATATCAAAAATATATGTATACTAGCTGAGCACCCGTGCTTCGCTACGGTATATTGACGATCTCGTTAGTGTCATTAGTGTAAAATACTCAGTTTGTTTTTAAACATGTGTATGGGTAATATTTATAAGCAAAAACCTAGTCGATATCTCATTTTTCCTAAGAGATATTGAGGAATCCGTGAAAAAACATTTTACTCTTTTTCACCACATAGAGGTCGAACTTCAAGAAATCCCTTCGTAGTGGGTTCTTACGAACAAACGAAGGAAATACGAAGGGTTCTATACCCTGAAGGCTGAGTCAGCCTTTTTGGGGTTGGTTAGGGTAAAATTTTAAAATAAGTTTAAGTTTAACTAAGTATGGGTAACTTAAGCAAAAATGGGTAACGTAAGCAAAAACCAAGTCAATATCTCAATAGTCCTAAGATATATTGAGGAATCTGTGAAATCAAATTTCAGCTATTTTCACTCCCTTAGAATTTTGAAAAGTTTAATATTAGTGGGTGCTTACGTCATGGAAGGAATATATTTCCCGAATTTCATGTCTCTATGTCCAGAGACGATCTATCGAATAAAAAATACCAATGAACCCCGTTAGGGATGAAATTTAAAAAAAATGTCAACACGCTTACTGAATATTTTAAAAACAAAGCTAAGTAGGTTTCTATTTAATATAAACCTATGTAAGGTTTCTATAATTCACCCCTAATGTAGATTCATGCCTTTAGGGGTTGATTAGGGCAAAATCCTGAATTTTTTTTGCTAACATTTCTATGAGTAACCTTTGAAAGCAAAAACCAAGTCGATATCTGATTGGATCTAAGAGATATTGAGGAATTCCTGAAATCATATTTCACCCCCTTTTTACCCCCTTAGAGGTCTACTTTCGAAAATTCACTTCTTAGTGGAATATATTTTGCGAATTTCATGTATTTATGTCCAAAAAACGTTCTATCGAATAAAAAATACTCATTTACCCTTTTAAGGGTGAAATTTTAAAAAACTGTCAAAATTATTTCGAGGTATTTTAAAAAGACATCTATGTGCCAAAAAGAAATGTTATGACTAAACAAACACAGGAAATACAACAGGATGTATAATGCACCCCGAATGTAGATTCACCCCTTTAGGGGTCGATTAGGATAAAATACTAAAATAAGTTTTTGGCATTTGTATAGGTAATCTTTATAATAATAATAATAATAATAATATTTATTTATATATAAAATTTTTACAATAACGTACAAATCAAAAATAATCTTAATTTCATAATAAGAAATAAAAATAAATATATATATACATATATATAAATAAATTTATGAATCTTACAATATTGCATTAATAAACTTTACATTCATTCTATTTACTTGTAAGATATCACAATGTCACAAAGACTGTTGCCAGTCTGTGCGTGACTGAATTATGTTTTATTAATTTTGTGTCGATATTATTTTTTTTTTTTTTTATACATATTTCTATTCTAACCAAAATTTTTAGATACTATTCTAACTCTTATTTTAAACTAATTAATTACATACAAATTGTTCACCGTTATACATTTTACGTCAAACAGTAAAAAATCAATTTATTGTATTGTAATAATTTTTACAAAAATGTTTTGCCCATTTTTTGAAATTGATATGTAGTATATTTTTGTTATTAATTTGCAAGAATGCAAGAAAATCATTATAAATTTGTGGTATTGCAAAGTAAAAGAAACATTGACCTGTATTTTTTAGCATTTTAGGTGTTTTAGCTAATCGTTTATTTCTTGTATTATAGCTGTGATTTAAAAAAGTAACTTCTTGGGGATTTTTTTTAATATATTTTAATATTGTAAATTTATAAAGTTGAGATATATTTAGTACTTTAGAAATTTCAAATAGCTGGTTAGTAGAATAACGCGAACTTTTTTTATGCATAATTTTCAAAATTAACTTTTGAATGATCTTTATTTTTTTTAAATATTTTTCGGCACTGTCTCCCCAAGCTATCAGACCGTACGAAAGCAATGACTGTACTAATGCGTAATAAAAGTTGTATAGAGTTTTAATAGGCATGATTTCTCTTAATTTCTTAAATAAATAAATAGTTTTTCTTACATTCTTACATAGATATGAAATGTGTTCATCCCATTTCATGTTTTTATCTATTATTATACCCAAATATTTCACTTTATTCGTTTTATATATTTTATCATTACAGTTACAGTTATTATCTATCGGACATGTATTTTCGTGTAATGTTATGTAACTAAAACTGGGTTGAGTTTTATTATATATCGAAAAAGGCATGATTTGTGTTTTATTATCGTTTAAAGTTAGTAAATTACTGTTTAGCCATTTTTTTACTTTTTTCATGTCATGTTCTGCCATTTTTCTAGCATCAGTCCGGTTATCCGCATTTATTAGTATTACCGTATCATCGGCATAAGATATCAGTTCACTATTTAAGTTTGAAAGATGTAGTAAGTCATTAATATATAGCAAAAATAGCATAGGCCCCAAAACTGTTCCTTGTGGAACTGATTTTTGTCCGCTTATCTTAATATCACTTATTTCTTCGCCAATCATTACTTGTTGTGTTCTATTTTGCAAATAATGTTTAAATAATTGTAGAGGTATCCCTCGTATTCCGTAAATTTCAAGTTTTTTAAGCAAAAGTGAATGGTCCACGGTATCAAACGCCTTTGTGAGATCCAGAAAAATAGCACAACATGATTTATTTTTATCTAACTTGGAGTAAATATACTTTGAAATGTACGCAATAGCATCTTCAGTACCTTTATTTTCCATAAATCCAAACTGCTTATTTGATATTACTTTATTTTTGTTTAGAAATTTTAACAGCCGTTTTTTAATTAATTTTTCTAATATTTTAGCAAAGGTACTTATCAATGCTATAGGTCTATAATTAGATGTATTACTTGCGTCTCCAGTTTTAAATATTGGTTTAATGACTGATTTTTTGAATGATTTCGGGAAATATCCTGTAGTTATGCATTCATTCATAATATTAGTTAATGGATCGTAGGGGGTGGTATATATTTTTTAGAATATCTGAAGTAATCTTGTCATATCCAGGTGATTTTTTTGTTTTTAAGCAAAAATCAAATGGCTCATAACTTATTGGTCCTAAGAAATATTAAGGAATCCTTGAAATCACATTTCCCCCTTTAGGGATGCAATTTTAAAAAAATTTCAAAACCATTTCGAGATATTAAAAAAAAAAACAACCATCAGCCAAAAATAAATGTTATGACTCAACAAATACAGGAAATACGACGGGATGTATAATTAAGTCCAAATGTAGATTCACCCTTTTAGGTGTTGATTAGGACAAAATCCTGAAATAGGTTTTTCGGCCTTTGTATTAGTAATCTTTATAAGCAAAAACCAAATCGATATTTTATTGGTCCTCAGAGATATTAGAAAATCATTGAAATCTCATTTCACCCCTTTTAACCCTTTAGGCGGAAATTAAAATATCCGTCAAAACTATTTCGAGATATTTAAAAAAGACACCTATGTGCCAAAAAGGTATGTTATAAGTCAACAAACACAGAAAAAATAACTGCATGTATAATTCAACCCGATTGTAGATTCATTCCTTTAGTGGTTGATTAGGGCAAAATCCTAAAATAGGTTTTTCGGCATTTGAATGAGTAATCTTTGTAAGCAAAAACCAAGTCGATATTTTATTGGTCCTAAGAGATATTAAGAAATCCTTGAGTTCACATTTCACCCCTTTTCACCCTTAAGGGGTGCAATTTTAAAACACTGTCAATATTATTTAGGGATATTTTAAAAAGACACTTACATATGTGCCAAAGAGAAATTTTATAACTCAACAAACACATGAAATACGATGGGATGTTTAATTCACCCCGTTTGTAGATTCATCCCTTTAAGGGTTGATTAGGACAAAATCGTGAAATAAGTTTTACGGCATTTGTATGGGTAATCTTTGTAAGTAAAAACCAAGTCGGTATCTTATTGGTCCTAAGAGATATTAGGGAATCCTTGAATTAACATTTCACCCCTTTTCACCCTTTAGGGATGTAATTTTAAAAAACTGTCAATACCGTTTCGAGATATTTTAAAAAGACACCTACGTGTAAAAAATAAATTTTATTAGTCAACAAACACATGAAATACGACCGGACGTATAATTCACCCCGTTTGTAGATTCATCCCTTTAAGGGTTGATTAGGACAAAATCCTGTAATAAGTTTTTCAGCATTTGTATGGGTAATCATTGTAAGTAACAACCAAGTCGGTATCTTATTGGTCCTAAGAGATATTAGGGAATCCTTGAATTAACATTTCAGCCCGTTTCACCCTTTAGGGATGTAATTTTAAAAAACTGTCAATACCATTTCCAGATATTTTAAAAAGACACTTATGTGCCAAAAATAAATTTTGTAACTCAACAAACACAGAAAATACGACGGGATATATAATTCACCCCGATTGTAGATTCACCCCTTTAGGGGTTGATTAGGACAAAATCCTGAAATTAGTTTTTCGGAATTTGTATAGGTAATTTTTGTAAGAAAAAAGCAAGTCGCTATCTTATTGGTCCTAAGAGATATTAAAGAATCCTTGAAATCACATATCATCCCTTTTCACCCTTTAGGGTTGAAATTTTAAAAAATTGTCAAAACCATTTCGAGGTATTATAAAAAGACACCTATGTGCCAAAAAGAAACCTTATAACTCAACAAACACAGGAAATACAACGGGATGTAAAATTCACCCCAATTGTAGATTCACCCCTTTAGGGGTTGATTAGGACAAAATCCTGAAATAGGTTTTTCGGCATTTGTATGGGTAATCTTTGTAAGCAAAAACTAAGTCGATATCCCATCGACCCGAAAAGATATTAAATAATCTGTGAAATCACATTTCACCCCTTTTTCGCCCCTTAGGGGTTGAATTTCGAAAAATCCCTTCTTAGTGGGTGCTTACGTCATGGAGGGAATATGCTCTCCAAATTTCAAGTTTCTAGGCCCAGGGGTACGGGCTGGGCGGTGATGAGTGAGTCAGTCAGTCAGTCAGTCAGTCAGTCAGGACACTGCCTTTTATATATATAGATTATAAAGAAGTTGTTTAGAATTAAAATAAAGAAACGATTACTATTTTTTTTTTTGTTTCTATTCAAAATTGAAAATGTATATAACAAAAACCGTAAGTAGTAGATGCACGTCAGCAAGTATTACTTAACGTATCTCAATCACAATAACCATAACTGTTATGATGCTGGAAACCGAAACATGTTTAACAGGTATCCGGTTCTGGGTTTCGGGTAAAACCGGCACGTAATTTTGAAGTAACCCGGTTCCGATTACACGGTTCCGGATACCAGGTTCCGATTACCTGATTCCGGATACCCGGTTCCGATTACCCGGTTTTGGATACCCGGTTCCGATTACCCGGTTCCGATTACCCGGTTCCGGGTACCCGGTTCCGATTACCCAGTTCCGGGTACCCGGTTTCGGATACCCGGTTCCAATTACCCGGTTCCGATTACCCGGTTCTGAAACCGGGTAACCGGGTAAACCCGAAACCGGTTTTTTTTTTGGAACCGGTTCCGGTTCCGTCAAGATCGATTTCTGACAGCACTACTTAATATCTATACATCCCTCTACAAATTTTATAGAAAGAGAACTGGTAATTTTTTCTACATAAGAAAATAGTCAAATATTTACAAACTAACACACTTACGAAACATCCACAAAAAATAACCAGGGGTTTTAATTATATATAACAATAGTTTAGTCCACATTAAACAATATTCCTGCACATGTGAGACAAGGAAAAATGAAAAATTCAATGTTTACAGTTTGTTTAAAAGCATCTGAACAGTAGAAATTCCCACCAATAAATAGAAAAAAAAAAAAAAATAAAATAAAAATAAAAAATTGGAAACATTAATAAACTTTCTTTTTCACTTGTAGCCAAAAGTATAAATGATCTATTTATTATTTTTAAACGCATTTTGCTCGTTGGTATTAAAATCAAATTTTAGAACTAATAAAAAAACTTTGTCATACACTATAAGTTTTCTAATAAAATTCTAAATTAAAAATCTAATATTGGAAGATGTTCTTCCTCTGAATGGCAACCATGCACACAACAACGAGTATTAATATTCTTTTCTTAAGTTTATCACTTTACTCGTTGTAAAAACGAGAGTGAGAATAGACAGAATAAAAACACATGCTGAACCATACGAAAACAAAGACAGTAGAGAGATACTCGTTAATTTAAGTCACCAATTTTAGTTCTCAATAATCCATCCGGTAACGTTCCAAAAGCGACCCTGAACTGAATTTACAATTTATACCAAAAAAAATCTATATGTGCTAAATTCCCTTATTTATAAATTGTTGATAAATTAACGACTTGGCTTCCAGGAAAAAAGTCATGCTTTTTTCAATGAGGTTGTATGATAATTGTAAGTATATATATCTATATATATAAAAGGCAGTGTCCTGACTGACTGACTGACTGACTGACTGACTCACTCATCACCGCCCAGCCCGTACCCCTGGGCCTAGAAACTTGAAATTTGGAGAGCATATTCCCTCCATGACGTAAGCACCCACTAAGAAGGGATTTTTCGAAATTCAACCCCTAAGGGGCGAAAAAGGGGTGAAATGTGATTTCACAGATTATTTAATATCTTTTCGGGTCGATGGGATATCGACTTAGTTTTTGCTTACAAAGATTACCCATACAAATGCCGAAAAACCTATTTCAGGATTTTGTCCTAATCAACCCCTAAAGGGGTGAATCTACAATTGGGGTGAATTTTACATCCCGTTGTATTTCCTGTGTTTGTTGAGTTATAAGGTTTCTTTTTGGCACATAGGTGTCTTTTTATAATACCTCGAAATGGTTTTGACAATTTTTTAAAATTTCAACCCTAAAGGGTGAAAAGGGATGATATGTGATTTCAAGGATTCTTTAATATCTCTTAGGACCAATAAGATAGCGACTTGCTTTTTTCTTACAAAAATTACCTATACAAATTCCGAAAAACTAATTTCAGGATTTTGTCCTAATCAACCCCTAAAGGGGTGAATCTACAATCGGGGTGAATTATATATCCCGTCGTATTTTCTGTGTTTGTTGAGTTACAAAATTTATTTTTGGCACATAAGTGTCTTTTTAAAATATCTGGAAATGGTATTGACAGTTTTTTAAAATTACATCCCTAAAGGGTGAAACGGGCTGAAATGTTAATTCAAGGATTCCCTAATATCTCTTAGGACCAATAAGATACCGACTTGGTTGTTACTTACAATGATTACCCATACAAATGCTGAAAAACTTATTACAGGATTTTGTCCTAATCAACCCTTAAAGGGATGAATCTACAAACGGGGTGAATTATACGTCCGGTCGTATTTCATGTGTTTGTTGACTAATAAAATTTATTTTTTACACGTAGGTGTCTTTTTAAAATATCTCGAAACGGTATTGACAGTTTTTTAAAATTACATCCCTAAAGGGTGAAAAGGGGTGAAATGTTAATTCAAGGATTCCCTAATATCTCTTAGGACCAATAAGATACCGACTTGGTTTTTACTTACAAAGATTACCCATACAAATGCCGTAAAACTTATTTCACGATTTTGTCCTAATCAACCCTTAAAGGGATGAATCTACAAACGGGGTGAATTAAACATCCCATCGTATTTCATGTGTTTGTTGAGTTATAAAATTTCTCTTTGGCACATATGTAAGTGTCTTTTTAAAATATCCCTAAATAATATTGACAGTGTTTTAAAATTGCACCCCTTAAGGGTGAAAAGGGGTGAAATGTGAACTCAAGGATTTCTTAATATCTCTTAGGACCAATAAAATATCGACTTGGTTTTTGCTTACAAAGATTACTCATTCAAATGCCGAAAAACCTATTTTAGGATTTTGCCCTAATCAACCACTAAAAGAATGAATCTACAATCGGGTTGAATTATACATGCAGTTATTTTTTCTGTGTTTGTTGACTTATAACATACCTTTTTGGCACATAGGTGTCTTTTTTAAATATCTCGAAATAGTTTTGACGGATATTTTAATTTCCGCCTAAAGGGTTAAAAGGGGTGAAATGAGATTTCAATGATTTTCTAATATCTCTGAGGACCAATAAAATATCGATTTGGTTTTTGCTTATAAAGATTACTAATACAAAGGCCGAAAAACCTATTTCAGGATTTTGTCCTAATCAACACCTAAAAGGGTGAATCTACATTTGGACTTAATTATACATCCCGTCGTATTTCCTGTATTTGTTGAGTCATAACATTTATTTTTGGCTGATGGTTGTTTTTTTTTTTAATATCTCGAAATGGTTTTGAAATTTTTTTAAAATTGCATTCCTAAAGGGGGAAATGTGATTTCAAGGATTCCTTAATATTTCTTAGGACCAATAAGTTATGAGCCATTTGATTTTTGCTTAAAAACAAAAAAATCACCTGGATATGACAAGATTACTTCAGATATTCTAAAAAATATATACCACCCCCTACGATCCATTAACTAATATTATGAATGAATGCATAACTACAGGATATTTCCCGAAATCATTCAAAAAATCAGTCATTAAACCAATATTTAAAACTGGAGACGCAAGTAATACATCTAATTATAGACCTATAGCATTGATAAGTACCTTTGCTAAAATATTAGAAAAATTTATTAAAAAACGGCTGTTAAAATTTCTAAACAAAAATAAAGTAATATCAAATAAGCAGTTTGGATTTATGGAAAATAAAGGTACTGAAGATGCTATTGCGTACATTTCAAAGTATATTTACTCCAAGTTAGATAAAAATAAATCATGTTGTGCTATTTTTCTGGATCTCACAAAGGCGTTTGATACCGTACTTTTGCTTAAAAAACTTGAAATTTACGGAATACGAGGGATACCTCTACAATTATTTAAACATTATTTGCAAAATAGAACACAACAAGTAATGATTGGCGAAGAAATAAGTGATATTAAGATAAGCGGACAAAAATCAGTTCCACAAGGAACAGTTTTGGGGCCTATGCTATTTTTGCTATATATTAATGACTTACTACATCTTTCAAACTTAAATGGTGAACTGATATCTTATGCCGATGATACGGTAATACTAATAAATGCGGATAACCGGACTGATGCTAGAAAAATGGCAGAACATGACATGAAAAAAGTAAAAAAATGGCTAAACAGTAATTTACTAACTTTAAACGATAATAAAACACAAATCATGCCTTTTTCGATATATAATAAAACTCAACCCAGTTTTAGTTACATAACATTACACGAAAATACATGTCCGATAGATAATAACTGTAACTGTAATGATAAAATATATAAAACGAATAAAGTGAAATATTTGGGTATAATAATAGATAAAAACATGAAATGGGATGAACACATTTCATATCTATGTAAGAATGTAAGAAAAACTATTTATTTATTTAAGAAATTAAGAGAAATCATGCCTATTAAAACTCTATACAACTTTTATTACGCATTAGTACAGTCATTGCTTTCGTACGGTCTGATAGCTTGGGGAGACAGTGCCGAAAAATATTTAAAAAAAATAAAGATCATTCAAAAGTTAATTTTGAAAATTATGCATAAAAAAGTTCGCGTTATTCTACTAACCAGCTATTTGAAATTTCTAAAGTACTAAATATATCTCAACTTTATAAATTTACAATATTAAAATATATTAAAAAAAATCCCCAAGAAGTTACTTTTTTAAATCACAGCTATAATACAAGAAATAAACGATTAGCTAAAACACCTAAAATGCTAAAAAATACAGGTCAATGTTTCTTTTATTTTGCAATACCACAAATTTATAATGATTTTCTTGCATTCTTGCAAATTAATAACAAAAATATACTATATATCAATTTCAAAAAATGGGCAAAACATTTTTGTAAAAATTATTACAATACAATAAATTGATTTTTTACTGTTTGACGTAAAATGTATAACGGTGAACAATTTGTATGTAATTAATTAGTTTAAAATAAGAGTTAGAATAGTATCTAAAAATTTTGGTTAGAATAGAAATATGTATAAAAAAAAAAAAAAAATAATATCGACACAAAATTAATAAAACATAATTCAGTCACGCACAGACTGGCAACAGTCTTTGTGACATTGTGATATCTTACAAGTAAATAGAATGAATGTAAAGTTTATTAATGCAATATTGTAAGATTCATAAATTTATTTATATATATGTATATATATATTTATTTTTATTTCTTATTATGAAATTAAGATAATTTTTGATTTGTACGTTATTGTAAAAATTTTATATATAAATAAATATTATTATTATTATTATTATTATAAAGATTACCTATACAAATGCCAAAAACTTATTTTAGTATTTTATCCTAATCGACCCCTAAAGGGGTGAATCTACATTCGGGGTGCATTATACATCCTGTTGTATTTCCTGTGTTTGTTTAGTCATAACATTTCTTTTTGGCACATAGATGTCTTTTTAAAATACCTCGAAATAATTTTGACAGTTTTTTAAAATTTCACCCTTAAAAGGGTAAATGAGTATTTTTTATTCGATAGAACGTTTTTTGGACATAAATACATGAAATTCGCAAAATATATTCCACTAAGAAGTGAATTTTCGAAAGTAGACCTCTAAGGGGGTAAAAAGGGGGTGAAATATGATTTCAGGAATTCCTCAATATCTCTTAGATCCAATCAGATATCGACTTGGTTTTTGCTTTCAAAGGTTACTCATAGAAATGTTAGCAAAAAAAATTCAGGATTTTGCCCTAATCAACCCCTAAAGGCATGAATCTACATTAGGGGTGAATTATAGAAACCTTACATAGGTTTATATTAAATAGAAACCTACTTAGCTTTGTTTTTAAAATATTCAGTAAGCGTGTTGACATTTTTTTTAAATTTCATCCCTAACGGGGTTCATTGGTATTTTTTATTCGATAGATCGTCTCTGGACATAGAGACATGAAATTCGGGAAATATATTCCTTCCATGACGTAAGCACCCACTAATATTAAACTTTTCAAAATTCTAAGGGAGTGAAAATAGCTGAAATTTGATTTCACAGATTCCTCAATATATCTTAGGACTATTGAGATATTGACTTGGTTTTTGCTTACGTTACCCATTTTTGCTTAAGTTACCCATACTTAGTTAAACTTAAACTTATTTTAAAATTTTACCCTAACCAACCCTAAAAAGGCTGACTCAGCCTTCAGGGTATAGAACCCTTCGTATTTCCTTCGTTTGTTCGTAAGAACCCACAACGAAGGGATTTCTTGAAGTTCGACCTCTATGTGGTGAAAAAGAGTAAAATGTTTTTCCACGGATTCCTCAATATCTCTTAGGAAAAATGAGATATCGACTAGGTTTTTGCTTATAAATATTACCCATACACATGTTTAAAAACAAACTGAGTATTTTACACTAATGACACTAACGAGATCGTCAATATACCGTAGCGAAGCACGGGTGCTCAGCTAGTATATATATATAAGGCAGTGTTTTGACTGACTGACTGATTGACTGACTGACTGACTGACTGAGTCACTCATCACCGCCCAGCCCGAACCCCTGGGCCTAGAAACTTGAAATTCGGAGTGTATATTCCCTTCATGACGTAAGCACCCACTAAGAAGGGATTTTTTCGAAATTCCACTCCTAAGGGATGACAAGGGGTGAAATGTGATTTCACGAATTCCTTAATATCTCTTAGGGCCGATGGGATATCGACTTAGTTTTTGCTTACAAGTATTATCCATACAAATGCCGAAAAACCAATTTCGGGATTTTGCCCTAATCAACCCCTAAAGCGGTGAACCTACAATCGGGGTGGATTATACATCCCGTTGTATTTCCTGTGTTCGTTTAGTTGCAAGATTAATTTTTGGTACATAGGTGTCTTTTTAAAATATCTCGAAATGGTATTGACAGTTTTTTGAAATTTCACCCCTAAAGGGTGAAAAGGGGTGAATTGTGATTTCAAGGATTCCTTAAAATCTCTTAGGACCAATAAGATATCGACTTGCTTTTTGCTTACAAAAATTACCCATACAAATACCGAAACACCAATTTCAGGATTTTGTCCTAATCAACCCCTAAAGGGGTGCATCTACAATCGGGGTAAATTATACATCCCGTCGTACTTCGTGTGTTCGTTTAGTTGCAACATTACTTTTTCGCACATTGGTGTCTTTTTAAAATATCTCGAAATGGGTTTGACAGTTTTTTAAAATTTCACCCCTAAGAGTTGGAAAGGGGTAAATTGTGATTTCAAGGATTCCTTAATATCTCTTAGGATCAATAAGATATCGACTTGCTTTTTGCTTACAAAGATTGCCCATACAAATACCGAAAAACATATTTCAGGTTTTTGTCCTAATCAACCCCTAAAGGGGTGGTTTTACAATCGGGGTGAATATCCCGTCGTATTTCCTGTGTTCGTTTAGTTGCAACATTACTTTTTGGCACATAGGTGTCTTTTATAAAATATCTCGAAATGGTTTTGACAGTTCTTTAAAATTTCACCCCTATAAGGTGAAAAGGGGTGAATTATGATTTCAAGTATTCCTTTATATCTCTTAGAACCAATAAAATATCGACTTGCTTTTTACTTACAAAAATTACCATTACAAATACCGAAAAACATATTTCAGGATTTTGTCCTAATCAACCCCTAAAGGGGTGGATTTACAATCGAGGTGAATATCCCTTCGTATTTCCTGTGTTCGTTTAGTTGCAACATTACTTTTTGGCACATAGGTGTCTTTTTACAATATCTCGAAAAGATTTTGATAGTTTTTTAAAATTTCACCCCTAAAGGATGAAAAAGGGTGAATTGGGATTTCAAGGATTCCTTAAATCTCTTAGGGCCAATAAGATATTGACTCGCTTTTTGCTTACAAAGATTACCCATACAAATACCGAAAAAGTTATTTCAGGATTTTGTCCTAATCAACCCCTAAAGGGGTGGATCTACAATCGGGGTGGATTATACATTCCGTTGTATTTCCTGTGTTCGTTTAGTTGCAACATTACTTTTTGGCACATAGGTGTCTTTTTAAAATATCTCGAAAACGTTTTGACAGTTTTTTTAAATTTCACCCCTAAAGGGTGAAAAGGGGTGAATTGTGATTTCAAGGATTCCTTAATACCTCTTATGACCAAGATATCGACTTGCTTTTTGCTTACAAAGACTATCCATGCAAATTCCGAAAAACTTATTTCAGTTTTTTGTCCTAATCAACGCCTAAAGGGGTGGATTAACAGTCGGGGTGAAAATCCCGTCCTATTTCCTGTGTTCGTTTAGTTGCAACATTACTTTTTGGCACATAAGTGTCTTTTTAAAATATTTTGAAATGGTTTTGACAGTTTTTTTAAATTTCACCCCAAAAAGGTGAAGAAGGGTGAATTATGATTTTAAGGCATCTTTTATGTCTCTTAAGACTAATAAGATATCGACTTGGTTTTTGCTTACAAATACTACCCATGCAAAAGCCAAAAAAATTATTTCAGGATTTTGTCCTGATCAATGCCTAAAGGGGTAAATATACAATCGGGATTAATTATACATCCCGTCGTTGTTCCTGTGTTCATTTAGTTGCACCATTACTTTTTGGAACATATGTGTCTTTTTAAAATATTTGGAAATGGTTTTCTCAGTTTTTTTTAAATTTCGCCCCTAAAAGGTGAAAAGAGGAAGTGTGATTTCAAGGATTCCTTAATATCTCTTAGGATCAATAAGGTATCGACTTAGTTTTTGCTTACAAAGATTACCCATGCAAATATCGAAAAACTTATTTCAAGATTTTATCCTGATCAATCCGTAAAGGGGTGAATCTATATTCTGGGTGAATTATATATCCCATCGTATTTTATGTGTTTGTTGAGTTATAACATTCCTTTTTGGCAAATAGGTGTCTTTTTAAAATGTCCCGAAATGGTTTTGACAGTTTTTTAAAATGCACCCTTAATGAGGTTAGCGGATATTTTTATTCGATAGAACGTTCCTTTGACATAGATATATGAAATTCGCAAAGTTGATTCCTTCCATGACGTTAGTACCTAACATACATACAATAACATAGAATAATTTTTAAAAAAATTATGATTTCGTCCCAATCCACTCCAAACGGGATAAATTATAGTACCCGTAGTTTTTTCTGTTTGTTGAGATAAAACATTCATCTTTGGCATATACGTGCCTTTTTTAAAACACCTTTTTCAAAATCTTTTCAAAAACAAGTGTTTTGACAGTTTTTTTAAGTTTCATCCCTAAAGGGGTAAATTGGTATTTTTTATTCTATAGAAAATCCAATGGATATTAAGACATGAAATTCGGAGCTTACATTCCCTCCATGACGTAGGAGACCAATAAGAAGAGATTTTTCTAAATTCCATTTTTAAGTGGTGAAATGAGGTGAAATTTGATTTAGGGATGCCTCAATATCTCTTAGGCTCAATGAGGTATCGACTTGGTTTTTGCTTACAAATGATACCCATACAAATGTTTAAAACAGAAGTTCACGTGTTTGCCCTAATCAACCCCTAAATGGATGAATATGCATTCGGGGTGAATTATAAAAACCTTTGTATTTCCTGAGTTAAAACACTTCATTTTGGTACATAGGTTTCTATTTAGAAAGAGTTTGACAGTTTTTTTTTAAATATCATCCCTTACGGAGTAAATTGGTATTTTTTATTCGATAGAGCGTCCCTTGACAAAGAGATATGAAATTCGGGAGAAACCCTTCGTATCTCCTGTGCTCCATAAGACCATCAATATACCGTAGCGAAGCACGGGTTTTCAGCTAGTATATATATATATATATTACGCAAAAATATCTGAAGATGTTCAAGCAAACAACGAGATGCGAAGCGAAGCTGTGTCATATGCTGACAAACTAAAATCTAAAGTTAAATCAGATCCTGTCCTAGTAATCAAACCGAAAAAATCCGACCAGAGAAGTGATATTTCCAAAGAAGCCATTAGGAAAAACATTGACCCTCTATCAGCCTCAGTTCTAGGTGTAAGAAATATCAATTGAATGTAAGAACCAACAAGCAATAGACAACTTGAGAGAATCTGTTACCGAAAAGTTAGGCACAGAATATGTAGCAACCATGCCAAAGAAGAAAGCTCCAAGAGTTAAAATATTTGGCCTATCTGAGAAACTAGAACCTGAAGACAGAATACAAATTATTAGCTCAAAATGATTGTTTGAACAATAAAGCTACGGTAAAGATTGTTCATATCGCTAAAGACAACCGAAACGATCATAAATTTATGGCGTACTTGGAAGTCGATGGTGAATCTTACTTCAGGCTGACCGAAGAAGGAAGAGTGAATATCGGCTGGGATAGATACAGAGTATATGGCGCAATAAATATTGAAAGATGTTTTAAATGTAACAAATATGGACACAAAGCCCAGGTTTGCAGAAGCGATACATCATGCCTGAAGTGTACTGGCAATCATGAATTGTACAACTGTCGTTGTGAAGATACAGAAATAAAGTGCAGTAACTGCGTATATAATAAATATATTTTATTTAGCCAATTATCTAAATATACAAAAAAAAAAAATCATACATATTGCCTTAATCATATTAATTACAGAAATAATAGATATTAATAATTAGAATAGATTAATAACAGATAATAGAAAATAAAATAATTGTCCATAAAAATGGAGATCACCACAATGAACCTGAGTTCAGCGCGTGGCGTAGGAAAAAAAAAACAAATATGAAAAGGTAGTGGACGGTAAGCGTAGCTAACAAATAATTAATAAATTAGAATTTAATATCATTATAATCGAGAATAAGAAGTGAGAGAAGAAGATAAATAAAATATTAAAATAGTATAACGTCGGTATTAATTGGCGATTGTAACCATTTCTTTACAATTATTTTATAGTTAAATTTAGTCAAGTTCAAACTATTTGCATTTATGTATTGCTGTAATTTGTTATACACAACATTAATAAAGTGTTTATAGTAATACTTCGATTTCTGTTTGCTATATATTTTTTTTTTATATTTCCCGTAATATTTCCAAAAACGTGTTGCTGGCCAGTGGTTTTGAGAGAAAAAAATTAATTGCACGCCTCTGAATATCGGGAAATTTTTCATTCAACTTTTGTTCGATTTCTATGCAGTATCTACATAATTGGTAAAAAAATTCATGGTGACACATTTTATATTTCCCGTAATATTGCCAAAAACGTGTTGCTGGCCAGTGGTTTTGAGAGTAAAAAAATAATGGCACGCCTCTGAATGTCGGGAAATTTTTCATTCAACTTTTGTTCGATTTCTATGCAGTATCTACATAATTGGTAAAAAAATTTATGGTGACACATTTTATATTTCCCGTAATATTGCCAAAAACGTGTTGCTGGCCAGTGGTTTTGACAGAAAAAAATTAATTGCACGCCTCTGAATATCGGGAAATTTTTCATTCAACTTTTGTTCGATTTCTATACTGTATCTACATAATTGGTAAAAAATTCAAGGTGACACATTTTATATTTCCCGTAATATTTCCAAAAACGTGTTGCTGGCCAATGGTTTTGAGAGAAAAAAATTAATTGCCCGCCTCTGAATATCGGGAAATTTTTCATTCAACTTTTGTTTGATTTCTATGCTGTATCTACATAATTGGTAAAGAATTCAAGGTGACACATTTTATATTTCCCGTAATATTTCCAAAAACGTGTTGCTGGCCAATGGTTTTGGGAGAAAAAAAATAATTGCGCGCCTCTGAATATCGGGAAATTTTTCATTTAACTTTTGTTTGATTTGTATGCTGTATCTACATAATTGGTACAAAAATCAAGGTGACACATTTTATATTTCCCGTAATATTGCCAAAAACGTGTTGCTGGCCAGTGGTTTTGACAGAAAAAAATTAATTGCGCGCCTCTGAATATCGGGAAATTTTTCATTCAAATTTTGTTCGATTTCTATGCTGTATCTACATAATTGGTACAAAAATCAAGGTGACACATTTTATATTTCCCGTAATATTTCCAAAAACGTGTTGCTGGCCACTGGTTTTGAGAGAAAAAAATTAATTGCACGCCTCTGAATATCGGGAAATTTTTCATTCAACTTTTGTTCGATTTCTATGCTGTATCTACATAATTGGTAAAAAATTCAAGGTGACACATTTTATATTTCCCGTAATATTTCCAAAAACGTGTTGCTGGCCAATGGTTTTGAGAGAAAAAAAATAATTGCGCGCCTCTGAATATAGGGAAATTTTTCATTTAACTTTTGTTTGATTTGTATGCTGTATCTACATAATTGGTAACAAATTCAAGGTGACACATTTTATATTTCCCGTAATATTGCCAAAAACGTGTTGCTGGCCAGTGGTTTTGACAGAAAAAAATTAATTGCGCGCCTCTGAATATCGGGAAATTTTTCATTCAACTTTTGTTCGATTTCTATGCTGTATCTACATAATTGGTAAAAAAATCAAGGTGACACATTTTATATTTCCCGTAATATTGCCAAAAACGTGTTGCTGGCCAGTGGTTTTGACAGAAAAAAATTAATTGCGCGCCTCTGAATATCGGGAAATTTTTCATTCAAATTTTGTTCGATTTCTATGCTGTATCTACATAATTGGTAAAAAAATCAAGGTGACACATTTTATATTTCCCGTAATATTTCCAAAAACGTGTTGCTGGCCAGTGGTTTTGAGAGAAAAAAATTAATTGCACGCCTCTGAATATCGGGAAATTTTTCATTCAACTTTTGTTCGATTTCTATGCTGTATCTACATAATTGGTAAAAAATTCAAGGTGACACATTTTATATTTCCCGTAATATTGCCAAAAACGTGTTGCTGGCCAGTGGTTTTGAGAGAAAAAAATTAATTGCACGCCTCTGAATATCGGGAAATTTTTCATTCAACTTTTGTTCGATTTCTATACTGTATCTACATAATTGGTAAAAAATTCAAGGTGACACATTTTATATTTCCCGTAACATTTCCAAAAACGTGTTGCTGGCCTATGGTTTTGAGAGAAAAAAATTAATTGCCCGCCTCTGAATATCGGGAAATTTTTCATTTAACTTTTGTTTGATTTCTATGCTGTATCTACATAATTGGTAAAGAATTCAAGGTAACACATTTTATATTTCCCGTAATATTTCCAAAAACGTGTTGCTGGCCAATGGTTTTGAGAGAAAAAAAATAATTGCGCGCCTCTGAATATCGGGAATTTTTTATTTAACTTTTGTTTGATTTGTATGCTGTATCTACATAATTGGTAAAAAAATCAAGGTGACACATTTTATATTTCCCGTAATATTGCCAAAAACGTGTTGCAGGCCAGTGGTTTTGAATTTTTTAAAATTTGGTTACTTATAAATGTTTATTATGGTAAAACAGATTCTTTTATTAAAAATAGTATAAATTATGTTTAAATATGTTGCATTTTTAAGAGTAAATTGACATTATCTGTAAAAAGCAAGCAGTTTATCCAACTGCGGTACTTGATTTGGTCCGCTGTAATTTACCGTGCCGTGCTGATTAGTGGCTGGCAAATCCATGGCTTACTTCACACGCATTTAAAATTAGCATTTTTAATGCAAAAAAAAAACAGCGGAAGACCTTCATGATGATAAAAAAAAACTTTCATCCTATAGTAATCAATTATATAAAGAAATAATATATTAAAATGACATCTGGGTATTTAATACTTCAAGATTTAACACAAATAAAATTACGCGATTACTAAATATCGAATATTATTCTGTCTTATCTATCCTCTTAATACATTGTACTTTATACTTTCGTTAATATAGTTAGTAAAATAGTTAATAACATACTGTTTCCAGAATTAAAATAACAAAGATAGGTTTAACATTTAAAACGTTCGAACGACCCTTAAAATATATTTTTCAAATTTTTTCAACTGTAAAAGATACTGAAAAAATGTAAAAGTAAAAGTTATTTCTTTTGAAAACCTCTATCCAAAGATACTCAATATGACATACGTTCCCATATAACACTTCGAAACTGTCCTTAATATCCTGTACTTCCGGAAAATTTCAATACTACTGTGGCGCCCGCACCGTTCCGGTTCAAAAGAGAAAGGTGCCGGACGTCAACATGGGCAACGAAAAATATTCGTGTGACCCCCCCGGAGTCTGTGTCAAATGTACTAAAACTGATAAGGGAAGTGTTCCCAACATCGAAAAAATAAAAAAATATGTGAAAAGTAGAAGCCGTGTTTATTGGATAACATTTCTAAAATCCGTAAATTAATTTAACTTATTCATGTAATATTTAATTCATTTTGAAGTATTTTGTAAACAATTTAATAAAGAACATTAATTAGAAAGTAAATTACATCAATACATATGGTTTATTCATATATAATATTAATTTAGACCTTATTATTATAAACTTAGAACTACTAGTAAATTTTGATACATATGTCATTTATTGTTTAACCTTTAATAAACATATGTACATATTTTAAATAATTAATGTAAGTAGATATTATAATGTTATAAATGACATTTAAACTATTTATTATTAAAAAATGTTGGTTTTGACTACTGAGGGAAACTTTTTAAATATTTTTCTGTATTCCAGATTATTTTTGCGAAGTTTTTCAAAACTGTTGCTTACAATGAATCTTGATATAAGATGGTCAAATGTGATAAAAAATGAGGAACAAAGAAACACTGTCCGATGTAACACTATAAGGCCTGGATATCAGAACGAGAAAATACGTGCTGGGCACAGTGAAAAAGGTTTTCTTGCTGCGACTTACAATATTTGTAGTGCTACTGCGACCGGATTCAAATGGAAAGACATAATAAAAGTTGTAGTTAACTAAATTAATTTTAATAATTAAATAATAAATGACAGTGCAATAAACTAGTGAAAAAGATACAGGTCTGGTGATCCTGCTATCCAAACAGCATTCTTTTTATATATAAATATGCATACCTAAAGTGTATCTTGGCCAAATCACTAGGCGTTTACTTAAAACTCTACCGGTGGATATGGTACATCGGCCAATCTTTACTATACCCCACTGAACATAACGTTATGTGCTGCCTCTATACAGAAGGCTTAAATAATCCTTAAAAAGGTTAGGTTAGGCTAGGCTTTAGCCAGAATACTAGTTATGTTAGAATAGTTTAGCTAGAATAAGGTTATATTGAGTGGGGTATAGTAAATCTTCCCCAGTAAATCTATCGGTCGGTAAACAGCTACATGCTTATACACGTTCACCGAACTTGTTTTCGAACGCAGTTGATGTTCCCGGTATCTGCCGGTAGAGTTTTCGTAAACGCCTTATTGCAATTCTAAGCTTACCTTAATTTGGCAGGTTAACGGCGTATTTTTATTTTAAATTATTAAATAAACATTGTCATGACATGCCGTCACAAAAATTCGCATACCAATGTGTTAAACTATATATATTGTAATAAATACTTAAATTTATGCAGTGACAATATTCAACCGGTACGAGCATATCAGTTCTTAAAATATTGAAATACTTTCATACTGGTTGTTAAAATGAATAGTAGGATAACAGGTGCAGAAAAAGATTTCACTTAGTTTCTACTTTTGGCAAATGACCACATCAACAATTTTTAAAAATCAACAAATTGTATGATAATTATTAAAATAATTAGGGCTACAACTACAGTTAATTTTTTTTTTTCTCGTCAGATTTTTTAGTGTTTTATTTATTTTTTTTATCTAACTGGTTTATTATTTTGAATATATGCCCTGCATATACGTACGATAAATGTTTTCAAATAATAAACATGTATGTAAAATATATTTTATATTGTAATATTTTGTGAAGATTAATGTAAGAAAAAGTTAATGTTTTTTTAGAATAATAAAGTGTATTGATTATTATTTATGAATGTTTTATTTCAAGGGAAGCGAATATTAAGAGCGATGTTGGCCGTAAACCTAAATATTTTGAGAATATGAAAAATTCCAAATTTTAACATAGTTTTGAAAAGATTTGATTACGTTTTGAATATTTCTAATCGTATCAAGAATTTTGTATTCTGTTTATTTAGGTAATTTCAATCAAATTTCTGATTGCGGTTATATGAGTAATGGTTTTCCACAAATAATTGATTACAAAAATAATCATTATTTAACAGTTCTGGTTAAATATAATTTATATGGAGACTATAGTTGTCTCACTATCCTCTTTTTCAAGTCGCTGTATGTATGTTATTTTAAATATAATGGATTTACATATTTCCTAATTTCCTTTTTATAATTAATATCATTCAGGTACATCCAATCCGCAGTTGTACAGTTTCTAGTTACAATATAAAACAAATTTAATCACTTAAAGGCCTTTACCCGCGGACTAGAGTTTAAGAATCAATGATTACAAATTCATTGCAAAAATGTATAAAAATAAATCAGTTAAAAGAGTTAAATGTTCTAAATTTCCATGCATATCTTGTAGACTAGGTTGTCGTAGGTAAAATTATATTCTACTGATATATCAGATTTAAAAATATCAGTTATTATGTAAGGCATTTTTTTAATTAAATGTCTTTAATATTCGAGATATTTGTTTCGAATTATTATTGGCGTATTTATTCTCGGCCTCTAACACTTTTGAACTCCTTCAGTTTAATGTTTTTCTTAAACTATATTAATAATCTATATATTTGTTTTCTCTCCAATTCTAAGTATTATTCGCTTTACAATAATAGAAACGTATTTCATGGATCAATATGTTCTTACTTATATGTTCAATTAAAGTATTTAATTATAAAACAGATTTTAATTTGTAATTGGCGCTATTTTGCGTGCAGTACGACAATATTACAAAAAAAAAGTGGAAAAACATTTAACTTTTATCTAGTGGTAACATTGTAGAGGCAAAATCTGTAGAACTAAAATTTATTATTTGAAGGCAATCGTTAAAAATATAGTAGTACTACTGTAGGAAATATAATGATGTTATATGTGTTATAAGAGTAGTATATTGGAATTTTATGGAACAAAACTTATGATAAAATCAATAATTTCATCATTGTTATCGTGTAATAGGGATAACTTCTAGTAACTAGTAACTTCTCATTACCGTTGGCAAAATTTCAGTGTTCCCAACTTAATTTCTTTTTTTTTTTTTCGGACCGGTGACCCAAGCCCCCCCCCCGCACGTGACGGGAATAAAGAATTGTACAGGAGGCGTAAGGTGGCTGCAGGCGCACCGAAATACCTCAGACTAATGAGAGAGCTGGCTAAAAACAGGCGAGTTACTCCAGTGCAGTTCGCGAATACAAAAAAGGGAGACAGGTAGGTATAGACGTACTTCACTTCAAGGGGTTACTCTCGAAGACTTACACAAGTTGGAATGATGTTAGCCCTCGGAACATATAGGTAGAAACGGCGAGGCCCACAGTGTGAATAAGGAGGAATAAACGACCACCAACCTTTCCTCTTGAGTCCCTAAACAAACGAGGAACCTACGGGCTGCACTTGAGTAACCGGAGAAATTATCGAATTAATGTTACTAACAAAATTTAAATTAGGAAAAAGTATTGAATTTATTTTAGCCAGTCTCATTCGAATATTACCATAACAGGCGTGATAGATAAAATAATTTACAGAAATTTATGGATCACCCGGTAGACGTGTGATAAAAATTCTACAATTTAAAGGTGCAAATTGTAGTCGAAGCACACATAAATTTTCTTGGCGTTGATAGTTTCTCCCCGACACAACCAAATTACATTGGGGTGAGAAACTTAAGACACAAAAATTATTCTCAATTGTAAACGGTTATAAATATACAGTATACAAAAAATATGCACTAAACTGGTACATATGAGCGAACCAACAGTTTGTATATAACGAAGAAAATATTAATAGTTAATAATGAACAATTAAACTCTAAGAAAACAAGAAATATGCAAATATATACAAACTGTTGACTAGCTATGGCCAAACTGGCATGCGTAACAAAAAAGTTAACCCCCAATTGCAAATGCAACAATAGAAATACAATAAATGGGCAGGTTAACTAAATGTAAAACAATTAGTAATAAATTATCTAAATGAAAATATAAAGAAGTACGCCACTGGTGTCGTCCGAAACACGCTGTGGGTACACAAGTAGTCTCAACCGACTAGAATTATGAAATTAACAATAATAAATAAATAATATTTAAAGAATTAATAATATTTGAATTTAAAATGTATTTACAACACTAAATACATTACAAGATGCCGTAAAAAACGGGCAATCTGGTATGGCGTATCAGATACACCCACACACACAAAAATTTAGGGGTTGTAAGCTCCTAAATAGCAAAATATAAACTATCCTTTGTTCAAAACACGTGGTTTTGGAAACAAAGGAATTGTGATTAAAGTGAAAATAAATGTGATTTTCTACTTACACGTATCTTATTTACAAATAAGATTGAAAAAGAGAGATACTTAGGTGACCGCTGAGGGTGTAGAAAATCCCTTGGAATGCAGTGATCCAGGAAGAATCTGGATGGTCCGAAATTCTTCTGGTATGCTGGCAGGTAGCCAGATAATCGCGCGGATTATTTTGAAGTCAGAGATCCGCAAATCTTCCGACTTGATTGGCGCTAATGGCCCACAACGTTCGAATGTAGAACGTAAAAAATCGCGAAACAATATATGTAGGTGTGTACACTGACAAGTTTGCTGCAATAGTAATGTTTTTTGCGGCCAAATCACTGCATTAACCGTAACCGACCGGTCCGAACTTACAATTCGGACGGGAACGTTCGATTACAATTGAAATATAAGAATATTATACCGGGTGTCTGGAAAATAGCGCACAATATTTTCCACCCAGGTAATAATATTTTTGTTTGCGCTCCACGGGCGCAACAACTACCATTTAATGTTATGTATAAATTTTAGTTCAAAAATGTTTCCCAACTTGTTCACACGTTATATATATATATATATATATATAATTTCGGGGGGTCCCATGCCAGAAAAGGTTGAGAAACACTGGTATACATGACACATAGAATGAAAGAATGAAAATATAATTCCAACAATTCCAACTGGTTATTAAATTTACGCTCTTAAATATTAAATGCCATATTTGCCAAGTTAGTATTTTTCGGGTATTATGTGCTGGTCAAAGAGTTGTATAAGCATGCCAAATTTCAACTCTCTAGGTTTACCCGTTTGGCTATAATTTTTACCGAACAGACAGACAGACAACAAAATGATGGTATAAGGGTTTTTTGGTCATACCTACAAAACCCTAAAAAAGGTTTATAGTTTACATTTTTCGAATTGGGATTTAACTATAAAATACCGATATCCTGTTTTGAAAATCTGGCAATTCTGATGCAATCTGAGGTCAACTAAATCAAAGGAAGTGTAGATAATTTAATAGATAAATACAATTTAAGCAAACTAAATAATCTACACTATAAAAATATTTTTTAGTTTTATGCATGTCATATTTGATCAAAATTACAAATATGATATAAAATAACCGCAAAAAGAAACAACTCAAAACATATTTTTTTGTAAATCTATTTTATTAGACAAAAACAGTCAACAACCTGGGTGATAAGCAATATAAAAGGAACAGGTTGTGGCTCGAGCGACCATCATCAGTCACTGATTGATTGTCAAGTTGAACTGAAGTCCTTGCATCATGTTTGGGTGTACTGAAAAAGAGCAGTTACAACAGCAGAAAACTGGCCCAAATTATGAAGAGGTTGCGTTACGGGCCGCGCTATGCTCCAAGCAATTTTTCACAATTACCTGTCAGAACGTGATTTTGGGCAACCCAGAAGTGATGGGACAGGAGGCTTTAAAGCAGCAGGACGTCCCAGAACCCATACTGCAGAAATCTTCAGAATCTGAACGCAGGTATTTAACATTAAATTTAATGTTCATTATATTCTGTTAATACGTTGACTGCCATGTCACCGATATTTGACGACGTGTCTGTTTCATTGTTGCCTAAGTCATCAAATATTGGTGACAAGATCTTTTTAAATTGTTTTGTCTGCATTATTTTGGAACTTTCAGTGCAGTTTAAATTGCCGGATTCTAAGGTTGGCAGCTCTTCGAGAAATAATTTTTACTATAAGCAGTTCACTTTTGCAAGAACAAACTATGGTCTATTTCAAATTAGAAAAAAGTAGATACCGTTGCAAACCGAATACGATTTACAATGGACAAATACACTATAGCGGTAAATTTAAAATAAGTTACAACTAGGGCATGGGCATAGTAACTGGGTCAGCAAGTGATTTTTTAATTTAAAAAAGGTTAATAAGATATTGAAATAAACCAGGCAGATAATACACTTACGTTATTTATACGACATAAATTCAGTTT
This sequence comes from Liopterus haemorrhoidalis, assembly GCA_963971575.1. Taxonomy (NCBI): domain Eukaryota; kingdom Metazoa; phylum Arthropoda; class Insecta; order Coleoptera; family Dytiscidae; genus Liopterus; species Liopterus haemorrhoidalis. The sequence continues at coordinate 20,875,911 of OZ020623.1, forward strand.
AATGGGAAATTTGAAAAATTTGGCGATTTGGCTAAGAGTTTAAATAAAGCAATAAAGTCAAACAGTATATCTTCAGAGCTAAAGTTCTTATTTAAATATTTATTGTGAATAAAAACTAAAAATATATGTATATATGAAGGACTAAAAATTATATCAATAATTGGGCACTATCAGTTGGGCTGTCTTTTGGCCTCACATTAGTCCTCTATCTTGATCTGTTAATTGTCAAGTGTCAAAAAGTATTTATATGTCAGGTAACCTAAAATATATATATTTGCGTAAAAACAAATTACATGGAGAATTTTCTCCATGAAATCTACGCCAAGAATATAAATAAAAGTCTAAATAAGTACAAAATAACAAAACCTACGAAAAAAATAAAATAATATAAAAATATATAATATATATTTCCAATGTACGACACTGAACATCTGTCAACTTGGACTAAAAACAATATTTTAACAGTGTAATAGGGATGACGTTCTAAACCAATCCGAAGCAAGGAAAAACAGCTCCTATCTTTTTACACACATTTTTCTAAAGTGACATAGAGCATAGATCTGGTTATTTTGGTGATTTTATAGTGTACTAGCTGAAAACCCGTGCTTCGCTACGGTAATTGATGGTCTCATTGGCATAAAATCCGGAGTTTGTTTTTAAACTTGTGTATGGGTAACCTTTGTAACAAAAAATCTAGTCGATATCTCATCTGTCCTAAGAGATATTGAGGAATCCGTGAAAACGCATTTTACTCCTTTTCACCAGATAGGGGTCGAACTTGAAAAAAAATCCTTTCTTAGTGGGTTCTTACGTCATACTGAAAAATTTACTCTCCGAATTTTTTATTTCTAACAAAAAAATACTAATTTACCCTTTAGGAGTGAAAGAAAACTGTCAAAACACATATATGCCAAAATGGAATGTTATAACTCAACAACCGGTGGAAATACAAAGGGTTCTATAATTCACCCCGAATGTAGATTCACCCCTTAAGGAGTTGATTAAGATAAAATCGTGCAATTCATTTTTCGACATTTATATGGGTAATCTTTATAAGCAAAAACCAAGTCTATATCTTATTGATCCTAGAAGATATTAAGGCGTCCTTGAAATCACAATTCCCTCTTTTCACCCTTTAGGGGTGATATTTGTTAAAGGTAAAAAACTGTTAAAACCATTTCGAGACATTTTAAAAAGACACCTATGTGCCAAAAAGAAACGTTATAACTCAACAAACACGGGAAATACGACGCGATGTATAATCTACCCCGTTTGTAGAATCACCCCTTTAGGGGTTGATTAGGACGAAATCCTGAAATAAGTTTTTTGGCATTTGTATGGATAATTTTTGTAAGCAGACACCAATTCGATATATTATGGGTCCTAAAAGAATTAAGGAATTACTGAAATCACATTTCACCCCTTTTCACCCTTAAGGGGTGATATTTTAAAAAACGGTCAAACCCATTTCGATATATTTTAAAAAGACACCTATGTGCCAAAAAGTAATGTTGCAACTAAACGAACACAGGAAATACGACGGGATGTATAATTCATCCCGATTGTTGATCCACCCCTAAAGGGGTTGATTAGGACAAAATCCAACAATTGGTTTTTCGGTATTTGCTTGGGTAGTTTTTGTAAGCAAAAACCAAGTCGATATCTTATTGGTCCTAAAAAATGTTAAACAATCCTTGAAATCACATTTTACCCCTTTTTACCCTTTAGGGGTTAAATTTAAAAAAATTGTCAAAACCATTTCGAGATATGTTATAAATACGCCTACGTGCCAAAAAGAAACCTTATAACTCAACAAACACAGGGAATACGACGGGATGTATAATTCACCCCAATTGTAGATCCACCGTTTAGGGGTTGATTAGGAGGGGTTGATTATTGGTCGTAAGAGATATTAAGGAATCCTTGAAATCACAATTCACCCCTTTTCACCCTTTAGGGGTGAAATTAAAAAAAACTGTCAATACCATTTCGAGATATTTTAAAAAGACACCTATGTGCCAAAAATTAATGTTGCAACTAAACGAACAGAGGAAATACGACGGGATGTATAATTCACCTTGATTGTAGATCCATCCCTTTAGGGGTTGATTAGGACCAAATCCTGAAATAAGTTTTTCAGTATTTGTATGGGTAATCTTCGTAAGCAAAAAGCAAGTCGATATCTTATTGGTCCTAAGAGATATTAAGGAATCCTTGAAATCACAATTCATCCCTTTTCACCCTTTAGGGGGTAATTTTAAAAAAATGTCAAAACTATTTCGAGATATTTTAAAAAGGTACCTACGTGCCAAAAAGTAATGTTGCAACTAAACGAACACAGGAAATACGGCGGGATGTATAATTCACCCCGATTGTAGATCCACTCCTTAAGGGGTTGATTAGGACAAAATAAAAAAATTGGTTTTTCGGAATTTGCAAGGGTAGTTTTTGTAAGCAAAAACCAAGTCGATATCTTATTGGTGTTAAAAAATATTAAACAATCCTTGAAATCACATTTCACCCCTTTTCACACTTTAGGGGTTAAATTTAAAAAAGTTGTCAAAACCATTTCGAGATATTTTAAAAAGACGCCTATGTGCCAAAAAGAAACCTTATATCTCAATAAACATAGGGAATAAGACGGGATGTATAATTCATCCCGATTGTTGATCCACCCCTAAAGGGGTTGATTAGGACAAAATCCAACAATTGGTTTTTCGGTATTTGCTTGGGTAGTTTTTGTAAGCAAAAACCAAGTCGATATCTTATTGGTCCTAAAAAATGTTAAACAATCCTTGAAATCACATTTTACCCCTTTTTACCCTTTAGGGGTTAAATTTAAAAAAATTGTCAAAACCATTTCGAGATATGTTATAAATACGCCTACGTGCCAAAAAGAAACCTTATAACTCAACAAACACAGGGAATACGACGGGATGTATAATTCACCCCAATTGTAGATCCACCGTTTAGGGGTTGATTAGGAGGGGTTGATTATTGGTCGTAAGAGATATTAAGGAATCCTTGAAATCACAATTCACCCCTTTTCACCCTTTAGGGGTGAAATTAAAAAAAACTGTCAATACCATTTCGAGATATTTTAAAAAGACACCTATGTGCCAAAAATTAATGTTGCAACTAAACGAACAGAGGAAATACGACGGGATGTATAATTCACCTTGATTGTAGATCCATCCCTTTAGGGGTTGATTAGGACCAAATCCTGAAATAAGTTTTTCAGTATTTGTATGGGTAATCTTCGTAAGCAAAAAGCAAGTCGATATCTTATTGGTCCTAAGAGATATTAAGGAATCCTTGAAATCACAATTCATCCCTTTTCACCCTTTAGGGGGTAATTTTAAAAAAATGTCAAAACTATTTCGAGATATTTTAAAAAGGTACCTACGTGCCAAAAAGTAATGTTGCAACTAAACGAACACAGGAAATACGGCGGGATGTATAATTCACCCCGATTGTAGATCCACTCCTTAAGGGGTTGATTAGGACAAAATAAAAAAATTGGTTTTTCGGAATTTGCAAGGGTAGTTTTTGTAAGCAAAAACCAAGTCGATATCTTATTGGTGTTAAAAAATATTAAACAATCCTTGAAATCACATTTCACCCCTTTTCACACTTTAGGGGTTAAATTTAAAAAAGTTGTCAAAACCATTTCGAGATATTTTAAAAAGACGCCTATGTGCCAAAAAGAAACCTTATATCTCAATAAACATAGGGAATAAGACGGGATGTATAATTCACCCCGATTGTAGATCCACCCCTTAAGGGGTTGATTAGGACAAAATCAAAAAATTGTTTTTTCGGCATTTGCAAGGGTAGTTTTTGTAAGCAAAAACCAAGTTGATATCTTATTGGTGTTAAAAAATATTAAATAATCTTTGAAATCACATATCACCCCTTTTCACCCTTTAGGGGTTAAATTTAAAAAAGTTGTCAAAAGCATTTCGAGATATTTTAAAAAGACGCCTATGTGCCAAAAAGAAACCTTATATCTCAATAAACACAGGGAATACGACGGGATGTATAATTCACCCCGCTTGTAGATCCATCCTTTAGGGGTTGATTAGGACAAAATCCTGAAATATATTTTTCGGTATTTGTATGAGTAATCTTTGTAAGCAAAAAGCAAGTCAATATCTTATTGGATCTAAGAGATTTAAGGAATCCTTGAAATCACAATTCACCCCTTTTCACCCTTTAGGGGTGAAATTTAAAAAAACTACCAAAACCGTTTCGAGATATTTTAAAAAGACACCTATGTGCTAAAAAGTAATGTTGCGGCTAAACGAACACAGGAAATAAGACGGAATGTATAACTCACCCCGATTGTAGATCCACCTCTTTAGGGGTTGATTAGGACAAATTCCTGAAATAAGTTTTTCGGTAATTGTATGGATAATCTTTGCAATCAAACAGTAAGTCCATATCTTATTGGTCCTAAGAGATATTAAGGAATCCTTGAAATCACAATTCACCCATTTTCAACCCTTAGGGGTGAAATTTTAAAAAACTGTCAAACCCATTTCGAGATATTTTAAAAAGACACCTATGTGCCAAAAAGTAATGCTGCAACTAATGAACACAGGATATACGACGGGATGTATAATTCACCCCGATTGTAGATCCACCCCTTTAGGGGTTGATTAGGACAAAAACGTGAAATATGTTTTTCGGTATTTGTATGGGTAATCTTTGTAAGCAAAAAGCAAGTCCATATCTTATTGGTCCTAAGAGATATTAACAAATCCTTGAAATCACAATTCACCCATTTTCAACCCTTAGGGGTGAAATTTTAAAAAACTGTCAAACCCATTTCGAGACATTTTAAAAAGACACCTATGTGCCAAAAAGTAATGCTGCAACTAATGAACACAGGAAATACGACGGGATGTATAATTCACCCCGAATGTAGATCCACCCCTTTAGGGGTTGATTAGGACAAAAACCTGAAATATGTTTTTCGGTATTTGTATGGGTAATCTTTGTAAGCAAAAAGCAAGTCGATATCTTATTGGTTCTAAGAGATATTAAGGAATACTTGAAATCATAATTCACCCCTTTTCACCCTATAGGGGTGAAATTTTAAAAAACTACCAAAACCGTTTCGAGATATTTTAAAAAGACTCCTATGTGCTAAAAAGTAATGTTGCAACTAAACGAACACAGGAAATACGACGGAATGTATAACTCACCCCGATTGTAGATCCATCCCTTTAGGGGTTGATTAGGACAAATTCCTGAAATAAGTTTGTCGGTAATTGTATGGATAATTTTTGCAAGCAAACAGTAAGTCGATATCGTATTGGTCCTAAGAGATATTAAGGAATCCTTGAAATCACGATTCAACCCTTTTCCACCCTTAGGGGTGAAATTTTAAAAAACTGACAAACCCATTTCGAGATATTTTAAAAAGACACCTTTGTGCCAAAAAGTAATGCTGCAATTAATGATCACAGGAAATACGACGGGATGTATAATTCACCCCGATTGTAGATCCACCCCTTTAGGGGTTGATTAGGACAAAACCTGTAATATGTTTTTCGGTATTTGTATGGGTAATCTTTGTAAGCAAAAAGCAAGTCGATATCTTACTGGTTCTAAGAGATATTAAGGAATACTTGAAATCATAATTCACCCCTTTTCACCCAATAGGGGTGAAATTTTAAAAAACTACCAAAACCGTTTCGAGATATTTTAAAAAGACACATATGTGCCAAAAAGTAATGTTGCAACGAAACGAAAACAGGAATTACGACGGGATGTATAATTCACCCTGATTGTAGATCCACCCCTTTAGGGGTTGATTAGGACAAAATCCTGAAATTGGTGATTCGGTATTTGTATAGGTAATCTTTGTAAGCAAAAAGCAAGTCGATATCTTATTGGTCCTAAGAGATATTAAAGAATCCTTAAAATCACAATTCACCCCTTTTCACCCTTTAGGGGTGAAATTTCAAAAAACTGTCAATACGATTTCGAGATATTTTAAAAAGACACCTATGTGCCAAAAAGTAATCTTGCAACTAAACGAACACAGGAAATACAACGGGATGTATAATCCACCCCGATTGTAGGTTCACCCCTTTAGGGGTTGATTAGGGCAATATCCCGAAATTGGTTTTTCGGCATTTGTATGGGTAATACTTGTAAGCAAAAACTAAGTCGATATCCCATCGGCTCTAAGAGATATTAAGTAATTCGTGAAATCACATTTCACCCCTTTTCATCCCTTAGGAGTGGAATTTCGAAAAATCCCTTCTTATTGGGTGCTTACATCATGAAGGGAATGTACTCTCCGAATTTTAAGTTTCTAGGCCCAGGGGTTTGGGCTGGGCGGTGATGAGTGAGTCAGTCAGTCAGGACACTGCCTTTTATATATATAGATTACTGACTTTTAGAAACTTGATTATATTGTGAAAAAGGCTTTGCAGTTTAGGGTTCTGTTTGTATTATTTTAGGTTAGTATTATATTTACAAAATATTTAAGATGTCACTATTCAAAATGAAATATGACAAATGATATTTTTGTAAATGACATATTTAGAATATGACTTTTCAAATTATTTTTCTGTAATACCAACGTGACATACAGTTTCAGAGGGGCAAACTGTTGAAAACAAAATTTCCTCCTAAGTTTGTTCTTACAAAAGTGAACGGCTTATATACCATACATGTATAAAAAAGTGGCATATTTGTCAAGAACCATAAAATTATACATAAAGAACCAAATTTGATATAAATAAAATAGTCAAAATAATTATTTGTATTTAAATTCTAATCGCCTGACATGTTTAGGGTTTTGTAGGTATGACCCAAGATTATTAAAGTATAAGGTTGTCTCGTAACTTGTAGTGGTGGGGGTAAATAGACAAGCTACGCGTCATCCGTATGCTAACGAGACGTCAGTTTTTGTTCATTGTATATTTTATATGCACGTGAAGTCTGATTTTTGGCTATAAATATAAAAATAATGATTAATTTTTTTGTGCCAAATTTCGTTAAAATACGTTCAGCCGTTTTTAAAAACAGATATAACCTTCAATTTTATTAATTACTATACTATTTATTATTAATTATTATATTACTATATTAATTTTTTTCTTCGATAAATACATATTTGTTTATATTTTTCGCGGAATATATTTTTGAAGTCTCAATATTTTTCGTACTTATGTTCAGTTCTCTTATTCAGCCGCTTGGCCACAATTTCTACCGAACGAACACTAATGTGGCGGTATAAGGATTTCTTGATTATACCTACGAAACCCTAAAAATAACATGGAAATATGCATTTTCTGTTAATTTCAACACTAATCATAATAAAATATAGCTTATATGTTAATTTTATAAGTTTAATATGTTAAATTTATTAAAATTTAATTTCATAGGGCCTTAAAGGGGGAATGTGCCCCCAGTGCCCTCCATAAATACGCCACTATTGTTCAATACATCTTATATTAGTTTTTTTTGTTTGTAAAACATCATAATCTCAAAAATACCTAAGAATATCATTGATATTCACATTCATCTATAAAATAAAACCAAATACTGATTTTTAGACCGCGGCTGTCTCCAAAACTACTTTTTTTAATTATATTTCTACTATTTCTACTCTATTTCACGTTTGTGGTATCGTCCATTTCACGTTTGAGCCCCCCCCCTTGGCTGCGCCACTGACATAATTGTTTATATTTATTTCGGGATATGTTTTTTTGAACTCTCAATATGTTTCCTATATGTTGTATAAGCATTCCAAATTTCAACTTTCTATGTTAAGCCGTTTGGCTATAATTTCTACCATACATACAGACAGACACATGAGTGATGTTATAGGGTTCTTTTTTTTGTCATATCTACAAAACCCTAAAAACTAATTATTTTACTGTGATTATAGCACAAATATTGCTAGATATCCAGAAAATATTGATTTCTTATACTTATTAAATACCTACAAAACCCTGAAAATAAAGTGACCCTAGTTTTAGTTACAAATTCACTACGTAAGCTCGCAAAGGGGGGGGGGGATTATTCAAATATAATTGTTTGGTCAATTTTTTTTTTTGATACAAATTATATACAGTAAATAATAATAATTTATAATAAATGAAAATTTCCAATCATAGATAATTAACTTATATTATTAAAAGGATCATTATTAAATTCACAGTATTTTTTTAAATGAATTAAAATTTATTCATTAAAATTACTTGGTAGAAAACTGTGTATATTTTTCCGAACTATGAATCTTTTTGAGTAGGTGTTTTTTTCTTTAAAGCATTTTATAAAAATCCACACAGTTGTCTTCATAATTTACTAATCAGTAATATTGCTTTTAATGTGTCTACATCAAGTTGAATCTTGTCACTTGTCCAAAAGCTATTCATCAAGGAAAATACCCTATCGGTAGATTTTTTTTAGTTCATGTTTTGTAAAAATAATATGTATATTAAATATAAATATTAAAAATAAGTACCTTTTCTAAAATTCGGGACAGTTCTGGACAAAAAACCCGAAATCGGGACGCAAAGCGGAAATTCAGGACTGTCCCGGCCAATTCGGGACGTATGGTCACCTTACTGAAATGTGTGAAAATTCACACTTTACACCCCCTTGCACCCTCTCACGGCACCCATGCCTTGTGGCATATACTTAACTAGTGTTATTTCAGATGTGCTGACTGCGGAAATAAAATCAAGGAGAGCGAAGGAGAAAGATGTACTTGGTGTGTTATCGTAAAGAAGTTAAAGGATGAACCGAACACTACTGGAACAGAGTGCGAGAACAAAGGAAAAGGTTGTCCATATCGACTGACAGGCAATAAAGTAATCTCTGCACATCAGATCAATTTCTGCAAGTATAAAGAACACCTATGTCACTATTGCCAACAGAAAATACCATTAGGCACATCACGTGCTGACCACACAGTGAAGATCCATGGTACCGAATTGATCGCTATTGTAAATGATGATTCGGCTACCGTAGATTTTTCTATACAGCCACATTACGGTTGGAATACTTATTATATACATGTGCGCAATCTGGTTATTTATATGTGGATCCAATACAAGTCTAATAAACTCATTGATTTCTATCTGGATGCAGTTGGAGATAACCGTGGTGGCGATTTTATGACTATCACAGCTGCTATCACTAATCCCAATACAATGCAGTTACTTACAACACCGCATATTCCTACTAATGCTGTTAATACTTTTGACTGGGAACTTTTAGATTTTGCTGTAAGCAGTTTAAATTTGCTAAACAGGTCTAAATTAGACATTAATCTAACTATAAATGTAAAGAAATAACCAAATTAAAGAATCAGTACAATATAAAATACAATTTGTATAGTCTAATAGCGTTAAAATTATAAAAAAGTTAAAATAAAAACACTCGGTTTTCTGCAGCATTAGAATGGGTGCCCATTCTAATGTTGCAGAACACATGATTCACAATAATCATACGTTTGATTTTGACAATGTAAAAATATTACATGTACAACCTAAGGGATTAAAACTGGACATGTTAGAAGCGTTTGAGATTAAAAAGACTGTTTCTAAGAACAAAAATTTAATGAATGAACAACAAGAACTCATTAGTTCTCCGCTTCTAACACCTTTTTAATCCTTTAGGTTTTCCCTTTATTATCTTGTTTGTTGTACCTACCTGTTGGTATATATTTCAGTAATGTATGTAATTTATTTATTCTGAAGATGACTTTGTAAGTCGAAATACGTATCAATACATTAAATAGTAAAAATTAATATCTCTGCCTAAAAAAGTAGAAGGGCCTTTTAATATATCAACTGATGATTTAGGCAAGTTTTGGGTGGGATAAATGCTTTTTTTCAGTCTTTTCTTGGACGTAAAAATTGCAACAAGCAAACATGCATGGGCTTGGATTTTTACCCATTTTTAGGGTTTTGTAGGTATGACCAAAAAACCTTTATACCGTCATTTTGTCGTCTGTCTGTCTGTCTATTCGGTAAAAATTGTAGCCAAACGGCTAAACCTAGAGAGTTGAAATTTGGCACGCTTATACAACTATTTGAGCCGCACATAGGACAATTACTAAAACATCAAAAAATCATATCCCCTTAAAAATATAAACAAATATGTGCTCATCGAAAAAAAACTATTTTTTTTTTAATTCTGAGTTGGGTATCAAATGAAAGCTCTTGGTACGTGGATTAACGATCCAATTTTTATTTTTGCAAACTAAATTATTTTGAAGCGATTTTTGCCCAAATTGTGCAAAAAAAAAATGTCCCACGCCCTGTAGCCCAGATGGTTTAAACTAAAAATCTGAAAAAATTCTAAGTGCTGTAAAATTCTAAGTAATTCTTATGGTGCTGGCTTCTTACCCAACTAAATCAGTTCGATCCCTGCGAGAGGAGACAATATTATTTTTTGTTTTTTTTTTGCATTTTTATTTTGTTTAAATTATTTTTTCAAAATTCTAGTTATATTTTGGCAAATGTTGCATTTAATTTTTAAAAGCGTAAATTTAATAACCAGTGGAAATTGTTGAAATTATAATTTAATTCTGTTTTAATGTACACGAAATCAGAGGGGCGGAGTTTATAACAACCAATGGAAGCCATAGGCGTAATTTTCAAAATCTTAAAGAACCTTGCTATATAAAAAATACTGCACATATTTAGAAACCTAAATAATGGTATTAGGCATTCGAATTAAAATTAACAAAAACATATTTTAACATAAACTTTGTTTTGGCATCCCAAATAATTATCATTCACTTACTAAATGCGAAACCCTGAAATGTGTGAAAATTCACACTTCACATCAATTTTTAGTTTTTGGGTCCATAAAAACCTACGATCCACTTTCTCTCTGCCTCCAAACGTCGTTTCAATTGATATTTTTTTCGATTTAGGTAAATTATGGAATGTTTAAGAAGGATTCTTTCTTATTCACGATTTACATTGCGGCACAGAACAAAATGGATTGTTTTTTCCATGATTCACAAATATAAAACACAAACAAAAAAAAAAAAAAACACGTATTTCTCCATTGAACAAAACAAAACCATGTCACTTTCGTATATTCCGCAAATAGCCACCAGATGTCAGGGCGCTTGGGAAGGTTCCCCTGTTTAGGTTCAGGTTCGGATTCAAATTCAATGTGGTAATTTCAATTCGGTTTCAGGTTCAGGTTCAATAACAGATTTTTTTTAGGTTCAAGAACATACATTTTTTCAGGTTCGGGTTCAATGAAAGTTTTAAATAAAATTATGAGCATACTCTATTTCACTTTGTAACACATAACTAAGAGAGAAACTTCATTTTTTATGTTGTATATTTATATCATCTTAGGGTGATAATTCTGAGATGACACCTTTCAAAATATTTGACAATTAATTGACATTAATAACAATCTTTCGCCGACCGGCGTAGCGTAGTGGCAACACATGTGCTATGCGTTGCGAAGGTCTCGGGTTCGAAGCCCGTTTAGGCATGGAAATTTTCTCAAATAAAAAAAAATTGTCCTGGCTAATTGCCACAGCAGCAAAAGCCATAAATTAAAAAAAAAACAATCTTCCATTTGTAATTTTTAAATCAATATAACCTCAAATTCATAAAAACATATCCATAAAATCAAAGCCAATTTTACAAGTTGACATTCTTCCTAAAGTCCATTTACAACACAACAATCACCAAAGTCACCAGATTTTGTAACGTATTTCAAAATAAAATATACTATAAGCTGTTCACTTTTTTAAGGATAAACTAGATCTAGTTATTTTGGTTACTTTAATAGTGTAATACGGTCAATAAAATATATTTCTTACGCTGTAAAATTGACTTTAGATTTATTAATTCTGATAACTATTAAGAAATAGTCATTTTTTATAATTTTTTAATACCAACTTGACATACAGTTTCAAAGTTGCAAACTATTGAAAACAAATTCTTAGTTTGTTCTTACAAAAATGAACAGCTTATATAAGTTGTTCACTTTTGTAAGGACATCCAGGCATTATTAAAAATATAAAATATTTTAAGTGGGGAAATTGTCGATGATTTTGACATGGATACGGCTATTGTATCTAAATTTAAATACTCGCCTGAAAAGTTCGAAAAAGTCAGAAAAAACAAATTTTTACTATAGAACATTTAGAACAACATTAAGTGGTCAATTGTTTTCAACAGCAGTAGGGTTTTACCTCTATTTTTGGTTAGATTTTTAATTTAAGTCTATGTAGATTCAGAATGTACCACGTCGCTCAATGGAGACTTCTCCGGACTAACTAAGAAAAACAATATTTTTTTTTTTTAGAAATTCGACTTTATTCATCAACATACTCTCCTTCAAGAGTGATACATTCATTTCAACGCTCCTCTAACTTTTCGATGCCTTCTTTGTAGAACGATTTGTCTTTGCCCTCAAAATAGGCCTCGGTTTCAGCAATCATTCTTCATTTCAGTCAAATTTCTTTCCCTGGAGCATCTTTTTGAGGTCTGCAAAAAGCCAGTAGTCGCTGGGGGCCAGATCTGGCGAGTACGGTGGGTGAGGAAGCAATTCATCCAATTTAACCATCGTTTTCATCGACTTATGACACGGGACGTTGTCTTGGTGAAAGAGCACTGTTTTCTTTTGCATGTGAAGCCGTTTTTAGGGTTTTGTAGGTATGACCAAAAAACCCTTATACCGTCATTTTGTCGTCTGTCTGTCTGTCTGTCTGTCTGTCTGTCTGTCTGTCTGTCTGTCTGTCTGTCTGTCTGTCTGTCTGTCTGTCTGTCTATCTGTCTGTCTGTCTGTCTGTTCGGTAAAAATTGTAGCCAAACGGCTAAACCTAGAGAGTTGAAATTTGGCATGCTTATACAACTCTTTGACCCGCACATAGGAAAAATACTAAAACATCTAAAAAACATACCCCCCTAAAAATATAAACAAATATGTGCTCATCGAAAACAAAAATATTTTTTTTAAATTCTGAGTAGGGTATCAAATGAAAGCCCTTGGTACGTGGATTAACGATCAAATTTTTATTTTTGCAAAATAAATTATTTTGATGCGATTTTTGCCAAAATTGTAAAAAAAAAAATTTGTCCCACACCCTGTATGTAAGTTAATACCAATGTTATACCAATGTAAGACACTCACATGCAAAGCGTACGATAGTGTAATGGGTTAGAGCAGCGTTCCGCAACCTTTTGTGTCTCGCGACCCAAAAAATAAAGAGAAAATTATAAACGACCCATGTTGGTAGAAAAACTATATTGCAAAAAAATACAGAACAATTTTATTTTATACTTTAATGGGTCTTCTGTTCCTGATGCTCGTTCACCAATTTTTCTATTCTTGCTTCAATTGATTTAGATAATGCAATCCTCAACGCTGCGTCAATGTTTTGAAGCCGATTTCTATATTTATTTTTAATTGAAGTCAGAGCAGAAAAAGCAGTTTCTGCTAAGTTCGTTGTTGGAAATGGTAGAAGGAGCTGAATTGCCTTTCTGCTCAAATTCGGGTATTCATTATCTAATTTTTTCCAAAATTTGACAACGTCTTTTTGACTGCCAAACTGCGCTTGAAGCAGTTTGTCACTTGAGAATTCGGCTAATTCTTCTTCCTCGGACGAGTTCAATACATTGTTTTCATGAGTGAGAAAAGGATTTTGTATCCACATATTGCCCAAACGGATATCTGCAGATGGAGGAAAGTAATGAAGAAATCTTTCTTTTAAAAAAAGTAAATGGTTTATGATTATATCTGACAATTCATCCTCCCTTATCATTTTATCTTCAACCACTTGATAATAACATTGAAACATGTCAAATCGTGCCTTTTTCATTCGTTTTTCCCAAATATCGAGTTTTTTCAAGAAACCTTCAACTTTACTATGGCACATAAATAACTTTGTCATTGACCCTTGCATTGACATGTTAATTCGTTAACTAATGAAAATATATCAGCAAGATAAGCAACTTTCGCAAGCCATATATTCCTTTTAAAATATTCCGCTAATGGTGATTTTTGATCATTTAAAAATATTTCTATTTCAACTCGCAGGTCGAAAAATCTTTTCAATACTCTTCCTCTTGAAAGCCACCTTATATGGGAATGCAGTAGCAAAACTTTGTGTTCAGAGCCCATCTCATCACACAATATTTCGAAAATTCGAGTCTGAACTGCACTGTTACGTATGTGATTAATAATTTTTACACATTGGTCCATCACAGTATTTAAGTCTTCATTTATATTTTTGGCAACCAGCTGTTCGCGGTGAAGAATGCAATGTGTTTTCATGATATTTTTATGTGAAACTCGTCCTATTTGTTGCACAACTCCTTTATGTTTTCCTACCATCGCCGCTTCACCGTCAGTACGTATACCTATGCATTTATTCCAAAGGATATGTTTGGACTCAAAATAAGAATTTATCCTTTCAAAAATTTCGTTACTTGTTGTGGAAGTCGGTAATGTTAATGTACATAAAAATTCTTCTTTCATTTCTTCCAATTCAGAATCTATGTATCTCACATATACCATTAACACAGAATTACTAGCAACATCTGTAGTTTCATCCAATTGCAACGCATAATAAAGGGAATGTTGTAATTTTTTAATTAATTGTAATTCCAAATCTTTTGAAATAGCAAGTATTCGTCGGCTGATTGTCTCAGCAGACATGGGAATACTGTTAATTTTCATTTCATATTCTTCTCCAAACATTTCTTTACAAACTGCTTTAAAACATGGTTTTAATATTATCTCTCCAATATTAAATCCTTTTTTGGATCTAGCAATATGCTATGCTACTAAAAAAGAACATTTCAAATATTTCTTATTCGGTGTAACAAATTTTGACATATTAGATTTATTTGTATTCAATGCTTGAAGCATTCTTAAGAAAAATTCCGGAAGTTTATCTTTATGTTCAGTATGGTTTGTTTCTAAATGTCTCTTAAGTTTGTTAGATTTCATTGATGCATTTGCTAGTACATTTCCACAAATTACGCATTTTGGCAAATCTGTTTCATTTTCACGTATACACGTAAAGCCATAATATATATATATATATTTCCTGGTATCTATATACAAATTTCCACTTTTGTTCGTTTTGGTAATGGTTCATTTGAAGTACTAGGATTTTGAGAATCTGTGTGGTTAACATTTGTAGTATGAAAAAATTCTAATAGTGTACCTTTTTACTCATACTGAGGGTTCTCGTGTAAAATCTAAAAAGTAATCATTTTCATGAGCAAAATTGATTGCAAATAGTTAAAAGTATTAAATTAATACCTTAATTTCGAACAACAAAATATTAGGAAAATAAACACACTAAACTCCTGCGAAACTCAGAAATTGTATCGGTCCAGAACGAAATAATAAATGTTACTGACTGATACTAGTAACACACGATCAACTTGTTGAGACACGTTTTCAAGTGTATCTAGTAGACGAATGTATGCAACGATTAAAGTGGGAAACAGAATGCAACGAGTTTGACGGCGCGTTGACGCCGTTGGACGGCGCAAACTGTCAGCGCAAAGTTAAAAGCAAGGCTGTACTACGCAAGTGCACAGAATGAACAACGTCCTACGGCGTTCGAACGCCGTTGATACTGAATGTTCGTCAACTTCCAACTTTTGACGCCGTTGAACGTTGACGCAGAACACCTAACCTCAATTTTTACTGAATGGTAAAGTGTTTGTATGTATAAATAACTTGCATACAACATAAATAACATCATACACAAGTCTTCATCATCCATTATACTTTTAATAAAAGAAAGCGCACGTATAAATACAGATATAGGTTGTCACGTGACACTTGACGGCGTTAAAAATGATTGCATTGTGGGCAGGCGTAAATTCAACGGCGTTCTCAGCAACGCCGTCGTAAATGACGGCGCGCTGACGACGTAGCGCGCTGTGCATTCTGTTCCAGGCTTAACCGTAGTTTTGGCGACGTTCGCGAACCGACGAACCACGACGTCCGAGTCTCCACGATCTGAACTGAGAGTGAGATGGAGCTATGACGTTCGAACATCGGTTTATTTCAACTGTGAAATTTCAAATAATTTGCAGTTAATTTTGTAAAAATTGGTTATAAATGCAACAGCTTTTTATATACGTCGCGACCCATTTTTAATCTTCCGCGACCCAACTTTGGGTCGCGACCCAATGGTTGCGATCCGCTGGGTTAGAGCACTGCTAAAATGAGCTGGAAAACGAAGGGTTTCGAGTTCGAGTACGGAGTGAATTTTATTTTTTCTGTTTTTTTTTTTGCATTTTTATTATGTTGAAATTATTTTGTCAAAATTCTAGTTATATTTTGACAATTGTTGTATTTAATTTTTAAGAAAATTAAAAATTAAATACAACAATTGTAAATTTAATAACCAGTCTTATTATATGATTAACAGACGATAAATTATTTTAAAAATATCGTTCATTTTGCCGTGATTACTACAAAGTAAAATTTGTCCTACACACTCAGCATACCGTCTTCACTTATTATATACCTGCGAAACCCTGAAATGTGTGAATATTCACACTTCACATAAATTTTTTCTTGATTACTACACTCAATCGATCCAATAATGCCATGTAGTATTCGCTATTGATAGTTTTACCTTTTTCAAGATAGTTGATAAACAAAATACCATGCGCGTCCCAAAATACGGATGCCATGAGCTTGCCAGCTGACTTTTGAGTTTTTGGTCGCTTTGGACGACTTTCACCGACTGCTGTCCACTCAGCTGACAATATTTTTGATTCAGGTGTGTAGTAGTGGATCCATGTTTCATCCATTGTCACATACCGACGCAAGAAATCCTATTTATCTCGCTTGAACAGCTCCAAACAGCGTTCTGAATCGTCGACGCGTTGTTGTTTTTAGTCCGGTGTAAGCGAACGCGGCACCCACTTCGAAAGCAAGTTACGCATACTCAAATTTTCGTGTAAAATTGTAAACACACTACCTTCTGATATCTTTAAGGTGTCAGCTATCTCACGCAACTTCACTTTACGGTCTTTCAAAACTGCCGAACAACTGCCGATTTTGGGCTACCAGAGCGTTCAGCATCATCGGTGTTTGTACGGCCGCGTTTAAATTCAGCATACCAATCAGTAATAGTTGATTTGCCTGGTGTAGAGTCTCTATAACGCTTATCAAGCCACTGTTTGGCTTCAATAGTATTTTTCCCATCAAAAAACAACGTTTAATCAACACACGAAATTCTTTTTTATCCATTCTTTTGAAAATTACAAAACTGGACTCACTATAACCACTGTAACCTCTAAACTAATTGTCAGAATGTCATGAAATTTTCACACGTATCGTTTGAAGGTTGGTACTATCCAGAAATCATATGGCTCTGTCAACAGTGTTGCCATATATATGTCAGACCGGAGACTTATTGAGTGAAGCGTTATTGTTATTTTTGTTTTATCCCATAATTATGAAACAGAGGAACTAAACAACAAATGGCTGTTCCAGAAAAATTTAATAAGAAAAAAATGAACATTTTTTTTTTTTATAAACATGCAAACAAAATATACAATTCTTTTAATAAATACGTAAAATATGTACAAAATAGAGTTACACATAATTATTATAAAAAAATAATTAAAACTTGGATAATTTAACTTAATTTCAAAGATACTAAATATCTGTTGATGTAATATACTTAATAGTTATTTTTCCAATTTTTATTTAATTATTTTAAGTACTTGTTTATTAATTTTTATGTAATTTTTTATTAACCTCTGTTAAAATACTTTGCCTACATTAGCAATAAAATAAACATACATCACGCACAGAACAATGTTCTAGGTGGTGTACCCATCTCACAATGGGCTTCTTATTTATTATGTTTTGAGATGTATTACAATATTATATAGTATTAGATATGTATATTAGAAATCATAATAAATAAATCTGAATTTGAATTTAAATGGTTTGATCTTTAGAAATAATTAATTTTTAAGGTTTTTTACTTTGTGACGTCATCCTCTTATTTTGTGGATTACCCATACCCCACTGTTATTTTTGTGTATACAGGCTGTTAGGTAAATGTCCGGCACAAACTTTTAAAGGCAGAATTGTTGGCCCATTTAGAGCTAAAAAGTCCTCAACCATTTTTTGATAAGAGGCGTATATCGCTTGATAACACAGCCCAACAAAATAATTTTTTTTATCTTGGTGCCGGAAAAGTAAGAACTGATTTTGAATATTTTTGATGTGCTGATTCCAAAAATACTTGACTCTTTTTCGTAGCAGCTCTAGTTTTTGAGATACAGACTAATTGATTTTAGTTTTTTTTTTTTTTTTTTTTTATCTAAAAACGGTAAACTTCCTCCTTGGACAGCAGAGTGGATAAACAAAATATCATTGTTTTTTATGTCTTTGGGACAGCAGAACTAAGGGTCAGCACTGGGTTAACAGAAATTAGGTGATTTCCATTAAGAAATGTCATAATTCAAGAATAACAAAACGTTGTCAACGAACCTTTGGTTGCGAGAGAGAAAATTATATTTCCACCCTTGCATATCAAGTTTGGGCTTATGTAGCAAATTTTGAAGGCTTTAAATCGAGATGGACTTTGTGTAGGCTACTTGACACGTAAATTTCCTGGGATTCCAACTTTAATACTCTCGGTTTCATTATGACCACTTACCAGAACACCTAGGTGATTTTAGTAAAGAACCGGGGGAAAGATTCCATCAGGGCATAAAACTATGGAAGATAAATATCAAGGAAGATAAGATAGCCACATGATGGCCTACTACGGTTGGAGTCTTCAGAAAGACTGTTCTGCTAAACTCCATGCTAGAAAGTCGTACAAAAGAACATTTTTAAGTGATAAGTGATGAATGTATGTTTATCTACTATGTGAAATAAATACCTTATTTTGTCTCTTTTGTGTTTGTTACTGGCAGAAAAATACACAAGTTAAAAAATAAGATATTTTATTGTAAAATAGGCCAATATAGCGTACCTCAAAAACTAGATCTGATAGACCAAATCTGACGGCTATTTTGGATTCTGTGCCCAAAAAATACCTAGAGACAGTTAAAAACTCGCAGGCACCAAAATGTCTGTTGGGCTGAGTAATCGATGCAGTACCACCGTTTAGGAACCACTAATATTTTGTCTGTTACAACAATCACATATATGATTGAGATAAATAGAAACCATGGAAACAATACCGTAATTTTATTTCAACAAAATGCTTTTTCAATTTTATGAAGAAAAAAGAAATAAGAAAATCATTAATATTAAAAAAAAAAGTTACAAAAAAATTACAAAGTTACAAATGTATATAATTAAAGCAAATGCTCAAAATGTGCTCCATTTGCATCTAAACATGCTTGGGCTCTCCGTATTAATGAAGATTCAACTCGTTGCATTCCAGTATGATTGCGGATATGTTCTGCAGCGGCAATAACACGATTTTCAAGATCTTCCTCATTTTGTATAGGTGTTTTATAGACCAGTGTTTTCATGTGGCCCCAAAGATAGAAGTCGCAGCTATTATGCAAGCAGTAGGACCACCTCTGCCAATCCACCTTTGTGGGTACGACTTATTTAAAAAACGACGCACATTACCTGTTGAGCCATTGTGATCTGTGAAACAGGCTGTCGAGGTTGGATGGATCACACCGATTTGAGTAACAGTCTCTGCAAACAGTGGCTCTGTAAATAACCGCATAGTTCAGTACAGTACTTACAGTCATGTGCATAAAAATAGCAGTATCAGAAAAATATTAGAAAAAATACAAAAAAAAGTTGGTTTAAGTAATAACAAAGCCAAAATTTTACTGATATATTATATTTTAAGAACAACTTTATTATTTTGAATAAAAAAAGTATTTTTGTCGATTCATTAAAAAAATATATATAGTATTTGTAAAAATATGCTCATTACGCTGTTCATAAATATAGCAGTACACTTCATAAAATAAATAAAACTCATTTTACTATTAAATATTCTTTATTATTTCTGTAATATTTGGTTCCATGACCTTTTTTTTTCGTATTACTTCTATACATCTTTGCGGCATAGAACCAATTAGCTACCGGCATTTTTCTAAGGGAATAGTTTTCCAAGCTGTTTCAATTTCTCCTCATAATTCTTCTTTGTCAGCAGGTTTTGATATTTTAATTTTTACATCAGCCCACAAGTTCACTATTGGATTTAAGTCCGGAGATTGAGCTGGCCAACCCATAACAATAACCCTATTTTCATTAAATCAATTTTTTGCTTTGCGCGAAATGTGCTTTAGATCATTATATTGCATAAATATCCATTTTAAAGGCATTTCCTTCTCTGTAAAGGGAAGCATGACTTCTCTTTGTAGTGTACTTTTGGCAGATACCAGGTTTAAATAAAACAATTTTTGTTTCATCATACCAAAGAATATTGCATCTTTTTGACCCAGCCAAAGTTGGTGTTCTTTGGCAAATTGAATTCGATTTTCCCGTTGTCTCTTGTTTAACAGCAGAGTTTTTCTTGGTCTTCTGGCTTTCAGATTTGCTTTTATAAGGCGTTTTCTTACAGTTGATGCAGAAATTGGCAGGTCTAATTCGTTTTTTATTTGTGTAGAAGTAAGAAAAGGGTTTAACTTTGCATACCTTACAATTTTTCTATCTGTTGTCGGCGAAGTTTTAGATATGCGACCCCGACTTACAGGTTCTAGAATCCACTTTTTGGAATTAGATACCATTTTAGCGGAGCATCCTAGCACATTCTGAATAAATTTAGAAGTTTTAACAGAAATCAACATTTGTAAAATCAACTGACGTTTCTCCTGTGTGCAATGTTTAGCCCTACCCATTTTGACTAAAAAATAAAAAAGATATTTAATATTTTCCGTTGTTTTAAATATAAAATCAACTTACTTTTCAATATACTCAAAAATGTATTAAAGAATAAAACTGTTTGGTTAGCTAGTTTAGTAAAACATGAGAAAACTTGTGGACACTGCTATTTTTACGAACACTAGAAAAATGATGTTTTTGGTTTGTTTAAGGAGCAACTTACATATTTATTTAAAAAATTGAATGCTGCCAGCTTAAATATATTATAGACTTATTATATATACTGTAAATGTAATGCTACTACATAAATAAATAACTTTAAATAAAATAAATACAATTTTACCATTTGCATTAAAACCACTGCTATTTTTACGCACATGACTGTATATATCTAAACCTGTGATGGTGAAAAATGTCGATCCGATGGTCGAACAGACCATTGTTTCTCAACCAAAAACGCACCGCGGACAAGTAAAATACAGCTTTGGAGAAATGTATGGAGCACCCACGCAATCGTACATATATAATTAGCAAGTGTATGTATGTGATCTGGGTAACATTGTGACGTCATTTTTTCCTAAGGTTCTCGTGATTGGCTAACTGGGGACTCTTGAGATCTTTTGATTGACAGGTATTTTGCTGATTTATTCTCTAAGAGTCTACGAATATAATTACATATAGAAATGTGTAGGATTTCGTTGGCATAAACAAGAAACTCTAGACACTCCTATATTCTTTGACTGATATCAACAATATTTTGCACATTTTTTCTCTGAAAATCTATGAATATAATAACGTATATATATATAATAATATGTAATATAATAATAATTCGTAGGCATAAACGAAAAACTCTAGACACTACTATATCCTGTGATAGATATGCAAAATATTCTGCAGATTTATTTTCTAGGAATCTGCCGATAAAATAACGTATAGAAATGTCTAGGGTTTCGTAGGCATAAACAAGAAATTCTGGACACTCCTATATTCTTTGACTGATATAAACAATATTTTGCAGAATTTTTCTCTAAGAATCTACGAATAATAATAATAATAATAATAATAATAATAATAATTCGCAGGGGAAGTTCTAAATGGCCATAACACCTGGATATTTGCTAAGCTTTCGGGCCTGATGATCCCGCGAACCCTGAATCACGCAAGGAAAGTTCGCAATGGTCGCAACATCTGACCATATCGAGCTTTTGGGCCTGATGATCCCACGTATCCTGAATAATAATAATAATAATCGGGGTACGGCGGTCTTTTGACCGAAAAGGCTTAGCGCCCTTTCCCCCCGGATCGCTACCACACTGTTACCACGGCAGGAACCAATTGGGGGTAACGTCGACCCTATCATCTGGTCGATGAATCCTGCCACCGTTTCATGGGGCCAACCTTCCCATGAAACGTATAAATGGTTCAAGAAAATATAAGAAACCATAGAGCTTCCCACAACGGGTCCTTCTCGGATGGGGACCCACAAACAGTTGGGCGAAGCTACAATCCCGCTAGCCGGGCCCGCCACAGGTGGACACTTGAGGAGCAGGAAGACCTGCTTCAGGTTTACGAGGCAGCGTCACCCCATCGCAGGGGCTACATGGTCAGAGTCCACTCACAATGGTGTGAAAATCATCTTGAGCTGGACTTCATGACGCAACAAAATCTGCGCGACCAAGTAGCACGCCTGCGACGCAGAATGAGGCGATCGAGACGAAGAGAGTCGAGAAGGTTGTCCCAAATACCGGTACAGCCATCGACACCTGCAAGCCCACCAACGGGAGGTGGGCAGATAGCCACTGGGTCTTCCCCAGTTTATGCAGGAATAACATCCTCTTCACCGGAAAAAAATCTCCGCGAGGATTTTCTAGCCCTTCTCTCGCCTCATTCTGAACGTACCCGACTCGGACACAATAAGTTCAAAGTTCGTGCTGATGACCTCACGCGACTTCATGAACTTATTGACAAGCAAATTTCCCCTCAAAGTAGTCTCTGGGATATCGACTGTGCTGTATACGCTGCAGCAGCTGTGCTGACGCCAAAGCGGGCTAAGGCTTTTAACGGCAAACTGCGTATACAGCAATTAGAGAAGAAAATGACGCGTTCACGTTAGGAAGCTTCTCATATTCAGTGTGGTATTGATGCTTTACGAAGTATTAAGCCGCTAAGTGCGAATACTAAGCGCATATTATATCAATTGCGCATAAAGCATCACACACTGAATTTGTCCACTCTCTCTCTGCTAAAGCAGAAAGCGGTGGACAAATTGAGAGCACTAGCCCTGGCAAGAAAGAAACTGGTCAACCGGGTTAGGACCATGGAGGAAAATACTATGTTCCTCACGAGCCCGTCACGCCTTTTCATGGCCAAACCTGAGGTTTCTGAACCGTCATTATCAGTCGATAGGACAGAGACTTTCTGGAGGGAACTTTATGAACACGAGGCGATCGTGCAGGACACTCCAGTTTTGGAGAGATTTGAGGAATTCTGTTCACAACACCTGACAGATCCTCAGGTATGCCCCCCTGTTACCACGGAAGAAGTTACACGTGCTATTTCGAAAGCGCGCAATTTCGCTGCACCAGGAGTTGATGGTATTATTGCTTTCTGGTGGAAGTCATTCACAAGCGTGCACGGCCATCTTGCACGAAATTTTACTTCTTTTATCCGTGGAGAAATACCAATACCATCTTGGTTACCAGAGGGGCGTACAGTATTAATCCCCAAAAAAGGTGATTTAACCAACCCGAAGAACTACAGACCTATTACTTGTCTCAATACGCTGTATAAGATCTTCACCAGCGTATTAAACGAGCGGGTACTGAGCTCCATTGCCTCTGTTTGGTCAGACATCTACGAACAGAGGGGATCGAAGAGGGGCCAAGCAGGTTGCAAAGAAAACCTTATTATCGACCGGTCAGTCTGTCATGACGCGTCGTATTTCAAACGCAACCTGTCAATGGCTTGGGTGGACTACGCAAAAGCTTATGACACTACGTCACACGCTCTCATTTTAACATTATTGCGCATGTTACGAGTCCACCCGGAGATAGAGAGATGCATTGGGCAACTTATGCCCCTCTGGAAGACACAATTTGTTGTCCCAAGCGGATCAACTGCAGTGTCGACAGAGTGGATATATTTCAAGCGTGGGGTTTTCCAGGGAGATTCCCTAAGCCCGCTAATATTTTGCATCTCACTTCTTCCTCTATCGATCGAGCTTAGGCGCGGCAGTGGCTACATGGCGGGTCCCCCGTCGAAGCGTAAGCACAAAATTACCCATCTCTTTTACATGGATGATTTGAAGCTCTACGCCTCGAACGAGAGGAATCTGCAGACCGCCTTAGATACTGTTGCTGAGTACACTGCCGCGATAGGTATGCAATTCGGGTTGGAAAAATGCGCTGTTTTTCATATCTACAGAGGAAAAGGTTTAGACAACGGTGAAGACGTTCAATTGGTTGATGGGAGCATTATAAAACATCTTAATGCCGAAGGGTCTTACACATTTTTAGGCATCAGTGAGAGAGGTGTCCAAGATGTCACTCTTATTAAGCAGGCCCTTCGCAGCAAGTATATGGCACGACTTAGGCAGATATGGAGATCATGTCTGTCTGGCAAGAACAAGATCGCTGCCACAAACATGCTTGCTGTCCCATTAATTTCATACACTTTTGGTGTAATGAAATGGAATGTTGATGATCTTAAGGATCTCGACAGAAGAACCAGAAAGATCATGAACATCAACCGAAGTCTTCACCCGAAATCTTCTGTGCAGCGCATTTACCTCCCTCGTCAAAATGGGGGTCGGGGATTACTAAATCTGGCACGATCGACTCGTCCTGGTTACAGCTAACAGTATCCTCAGAAGTCAGGACCCACTATTAAAATTCGTTAGTGAGTACGAATTTAGTGGCAAAGGGGCGTTTCTTTACCAGGCAGCGCGAAGAGCAGCAACGAGATTTAACCTGGCAGACTTGAGTCCCGTCAGGGAAAACGCTGGAGTACAACTCTCTCGGGAGGAGTACAACAGAGTTACCGGTTTGGTGAAACGAGGCGAGACAGACATGTTGACAAAAGAACACATGAGTAAAAGTATGCACTCTGTGTTCTTCAAACATATTAAAAGTCTAGAGTTGTCCACCGAACTCACGTTCTCGTTTCTTAAGTCTGCTGGTTTGAGATCGGAAACAGAAGGTTTTGTGTTTGCGTGTCAGGATGGTGTTATAAATACTTTGGCATACAGGGCCAGCATATTCCAAATAGCGGAGTCCACACTCTGTAGGTTGTGCCACCACCATTCTGAAACGATAATGCACATTCTGTCTGCTTGTCCATCTCTTGCAGCGTCGAGCTACGTGTCTCGACATAATGCTGCTCTCCGCGTGCTCTACTATCATCTTAGACATGCCTATGGTATTGACCAAATACCGGTTATACCGTACGTCCCTTCTGACATAGAATCGGTGGTGGAAAATTCCAAGTGCCGAATTTATTGGAATTACTCCTTCCCCACCTCGAGGTTACTGACAGCCACTAAGCCGGACATAACCCTCCTGGATATCGAGATCAAACAGATGTTTGTGATCGAATTTCTCAAGTCCAGCTGAGAAGAATTATCTCTCTCAAGGAGGAGGAAAGAGGTCCAAGTATATGGACCTCTTTTCCGAGCTTAGAAAGCTGTATCCCGGGTATAAAGTTAAGCTTGTAGTCCTGATAGTTGGTGTTTTGGGTGGCATGAAAGCCTCCTATCGAAGGGAAATCGAGTCCATTCCCGCCTGTAGATCTTCTGCCAACTCTTTGATCTGCAGGATGCAGAAAGCAGTGCTGCTCGGGTCGCTCCGCATTGTGCGGGCACTGGATCTGGCGTAATTTCCGCGGCTGCATATCGCCAGGGTTTGGGATGCAGTCGTGTGTATTTAGCTCCACTAGTCTCTAGTATGACGCGGCTCAAAAGGTTGCTGAAGTTTGAGATTAGTGGACGCTTGTCAAGACCTGACAAACCCAAAATAATAATAATAATGTCTCTTTATTTAACATATTACAGAGGTGTAAATTGGTACATTTATAAAGTAGATGCAATAAGAGATTAAACCCCAAATAGAAAAAGCACAAAATATAAACATAAATATTAATTTAATAAATCATACCTGTGAAGCTAAAACAATTTAGTAGATATACAACTTATTACTATGCAGGGGAAACACCACATATACCACAAAGGTATGTGCGTGGTATCAATATGGATTTTAGGTAGTGAGCGATCCTATGTATATATTATATATTAGTTATTTTAACTAGTATGTACGCATCCTATCCATTGGATGTTTTTACCTTCTCATAAAATGGGTAAAAAACAAAATATCCAAGAAGCTGCAAAATCAAGAAAATGAAAAGGAAAATTCCCAAGAAAATCCAAAATGGAACAGCCTTCCGGAGGAAGCCTTCGTTCAAGGGGGGAGGAGTTACCTCAACAGTTCCCGCTGACTCCACACAATAAAACACCACCCTTTTACATAACATATTCTCAAGATGTACTTGACACTTTTTAATAATCAGCATTTTCTTTTCAGCTTATATTGACATGTTTTGCATATTATTTCTTTAGTCTTAATTAGAATCTTGAACTGCAATAATTTAATTTTGTTAATGACGTAATAAAACTTTTTTAAAACTGATTCTGAACATTTGAACAGTTATTTTATATATATGTCGGGGACCAGCCGGTTTATTTACACAAAGAGAGACGCGAGCTTTTATATAAAATCACTTTATTAACATTACATTTTATTCTTATTAAAACTTAGTAAGATATAACAACGACAATCGTAACGCGTGTGTTGTTCGGTGGCCATCTTAGTACTCTTCCTGCTCAGCGGTTCTCAAACCCTGGGCTTGCCTGGCGTTCTCAACAATTTCGCTCACAGCTCGGCCACGCTGCTATGGACGTCGTCCTCGGCGTCCGCTCGCTCGAGACAGTTTTCGTCTTCGGTTTGATCCCCTGACGGCTCTGGTATCGGGCACCACATTTTCATGTTGTCGGACGAAAACACGGAGTTGAACGTCCGCTGTGTACGCTTTGCGCCTGGAACATCACCTAATAAATATCGGTCATTGCCTAATATTTTATTTACCAGATAAGGCCCCTTGTAGTGAGGAGCCAGCTTCTTCAGCTCGCCCGTGGCTGAAGCGTCTCGACGCACGAGAACTAAGTCTCCCAGTTCATAACTTGTCGGCTTCCTACGCTTCTCATCGAATCTTTTCTTCTGCTTGACTTGCTCTCTTCTGATATTTTCTAGTGCTTCTTCCCTATTCTTCTCGAGATCTATCTCTTCATTAGCTTCATCTTCCAGCGCCAATATCAACTCATTTGATATTATGTTCCTAGGGTTTTAACTAAATAGCAACTCATGTGGGCTTTTTCTAGTTGTCTTGTTTCTCATGCTGTTTAGGGCAAATTCTATTTTCTTTAGTTTCTTGTCCCAGTCTTTTCCGTTGTCTTCCTCGCAGGTCGTTCTAATAGCATCAGCTATGGTCTTGTTGAACCTTTCTACCTGTCCGTTCGCTCTTGGGGTTGCAGTAGCATTTTTAATATGCTTTATGTCATGCTGACAGCAGAAATCTTCAAACTGCTTAGCAGTAAAAGCCGTTCCACGATCGGTGATTACTCTAGTTGGACATCCAAATGTCGCCGTTATTTCGTTTAGTGCTGCACAAACTGGGTTAGCTTTTGTGTCCTTGGCTGCTTTTAATATGACATACTTCGTAAAGTTATCTACGTAGACTAATACGTGCGTGTTTCCTTTGGAACTCTTTGGAAATGGTCCTAAGTGGTCGATGTTTACCGTATGGAACGGTATCGGCGTTCGTGCTACTGTGTGAAGTTTACCTTCCTTTTTCCCCGTGGGCACCTTGTGGTACGCACAAGATATGCACTCTTTTATGTAGTTCTGCACTTTCTTTCGTAGTCTCTTTGACCAAAAATGTTTCTCTAAATTCTGTAATGTCCTGTCAACTCCTGGGTGTCCCTTGTCATCGTGGTAACTTTTTATTGTTCTCCACGCTACTCCTTTTGGAATTACCCATTTTCTTCCCGTTTTACATTTCCTGTAAATCCTTCCTTTGTCGCTCTCGTAGTCTTGATGAATCTGTCGTTCATCGTTGTCGTTAGGCTCTCGTTCCAGCACCTGTGCTACGGTCTTCAGTTTAGGATCTTGCAGTTGCATAGTTCTCAGCCAATCCTCTTCTGTAATATGCACACTCAAAATTCTTAAGTCTGCGGTGTGTGCTTCTTTGGCCGGCTCAACCGGGTTTCTGCTGAGTGCGTCCACATGGCGCATCTGTTCTCCTGCTCGGTGTTGGATAATCGGGTCAAAATCCTGAATTTTCAACCTTCAGAAACCATGGTTCCTTCATGGTTATGGTTCAGATCCTTCTTACTCATCATTGTTTTCAGAGCACTACAGTCGGTTAACACTCTGAACTGTTTGCCCAGAATGTAAATCTTGTATCGTTCTAGAGCCTCAACTACAGCCAAAGTCTCTAACTCGAAGCTCTGGTATTTTGACTCAGTTTCGGTAGTCTGCCTATTAAAATAGCAAACGGGTTGCCAACTTTACACCCGCAACTCCCAGCTTGCTGGCGTCTGTGTGTACCTCGAACTCTGCATTTGGATCGTACAGTGCAAGTACTGGTCGTTTCACTAGCTCGTCTAGCTCCCTAAAACTTTCTTCTTGTTCCTTTCCCCAAACGAACGGTTCGTTCTTCCGGGTGAGTAGTGTCGGTGGTCTACTAAATCTCGCAAACTCTGGAATGTACTTCCTGAAAAAGCTGGTCAGGCCTAAGAATTGTCTTACTTCGTGGACACTGCTGGGCGTTTTATATCCTTCAATCGCTTTGATCTTTTTCTTTCCGGGGCGTATGTTCCCATCGCTTATTTCATAACCAAGAAATTCTATTTCCTCTTGAAAGAAGTGGCATTTATTTACCTTCAATGTTAGCCCCACCTTCCGTAGGACCTCTAAGAAATGCCGTAGCTTCTCTAACCCTTCAGAAACTGTTCTACTGGGTATTAAGACATCGTCCATGTAAATTACGACATCTTCCCTTTTCAGCTCATCCTGAACTCGTCTCATTACTCTGTTGAACGCTGCGGGGGCGTTCACTAGTCCAAAAGGCATCTTAAGGAATTCAAAATGTCCTTCTGTCGTTATAAATGCAGTATATGGGATTGAGTCTCCTGCTACCTTGATCTGATAATATCCGCTTGGCATATCAAGTACGGTAAAGTAACGGTTTCCTGCTAGCTTGTCCAGCGCTTCGTCCATTGCCATCATGGGAAATTTGTCTTTCTTCGTGATCTGGTTGAGTCTTCTAAAATCTATACAAAGACGTTTCTCTCCATTGCTTTTGCTTACCAATAATGCGGGACTTGCAAACTCTGACTTTGATGGTCGTATTATTCCAGCGTCGAGCAACTCATCAACAAGATTCTTAATGCATGCCTTCTCCGAATAGGGTATGCGATACGGTTTATAGCATACCTGCTTGTCTTCACGTAGATCTATCTTGAATTCTTCGAACTTCGATGTCCCAATTTCATTCAATTTCTCAGCAAAGCAATCTCTATAGTCGTTCACCAAGTCAATCAGGTTCTTCCGCTCTTCTGTCTGTAAGCTTTCTCCTACATGCACTTGTGACTCTTCGATCCGTTCCTTGATCCTCATCATTTGCTTTGATGTGGCGCTCCCTTCTGGTTCACATCGCTTGATGTCTAACTTTCCATTTCTCATGGTTACCAAAATCTGCGGTTTCTCTAACGCGCTTCTTCCGATAATCATTTGTTCTTCTTGAGCTTCGTCTGATACGATGAACGTTTCGATTTCCATCGGGATATTTTCGATAATAAGGTACAATGTTCTCTTCCCTATTGTCGTACACTGACCTTTTCCGAAACCTTTAAGTTCAATTTTGGCAGGCAAATACTTGTTATTCATGCGTTCGGCTTCGCATTTTCTTAAGGTGACGCAGTCACTCCCGAGATCTATGAAAGCCTTCATTTCATAGCCTTCAACTTCTACCTTCTTCTCATAGTCACCATGTTTATCCATATCTGTTCTTACTTCATTAACTCTTTTCTCATCTTTCTTAGTTTCCGTGGTTTTTCCTTCCTTCTTCCTTCCTTCAACTTTCTTCTGGCATGCTGCAGTTAGATGTTCATCACTGTTACATATGAAGCAACATTTCTTATCATCTCTTTTGTCACGTTGTGGGCACTTACTTGCATAGTGTCCAACTTCCTGGCAATTGTAACATTTGACATCTTTCGATGCGCTTCTGCTTCCTTCTAGCTTACTGCGTTCTTCTGCACGCTGCGTACCGTATCTTTTCTGTTTAGACTCAAATCTTTCTCTATTAACTATGGCCTCATACTTCTTAATTTTTGACAGAAATTCTTCTACATCTGCGAATTCCTGCATTGCTAATATTTTCACAAGTTCCCTGTCATTTAGCCCATTGAAAATATATTTTATCAAAGACTCGTTCTTTATGTCGCTCCGTTGTGCTATAGCCTTCATACTATAGACATACTCTTCGTAAGTTTCACCAGTTGTTTTCTTCTTCCACGTGAGAGAAAGGTGTACATCTGCCTGGTCCATGTGGGATGGAAAACTCCGTACTAGCCTCCTTTTGAATCCTTCCCACGTCACGATATCCTCTAGGTCACACTCGAACCCTTAATTTTCCGACCGCTTGAGCTAACATGATGGACTCATTCCATCCATATGCTCTGCCTATCCCTTCTATTTTCTGGATCCATCTCTCCGCAGTTGGTCCAGTAGTCTTCATTGAATTGAACTCTGGTAACAGCTTTTCAGCCACATCGTTCTTTACTCCAATTACCATGCTCTGTTCTATTATTGTTGAGTTTAAAAGTGTTTTTTCTCTCAGTAATAACTCACGCTCTTTCTCTAATAACTCGCGCTCTCGCTTAATTAACTCTCTTTCCCGTTCTAAGTCGAAAACGATCTCCCGTCTGTTCATCTCGGGTTGCTCACTTTCAAATTCTGGTAAATTCATGCTTTCTAGTCCTTCACTACCTTCCAGAAATGAAGTTAGTCCAATTTCTTCCTTCAATCCACCTCGCGAATTCATTTTCCAATGAAAATTTCGAAATTCGCAAAAATATTACAAAATTAAATGTTCCTGAATCCGTCTCTGGCAATTCAGTATGGCGCAACTCGTTCACGCAACTCCGGCTTCCCGCGTCTCGGTAACACAACCAGCGAAACACGACCTTATTGCACTCGCATCGAACAGCCTTACACCCAATGACGTATATCTCTAGACCGACCGCGTTATAATTTCAATGAAGCCAACATGTTAACAGCTGAGAGAGGCTAGTCAGCCAAGTGAATTCTAACCACTACAATCGACCAAATTAATAGAAGCTAGATATGGACGCGGTTTTGGCGGTTAATTTAAAATTTTACTAAAGAATAGAATACGTACAGATATATTTATACTTTTTAATTTTCCTGTGAACAATTTAGCTACTTTATGTACAATATCTTGGAAATGTAAAAGTACAAAACTTTGACAAACGCATATAAACTGTAAACAACAACAAAAATGGCTGACTGAAGCTTGAACAGCTGACGGAGGCAACATTGCGACTTTCACCTCTAACGACATAGATGCTTCATTACCCCTTACGTCCCTGTCCACATTTTGTGGACTGTAAGCGGTCTAGAGATATACGTCATTGGTTACACCACGCCGTAGGTTTTACGATTTCTTTGTTTATTACGCACTGTAATACAACAAATTTATGTTCTTACAGGTCCTTCTGTAGTCCACTAAAGTCCAAAACTATGTTTAACACATCAAATACACTATAAGGCCTTCACTTTCACTGTATTGTCCCGTTTCACGTACTCAAAACACAGTTTCTGTTTTGTTTAACTCACAAGTTACACAGTACATCACTTATTTTACACCAAATAAGTCACTTCTGTTCACTTTAAACACTTTTACACCTCTAAATTGTAATATCTTTGACCTATGACCATACTTTAGGCACTGCAATTTTGAAAAATATCCCACCGCTGCTGTTTGTCGGGGACCAGCCGGTTTATTTACACAAAGAGAGAGGCGAGCTTTTATATAAAATCACTTTATTAACATTACATTTTATTCTTATTAAAACTTAGTAAGATATAACAACGACAATCGTAACGCGTGTGTTGTTCGGTGGGCATCTTAGTACTCTTCCTGCTCAGCGGTTCTCAAACCCTGGGCTTGCCTGGCGTTCTCAACAATTTCGCTCACATATATATATATATATATATATATATATATATATGTCAACTTACTCCCACTTCGCGTTTCAAGAATATATATATATATATATATATATATATATTCTTGAAACGCGAAGTGGGAGTAAGTTGACATATATATATATATATATATATATATATATATATATATATATATATATATATATATATATATATATATATATATATATAGATATATATATATATATATATATATATATATATATATATATATATATATATATACATATATATATATATGTCAACTTACTCCCACTTCGCGTTTCAAGAATACAGTTATTCTTGGACAGGTGGACGAGTGGTGTGATACACCTGTTAATATTTATTCCCAAACCTATTTAAGTCGGACAAATCTCTGAACAATAATAACAATTATTTTCAGGTCTCCCCAGTGCTGTACAATCAGGGAGCGATATGTTCAGATTGTTGCAGTTAAGTGGATGGTTTCTATGAATTCCGTGAGCAATACTTGCGGAACAGTCAAATATATATAAACTTCACATCACAACTGAGTTCTGCCTCTGAAACTAGCGGAGAGTTGCGTGTTTATTTGACGGATTTCAAAAATGAACATATTCAATGTTTGGAGGCCTTGGAAGAGTACTACAATGGCAAATTGAAAACAAAATAGAAAAACTGCACAGGTATTGTAGCAGCTGTCCCATTTAACTGGGAATGTATGGCGATCTCTAAAACTAAAAAGAATACGACTTCACTTTAACTAGACCAAATTATCTCTATAACTAGTGCATATCAGTGGCACTTCATTTATTTGATAAAGTGTAAAGCATACTAGATATAAGCAAAAAACTAGTATTCGCCAAATTAAAATTTCCCTTATAATTTTTGATATATTGACAAATTTTTTAAACTGAACTTTCTTCAGTCAACTATTTGCTTAATTTTCAGTGCCAGGGTAAAATTGCTGATAATTTTTATTTATTAGTAATAACTTAATAAATGTTTCTCGTATCAAGTCGTGCCTCTTGAAGTTTTTGAGATCCCTATACGTTCCCGGTTAAATGGGACACCCAGTATCACAATATAAAACATGTCTATTATATCATCAGCCTTATTTATTTATCTTTGCTTTATTTTGAAAAGTGTAAGAGTGTAAAAGAGGTTGAATAATTAGTAAATACATAAATATTTGCTAACATAATGAATTAAACATTGATTGGCATACTGATTAAAACTGTATTAATATTTGTAGCGGCTCTAAGCAAACCGCTAATTGGTATGGAATTTTTTAGCACACCATACAGAGCTATAATGTAATATCGTGGACTCGACGGACGTTTTGACTATAGTGTCTTGTGATTATTCAATAAACAAATATTACTAACCTTGGTTCTCGTGGATAGCTGTCTTCTGGGTACCCAGATGCTGAGGAAACTTCAAGATGACACCAAAAGAACATTTGCAATTGAATAGCACACACAGACACTTTGATATGTGATAAAATCACTAGATATATTTATATATTTAATAATATAATAATATAATAATTACTGTGAGAGTTCATATAGAGGTTTAGTACAACCGAACTGACGTGATACGCACGTAATATTGAAGTGTGTGAATACGTCTTAATACTATGTCGAACTAATCTCAACCCTATTATAAAAAATTCAAGGTTTCTAAACAAAACATAAATCAAGTAACAAGAGGGCTATTATACCCCGGTGTTCATAGTTACGAGGCGTGATAAAAAAATACAACGTCTGTAGTTTAACTGAAACGAGAAACTTTTAATCTAAACAAAAATATTTTTTAAATAAACTAAGATTAAAAATCAAACAAAAAATTAAGTTAAAAATTTCAAAACGAGACATTCCCGCCTGCAATATATGAACATATATTCTAAAACAAATCTAATGAATGAACGATACTATGCCATAGGCAATGGACATAGCTTGACTACAGGCCTAATCAGGTTACCGGAGGCAGTGCGAACCGTGACGACACGGATGCGATTGTCCTTACCCGGGTGGACTTCAATGACTCGGGCGAGGCTCCATTTAGATGGAGGGAGATTATCATCGCGGATGATAACAATAGTATTCAGACTTATCGGATTCGATTCAGTATTCCACTTGCTTCTCTGTTGCAAGGTATTTAAATACTCGGAATGCCAACGCTGCCAAAAATGCTGTTGTTGCTTTTGGATCAACTGCCAGCGTGTGAGGCGATTGATGGGCGTATCCGAATAGTCGGAGTCCAGCAATAGGACTGGAGGTTCATTCAACAAAAAATGACCTGGGGTAAGAGCCGTGAGATCGTTGGGATCGGAGCTCAAGGGACTGATAGGGCGTGAATTCAAGATGGCTTCAATCTGAACCATAAGAGTGTTGAACTCTTCATAAGAAAGGATTTGGTCTCCCATGACACGAGATAAATGCTTCTTGACGGATTTAATACCCGCTTCCCATAGTCCGCCAAAGTGTGGGGCTGAAGGGGGGTTGAAGTGCCATTCTATGCGTTCTTGAGCTAATTGGGCCGAAATCTCTTCCTTAAACGTTGGTGGGTCACGCTTTCTCATCAGTTCTGATAAATGGCGATTAGCGCCGACGAAGTTGGTTCCGTTGTCGCTGTACATATGGTTACACCGTCCACGACGGGCGATGAATCTCTTCAAGGCTGCTATGAAACTTGCTGAAGAAAGTTCGAGTGCGAGTTCTAAATGAACTGCTTTGGTTGATAAGCAAACGAACAGGCAAAGATAAGCCTTATGTTTCTTAGCTCCACGACTGCGAATGGGCGTGACGAAGAATGGGCCACCGAAGTCAACGCCGGTAGCCAAGAATGGCTTGAGTTGGGTGACTCGGTGTGCTGGTAAATCAGGGATGGATGAACATGAAGGGATGTTGTGAACTGGGGTTCTGTCGATAACAAATATGACAGAGGCTTAGGCGATGTCTAAGGACATTGCGAGCAGATACTATCCAGTATTT
The DNA here is from genome assembly GCA_963971575.1 of Liopterus haemorrhoidalis. NCBI lineage: Eukaryota > Metazoa > Arthropoda > Insecta > Coleoptera > Dytiscidae > Liopterus > Liopterus haemorrhoidalis. The sequence goes on from OZ020623.1 coordinate 20,911,042, forward strand.
TTGAGACAATATGGCTTGTAAGGCCAATGGTCCAGGATGAAAATACTTTCCATGATAGTAGTCGATGAGAAGGTGAGTGAGTCTGCTATTGGAAGGCAGCAGTATAGGGTGTTTCCTATCAAAGGTTAAGTCTGAGTGACGCACGCGGCCACCTACTCGTAACAGTCCGTGTTCATCGATAAACGGGTTAAGCTTCTGTAACCACCGAGAACAGGGTTTGTTGGATCGCAGTGCAATGAGTTCATTGCTGAAGAACTTTGATTGTTCGATTTTTATCCACGCAGATGTGGCATTCTGAAGCTCGAGTGAAGTTAAGAACTCTGTTGTTGAGAGGTTCTTGTTGCGAAGTGCGTTATAGAAACGAAATATGTAGGCGGTAACTCGCTGTAATTTCCAAAATGACGAGCAGTTCTCTAACATACTGAATGAGTTATCTTGAAGTACTGTCAAGACAACTTTGTGAGCTTCAGAATTGATCAAATCAACTTCGAGTTGATCTTGAGTGTTGGGTTTGTCTTGGATAGGCCAAGATTCGATTGGTTGAGACAACTATGCGGGTCCCTGCCACCAGATGTCGCAATTGATTAATTCTGTGGGAGATAAACCGCGCGAAGCAGGATCAGCTGCATTGTCAGCTGATTTGACATAGTGCCAAAGAGGCGAAGCGATATTAGATTGTATTTCAGCAACTCTGTTACTGACGAAAGTGTTCCATTTATGTGGAGAGCTTTGGATCCAGGCCAAAGCGACGATTTTTGAGATGTTACGTTGAATAGTCTTCGCAACATAACTCAACAAGCGAGACAAAATCATTGCGGCACACAATTCCAATCGTGGAAGTGTTACATGCTTTAATGGTGCGACTTTTCCTTTTGCGCAAAGCAGTGTAGTTGTTCCAGTGATAGGACACCGGCCATAAACAACCGCGGCATAACCGATCTGCGAAGCATCCGCGAATCCGATCAATTCGATACAATCGGAGCTTGCAACACGGCGAGGAATCCTTAGTGATTGTAAGTCACTCAGTTCCGAACGAAATCGATTCCAACGTGACAACACGTCCGGAGGAGGAGTGTCATCCCAATCGAGATTAAGTGACCACAATGTTTGAATAAGTGATTTTGCAAACATGGTCAGCGGAGACAAAAAGCCTAAGGGGTCGAAAATACGAGCTATTTCCGACAAGATGGTTCGTTTGGTGCAAACGTTACTATCGATATTGGTTTTGAAAAAGAAATAATCATTTTCGGGTTTCCATCGTAGACCTAGAATCTTAATAGATTGGTCATGATCTAGACTGAGATCAGAACCATGGACTTGCTTCTCCGAGTCATGAACATTTTGAAGCACGCTAGGAACGTTAGTTGACCACTTATGGAGACGAAAACCACCGGATTCTAACAATTTGACCAGGTCAGACTGTAGTTTTATCGCTGCAGAGAGAGAGTCACTGCCGGTGATTATGTCATCCACAAAGGTGTCTTGCGCTAATGTCTTCGAAGCCGTAGGGTAAGTTTCTTTTTCTTGATCTGCGAGGGTCTCGATAGTTTTGAGTGCGAGATAAGGTGCACATCTGACTCCATAAGTTACGGTATTTAAATCGTAACTCTGGGGTTCTTCATTGAAGTCAAACGACCACAGGATACGTTGGAAGGATCGATGTTCTGGATGTACCTCGATCTGTCTGTACATCTGGCGAATATCAGCGGTTAAAACATATTTATAACTTCTCCATCGTAACAAAATGGCTACGATGTCTTTTTGCAGAGCTGGGCCTGCATACAAAACGTCGTTAAGCGAGACGTTGTGACTAGTTTTCTTCGACGCGTTGAAAACTACTCGAAGTTTCGTTGAAACAGCATCGGGTTTCACCACGCAATGATGTGGTAGGTAGTAAGCTGGTTTGTTCAACTCAGATTGCGGGGTTAAGGACATGTGACCAGCATCGAAATAGTCCTGCATAAACTCGATATAGTCGTGTTTCAGGTTGGGTTTGGCATTCAAGCGCAGTTGAAAGAATTTTAAACACTGATATGCTGATCGGTGAGAATTTCCTAAATTTGGAGGATATTTCTTAAAAGGCAGAGCGACGCTAAATCGTCCTGACTCTAAGCGAAAAGTTGTCTTTTTGTAGTTCTCCTCACAAATGATCTCTTCTGGGTCGCGAGTCTCTATATTAGAGCTAACCTCTTCAAGTGCCCAAAACCTTTTCAGGGTTGAATCTAACAAGTTGGGTGTTTCAACACTCTCTGTGAAAAATATATTTGCACTTTGAGTTGAGGGCACAAATGTGCGTCCCATTAGAATCCATCCAAATACAGATTCCAGGGCAGTAGGTGTTCCAGATGGACCTTCCCGCCTGCGTGGCAGAATAATCTGTGGGAATAGGTCCGCACCTACTAAAATATCGACTTTAGAAGGCTTGTAGTACGTTGGATCTGCCAACTTTAAACCTCTTAAGTGGGTTAATGAGTCTAACCTGCACAATTGTTTCGGCAGATTTCCCGAAATTTTTGAAATAATGACGGGCGAAAGTTGGAACGATGGATTAACCTTATCTCGAGGATAGATAATACAAGAGGTATTTCCACGTCCTTTGGTCAATGGTGTACTACCAAGACCAGATAACTCAATATTACTCTGTCGCCGAGACAGATTTAATCTTTGTACGCAAGACTCCGTAATGAAGGAGACTTGGCTTGCGGAATCGAGTAAAAGACGTACGTTCTTACGATTACCGTGAACATCTTCCACATGGGCTAACGCAGTAGGCAACAATACAGCTGATATGAGGCTGTGGTAAGTTAGCAAAGAAGCTAGCTGCCGTTTCCGGTTTCGATTCATTTTCAGTCTTATCAGAAGACGTTGAGGTCGAAGCGGCATTCTTTGTCTGATTAGCAGACTTATTTTAGCCAAAATGTAAAAGAGAATGATGTTTGGCTTGACAATTGCGGCATGTCCTGTTCGAAGGACAGGTACGCGAATTGTGGGCGGAGCTTAGACAATTGGTACACAATTGCTTGTTCTTAACAAATTGAAATCGGTTGTAAGGCGATTTCGCGATAAACGAAGGGCATTGATATAAAGGGTGGTGTTGACTGCAACACTTACACACAATGCTGGTGTTTGTTTGACTTGTATTTACAAGTGAAATAGACCTTGACGATTTTGTACGATACTCGTTCTTGTAAGATTGATTCTTACTCGAGTTGCTGTCTGACTTATGAAAAGTCTTTTCAGCTTGCTTTCCCGACTGGGAAACGATATATTTGTCTAAGAAAGACATTAATTGAGACAGTTTAGGTAAGCTGTCGTGCGACAATTTATGTTCGAATTTTTCACGTATGTGATTTTCTAATTTATTAGTGAGCCAAAAAGTCAAGATTCCATCCCATTCTTCAATGGGTTCGCCACGGGCTCTCAGAGCAGCTGTGTGCTCCGTTATATTTGATATAAATCTACTTACATGCTCACTTGAAAGTGACTTCAATTTAGGCATTTCAAGCAAGGCTTGTAAGTGGCAATATGAGACCAATCGTCTTTTAGAATAGCGTTGGGTTAAAGTTTCCATTGCTACCTTGTAGTTGTCCGATGTCAATGGAATATTGCGAATCAACGACAGGGGCTCGCCTGAAAGAGAAGCTTTCAGGTATTGAAATTTTTGTACATGTTGTAATTTTGTGTTTGAGTCGACAGAACTCATAAAAATATCTAAAAAAGAATACCATTCGGCAATGTCGCCACTGAATGTTGCTAATTCCAATTTTGGCAATTTCGCTGAAGCTATATCAGAAGAAGAACTGGAAATATTAACCTTTTCATCTTTTATCTGAACTGACTCAGTAAAAGGTGGAGATTTGTAACGGGCACGTAACTCCGTTGCTGATTTAAAGAAATCATCATAGCAGTTATTAAGAATTTCTTCAGTATCTAGATTTTCACTGTGCGTTGCAATTTGAATGTGACAGTCCACAAACGTATCTAAACACGTTTGTAAATTTTCAAATTTAACACGGATCTGAGGAATAAGACTATGATCTTCAATTGCTTCTTCCATAGATATTTTTAGTGTCTGCAAGTCACGTATGCAGACTGCACGATGATACTTTAGTTGTTTAAAATTCATCTTGGGTGGCATTTTGAAGATTGATTGGATTTAAAATGTGTACTGACAATTTTTAAAAATAAAATATCGATATGCGATGTATAGAATTGCCAGCGTAATCCAAACACAACAACAAAAAATGATTTTGAAACAATAAAAATGTTGTAAAAAATAATATTTGAATTTTAAAATATTTTAGTCCGACCCTGCGCGTGACAAAACAAGTGAAATACGCTAGTACATACAATAAATGTATACAAATGGCTGCCAATAGTGACAGCTACAATTAAACCGGTAATCAAATTTAAAAAAATATTAACACCATTCAATTTTGACAGAACACGTATTTAAGTGTAAACCGCGTTAAACAAATACCTTTTTCGGAAGGTCTAACAATGCAATATTGTTCAAAATAAACTCTCAACAGCCAATAGCATGTTTTGACATGCGAAACGAAAATAGTCAAACAAATGTAATAAACCCTCATTGTAGGAATATTTTGCAGTTGGCAACATTGAGAGATTTGTCAGCGAGACTGTGTAAGAGTCATGGCAAGTGACGCTGTAAGATTAACTATTGTGAGATTGTCAGCGAGACTGTGTAAGAGTCATGGCAATGGACGCTGTAAGATTAACTAATGTAGTGATTTATATTCTGACAAATAAATTACAGTGATTTTAATAAGTTTATTACATATTCAGAAGTGGGATAAGCATATCTATGTTCACGCGGAAGGCTATTATAACTGACAGTGAATGTTGAAAGTATTGTGAAAACGTGTTGTGCCATTGTGGGCCGCGAATATCACCTAAAATACTGTCGGTAACAATTTTAACGCATAGAGCGGTGATAAAGTGCTTCTTAGTTCGGGTATTGAACAGGTGGAAGACTTTGGAAAACCGTTGGTGTGGTTAAAAGTGTCAGCATTTGGAGGTTAGAGGCATATTCAGGCGGGAAAATGGAAGACAGCGTTCTCGACATGTCAGCGGATAGCAGCGCGCAGCCAGCTACGGTGGACGGAATCCAAACCACACGGTCGGTAAGCGGACAGCAGTTGTCAGCGGGATCTACAGTGGTGGCAGGTAGCGGAACTACAGTTCAGGTAGGAGATGTGTCAACTCTGTTGGCGCAAATGCAACAAATGTTAAATATGATCCAGCGAGATAGAGAAACAATGGCCGCAGGATCAAATGTGATTACTCAGCATGCAAATTTGACTGATATTATTAGTAAATTCAACGGTGACGAATCGTATGTTGAAGCCAAGGATTGGCTAGAACAGTTGAAATCAGCTGCGGTTATGAATAACTGGGCCGATTCGTACGTTGTAGAGGTAGCGCGGATTAATCTACGAGGTGGGGCTAAATCTTGGTACGCAGCGCGTAGGGAGCAAATTAAGACGTTCAAAGATTTCGAACTTGCTTTCCCTCGTACTTTTCTAACACCAGTGAGTCTTGCGGAAAAATGGAACACTATGCGTAAAAGAAAGCAACGCGACGACGAAACGCCTAATTCGTACGTTCACGAGAAATATTGGCTATGTAAAGCGTTGAATATGCCGTTTTCCGAAATAAAAGAACAGATAATCGTAGGGTTAACCAGCGCGGACAACGCGAATGGGTTATTAGTCAAGTCACATGCGGATGTCGACGACTTACTTGTCCTAGATCGTATTAATCGGGAGAAAACGAACGATAAAATGAATGTTATGCCTGTACACTCAACAGTAAAGCCAAAGAACCGGGTAGGAACCAGGGAAACAGCGAGAAACGAACTTGCAAGAGACGCGAGTCCGAAAGAAAATGTTTTATCAAACAAACAAAAGCGTTGTTTTAAATGCAGGGAAGCAGGGCACGCAGCGATTGCTTGTACCGTTCCGGTAAAGGATTTACCTTGCTTTAAATGTAAAGAAAAGGGTCATTATAAAAGGGACTGTCCCCAGAATAGGTCAGCGGTGATGCAGATCGAAGAAACTACTCAACGCGAGGGAATTGAAAAGTTTTTGCGCGAAGTATTAGTAAACAAAATGCAGGTAACTGCGCAAATAGATCCCGGATCGTCGGTAAATACAATCACAGAATCTGCGGCGGCTAGATGCAATTTGATGGAGGAACCTACCGAAAAGAAATTATATGGTTTCGGCGGCACGAAGAGTACAGCGGTTACGGTACTTGGATTAGTACGAGCGCGAATAACGATAGATGACGTTAGCGCGGATACGGAACTTTATATGGTAGCGGACTCGACGCAAATCACAGACGTTTTGGTAGGACGTCCGTTTACAGAAAAACCAGATATAGCGTATGTCAAGCTGGACGACAAATTAGTATTTGGTTATCGCACAGATTTTCCATTTGTAGATATGAAAGTCGAGGAAAAATCGGCTCGAATCAACGTCGTAGCAAAAGAAGACTGTGAATTGTTGGCTGGAAAAGTTGATTTAATTAGCTGTGCCGTAGACGACAAGGAGCTAATTATGCCAATAGTCAACATTGGACCACAGAACTGCACGATTAAGAACGATGAGGCGATTGGTTACTTGAAATCCGCTGAAATACTTAAGGTGGATGAGTCAAAATGTGAACCAGTCTGGCTTGAACAGCTAAAGGTAAATGCACAGAATGTAAGTGAAAATGATCAAGAGCGACTTCTCACGCTGTGTAATGAATACAGAGATTGTTTTGCATTCAATCTGAAAGAGTTAGGTTGTACTGATCTAGTCGAAATGGATATACTAGACAATGATGTACCAGTGCGCAGAAAACCCTATAAGTCCAGTATAGCAGAGCGCGAAACAATAAAAGAACTAGTAGCCGAGTGGAAGAAACACGGTATTGTATCTGAGACAAGGTCGCCTTACGCGTCTCCCTGTCTATTAGTTCGGAAAAAGTCTGGTGAACCGCGAGTAGTAGTGGATTACCGAGCACTTAACACACAGACGGTTAAGATGAATTTCCCAATTCCAACTGTCGAAGAACAATTTGAAGGTCTGAGCGGTTGTAAATTATTTACCAGCTTAGATTTAGGCAATGCTTATTTGCAGGTGCCCCTAACTGAACGGGCAAAACAAAAGAGCGCGTTCATAACAAACGACACCACGGGACAATTTAACAGAATGATGTTCGGGCTAACGAATGCTCCGTATGAATTCAGCAGGTTAATGTCTCTCGTCTTAGGACCTTTAGGACGTGAAACCGCAATTTGGTACTTAGATGACGTGCTTGTTGCGGCTAAGAATTGGTCAGAGATGTTGGAGAAGCTCAGAAGAGTTTTCGAAGCCTTTAAGAAAGCGAAACTCACGCTTAAGATACAGAAATGTAAATTTGGAATGTCACAAGTAGACTATCTAGGATTTACACTTTCAGAAGCAGGTATCACACCAGGCGATTTTAAGATCGGTGCGATCAAAGAATTTCCACAACCGAAAAATGTACATGAAGCGCGGAGATTTTTAGGCTTAGCTAGCTATTTTAGACGCTTTATATCGAACTTTGCGGTACGTGCAAAGCCAATTACTGATTTAACCAGAAAAAATGAAAAGTTCATTTGGAGTGATAAGGCAAACTTTTCGTTTAATGATTTGAAGGAAGCTTTATGCTCAAAACCAGTGTTGAGGTTATTTAACACGGAAGCAGCACATACGGAAGTGCATACTGACGCAAGCAGCCTAGGGATCGGAACAATATTGTTGCAAGCAGATGAAGATGGTGGTGCACTGCAACCAGTTGTGTACCTATCCAAGAAAAACACGCCAGCCGAATCACAGTATTCTTCATGTAAATTAGAACTTATGGCGGTAGCTTATGCGTTGAATAAGTTACGCAATTACTTATTCGGACGACACTTTGTTTGCGTTACTGACTGTGAAGCTTTAGTTCACATGAACGCCAACAAGACGAGAAATTCGCAGATTGCTAGATGGCTACATTTGGTCCAGGATTTTGACATGATACTTCGGCACAGGGCAGGTACGAAAATGGCTCATGTTGATGCATTATCTCGAGCACCCGTCGGAGAAGAAGGTGACACATATCAGCAGCTATATGACAGACTAGACGTATTGATGGTCCTTTCCGAAGAAGATCAGATTATGGTTATGCAAAGGAGTGACCCGGAGCTACGACTGAAGATCAGTTTGTTGCAGAAGGATAGGCAATCCTTGACTGCTGATGAGATAGCAAATATTCAATGGTACCGGTTGCATGACGGACGATTATTTAGGATCGGGACGTCTCAGAATAAAACGCGAGACCTTTACGTTGTTCCAAAATCTATGAGGAAGACTATGTGTGTGCGTTATCATGACAACGCTGGGCACTTTGGTCTGGAACGAACAGTGGGGGCTATGAGAAGCAGTTTCTGGTTCCCCAGAATGCGACGGTATAAGGGGCCTTACATTGTAATGCAAGTTCTCCCAAGCGATGCGTACCGGGTTAGTTCCATCGATGGGGTGGGGGAAAGACACTTTACCACGACCGCGCATATCAGTCAAATTAAGCGATATAGAAATCACATTGAATCAGAAGATTCCGACACAGATCCAGATGATACCCAAGATAGCGGCACCGACCAGCAGGCACCAGAACGAGATCCATCCAGCGATCCAGATAGTGGCAGTGCTAGTGTCAGTGCAAGTGCTAGTGACAAAATCGCGAGTGCAAAAACGCAAAGACGACCCAAGCGGAGTCATCAAGTACCGACGTACTTGAAAGACTATGAACACTAAGTTAAGTTATTTTCTTGTATGATTGTACAATGTTAATGAGGTCATTAACCCGGCAGAATGGCCGAGTGTAATAAACCCTCATTGTAGGAATATTTTGCAGTTGGCAACATTGAGAGATTTGTCAGCGAGACTGTGTAAGAGTCATGGCAAGTGACGCTGTAAGATTAACTATTGTGAGGTTGTCAGCGAGACTGTGTAAGAGTCATGGCAATGGACGCTGTAAGATTAACTATTGTAGTGATTTATATTCTGACAAATAAATTACAGTGATTTTAATAAGTTTATTACACAAATATCCGTGAATTTAATAATTCTCAAAGAACCTAATTTTATAACAAATAACTGATTTGCTAGTTTAAATAAAATCCGTGCTCAATGGAACAAAATGGATCAAAATGGATCAAAAATGGATCAAAATGGATCAAAATGGATCAAAATGAATCCGGCTCGAAGGACCAAAATGTAGCGGCTCTAAGCAAACCGCTAATTGGTATGGAATTTTTTAGTACACCATACAGAGCTATAATGTAATATCGTGGACTCGACGGACGTTTTGACTATAGTGTCTTGTGATTATTCAATAAACAAATATTACTAACCTTGGTTCTCGTAGATAGCTGTCTTCTGGGTACCCAGATGCTGAGGAAACTTCAAGATGACACCAAAAGAACATTTGCAATTGAATAGCACACACAGACACTTTGATATGTGATAAAATCACAAGATATATTTATATATTTAATAATATAATAATTACTGTGAGAGTTCATATAGAGGTTTAGTACAACCGAACTGACGTGATACGCACGTAATATTGAAGTGTGTGAATACGTCTTAATACTATGTCGAACTAATCTCAACCCTATTATAAAAAATTCAAGGTTTCTAAACAAAACATAAATCAAGTAACAAGAGGGCTATTATACCCCGGTGTTCATAGTTACGAGGCGTGATAAAAAAATACAACGTCTGTAGTTTAACTGAAACGAGAAACTTTTAATCTAAACAAAAATATTTTTTAAATAAACTAAGATTAAAAATCAAACAAAAAATTAAGTTTAAAATTTCAAAACGAGACAATATTGTTTATTTCGTATTCCATTATTTATAGAAAAAGACTAGTTGTAGTTCCTTTAATAGACAGTACGTGTTTGTTCCAGAAATTAATGTGAATGATAGGGCAGGTGGTGATAGACATCCTGATATCACCAGAGATAGCGAAGTTAGCGATATTATTGATGAAGATATGAACATTAAAACAGAATTTGAAGTGATTTCTGATGACCACATAGTGACGGCAGGAACAGATCATACAGCTGAATGGGAGAATGTTCAGTAACTGGCACATGTACAACTAACTTCTACTTATGACTCTTATTCATATTTCATTGTCAGAGTTCTGTTTATTTCAAATATCTTAAAGTAAACATCCGAAATAAGATATATATTTTACATTGAGTAATTCGTTTATATTTCACTGATGATGTGTTTATTTCAGGTATATTATTGTATAACACAGAAGGGACTGTCGTCAAGTCTGAACCTGTGGACAGCAGTGAATGTGAAGGTGATGTACTAGCAAGTACAGCTGTTTCAAACATTGGTGAGCAGGTCTAGCTTTTTTAACAGCCTAATGCATAGCCCCTTGTCCATCACGGGCGTTTAGTACTTTCCAAATAGGGCTAGTTGTAATACTATTTTGTATGCGGATGATACTTCACACTTACTTCATAATGTAGCTGCATCGCCACTAGCTCTGAATGGTCAAAATAACTTATAGCAATGAGTCGATGGTGCTTTGAAAATAAACTCATTCTAAATACCGAAAAAAATCATCCTCTGCTCTTCCATGAACACAGAAATGCACTTATTACCAGCCCATGTATTCATTTGCAGGGACAAAAAAGTATTCAGAGTTCTCAATCCATAAAATTTTTGGGTATAATAACAAGTAATAATCTAAACGGGCAAAAACGCGTGGACTATTTTCTACCTAAACTTAGCAAATCTTGTTTTATATTGAACAAGCATAAGAATGTGGTTTCTGCAAATATACTCAGAGCTGTTTATTTTGGAATGTTTCCCGCAACCATGTGCTACGGCATTTTTTTTTTTTTTTGTAGTTCCTTTGTATCGTTCAATGTTTTTTCAGTTTAAAATCGTGCTATTCGCATAATAGCTGGTGCCCTCATTAGTTCATCTTGCAGAGATCTTTTCAAGTTTTGTCTGAATTAACTCTTCTATTTGTTTATATATTAGAAGCCGCAATGTTTGTTAAAAATAATCCGTACCTTATCGCTATTAATTCAGATTTCTATACTTATCATACCCGCAATTTATAGCACTGTACAGTAAAAGTCCCCACTATATGGCTTTAACGTTATTTAACTGTGTACCAACTGCATTAAAATCTGTAGCATCCAGTAGTTTTACAGTATAGAGCAGTGGTACTCAACCTGGTTCCTACCGCCCAATAGTGGTAAGTTATTATTATTATACAACAGGTGGGCAGTATGAAATTTTTTCTACCAATAGAGATGCTTAAGTGGGCGGTAGGTATGAAAAGGTTGAGTACCCCTGATATAGAGGAATATTGTAACCATAAATGGTAATATTGAATAATTGAACTACACTGTTTGTTTATTCATACGTATTGTATGTAAACAGTATATTATTATACGAGTTTTATAAGACGATATATTGTCAAACGAGTTGTTTGGAGTACGAAGAGCGAAGCGAGGAGTGGTCCAAAGAAACAAGTGTGATAATACGTCGTATATAACGAGTATAATATACTAGTTTTTATACTTTGCATCACTTATTCCACAGAAATTTTAAAATTTCATTTATAAATAATATCGGAATACAATCTAGGGATATTTGTGAAATGCGGTCACCGTAACAACAATGTGTAAGAGGAATGGATACGTGCAGTAGCGGCTGGTGAGTAAAATATTTGGGGCCCACAATCCAAAGGGTAATCGTTTAAAACGAAATGTACCTTCTTGCACTGTAAAGCTAGTGGGACGTAGCAGACATAAGGTCTAGTACGGAAAACCATTTTGCTCTTCCGAGTTGATCCAAAATATCTTCTTTCCGTGGCAAAGGAAAACGATCCGCAATGAGTTTTTTGTTAACTTGTCTGAAATCTATTACTAATCGCCATTTTTTGATGATTTTTTGGGAACTAATAAAACTGGCGAATTATAACAACTAACTGAAGGCTCTATAATATCATTTTTTACCATATCAGAAACTTGTGCATTAATTTCAGCTTTTTGTGAAAATGGTAATCTATAATTTTTTATATATACAGCTTGATTGTCTGTCGTCCGTAAGGTTTGTTGGTAAAAATTATTGTGAGTTAATTTATCTCTTTTTAAAGCAAAAATATCTGAGAATTCTGTACAAAGATTTGTCAAATCTTGTGCAACAAATGAAGGTATATTTGTGTTGAGTTGTTTCAAAAGTTCTTTGTTTCTATTTTCATCTTCGTTTTCTATAGAATAAACAAAATAATTATCCAAATTTTCATTTTTAAGCACTAAATCTTTTATAATTACATCTTCCTGATTTGTATTAATAAAGGTTACTAAAACGTTCAAATTTTTCGTAATGGTGCGTCGAACGAATATACCCGGCGCAACTTCTTGATTTGGAATATATGATTCTGTGTCAAAATTAGATAATCTAACCTCACGTGTAACTTCAGACCAAGCGGGGAATACTAAACAATTTACATCTGGTCCATTTTGAACGGGCACAGAAGTATTATTATAACTTGTTTTTATTGTTAATGACCAATTGTCGTAATCTATAATGCATTTGTAATACGACAGAAAATCTCTGCCTAAAATACCATCTGCAGGAATAGGAAAATTATCATCTACAACTTGAAATTGATGTACTAAAATTTCATTATTATTAAGGAAAATATTTGCAGAAGTCGCTAATGAAGACTGTACTACGGAATTAGTTACTCCATGAATCGTACAATTTCTTAAATATGTGTGGTGATTTAGTGAAATTTTGTTTTTCTTAATTAAAGATAAATCTGCTCCTGAATCAACTAAAAATTTGCAAGGACTTGTTGACATTCCTGTTTCTAATATGACAAAATTAGAATATGATAAATTAAAAGTGTTTATTAATTTTCCAGATTTTCTATGCCTCCCATCCGACAGGGATGGGGGCGCGTCGAGTTTTCCGACTCATACGCCCTTACGTTTGCCGAGAAATTTTGGGTATTAGATCGATGTTGATGCCTACCTCTACTGGAAGGATAATCATTTTGACTATAGTTTGTACGCGCGCCATAATTTTGCGTCTGTCTCGAATTTTGTTGATGATAGTTCCGATTTGAATTTCCGCGATATGAAAAATTTCCACGCCTATTGTAAGAGTTTCTACATATCTCTCTGTATCGCGTTAGCATAAAAAACTTTAGTACTATTCTGTTCGGAATCTACTGTTAAAAATTTTGTGATCGCGTCCTGTAGAGTTTCAAACGTAACTGCCTCCATTACAAATTTTGTATTTTCGGATATCGCGTTTGCTGCTAAAGTCCATACGTATTTTTTACAAAAGATTCCGCTGTGTCTTCGCGAACACCTTCGGAAATGTATGATGTTAATAATTTTTCGGCTAGATCTTCGATCTTTTTTGTAAATATAGATGATTCTTTGCTGGATTGTTTCAAATGAACTAATTTCGCTTCAATAACGTGGGATTTATCTCCCTTACATTTATTACGTAATGCTGCTATACCACCATCAAGATCTACGATATCAGTAGTAATAGCTAACCTAGCTTTCCCAATCAAGCGTGTTTTAACAAAATTTAAAGCAGTGGCTTCGTGGCCTGTAGAGTTCGTTTTTAACAAAGTCACTGCATCAATAAAAGAAATGAGGGCTGATGAATTACCGTCAAAAGATTTGGGCAAAATTTTATCTGCAAAGTCAAAAAATTCTTTTAATGTCAACGCCATTTCGTTTTCTCATTGATCGTCTTCTGAGTCTGTCTCAGTCTTAATTACGTTAATGTCGATTATTTGTGTGGGGTCGTATGGTACTAGGTAGTTTACATCAAGTTTTAGAAAAGCGCTAATGGTTCTGTCTCTAAGTTCATTAAATATCCTTAAAACCGATTTTTTATGTTCTTCGCTAAGCCTGCCCCAATAAGTATTTGTAACATTTGTGAATTTATTAAATTTTGTTACCAAATTATTGATGATTTCCTGTCTTAAGATTTTTCTTTTTGGTCGAGTAGTTATAATGACCTCTTTTGAGTTTTTACAAAGATCCTCTTATATGCTTAATAATAAACTCTCTATCTCCCACTTCATTAATGATTGAATAAAAAATTTAAAAAAAATAAAATAAAATCAAATAATTAATTTTAAAAAAAAATTACCTAATAATTAAAATTTCATAATCAAAAATGTTTATATGTTGTAATATACACTGTTTAATTGTTTATCATTACCAATAGTTTTTATTGCTGACTGGCACTACACTGACACAGTTTCACAATTTGCACTACCGCACATTCTTCACCTAGTCTTGCACAATTAAATGGGAACTTAAACTGGACTGGACCTTATATCTCCGCCTTCGATGCTGATCTTCTTATGATTTTCTTCTTTATATATCTCGTATATGCCTTTATAACTCTTAATATAAAGCTTAAAACCAATATAACAAAAATAATGTAGAACATTATTTTTAAGTCAACATCAACCTGTATCCTGGTATCCTGTACTACGAAATTTGCATTAACTGCACCATTTTCTGTGAGTTCTTGGCTCACCTCCTTGCTTGGGGATGATCCCATTGCACAGTTTTTTTTTTAATTTATTTTATTTTTTACTTCACCTTTTTATGTTCACTTCACTTTCTTATATTTGTCACTTCATTTTCTTATATTTGTCACGGTCGCCATGTAAGAGGAATAGATAGGTGTATATTAATACGATACATTATATATTTAATTATTCGTTTATTGTTTTACGATATTAATACATACATAGTTACCTCTATAATGAGTATTATATTCATAATTGGGGTCATTGCTGAGTCCGCACAATACTCACTACAATTATATAAAAAATAAACAAGATGTGGGATTATTGTTTTTACGATTAAGTTTTCTGGGATATTACCCAGAAATACTATCACTAGCAGAGTACCTTTTCTTCGCACAGGATAAGTTCATTTAATTTCAGTTAAGTTGTTTTATTTTAAAATAAATAATTATGTCTTTTATTAATTCTTAGCAAATGCTAAAGAATTTCTTTGTACACAACGTTTCTTCTCTTGAAGTTCCCATATGGTTACTTAAACTACCCTGTCCAAGCCCATTCAGCATATTTTGTTTATTTATTTATCCTTTTAAATTTCACAAAATAAATGTTATATAAAATATTAACGTGACATCAGTGATAGAATTACAAAACATATGACGTAACATGATCCGATTATTTTAAATATAAATATATATATATTTGTCTTCCCGGAACTCCAGAGCCATTTACGTCAAAAGTCACGGAACTTCAACACCCTTCCGCATTTCCCAACCTGGTTGTGAAAAACGATTTTTTATGGCCTGATATCTCCATAACAAATAATTATTTTTAAAAATGCTTCAAATAAAAATTGTTCAGAGGGCTCCTGTTAATACGAGGGTTTACAATTTGGATGAATAATTTTGTTCATTTTCTGACAAAATGCAGTTGAATATTTGGATGCACTTTCGAGCCTTTTCCCCCAAGTTTCGAACCTTTTCCCCCAAGTTTCGAACCAAATCTTTTAAGTAGCGATAGTTTTCATTCTACTGGCTAAGAGAGGGCACGATATGTATAGATCCTGCATATAAACAAAATTGTGTTTAAATGGAAGTATAACCATCACGCGTAAACAATTTGTTCTGTTTACGGAACATGTTGAAATTTATTTGATTTTCTAAAATGGTAAATTAAACTGTGTTAAAATTATCTAAAAATTAATTAATTTACCACTTAATTAAAATAGTTAATAACAATTTTAAGTGGTTTAAGATAAATTATGATATAATTCCACCAAAGAGATTTGGAGAGGAGATTTTTTCGGGAGGGGGGGGGGTCACGCATTTACAAAATTTCTGAAAAATTATTGTTCAATAAACCGCTTCTCTTATAAAATGCACTTATCTTTTAATGTGTTTATTTATATTTATCTGTGATATAAGATGATTGTGGGGCCCCTTTATAGCTTTCTATCATCGCCCACATATCTGTTTCCCTTTTGAAACAGATTTTTTATCTAATATATTTCTGTCCGTACCTACATGTGTTCTTTTATTTTCTGTTTTTTATTTTAGGCTAGATCAGGGCCGTATTTACGTATATCTGGGCCCGCGGCATACACGCTGTCTGCCCCCGCCCCTAATTAAAAGAGAAATTGGTTGGATGAGGAAGTGCAATTAAACAAAAATGTTAAAGATGTCCAACACGGGCCCTCTAAACGGGCTGTGATAGGCGCAATAGCCTTCTTTGAAGCAAAAAGCTTTCGCTGATGAATCAGTTATTTTAACTAACTAATTCATAAAATGTATATCTTTATTTTTTCCGGCTTTTTCCACATGTGTACAATCTATAATAATACTTAAGATGTTTTTTCGGGAGTGGGGGGTTCGCTAACCGTCTTTACACCCATTTACCTAAGAAAATTGGAGAAAATATGAATAAATAGTCGTGACACCTACGTTACACAGCGTTTGAGATTTTTTTCATTTAATTATAAAATATTATAAACTTGAAATGGAAACGAACAGAATACCTACATAATAAAAGAAGACGGTTTTATACTTAAAAAATATTTGTTGTTATAGAGAGATCAACATTTGCTTACTACTATCACATAAAATTTCACCTATGGAAATTTTCTCATATGAAGGGCCGCCGCGTGCATATGTTAGGGCGTCCTACGCACACGGGCGGTGTTCGTTAAAATGTCCTCCTCCATGAGATTTTTTTTAGTTACGCGCCTGACGATATTACAGTAAAATCTCTTTTATCCGATACTCATATAACCGAAATTCTCAAGTAACCGGCACCCAGAAAAAATAAATACCTAAATAATAAAAATAAAAATGTCTATCAGCCCTTGTTATCTTAAACTAACAAATAAAGTTTCTACTATATCTACCCGAACCGGATCTAGAATGTGGCGAGCGAGGCACTCGCTACGGGCGCAGAGTTGGTAAAGGCGCAAGAAAGAGTTGAGGCGCAAAAATCACGCCTCCTTTTTTTGGTCATCTCTACGATCAATCTTCCTTTTTTATTTAGTAAAGGACAGCGGCGCAAGACTGGTACTTTGCCTTGGGCGCAGAAATACCTTAGTCCGGCTCTGATATCTATAATGGTTATTATTTCATGAACCGGAACGTTTCAGCCCAGTGGCGGCGAGAAATATTTGTGGGGGGCAACATTAATGAAAATATGATTGTTAGAAATTTTGAAAAGGTGAAGCAAGCCGTAAGCGGCTTTTTGACCCGCTCTTTCACAATTCGAAATATTCCCAAAATGATACCGGCACTTAGTTTTATATATATTTTTTTATTCTCTCCAGGCATATCTGGAGGAGGGCGGGAGGCAGAACAATTTTTAGAGGGGCCCGGGCCCTCCTGAAACCCCTTTAGCGCTGCCAATATTTTAGCCTTTTCATAATTATTGTGCAACTCAGCAATAAAACAACTATATACGAAAATTACGGATCTGAAAAATATTTTCCAAAATTTCACAAACTGGAACACAGTTCCGGTTTGGCGGTACATTTCGAATCCTGAGTAAATTGTTTTCTTTATGGTTGTCAGATCATTAGGTCATAAGACCAGCCCCTTAGGTCTGGGGTCCGGTACAGCTGTAACCGTAGTCCCCCTGTCGCTGGCCCAGACATTTGTATATAAATTTCAAAATGAAAATTAGAATAATTGAATTTGATTTAATAATAATTAATTATTATAAAAGTTACTAGTGTATTGCAGAAATGTGAAGTACGTTTTCGCCATTTCGTAGTTATTAGAAGTAAGAAAAAAAAATACGTTTTGCGTCATTATAACTTTATAACATTTTGAAATTAAAATTAGTAATGAACGCCCATGAATTTGGGAATGTATAAGTATAAATAATAGTGTTTGACCTTGGATGCAAATGTAAACATGCCGGTTTGTACTTTTCAACATATGCTTACTTACTACTACACAATTTTTTTTCTGTCTGCCATCATTGACAAAAGGCTGGGTTGCGAGGGGCACAGGCCCAGGGCGTTCGCTCTTAGAGGCGCCAAAACAAACGCTTAAAAGTACATATTCTAAGATTTTCTATTTTTCTTTAGAACTAAAATATAAATTTTCATTTTTATATCAACCTTGTATATGTTAAATACTTCCATTGGTTGTTTTAAATATGGCTCCGACCCTCTGGTTTCGTATACATGACAAGATAGAAGAAAATGTAATTTCAACTGGATATTAAATTTACGCTCTTAAAAATTAAATGCAACATTTGTCAAAATATAACTAGAAAAAAACCCAAAAATTGCGTTATTTTCCTTAAAGATAATCTGATCAAAAATTCCTGTTCTACTATTCCGATTCACACCAATGTACATTACTTAGATTTTTAGTTTAAACCATCTGGGCTTCAGGGTGTGGGACAAAAAATTTTGTTGCATAATTTTGGCAAAAATCGCATCAAAATAATTTATTTTGCAAAAATAAACATAAGATCGTTAATCCATGTACTAAGGGCTTTCATTTGATACCCTACCCAGAATTAAAAAAAAAAAAAATTTTTCGTTTAGCACATATTTGTTTATATTTTTAGGGTGATACGTTTTTGAGATGTTTTAGTACTTTTCCTATGTTCGAATCAAAGAGTTGTATAAGTATGCCAAATTTGAACTCTCAAGGTTAAGCCATTTGGCCACAATTTTTACCGAACAGACAGACGACAAAATGACGGTATAAGGGTTTTTTGGTCATACCTACAAAACCCTAGGACAGGCTAGGCTCAGGACAGGCTTACCAATTTAAGTTTACTTTCAATTAAATTTGAAGTAATTCAATCATTAGATTTGGAAAAATCATCCATGATTTTGCCGCTCTGAAGATAAAGTTATAACATTTTTTTTACTCGAAATCGTACTCAGTGTTAAAATCATATTTTTCTTTAAGCATCGTTTCAACATTTTTATTGTTTATTTTTAATTGATTATATTTCCAGCGAATTTTTTTAGTCAGCAATATACATAAATAACTTTTGTTGTAACTTTTGTTGTACGGAGACCGGGGGGGGGGGGGGGAATTCTGCATTTTTCCCCGGGCGCAGGTTTTTCTTTACACGATTAGAAGTAAGAAAAACATACATTTTGTATAATTGTACCTTTATATCGTTTTGAAATAAAAATAACAAAGAACGCTCATGAACTTTGGAATTTAAAACTAGATAACAAAAGTTGTTTGACCTTGGACGGACGTTCAAATACAAAATATAAATATTTAATATCTTAATCATATTTTCTGGGCTTTACTTATATACAATAGATAGTTTTTTAAACAAAATAAATTAATTTAGAGTCATATTTTGATTAACAACTGCGCCATGGTCTGTACAAATGTTCACACTTATGTAAACTTTCTTATATATTTCATAAACTAAATAACTTACGACATATTTAATATCTTAATAATATTTTCTGGGCTTTACTTATATACAATAGATAGTTTTTTAAACAAAATAAATTAATTTAGAGTCATATTTTGATTAACAACTGCGCCATGGTCTGTACAAATGTTCACACTTATGTAAACTTTCTTATATATTTCATAAACTAAATAACTTACGACATATTTAATATCTTAATAATATTTTCTGGGCTTTACTTATATACAATAGATAGTTTTTTAAACAAAATAAATTAATTTAGAGTCATATTTTGATTAACAACTGCGCCATGGTCTGTACAAATGTTCACACTTATGTAAACTTTCTTATATATTTCATAAACTAAATAACTTACGACATATTTAATATCTTAATAATATTTTCTGGGCTTTACTTATATACAATAGATAGTTTTTTAAACAAAATAAATTAATTTAGAGTCATATTTTGATTAACAACTGCGCCATGGTCTGTACAAATGTTCACACTTATGTAAACTTTCTTATATATTTCATAAACTAAATAACTTACGACATATTTAATATCTTAATAATATTTTCTGGGCTTTACTTATATACAATAGATAGTTTTTTAAACAAAATAAATTAATTTAGAGTCATATTTTGATTAACAACTGCGCCATGGTCTGTACAAATGTTCACACTTATGTAAACTTTCTTATATATTTCATAAACTAAATAACTTACGACATATTTAATATCTTAATCATATTTTCTGGGCTTTACTTATATACAATAGATAGTTTTTTAAACAAAATTAATTAATTTAGAGTCATATTTTGATTAACAACTGCGCCATGGTCTGTACAAATGTTCACACTTATGTAAACTTTCTTATATATTTCATAAACTAAATAACTTACGACATATTTAATATCTTAATCATATTTTCTGGGCTTTACTTATATACAATAGATAGTTTTTTAAAAAAAATTAATTAATTTAGAGTCATATTTTGATCAACAACTGCGCCATGGTCTGTACAAATGTTCACACTTATGTAAACTTTCTTATATATTTCATAAACTAAATAACTTACGACATATTTAATATCTTAATCATATTTTCTGGGCTTTACTTATATACAATAGATAGTTTTTTAAACAAAATTAATTAATTTAGAGTCATATTTTGATTAACAACTGCACCATGGTCTGTACAAATGTTCACACTTATGTAAACTTTCTTATATATTTCATAAACTAAATAACTTACGACATATTTAATATCTTAATCATATTTTCTGGGCTTTACTTATATACAATAGATAGTTTTTTAAACAAAATTAATTAATTTAGTGTTATATTTTGGTTAACAAGAGAGCGATGTAAAAGTTCATAGAAGTCAAGATAATAATTACTTCATAATTTTATCAAAATTATATTTAAATTTTACTCGGAAGTAATTTAATAGTAAAAATTCAAAAAATTTATGTGAAATGTGAATTTTCACACATTTCAGGATTTTGCAGGTATTAGTAACTGAATGATGATTATTTGGGATGCCAAAACAAATTTTATGTCAAAATATTTTTTCGACATGCCTAATACCATTATTTAAGTTTCTAAATATGTGCAGTATTTTTTTTATATAGCAAGGTTAGGTTAGGTTAGGTTAAGTTAGGTTATATTTTGAAAATTGCGCCATTACCACTTCCATGGGTGGTTAAAATCATAAGCCCCGCCCTCTGATTTCGTATACATTCAAACAGGATTAAATTATAATTTCAACACTTCCCACTGGTTATTAAATTTACCCTTTTAAAAATTAAATGCAACATTTTCCAAAATATAACTAGAATTTTGACAAAATAATTTAAACAAAATAAAAATAAAAAAGAAAATAGAAAAATTAAAATTGACAGGATTCGGACTCTAGTTTGCAAATTACTAACCAACTACGAAATCGACTACGCTATCAGCCCTTACTTATCTACTGTGTTACATAGCGAATTAAATATTTAACGTATTTTAGTTAAAAACACAAAAATGCGTTATTTTTCGAAAACATAATCTGATCAAAAGTTCCTGTTGTACTATTCCGGTTCACACCAATGTACATTACTTAGAATTTTTCCAGATTTTTAATTTAAACCATCTGGGCTACAGGGTGTGGGACAAAAATTTTTTTGCACAATTTTGGCAAAAATAGCGTCAAAATAATTTCTTTTGCAAAAATAAAATTTTGATCGTTAATCCACGTACTAAGGACTTTCATCTAATACCCTACTCAGACTTTTAAAAAAATATTTTATTTTTTCGATGAGCTCATATTTGTTTATATTTTTAGGGGGATGTTTTAGTATTTTTCCTATGTGCGGGTCAAAGAGTTGTATAAGCGTGCCAAATTTCAACTCTCTAGGTTTAGCAGTTTGGCTACAATTTTTACCTAACAGACAGACGACAAAATGACGGTATAAGGGTTTTTTGATCATACATACAAAACTTCAAACTTCACATCAATTTTTGCTTATTACACCCAATAAATGCTTGAATTACATTTCAGACATTAACATACCCGAATTGTGAATATTTCAAATAAAGTTTTTGTGAAATACTATTTCAAACACGCTTTGTATTTCAAATACAGTATTAAGGACATGGTATTGAGTATTTTGTGTTTTATACTTGAAATATTTTTGTAGGAAAATTACTTGAAACAACGTTTTTTTTTTTTTTGCAACTAAATATGTGAAACTGAGTAGGTATGTGGTCTCTGTAAAAAAAATAAGTACATTTATATGATTTAGTTTATTTTCTGTTATTCTGTACTATCTGAATAAAAGTGATAACTAAAGATTAGATAATATTAGAGGCATTGTTTATGTGCAAGTCTCTGGTAATCTTTATTGCTACAATCAACCAACTGAATATTTATAGAAAATATTACTGGGTATCTGTTGTGTTATTTAATACTTTGAGGATCAACTATATTACTGACATTGCGTTGGCCTTGATTTTTAGAGCGCGCAATATAAAATTTATGTAACAATATATAATATGACCAGAATTAGATATTTCCGAAACGTTATACCATTCCCACTGCTGTAGAAAAAAGTACAATGTATTTATTATTTGAATAAATATTCAAGGATAACTGATACGTAAGAAGTAACTAGCGCATAGCGGGTTATTATCGGGTCGTGAGTAATTAATGGGTAGCGAATAAAAATCCAGTAATTGTGTCGGGTACCCTGTTCCAGAAATTTTTAGATTTTGTTATTCCTACAACCCGCCACGTCCATACATACCACTAGGGTCAGACAGACATTCCAAAAACTGTTTCTGACTTGAAAACGTGCATATCAATTCGTACGTGCAAACATTTCTGTTTATAATTTTTCTAATTCCTGTTTTTTGTTAATTCAATAGGACATTTGGAATATATTAATCATATTTTCTGAGCTTTATTTATATACAATGTATGGTATTTAAAAACTGATGATTATTTGGGATGCCAAAACAAATTTTATGTCAAAATATTTTTTCGACATGCCTAATACCATTATTTAAGTTTCTAAATATGTGCAGTATTTTTTTTATATAGCAAGGTTAGGTTAGGTTTAGTTAGGTTATATTTTGAAAATTGCGCCATTACCGCTTCCATTGGTTGCTGAAATCATAAGCCCCGCCCTCTGATTTCGTATACATTCAAACAGGATTAAATTATAATTTCAACACTTCCCACTGGTTATTAAATTTACCCTTTTAAAAATTAAATGCAACATTTTCCAAAATATAACTAGAATTTTGACAAAATAGTTTAAACAAAATAAAAATAAAAAAGAAAATAGAAAAATTAAAATTGACAGGATTCGGACTCTAGTTTGCAAATTACTAACCAACGACGAAATCTACTACGCTATCAGCCCTTACTTATCTACTGTGTTACATAGCGAATTAAATATTTAACGTATTTTAGTTAAAAACACAAAAATGCGTTATTTTTCGAAAACATAATCTGATCAAAAGTTCCTGTTGTACTATTCCGGTTCACACCAATGTACATTACTTAGAATTTTTCCAGATTTTTAATTTAAACCATCTGGGCTACAGGGTATGGGACAAAAATTTTTTTGCACAATTTTGACAAAAATAGCGTCAAAATAATTTCTTTTGCAAAAATAAAATTTTGATCGTTAATCCACGTACTAAGGACTTTCATCTAATACCCTACTCAGACTTTTAAAAAAATATTTTTTTTTTCGATGAGCTCATATTTGTTTATATTTTTAGGGGGATGTTTTAGTATTTTTCCTATGTGCGGGTCAAAGAGTTGTATAAGCGTGCCAAATTTCAACTCTCTAGGTTTAGCAGTTTGGCTACAATTTTTACCTAACAGACAGACGACAAAATGACGGTATAAGGGTTTTTTGATCATACATACAAAACTTCACACTTCACATTAATTTTTGCTTATTACACCTAATAAATGCTTGAATTACATTTCAGACATTAACATACCCGAATTGTGAATATTTCAAATAAAGTTTTTGTGAAATACTATTTCAAACACGCTTTGTATTTCAAATACAGTATTAAGGACATGGTATTGAGTATTTTATGTTTTATACTTGAAATATTTTTCTAGGAAAATTACTTGAAACAATGTTTTTTTTTGCAACTAAATATATGATACTGAGTAGGTATGTGGTCTCTGTAAAAAAAATAAGTACATTTATATGATTTAGTTTATTTTCTGTTATTCTGTACCATCTGAATAAAAGTGATAACTAAAAATTAGATAATATTAGAGGCATTGTTTATGTGCAAGTCTCTGGTAATCTTTATTGCTACAATCAACCAACTGAATATTTATAGAAAATATTACTGGGTATCTGTTGTGTTATTTAATACTTTTTAATTTAAACCAACTGGGCTACAGGTGTGGGACAAAAAATTTTTTGCATAATTTTGGCAAAAATAGCGACAAAATAATTTATTTTGCAAAAATAAAATTTTAATCGTTAATCCACGTACTAAGGGCTTTCATTTAATACCCTACTCAGAATTAAAAAAAAATATTTTTGTTTTTCGATGAGTATTTCATATTTGTATATATTTTTAGGGGGATATGTTTTTGAAATGTTTTAGTATTTTTCCTATGTGCGGGTCAAAGAGTTGTAAAAGCATGCCAAATTTCAACTCTCTAGGTTTAGCCGTTTGGCCACAATTTTTACCGGACAGACCTTATGGCCTATACACACCAGCGC